>CM069859.1:186745739-187468239 GCA_036172795.1 Pelodytes ibericus
AATACATATTTATTTATTTTTAAAAGGGACTGACAGCTGGTATAGCAAAGTGAGTCCTCCCCCCAAGCCTTTGTTATCCCAGAGCCATGGAACCTGAGACTGCCCTTTTAGTCCCACCTGCACAGCTCCCTTTTTTCTGCGACCTTGAGCTAATTAATCAACCTTCTGTTGCCTTTCCACCAAATCCTTGATGCTTTGTGCTTGTTTTCTGCTTTTAATAAGCAGTATAAAGGCACACAGACAATTCTTTATTTGGGGGATGTTTCTTCTACTGGCTCGGATTCTTATCTTTTACTGTTTATATGTGCTAAGGTTTCCAGCATTGCAGTGCAATAACCTTAAAATCCCCTGAGTCCCACTTTCCTCTGGGGGGAATTGGCAAGCTCAGGGACTTTATTGTCCTATAACATCTCCAAACCCAACAGCTTGTATATATGGTATAATATAATTATTTGTAAGGAAGATAAAGCATTACAAACTTTCATAATTGAAAACGTTGAATGCCAGAGGGGTAAGCAAGTCCTTTAATAATAGAGATCTATGCAAAGATCACAAGGTTTTTTCCAATTCTCATTGTGCTTTGTTATTATGTATAATATTGTGCGCTTACTTCACCTTTTATTTTATGCATTAAATTCTCCAGTTAACCCCTTTTTGAAGCATGATGCCGTTGTAGCCAGGAACACAATGGCAGAGACCCGAACAGGGTCTTAATTGACTGTCGAGAACTCGATGATACCTTGCAACGTCACTTGTGATATCCCGGAGGTATGCCCAAACCCAGAAGTTCGGGCATGGCACGATTTAGCAAAATATAACCAGTGCTCCTTTAATTGTCGATTACATTTTCCTCTCAGACTGAGGCCACTCAAAGTGCCCTCATCTGACAGGTGGGATCCCGCTACAAGTCCCTGCAGCGGGATCTGAGCACAGCTATGCCGTCCTAGCGTCTTTTAGGCACTTAAAATCAGGACGGCATAGAACGTCCTAACTTCGTGATGGGGTTAAGCAATATAGATTCTGGAGTTTATTTCCAGACCCTAAGAGCATCAGATTTATATCGTAAAAAATAATTCGGATGTCTCCAAATTCAGGTTCAACAGATGTATAAAGGCTTTGTTAAGACCTGTTCTGCGGGACCAGAGCACAACTCTTTTCAGGGGGCTGAACTGAAGGATGTTCTATGGTGTCCTAGTGTCTTCTGGGACCAGTAAAATAGGAATAGAACTATTCAGGTCAAAAAGGGGCTAAGAACTGGAGAATTTAAATAAAATGAAAAAATAGTATGTATAAAAAATTATGTTCCCCCACTGAACGGATCTCTAAAACCTGGTTATTACTTACGTGGAGAAAATTTGCTGTACATCTTTACAGAGCTACACATCGGGTTTACTCTCGAGTCTGCCACTCCCCTGAGGCAGAGCAAGTCTGTCTGAGGTGTATCAGGTCTCTCTGCACTAGCAGAAAGAGATACTCGTTTTTACATGTTATCAATAGAGATTTATTAGAACAGCAAGGAAAAAAAGGTTAGTGACTTTTTAAGGAGAGAACCACCCTGGTTCTCTGGTTCATCTGGTAAAAAGAAAATATGACTAATCTGTCAACCCAACTACAGACTCTACTTGTACTATTTTAGATGGGTGTCCTTGTAACTGCTCCTCATGGGCTGTCCTGTATTTAATGAGCCACTGGCACCTAGAAGATCTAAAGAATAATACTTTGTAAATAGAATGCTAATCATGGATAAATTGTGTAAAAGCAAATACTGTATTTGTCTGCGCATAAAGTACAAGCTCTTTTTCCTTGATTTATTGTAGCATAGATGTAGTCTTTATATATACATAGCTTTGGACTCCCCCCCTGCCACTCTAGAAATGACAGTTCTGACAAGCAGTTTTACAGGGCAAAATATTTGGAAGATCAGTGGTGTTTTGAAAGCATAGTGCGTGTACAACAATAGGTGGTCTCCTCAGATGTGTTGAAGGGACTCTATTAACATCATTCGTATATAGAGAACAAAAAGTCATGAAACATGCTCTATACATTGTGTTAGCAAACTTGCACGCACATGCTTAAAATGTGAGAAATGTGTGTTTTAAATGTGCCTGTGGTGTCTCCTACTTATGACATCATTTTGCTTCTTGATTTACAAGTTTCGATTTCAATTTCGATTAAAAAGCTTATTTGCATATCAAGCCACGTGTGATGTCATAAACAGGAGACACCCCATGTTTGAAACATATTAGTCTCTTATTTTATACTTTTGCTTGAAATGTTGCAAACACAGTGTATAGATAATTTTTCATGATTTGTTAGACTCTACAATCACATTATAAACAATGTTTAGGGTGACAGAGTACATTTACACCCTTAAGGACTAACTGACATTCCACCCTGTCATGGCTTTTATTGCCATAGGACAAAGTGATGGCATGGAATGTCATGCGTTAAAATGAGCAGAGGATGCATCAGCAGTCGCGTCCACCGTTCAGACAGGGGTTACCGTAATGCCTCCATGTACAGGCAGGAAGAAACACTGAAATCTGATGTTAAAATGTTCACTTCCGTTGCTTTGCTGCTGTTGCTAGACTGCCTCTAGAGCTTTAATCAAGTCTTCAATAATACATAGTGCCCACTTGTGATAAAACATTCTGTATATAATTTTTGTGTGTGCCATAAAATATTCTATGTGTGCAATTGTAATTATGTCTTTGACAACTGTTTTTATACATTATTAAATTATATTATATTTTATAAACTGCCGTGATCCAGCATCTCCCTTTTAGCTCACATACCAGTAATACACCTTCAATTGTACCCTTCTTTACTCTAGAAAGTGGCCAGGACACCGCTCACTGGTATTGGAGCAGCTTCAAAACGCCCCTTGTTTTCTCTCCTTTCCTTTATATACATACTGCACTTGATTCTAAACCTCTTGGTTTCTTCTTTCTGTATATACCCAGTGGTGCTGGTCTTTATACATATAGCAATACGCTACTTTCAATTATTGCCCTCTAACTTGCAAAAAACAGCAGAAAAGTTATGTATAGATTGACTATTTCTAAACTCTTGACAAATATTAGAATCTATTTAGCAGGGAATAATTATTTGCGATCCTAAAACGACTTGCTTCACATTTATTGTCTTGCCACATGCCAGTGATGGGACACCACCGGAGATGATATGAGGAAAGTCTATTCCAGTGCTCTTGTGCCTGGAACCAAAGTTGGCTCTCAACTCAGAAGAGGTGATAATACATTAGTCTAATTTCATTATGTTCATTTGCTTTTGTGTTAAACAAGAATGAAATGTAATTAGTAGTTTTTACATCGGGATTCACACCAGTGACTACCATTTGTTGTATTGCTGGGATATTGAGTATCCATTTCTTAAATACTTTAATTATACATTTATGAGATGCTGGTCCTCAATTAAAGATTTGACTAATAGAGAGGAGTCTTTGGAAGCTGTTCACTAAAAAAGAGTTGAGGTTTAGTTGAAATGTTCATCCCACCGACAAATATACATTGTGCGGACACATACTGTGTCTGTTTATCTGCTAGAGTAGGTCAGTTGGACCTGCGTAGTGCACTGGTAAATATTTAACAGGGCCCAGTCTGGTCTTCTTGTAGAAGAAACACACCAGGATTAGTCCTTTTATAATGCAGAATTAGGTAAGTGAGATATAATGTTCATCTCAACCCACCTGCACCTCAGTTTTATTGAATAGCTCACTATATCTCTAAAAGGACTATTAAAGTTATTACTAAATTGGCTGTAACCTTACAAAACATTGCTTGGATGCACAAGATATATTTATCCTGACAATAATGTAAAAAAAAAAATGAAAATAGAACTTTAAAATAAGGAAATACGTTTTTTTCAGGTATTTGTATAGAATCGTTCAGTTGTGGGACTTTGTCACCTAAACAAAGTGTAAAACATAAAACGATCTATAGATAGCTGAATTGCATAATAGTGTATTCACCAAAAGAACACTTTGTTTCAATATGTATTTGTTGTCTCGCATTAATAATATGGCCTGGAAGCATGGCATGCTTCTGTAATGGAACATATTACAATTGCAAAGAGTACTGTTGCAAAATGGTAGACGGCATTCACAAACTTTTTCTTTTAGTTAAGTGATTTGCCTCAATATATGAAATATTTTATCATTTTTGCACACTGTACAGTACTTTACATACATTTATATAATTTTACTGTCTCCCATACTAATTTAACCTCCTCGGGCTCAGTGAATGGGCTCCATGAAAGAGGTATAGAGCATAGCTATGAACATCAAATCAGTACATGCCCATTACAATATCTATTATGACTCCATGTAGACAATATATCTACATTGTCTAATATACATTGTCTATATTTCTGATATTGTTCTTGCCAATTGGAGATCAATTATCCACAGTTTAAACTAAATGCATTCTGTACAAAGCACTTGGGTATATGCAGAATTCATTTTGAGACAGACTTGAATTTGGAGGGAATATTGGCAACTATTTCCAGAGAGGAGCACTGTTTTGCTCTGGAAATAGGTAAGTTTTAAATATTTACATAGTCACATCTGGTATGTCTAACATTACTAAATGAGTTATTTAAATGAGTTTTATATATTCAATATATAAAACAGTAGATATACATGGCAGAAAACACATAGTAGGCAGGGTAATATAGCATGGGTCACATGCTGAGACAATACTATGGTTATCTGCTGTGAATTATAGCCTTTCCAGAGCAGAACAGAAGGTGCTGGGCGGCTCAGATCAGGGAACCGTGAATTGTTTATGTATTTGCATGAGTGGTTACTAAAAATGTAAGGTAGAGATACAAAAGACAATTGCTACAATATCATGTGGTAATTTATTTTTTTTTAAAACAAAACATTTTGATCGAATATACCAAATATACAATTACAGAACAGTGTAAAGGTCACAAAAAAACATCAAAAACAACACAAAGAGAGAAAAAAAACAACAGAAATGTGGTAATTTCTTATAATAATACATTATTTCCTTGGAATCTTGTATCTGTGGTGGAAAGTAGGATTATCAATAATAAGTATTTATACTACTTACATTTCAGACCAGACTGGAATGTGTTCAGTATTTTGTTTTTGAAAATCCCTGTTAAAATCTTTTTTCAGGTTTCAGTTTGTCAGTAGGGATTCACATGATGAGGCGTGGTAAGCTTATAATTTCAAAATAGTAACCACACCTGCAATATAACAATTTAGAATCGGATGCTTCTGGCAATCCAAGCAATTTCAGCACATGTCTGTTAATGCTTTTATTTCACAGTTGTCAAGTTCTGTAAAATCACTACTTACTTAGAGCTTGAGTTCTCTAATGTGTAAGAAAAATCAAAGTACAAAAACAAATGGACAACTGGTCAAGTTCTTTTCAGTGCGATTGTATGTAATTATATATAATGTAAGATATGGTTACATGATTTATTCTAAATGATATGTTAAGAGCCTCCGGGGTTTTCCACACCTTCTCATTCTATGACATCACCACTCCAGCTCCTCTAATTGGTTTCCATGTTGGACGGATTGGTATATGCAAAATTTCAGTCTTGATCTCTGCACAATAGACAATGTAATGGGCATGCATGGATGGGTTGATCACAACCCTGGGATAGCCATTTCACCAGTACTGTTGCTGACCAGCTCCGTAAAATATATAATATTTTGGGCTCTTGTCCCTGATCACAAAGTAATAAGGGCCAGGGGATGGAGGCAGAGTGAAAAGGACCAGGGATACGGAGGCAGAGATCAGACCATAGAAACATAGAAACATAGAATGTGTCGGCAGATAAGAACCATTCGGTCCATCTAGTCTGCCCAATTTTTTTTTTGGAGTACTTTTATTAGTCCCCCGTTCCCGGTCTTATAGCTAGGATAGCCTTGTGTCTATCCCACGCATGCTTAAAATCCTTGACTGTGTTTACCTCTACCACTTCTGCTGGCAGGCTATTCCATACATCCACTACCCTCTCAGTAAAGTAATACTTCCTGATATTACTTTTAAATCGTTGCCCCTCTAATTTAAGACTATGTCCTCTAGTTGTGGTAGTTTTTCTTCTTTTAAATATACTCTCTTCCTTTACTGTGTTGATTCCCTTTATGTATTTAAATGTTTCTATCATATCCCCCCTGTTACGTCTTTCCTCCAAGCTATACATGTTAAGATGCTTTAACCTTTCCTGGTAAGTTTTACCCTTCAACCCATGAACCAGTTTAGTAGCCCTTCTCTGAACTCTCTCCAAAGTATCAATATCCTTCTGGAGATACGGTCTCCAGTACTGCGTACAATACTCCAAGTGAGGTCTCACCAGTGCTCTGTACAATGGCATGAGCACTTCCCTCTTCCTACTGCTAATACCTCTCCCTATGCAACCAAGCATTCTGCTAGCATTTCCTGCTGCTCTATTGCATTGCCTACCTACCTTCAAGTCCTCTGAAATTATTACTCCTAAATCCCTTTCCTCAGATGTTGAGGTTAAGACTGTACCAAATAGTCTATATTCTGCTTTTGGGTTTTTATGCCCAAGGTGCATAATCTTGCACTTGTCCACATTAAATGCCAGTTGCCACTGCTCTGACCATTTTTCTAGTTTATCCAAATCATTTGCCATTTGGCTTATCCCTCCATGAATATCAACCCTGCTGCAAATCTTTGTATCATCAGCAAAAATACATACTTTGCCAACAAGACCTTCTGCAATATCGCTAATCAAAATATTAAAGAGAATGGGTCCAAGAACAGATCCCTGAGGTACCCCACTGGTAACAAGACCTTGCATCGAATATACCCCATTGACTACAACCCTCTGTTGCCTGTCACTCAGCCATTGTCTAATCCATTCAACAATATTGAAATCCAAACTCAAAGATTTCAGTTTATTGATAAGCCTTCTATGTGCGACAGTGTCAAAAGCCTTACTGAAATCTAGGTAAGCATTGTCTACTGCACCACCCTGATCTATTATTTTAGTTACCCAATCAAAAAAATCAATAAGATTAGTTTGGCATGATCTCCCTGAAGTAAACCCATGCTGTCTCTGATCTTGAAATCCAAGCGACTTTAGATGTTCAACAATCCTATTTTTTAACAAGGTTTCCATTATTTTCTCCACTACTGAAGTAAGACTTACTGGTCTATAGTTGCCCGCCTCCTCCCTACTACCTTTCTTGTGAATGGGCACAACATTAGCTAATTTCCAATCTTCTGGAACTACTCCCGTTAACAATGATTGGTTAAATAAATCTGTTAACGGTTTTGCTAGTACACCACTAAGTTCTTTTAATAACTTTGGATGTATCCCATCAGGTCCCATCGACTTATTTGTCTTTACTTTAGACAGCTGAAGTAAAACCTCTTCCTCTGTAAACTTACATGCATCAAAAGACTCATTAGTCTTTTTCCCTAAATGAGGTCCCTTACCCTCATTTTCATTTGTAAAAACTGAACAAAAATATTCATTAAGGCAGTCTGCTAAGCCTTTATCCTATTCTACATAGCATCCTTCTTTTGTTTTTAATCTAACTAATCCTTGTTTTACTTTCCTTTTCTCATTTATGTATCTAAAAAATGTTTTATCCCCCTTTTTCACTGACTGGGCTATAGTCTCTTCTGTGTGTGCTTTGGAAGCTCTTATAGCTTGCTTTGCCTCTTTCTGCCTACTCTTATAGATCTTTCTATCTTCCTCACTCTGAGTATTTTTATAATTACTAAATGCTAGCATTTTATTTTTTACTATTTTAGCCACCTCTGCAGAGTACCACAGTGGTTTCTTCAATTTTTTGCTCTTACTGACAAGCCTTATGCAATTTTCTGTTGCCTTCAGTAGTGAAACTTTTAGATAATCCCATTTCTCCTGGACTCCATTTAAATTGCTCCAGTCTGATAATGACTCCTTCACACCTAATCTAATCTTAGAAAAGTCTGTTTTTCTAAAATCTAAAACTTTTTTTTTTGTGTGGTGTGACTGGGTCACTGTTCTTATATTAAACCACACTGTCTGGTGATCACTAGATCCTAAACTTTCACCTACAGTAATATCTGATAACAAATCTCCATTTGTGAACACTAAGTCTAGTATGGCCTGCTTTCGAGTTGGCTCCTCCACTACTTGTTTTAGAGATAATCCAAGTAGGGAGTTTAGGATATGCGTACTCCTGGCACAAGTAGCTGTTTTGTATTTCCAGTTCACATCAGGAAGATTAAAGTCACCCATGATGATCACTTCTCCCTTCATTGTCATTTTAGCTATTTCCTCAACTAGTAGATTATCTAACTCCTCTATTTGTCCAGGGGGCCTATAAATCACACCTACCCGAGTTACCATATGATTACCAAATTCTAATCTAACCCAAACTGACTCTATGTTCGCCTCACTAACTTGTATTATGTTACATTTTAAGCTATTCCTCACATACAGGGCCACCCCTCCCCCTTTTTTACCTTCTCTGTCTTTTCTATATAAAGAGTACCCTGGTATTGAAATGTCCCAGTCATGTTTTTCATTATACCATGTCTCAGTAACAGCCACTAAATCTACATTCTCAGTTGCCAATATTGCCACAAGTTCATGGATCTTATTCCCTAAACTGCGAGCATTTGTAGACATGACCCTATGGTCATGACCAGGGTCGTCATATACCCTGTGGGTCCTTCCGTAACTGTGCAAAGTCTTGTGGCGTCGCTCATGATGATGCAGAGGCTTGCCCAACACAAAACTTTGGGTACGACACAATTTAGTTAATTGTAAACGGTGCTCACAATTGAGCCACTCAAAGGGTCCACATCTGACAGTGGAGATCCGGCCTGCAGCTCATTGTGGATGATGCTTTGAGCTGCAAAGAAGAGGTTGTATCTCGTGATGTTCCTGATATGTCATTCATCCAGAGAGGGTTAAGCTCGAAATATGCAAATTTTGAGTTGACAAAAAAAAAACTTTAACCCGACCTCAATGACCAACCCTCACAGGCTGAGACAACTCATATGAGAAAAGGAGATGTAGGAGAAGGGAAGAGTATGAATACCTCCTCATTCATCATTCCATCTGTTCAGTAAAGAGATAAACATTCTAAATGGAGAGGGTCAGTTAAGTAATGTGTTTACAAGTCACCCAGGGGTAAACACGAGCATTGTTAATGAAAGACATTTAGTAGACTTTTTTTCCCCAGGGATAATTTAATGATGTTTTTTGACCTTCCCATACCTAGCTATGGACACTTGTTTACTTGGATGGACAATTTGCCTATACTAGTTTTCTCCACTTGAGCTCATACTTGTATTCTGCAGTTGAACATTTACAACAGTAACCAAAGAAGACAAAGTCACTGTATCACTGTAAATTACTAAAACAATCTGGCTAGCCTAAAGCGAGCAACAATTTTTTTCATTTTCTACATCCCCCAGCATATTTAAAATCACTTATTGTGCTACATAGTATTTTAATAGAGTTGAGTCCACTGGCATAATTGACATTTTAAACAGCTTTTAAATTATACACCCTGTTGGGTTGAAAAAAAGGGACATTGAGGGTGTCAGAGCAGAACTGATTATGCAGGTGTGAAATGATAACTTGATGTTGAGGTAATAGACTCTCTGCTTGCCTGGTATTTGTAGGTTTTTCATGCACTGACAGGACATATTTAATGCAATTGTGCTTTATGTTAATGAGTGAAAATAATTATTCATTCTCTCCTTGCAGAATACATCAGAAAGAATCTCAAATCTCTGTGGGGATAACCCGACCCCAAAGGTAATTGTTTTATTTTCTCTTTTTTTTATATAAGTATTATGCAAATTATAACAAATTAAGTACTTTGGTGAGAAAGGCCTGTATTAAGGTCATTTTAAGCACCAATAATCATCTAAGGAGTTCATAATTTCTTAAAGGGGAACTAAACTTTGTTTCACTTGTGTTTCAAGCTAATTTGAAACAATTATTTTAAAAATACTTTTAAAATACATACCAGTTTATTCTCATACTGGCAGCTGCCATGCTTCCCATGAAAGCAGACAGCCCAGTCAGGTAGGCGACTGTCTGTCTCTGCTAGTGCAGAAGAGAGACCCTCGTCTTCAAACGGGATTGACAGAGGGGATCTTTACTAGGTCCCTCCTGTTGATTCCCTATGAAAATTAAATGAGTGCTTCCCTCAACTAGGGAAAGGATGAGTGCTTCCCTCAACTAGGGAAAGGATGAGTGCTTCCCTCAACTAGGGAAAGGATGAGTGCTTCCCTCAACTAGGGAAAGAATGAGTGCTTCCTGTAACTAGGGGAAGGATGAGTGCTTCCCTCAACTAGGGAAAGGATGAGTGCTTCCTGTAACTAGGGAAAGGATGAGTGCTTCCTGTAACTAGGGAACGGATGAGTGCTTCCTGTAACTAGGGAAAGGATGAGTGCTTCCTGTAACTAGGGAAAGGATGAGTGCTTCCTGTAACTAGGGAAAGGATGAGTGCTTCCCTCAACTAGGGAAAGGATGAGTGCTTCCTGTAACTAGGGAAAGGATGAGTGCTTCCTGTAACTAGGGAAAGGATGAGTGCTTCCTCTAACAAGGGAAAGGATGAGTGCTTCCCTCAACTAGGAAAAGGATGAGTGCTTCCCTTAACCAGGGATTGGATGAGTGCTTCCATCAACTAGGAAAAGGATGAGTGCTTTCTGTAACTAGGGAAAGGATGAGTCCTTCCCTTAACCAGGGATTGGATGAGTGCTTCCCTCAGCTAGGAAAAGGATGAGTGCTTTCCTTAACTAGGAAAAGCATGAGTGCTTTCCTTAACTAAGTAAAGGATGAGTGCTTCCTGTAACTAGGGAAAGGATGAGTGCTTCCCTCAACTAGGGAAAGGATGAGTGCTTCCTGTAACTAGGGAAAGGATGAGTGCTTCCTGTAACTAGGGAAAGGATGAGTGCTTCCTCTAACAAGGGAAAGGATGAGTGCTTCCCTCAACTAGGAAAAGGATGAGTGCTTCCCTTAACCAGGGATTGGAGGAGTGCTTCCATCAACTAGGAAAAGGATGAGTGCTTTCTGTAACTAGGGAAAGGATGAGTCCTTCCCTTAACCAGGGATTGGATGAGTGCTTCCCTCAGCTAGGAAAAGAATGAGTGCTTTCCTTAACTAAGTAAAGGATGAGTGCTTCATCAGGTATTTATATTAATCACACATGTAGATATCTATGGTACTGTTATAAAATGTTACCTTAGAATAAATGGTGGAACAGTTGCTGCAGTGTGAAATGTTGGAGACCTGCAGACTGTCACTGTGCGTGTCTGACTAAATGGTGAGCATTATGGCTCCTTTCTCTCCATGCAGACAGAGCTGCTGGGAGGGAAAATGAGGGAATATGATCCATCAAAAAAGAGGACACTATTTTGTCCTTTAAATCGCCTCTCTGAAAAATGAATATGTTAGTAAATGATCTGTTAGCTACCCAAAATGCATCTTCCAAATTTTAATGTATATTAATGGGCTTTTGAAATACTTTAAAATGCATGTATTACATTATGCATTGCTTAAAATATAAAATACTTACAGCTAAATGAAATAGTGAAATTACAGCAGTTTGCAAGAAACCAGGACAGCCCACACTAGCTGAGTAAAATCCTTTTTCTTTTGCTGCAGGAACCAATGAGAATAATTTTATTAAAATTAATGGAATATCCTGTTTATTTAGTGATGTCATTTGACAGTGTGTTGCACAGTTAAGAGATCCTACTAGGTACAAGAACAAGGTCACCCAGAGTCCACACAATGTATTCAATTTGAGGAGCACAGGAAGTGACTAAATGAAGCAAAACTTTATATCCTCAGTGTCTATATAACCAGTGCTGATACACCTGCAGTAAACATGTAGAGTAATCACTGGGGAGGGCTTGAGTTAAATATTAAAAATGTGATTTATGCAGAATGCCTGCATCAAATCACACTGGAAAAAAGCCTGTGCACTATACAAGCAGTGATCTTCAACATGCACCAAAGTGAGTTTGGGGACTAGACTGTCCCTTTAAATGCATGCAGCTCCGAGCATGGTCATATGAGGTGACCACCTTACCCCCAGTAGCACTCTAAACAAATCTATCAAATTTGGGAGCCAACGAGAAAAATATGGATCTGCCACAATCTCTGGTATTGCTGTGTACTTTTACCTATTCATTATTAAACCACACCACATTCAGTTTCAGACATTCCTGTTACAGGAGTTCTCAATCATAGGGTCTTTTTGTATATAATAGCTGTACGGATTTCTGTCTCTGATGTCCACCTGTCTTCTCCGTTTTCGCAAATCCAAAGTGAACTGGTTAAAGGTCTAAAGGTAGTCAGCACAACCTACTAATGCCACTGTCTCTTTTCCCATCTAGTTTCATGGGGAGAGCGTTGCATGTGCTGGAAAAGCTTTAAGAAATGCATTGAGAAATCAAGCTCCTGACCTAATTCGGGATCGCATGTACCTCACATGTATCTGCAGGTAAGTCACTCCAAAAATTGAAAATTCATTATTGAAACCAGAACATTTGTACTAGAAAAAATGCACAAAGTATTTGGTTGGGCCATGAATACTTATACTTTCACCAGAACAACTCATGTTATTGACATGGTGTGTGATGGAGAATCCATTTCTTAATGGAATGAGGGGTTCCAAGCCTTCGAACAGTTACAGGTAGCCAGCCAGATTCGACAGTGGGGTTTTTGGTCATGTTGATTAATCCACCAGACTTCAAGTAAGGAAATCCTCAGGTTTTAATCTTTGATGACCGGATTGATAGCTCTTTCAAATCTCTTCTACACCAACTCTCTCAGCCAAAACAGTAAATAAGATAAAGGTTGAAGCATGTGCATTACTTCTGATTGACTAAGCCATAACAACCTGTAAAAAGTCATGAGGAAGTTTGATGCGCTAAAAAACCCATTGCATCATATCCAAGTGATATAATGTTGCAGTGCAATAATATTCTAGCGCCAAGGTTACTAATATTGTTCTTGAGAAGTAACGTTACTCAAGTTAGGAATATTACCTGTTCCACAGAGAACTTAAAGAGCTTATTTATTTTCACAGCAAACAACATTTTTCTAAGGAAATTAATCTCATTAAGTGCTTACCACAAGTATGAGCGAATGAACTGCGCTCTCAATTATTTCACCGGCTGATGGCTGCAAAAAGTGCTTTTAAAAGGATGAGTGCTTCCTTAGTGTCATATAAAATATAGAAAATTTATTTTAAACGATTCCAATCCAAGACTTGTAGCCTGCTTTATTCAATATGCTCAGACATAACAGCAAAACAACAATTGTTTCTCGTAGTAGGCAAATTACCAATTATATTTAAAACGCTTCTCTCTTTCATGGGCAATTAATGTCCAAATGACTAACCTATGGAATTAATTCTTCTGCCTTTAGTGTCTTAATAACCTTTAGTAAAATGCTTTTAAAGATGCTCAGGCTGCAAGTAAATTTCTTTTGTACAATGTATATGGCAGACACTGAACCGTTACTTACTGTAACATATTGCTAGCAATTCTTGGATTATTAGTTTCCACATAATCTTTGCAATTTAAACCTTAGGCTCTCCCTGTGTAATGAAATCTTATACAGTGCCTCAATCAGAGATAGGAAAAGTGGCCTTATTAAGACCAGTATCCGTCGCAAGTTCTGTGAAGCTCCATAAATCACCATCACAAAGTCCAGTAAATGGTCACCATGAACAATGTTGATGGTCTTCATGGTTCGTAACATTTAATGTTTCCTGATATTTTTTTCTCTTTGTGTTTTCACTTATAGAAAAAGTTGTGTGGGGTCAGAGCTAGTGGATTGGCTTTTGCAAAATTGTTCCTTTGTCCAGTGCAGATACACAGCAGCTGGCATCTGGCAGACCTTACTGAAACTCGGAGTCCTGCTCTCAGGTTAGTTTCCCTAAAATGTCTTTATATATAAGTAAACAGACTATGGGACTAACTATTTCAGTGCTGGCGGAGGGGCAAGCACAATTTGGCAACCCACCTGATTGGCACTGAAGTATGTTTTTTTTTTTGTTGTGTATAATTTCCTGGACTTCTAAAGATTGATGAAGGGGAAGGTATCTGGTGTTACCACCTCTTATGACTGCGTTCACTTGAGTGTATGATGGATATCTTTGCATGCCTACTTTATACACCGGTACAGGATAAGTCATAACTGTTATTATTTTCTAAATTCCTCATCTAATCCTTCACAGTGCTTGTATGTGCCTGGGCACATGTCTCAAACCACATGCACTCCCATAGTTGTTAAGTAAAGCCAGGAAAATGAATGTGGCTTATTTCATTTCATTGTGGAAGTAGATTTCCCCTTGGGTTCCTGCCAAGTAGCTGTAAACAACACTGGTTCAGAGCACGGCACATGTAAGTGGACATGATTTAAAATGAACATGAAATCTCCTCTTATTTGATCATCTTGGGTGGGTATTTTGCAATCGTCCCTTCCAGTTGGAAAAAGCACCTCTAGTATCAGCTTCATTAACACATAATAAAATACAGGGGTTCCCCAGAATATAATTATTAGCATAAAACACCCAACAAGCAAAATCAGATTAGCCAGTTACAGTCTGGTCCATTAAGATTTCAAGACCTGGAATCTCTTATTCCTTTAGTAACACTAGGGGCTCTATGAAGTTGCAGGACATCCCATGTGGTCACTTTAGGTCTTTAACGAGCAGATTGTGATGATAGCTTTATATGTCATTGTCCCTAAGGGTCAGCTAAGAATTTGAATATGTTAACCTGAAAACAACACACCATCTTTTGCAGTGCTGCATAATGAAAAACTTTTTTTTTTTAAAGAAAGTAGAATTATTTGTTTAAAATGTATCCCTTTATTTTGTTTCACCCCCCAAAAATAAAAAAAAGTAAGATTTTGTTAATTACTGACTCAGTGTTGGCCAAACAACACATGTACTTTATACATGTACTTAAATGATGAATTCCCTTTTATGTAGCCTATGTATTTTTACTTCGTTTAAGTTTAAAAAAAATGGCGCTTAAACACACTTGAAATGTAAAAACATTTCCACGCGGCGGAAATTTAAGCCGTATTTGAAGTGTACCGTTTCATCTTGACATGGCGCTCAGTTTTATTATTTGTTAAATATTTCCTGTAACTGTTTTTTGTTTTAGCAAAAACTTTTGCTTGAAGTATTTGTAATCAAAATTAATTTTAAAATATTTATTAAAGTTATGTGATATGTTATGTTTAAATCATATTGCAGGCAGGAAGGGATGTGTAAAAAAAACCCCATTCTGCACGTTTTAAAGGTGTATTAGCATCTAAATGGGAGACTGGACATACAACTTTATATTGTCTCTAATGTTATTTTCTAAAATGTTCCAAAATTCAGCATGATCATTCACTAAAAGGTTGGATTATCTCCTAGCTAGCCAATGTCTTCGCCAACAAATTGTCAATACACTGCCCGCTTTATGATTAGTATCCGCTCAAACTCCACCTCTTTTGCACGAGATTAGCAATGGGTTTAGACTATTGACTTATCATGATGTATAAGAATGATGACTGCACTAGCTTTGCTCACATTACAAGGCTACCTGCTGCACACTAAGTGCTGTCGGACAGCATGTTCCATTTACATATTAAAAATATTTTTTTTCTTAATCAAATAAGTGACCCCAAAAAAAAAGTTTATAATGAATGTACCTGTAGGTATTGGATAAATCATTACTGCATTACTACATTTAAAGTTTTTCCGTGATGTCCATAGAATTCGATAATAACAGCCCTGTCTGCTTAGTTTGGGTGAATATGTGTGTATTTTATGAATTTGTGTAATTGCTTTTCATTTCCCCACCAAATACAGTGGACAAGCAACTGTGCTTTCAAGACGCATATGTGTTTTACCAGTTTTCATCTTCTGAGTGCACGGAGACCGTTTGTGAGTTTGGAAGAAACAAAGGGTGGCAGATGGGGGTCCGACTTTTAAAGCAATTAGCACCTCTTGCTCCATTAACATCAAATATATGTGACATGTAAGTAAAACTTTGCAAAACTGGATAAACCAGATTCAGCATGGACACTGACTGTAGTACATTAGAGTGAGGTTTATTTAATTATTACATTTATAAGTATAATTTACTTAATTATAAAGATTCACTTTACCCATCAAGCTTCCTGTCTACAACAACTATTAATTTAAACATGTTAACTAGTGTTAAGAAGGGTAGTTGTAGAGTTATTGGTTTTTGTATGATCTCCAGACAACAATAAAAAATGTTTGGTTAATCGTTCTAATTTGTTTGTTTACTATTATATAAAGAATATATTTGTGTGACTCCCATTATTCCAGGATAAATTAAATGATTTGTCTAGCTCCTAGTAATAGGGCTTGGGTGCTGCAAACCCCTCTGCTCATGGAGATCCTTGAGGTCATCCGACATCAGTGGTACGAGCCAACTGGAGACCATTAACTTTTTGGAAGAGCGAAGAACAAGCTACATTAACCTGTACAATTACTCGTTATGATCCTTTTTGCATTTCCTCTAATCCTAGTGGATTAGAGGATATTGGCTCTGATATTTGCCTTGTCAATATTGTGGCGGGTATGACTGATTCAGCCTTCTCTGTAGTCACTGAAGGCTGATCTAACTATCCACTAAAAGGTGAGTTCAGGTGAGATGAAGGGAGGTGGGTTGAAATTAACATTTCTTCACCCCAATTTATCTATGCATTGTGCAGTGGCAAACCTGGCGAGTTAATTGATCTTAATCCGCTCTTTGTTTGGCTAGTTTCCAGGGAATCCTTATGTGACCAGTGACCCATGTTTGTGTACTTTAACAATAAGCCCTATGAACAGTAGTTGTTCTGTCTCTCTAGCTCTCACCTATTTTTGACACCTTGAAAGAATAAGTAGGATGAAGTACTTTAGATAACAAGAAACCTGATTCTCCTAATGAGCCACATACATGAATCTAAGACATATGGATTGACCCAGACAGTGTCTTTGTATACGGGAAGTTCCAGGGATATGAATGCTAATACTAGGCAGTTCCCGGATTTCCAGTCTAGCAGGATCCTGCACGTTATGCTTGCAGTTTCCAAATAGTATACATCTCTTGTCATGTTTGTTGTTAAACACTGCAGCACCATATGGTATCTATAAAATCTACAGGTGCTTGTTTATGGTGCACACATCACATTGAGCTAGTTTAAACACAAAGTCTCTGTGACTGTATTTGTATTTGTATGAGCCTGCTTTGCATGTCATGTGTAGTCTATGTGGATTTTCTCAGATTAAAACATATATATAAATTCTCAATCTAGGTTGACAAAGAGAGGACGATAACAAAAAAAGCCATATTTGACTGTTCTATTAACCTCTATGCAATAGACTATTTTGTTACAGTTGCATTCATGAAAATCGGGACTGTGGAATTGTGGCCCCAAATCGGGACTCTCTTGCTTGAAGCTGAACATTTGGGGTGCATGGAACTTGCAACTCACAATACTAATCAAAAATGAAAAGGATAATACACATTGAACTTAATGGGCCAGATGCAATGAAACTTGTTAACTGTAATGTGCAATTCAATAAAAATAAAAACGGTACCAAAGTATAAAGCAGTGGTAACAGCACACTGCACCGTTCCCATGGTCCCGAGCCCGCCCCTTTAAGAATGTGGTGGCTGGGGGCTGTTTTAAATACCCCCGTCCCACCCCTATATGTCTAAAAGTAAAACTACTCCACCTTTCAAATCCTGTTTTGTTATATTTTTAGGTCTACGGAGAAACTGGAAAATACAACAGACGCAAACAACAAGATTCTACAAATTCAAGCACTTGCCCGACTCACTTCTGCAGTATGTTACTTATAATATCTTGTTATATTTGAGGAATTCCAGTTTGTAGGAAGAGATGATACATCAGTTGTGTTTTAGATCTTTGAGTTACAAACCGAGATCATTGTCTGTAACTGGTTTGTGCATTATACTCTTAGTCATATCTATCCACAGCAGACCTATAGCTATTTTCAGTTCCATTTTTCAAACTATGGCTGTTCACTACCCCCTCACCTGTCTGAACATTTTGCTTAACAATGCATTGTATCTGCTTAGTAAATAGACACCATATACAGCTCTTCATTCATGTACACCATAAAAGAGAATTAAGAGTCTGCTCATGGCTTGTTAAGGGGGCTCCCACAGTGCCATCTAACGGGTGACAGTTATGGAGTGGGGGCAAACGGGTGACCCCCTTACCAAAAACGTAAAACTACCCCTGCACCACCCCAAAAAGTAGTTGTTTTTGCTGCTGTGAAATTGGAAAGTACATTTGGGGGTCTATTCAGGTTGCTTTGAACAGATCCGAAAGCGTGCCAGATAAGTAAATATAGGCGTAATTTGGAAAACTCTGTAGTTTGGCTATTCAACATGGCCATGATCGCCAATTTGAGACGATCTCAGGCCAACAGATCAGCCATATTTGGTTATGTGACTATTCTTAAAGAGCCAACTCTATCTGAACTATGCCCGAATTCGGAAATAGTGTCTGAAGTTCTGGCATTTAAATTATTATTTGGAAAATTAAACAGCAAAGAGCATAAAAGTACAATAACATCTATTTGAAAGTGGTTAATTGATATGGAAATTGCTATATACTTTCCCTAATAGCATATTTGATATAAAAAAAATCATGATTACAATATTGTCATAAAATATGCTATCACGGCAGATGTGCAATTACCACATCAATCAACCTGTAATAAATCACATAGACACTTAGTAACCCCAATAAAAGTTCGGGAATGCAAACTTATCTGCATGTACATATGTTAACATAATTTAATAATACGCCATAGCAGCTCTTGTGATATCAATACCGTTGATGTCACTCCAGCTATATGTTGACATCATATCACTGGTTATTGTTATACCAGCAGTGTGTTAATATATTTCAATATATATAAAAAAATTTGGGCAGACTAGATGGACCGAATGGTTCTTATCTGCCGACACATTCTATGTTTCTATGTTAATATAGCAACGTGGTCATTCCCTAACCTTTAATTGGGTTACTAAATGGCGTATGCGATACGTGTGATTTATTACAGTTTGTTCTTTGTTAAATGTTATATGTATGATGTATTATATGTGATATACGGATTTATTTATGTATTACTTTGTATTGTCTTATTTATGTGTCATTAGTATTTTATATATGTATATGTATTTACTTATCAAAGTCAGCACCTGTTACATTATCCAGAAGAAAAACTACCACAACTAGAGGACATAGTCTATAATTAGAGGGGCACAGATTTAAAAGTAATATCATGAAGTATTACTTTACTGAGAGGGTAGTGGATGAATGGAATAGCCTTCCAGCGGAAGTGGTAGAGGTAAACAGTCACAGATTTTAAGCATGCGTGGGATAGGCACAAGGCGGGGGACTAATACAATTATTTAGAAAATTGGGCAGACTAGATGGGCCCAATGGTTCTTATCTGCTGACACATTCTATGTTTCGATCGTGCCTTTTTTGTGCTTTGGTCCATAAAGATATAAGATCCATAAGGACCAAAGCACCGTTGTATGTGTGTGTGTGCGTGAAGGGATTAATGAAGTTCTGTTAATTGCCTCCACGGTACAGTATTTTGGGCTCTCTATTCAGGAAAAAAAAACGCTGTCCATTTTCATTACTTTCTATTGGAAGATGACATTATGTAATCTGTGATATCTTTGGCCACCCTCCCCGAAGCAGGCATTATATTTTTAATCACTGATATAACAGAGAAGTTCCTCGAGGAGGATTTACAAGCTAATATATGACGCACCTCTAAACCTCTCTCTTTTTATAAACTGTGCTGTGTAAATATAACCTCACCTTGCTGGGTTCCTTATCTACCATAGCACTTCTGCTTTAACCATAGAGGTGTATGGTGCACAAAGAGGACGAGAGAGGCAGCAGTAGTAGAAGTGTAAAGTCCAAGAGTATTACTTCCTTCTACCATTGTTTGTTATGCAGATGGATTCCCATCTGTTCTTTGCAGATTTGGATTGACACACCTGCATTTGTTTGTAGACTTTCAGATTTTACTAACAAACACTTGTGTTTGTTCTCTTCACTGTCAGAATGTTATTTGCCAGTAAAATGAGCAATCGCTCATCCTATTGTGAACCATTTAATCATATTCAAGAAAGTCACAAACTAGCCCAGAGGCACATCTGTCGCTGGTGTCTAATAAGAGAACTCACGTACCACTATCAATAAAATAATGATAATAATCCATGGCTGGTTAATTAAATCATACTTTTTCTGTCTCTGATCCGTGATAGGTTTAAAAAGCAGCTGTCAAAACACAAACCCTTGCAGCGGTGTAAATCAGCACCTCTCACAATAATTGGTCACAAACCAGTAACTAACTGACAACAATAATCATATAAATTCATCAGAAACAGTCTGCTGTGGCCAAACCCGATATGTCTGAACACATGCATGTGATACTCCATGCGTAACCCCTGCTACATTAAATTAGCAGAAGCTAAAGAGAGTAGATGATTTCTCTATGTTGAATATTACCTGTCTAGTTTTACCTGCGTCATGCATGGCAATAAATATTTAAAAATAAAGGCTAGGTTACAAGAAAAATGGTCAGTGTTATTTTGAAACCCTTCTTTAAGGACAGCAGTCACGTGTAAAGCTATATATTGAAAGCACTATTTTAATATTTCATTCATTAGTTGTGGGGTGTACACCCCACTGCTCTCCTAAATCAAACTCGGGTGGCGAATTTGACTTAGTCTCAAAATAAAAGTCAACCTCCAAAGTTGAATTTTAGTGAATTGACCCATATGTCACTTGGATTTTATTTATAAAGCACTAATGTATTCTCCAATCTGCAATGCGCTTAGATGATAAGCTTTACCTGCCTACACCTGGCCTTTTCCTGACTGGCTTCTTATTTTATACCTGCTGATGGCAACTCAAGTAGCAGACTGTCACAACTTAAAAGTTTAAATAAACTGGCCTATAGTTTATTGTAGTGTTACTATGTGTGCAGGGTCTAGAAATGGCAATAATAAAGGTGCCTATAACAAACCTTGTAGTACATACAATTAACTCAATGTATTCAGCATTATAGAAAGTGCTCAAAGTCAAACATGGAGAGAATAAGATGCTGCCAGCACCTAACACACAACTCCCTGCGTAACTAAATGGAAATATATAAATAAAGTGCCTTGCAAATATTACTGTACAATTATCTTCCAGGTGTAAGGTAAACACGGAGAGAATCCGGTTTATAATTCGATTTTAAAACAGAATGACTCAAAAGGCAGGTTCAACAGTTGTATTGTTATCCCTTTCCTATACTTGCCTCTCCATCTATATATATAGCCCTTAGGTTAACATCATGGAGTGGTTGCCTCTGGAGGAGTCTTTTCTTGGCGCTTCACTTTCGCTGGGGCAGTCTCTTCATATCGCTATTTTATCATTTTGCAAGTTTGGAATTCCCAGAAAAGGGAAATATCGCAAAAGATTTGCATCTGACCCATTGGGGTTTTTAAACAACCTATGATTAAGTACTAATCGGTGCGAAACGCTTAAGGCATTTTCCTGGTTATTCCTGACTGTATCTGTCACCTATATGGAACATTAAAGCACTGTTTAATTGGCACTGGTTTGTGTGAGCTAGTCTCTCTGCTATTATTTCTCATTTATTCTGTCAGTCTTTAAACAAGGCCCTACAACCTGAGTGAGCTTGGTTGCTCAGCATACTGTGAGTGTGATTCCTTCTGGGGGAAAATGGCATTCCAATTATTGTACAGAGGCACACAATGTTTGTGTTATTTATGTTTAATTTATATGTTACATAGTAGTTTAGGTTGAAAAAAAAGACTTGCGTCCATCAAGTTCAACCCTTTTTTCCTATTCCTTGTTTACCCCTGTTGATCCAAAAGATGGCAATTTTGAATTCTGCTTTCATTGGTGAAACAAATTCCTTCTTGACTCCAAATGGCAATCTGATTTCTTCTTGAATCAACAAGCATTACATAAATATTAATACCTATACTAACATGCAAAGGCCCTCTCTGCTCTGGCTCATTAAAAAAAGTATCCAGGCCCTTTTTAAAGGCATCTAACGTATTTGCTTAAACCACCTCTCCAGGCAGTGAATTCCATACCTTTGTTCTTCAAGTCTTAGCGGGTGAGTGGTTTGTACTGTTCTGTTAATGAACAGGTCTTTACAAAGCCTTTATACATCTGTTGAACCTGAATTTGGAGACATCCAAATTATTCTTTACAATATAAATCCGATGCTCTCAGGGTCTGGAAATAAACTCCAGAATCTAGTATTGCTTAACCCAGGGCTCGACAAACCCCAGGCGCCAGGTCGCCATGGCGACCAGGAAATTAGACCTGGCGCCTGGGTGCTGTCAGCCTCCTGGTCCCCTTGCCGCTGCCATCCGATTTTTCCGCAGCGCGAGGGGGTAAAGTCTGTGCCGATGGCCGATGGCACAGACTGCAAGCTCCGCCCCCTCGCGTAACGCGTGTCTGAGTGCCGGGTGTCGTCACGTGACATCCTGGCACTCAGCACGCCGACCAACGGAGTTAAGCTGCAGCATGAATGTCCCCCTCCCCTGCAGTGAGGTAAAGCAGCTGGGAGGGGGGACACATCAAGAAGAAACCCCAAGAAAAGACTGTGTTAGGTGGGTGTGTGTTTGTATGTATTGTAAAGTAGGTGTGTGTGAGGGGTTTGTATATATGGGTGTGTGAGGTGTTTATATATATATGGGTGTGTGAGGTGTTTGTATATATATGTGTGTGAGGTGTTTGTATATATATGTGTATGAGGTGTTTGTATATATGTGTGTGTGAGGTGTTTGTATATATATGTGTGTGAGGTGTTTGTAAATATGTGTATATGTAAAGTATGTGTGTGTGTGAGGTGTTTGTATATATGTGTATATGTAAAGTATGTGTGTTTGTATATATGTGTGTGTGAGGTGTTTGTATATATATGTGTGTGTGAGGTGTTTGTATATATATGTGTGTGTGAGGTGTTTGTATATATATGTGTGTGTGAGGTGTTTGTATATATATGTGTGTGTGAGGTGTTTGTATATATATGTGTGTGTGAGGTGTTTGTATATATATGTGTGTGAGGTGTTTGTATATATATGTGTGTGTGAGGTGTTTGTATATATATGTGTGTGTGAGGTGTTTGTATATATATGTGTGTGTGAGGTGTTTGTATATATATGTGTGTGTGAGGTGTTTGTATATATATGTGTGTGAGGTGTTTGTATATATATGTGTGTGAGGTGTTTGTATATATGTGTGTGTGAGGTGTTTGTAAATATGTGTATATGTAAAGTATGTGTGTTTGTATATATGTGTGTGTGTGAGGTGTTTGTATATATGTGTGTGAGGTGTTTGTATATATGTGTATATGTAAAGTATGTGTGTTTGTATATATGTGTGTGTGTGAGGTGTTTGTATATATGTGTGTGTGAGGTGTTTGTGTATATGTGTATATGTAAAGTATGTGTGTTTGTATATATGTGAAGTAGGCGTGTGTGTTTATGAATTGTGTTTATGTTTGCGTGATTGTCTGGCTCCTAAAAAAAATGTCTGGCTCCTAAAATCAAAATAAATTTGTCAAGCCCTGGCTTAACCCCATCACGAAGTTAGGACGTTCTATGCCGTCCTGATTTTAAGTGCCTAAAAGACGCTAAGACGGCATAGTACGTCAGTTCATCGACGCTCCCCGCGATGAGCTGTTCTCAGATCCGCAGCGGTGTCCCACCTGTCAGATGAGGCCACTAAATTGTGCCGGGCACGCCTCCGTGACGTCACACGTGACGTCCCGAGGTCTCACGCTTTTTTGATCATTAAGACCCTGATCAGGTCTCTGCCATAGTGTTCCTATCTACCGATCACCTTGTGATTGGTGGCCAGGAACAATTTGTCACGAAGGGGTTAAAGAAATTATTTTAAACATTGTTTGCATGACCAGAAATGATCTTGTATTATTGCAGAACTGCAACCAAATACACACATTAAAAATAATTTTGGTGACCTTTTAATCACCTGTGGCTTGATACGCAATAGAAACTACTTTCAATGTGTAATTTTCATATAAAACCACAACGTGATGTGATAAACAGGAGACACCACCGACACATTGGAAACACATTTTCCTCTTAATTTACTCATTTAATGATTTGCAAACAAAATGCATGTTTTATTTACAATTTTAGTATTATAACCAATGTTTAGGTAATAGTCCCTTTAACCCCTTTTGTGACGCTACACGTTCTATGCTGTCTATGCTTAGAACGTCCTTCATCTCTGCCCTCCTTATGCTGCTTACGCCCTTCATAGATGCCCTCCCTAGGGCGCCCCTATGCTCAGATACCGCTGCCGGGACTTGCAGTAGGATTCCGACGGTCAGATGAGGCCACTTTGAGTCAACACGAGTGCTGAATTAATTTTGCCAAATTTTGCTGTGCCGGAACCTCTTGGTTGGTGCATGCCTACCTGATGTCACAAGCTTAGGATAATGAGTTTATTGTGTCAGCTTCCACAATGGCCACAAACACACAGCTCTGTCAATTAGCACCCTGTCACCTTTAGACAGTCAATTAGTTAATAACAGATGACTATGTAAAGGGTTAATTAGGTCTAATATTCTATATATGCATTAATACATTGGAAGCAATTTGCATCAAGAATCCAGGAAAAATATTTGCCCCGTAACTCTTGCAGTCATCTGAAAGGAAGCAAAATCTGAATATTTTGATGATAGGCTTGTTTTGGGGTAGACCACTTTTAAAACATCCGTGTTAGATCTAAAAGTGTAATTGTGTAAGTTTTGATTTGTGAAACTTAATGAAGGTCTGTTAATTACCACTGGTAATAGTTTCTCTGATAACTGATGCGTTTCCAGAGTATACCTTCCAATAACAATTAAGCAGTTAAGTGATTTCCTATTAAATGCTCCAATCCACAACAGATTACACTTTTAATTCTGGCTGTAGGTAAACATTAGTGTATTCCAGCAATGTAATTATCTTTAGAACATTATTACCAGTACCAAAAGTTGTGCTTACTGCCAGGTACACTAAACATTTATATTATCTGTACACCCCATTAAGCCTCCACTCAGCCGCAGATAGGGCTGCTACCCAGACAGTATTTAACCAGCTGACCAGTGAAAAATTCCCTTGAGGCCAATATGAAATTCATGGAGGCTATAGCATAGCCGGTGACCAGTTTGTGAGTCAGACACCCTACCCAAAGAATGATGGCTAACCATCTGATATTTAGCTGGCTGAGCGTCATGGTAACAGTAGTCCGGAGCACTAGAGAAGCCTGTAATCCTTATCCAAATACCCTGCTTAGCACTATAGATGATGCTTTCTTGTGTGTGTTTTTTCCTCTTCTGTCAAAATCATAATATATTTTGCATGCTGTTTTTTCAGCTTAGAGCATGTCCCTTCTTTCTGTAACCCATGCACTCTACTTCTATATCCTCATTTATAACCTTATAACACTGCCACCTTGTGGACATCCTAGAGGAAGCACTCATGATCTTTTTTGTTTCATTCATCCAGTCTACTACTTACACTTGGCCTTGTAGATCTCATGCATGTTTTTCTTCTTCTTCACTTTTCTTGATTTGCTATGACACTGCACAGTATTTGGTTTTCACAAACTTTATATAATTCCTTTAGAGACCAGATTTATATTTCAGGTGATAGTCCTGATGCCATTTTTTTAAAGGACAACAGTAGCAAGAAATTTACTTATGTTTAATTGGAAGATTATATCCAGTGTAAATGAGTTAGTCACAAAACGCCAAGTCGTTCTGTTCACCGGGTGAAGGGGGAGTAATACTCAGGCAACAGAGCTGTACCTTGGATATGGATTAAAAACTCACCTTCAGCCTGAAACTGTATCCGGTTACATTATTTTCCTCCGTCTGGTCGCCGCCATTTTTCCTCTGGATCTTTCTTTTTCAATTACATCCACAGTATAAACCCAGCTATAACAATGAAGAAAAAAAATATAATAGAAAATAATAAAAAAAAACAGAACTAAAGAATCCTAAAGACTAAAAAATAGTGTTTTGTTTTTTTCCTAGTGACCTTTTGACCCTAACCCTAAATTTAACCCTAACTCTAACCCTTAATTTATTCTAGTTTTAATTTAATTTTAACCCTAACCCTTATGCTAACCCTAATTTAATTGTAACCCTAACCATTATTTTAAACCTAACCCTATATTTTTAACTAAGTAAATCTTTTTTTTTTTTTTTACATTGCATTGTTGATGACTGCCTCTAGGGGCAGTCTAGCAACAGCATCAGAGCGATGGAAGTGATTTTTTTTTTTACTTCTGACGCTCTACCCACATGAGGGCAGCAACCATATTGGAGGAGCATGCTGCTCTCCAATATGGCGCCCGCAAATCGCTCTGTAGAGCGACCGGGTGCCCTGCCCACTGGATTTCAATGATGCTTTATGCCTCGACCTCGAGGCATTAAAGCATCACCGTTTGACTAGGTCTGTCCAATGTCGGCAACGCTTTGCCAGATATATATATATATATATATTAGTGTCTCCTTTGCCAATCCTAATATTTTGGTTCATAGTCTCATGTCCCCTCTGTCTTTCTTTAGATCTGTAGATTATGTTCTCTATTTTTGATTTGCAAACGCCAGTCCACAATGTTGTGTTCCCAAACACCTTTACACACCTACTTAAGGCACATTTAATGTTACAGAGTCTTCAGAACAATGTGCACCAGGAAACTGGAACCTCAGATTGATTGTATAGTTATATCAAGTATACCCATTACTGTGTAGAACCCTTTAAAACTATACATCTGTGTCAGCTGACAAACTCCAAGCCATTTGTAAATTAAGGAATACTATTTGTTTGATTAATCTAGTGTAATCCTTGTTACCTTTGGCAGTACAGTAGAGATATGTTGTTGCATTGGGCAGAATTCTGAGAGGATGGATTGTGATTATAGTAGAAGCCTTTAATAAAAGTGCTGCTGCAGAGAGACAAAGATTTGTGTTTTTTTAAGAAATGTAGCTAAGAAGGAGTATGTATATGCTAGGGGGAGTCTTTGGTTTGTTAATAGGAGTTTCTGGTGCCACTCATGGTCCGTTTTATAACATAAGGGAATTTGACACTAAAATGAAGATGTGGGATCCCTCTAAGCGAGAACAAGCAAAAGCTGAAATAGCCGGCCCTATAGGATGTAACCTACTCGGGAGAGGAATCACCATTTTTTGCTCGCTTGCACCATTACAGAGGAAACCTCTCCATTAGTATATCAGACTGGTCCCACCCTTAAGGGCAGTCCAGATCCAAATAGCCTGGCAGGTCTCCTCTGCACGAAGAATACAGCAACCAGAGACGTACATTTCGGCCTTCATTGGCCTCGTCAGTGTGGTATGGCTGGTATCCCTCTAGGTGCAGCGAGCTAGGGACCCACGTCTGGGCATACCCTAAAACTCATTGAGACAAAAACAAAGATGCGGGATCCCTCTCAGCGAGAGGGAATTTGAAGAGCAGTAGGGAGAGCTAGAATTTTGCTCTGGTAGACCAATTTTGTGAACCAAAATATTAATGTAGGTGGACAGGTAACGGCGTCTAAAGCAGATATAATGATCATCAACGTAAGGAGCAGATTATCCCCATGGTTTGGTACACATGAGAAATGTGTATATATTTGTGCTAGCAAGCTTTTTGGGTCCTGAGAGGGCTCTGGTGGTGTTGCAGTTGAAGAAGGTCCTGAGGTTACTGTTAACAATTGGATTGAGTGTTTGGTTCTAATGGAACGTTTGAGAACCTGGTAATAAAAGAGGTTCTAAAGACCTTAGAACTGTGATGAGGTATACTTGTGAGCCACCAGTCACATATGGATCAAAATGTAGTCCGCTAGCCCTCTTCATATAAAGTGTAATAAAATGTGGGAATCTGGGACACTTAGCTCATTATATTTTTAAACATTTAATTTGTTTCCTTGTATGTTTTTAATGAGTATGTTTAGCCACATAGTAGAATTTTTAAAACAAAATCTGTTTAGAACATTAACCATTGACCTGTTTTTTTAGGTAAGTGCAGACCATGCATATTTAATAATTTGGATATAAATTATAGATGCAGATCACAACTGCTTATTCCTGTGGCTTGTTTATCCCCAGTCGAATTATACAGACTGGTTCACTTCTCGCTAAAATTCCCAGCATCATGGATACTGCAGACATGGAAAGATGCCCATTAATCAAGTCCAGATATGAGTAGCTAATTCCTCTGACTGAACCGATGTGGTCTCATTAATTAAATTGCTACTTGCACAGTACAATTGCAAATAACAATTATGGTGTACTCACAAGGCTTTAGTCAGTCAGCATTAAAGATATTCCTACAACTAAACATTATTTATACTGTGAATGTAGAGCATAAACAAATAATAAAAATGATCTATATATTGTGTTAGAGAATTGAAAGCATTGTACTGGTGCAGTCAATGTATGAAAATAAATGAGCCTGTTTGACGGTCGTCACTTTCCTGCACTGCAAAGTGTCAGGATTTATAAAATGGTGTAAATGTTGCCTTTTTATACCTCTTCTTGCAGTGCTGGAGTTTTTATACATGACCCCCATTGTTTTTTATAAAGAAAAGAGAAGTATGTCATACTAGTGCAGGCTGGATTCATTTTAGTTCAAAATATAATCTCTCTTCTATAGCAATGTAATAAATCACTGCCAGCTCAATCTGAAGCTTAAATACTCTATTTTGATAAAAATATTTAGCATGTGATAATTTGTAGAGACGAACCTATGGCATGGGTGTCACTGCACTAAGGAACCTTATATGGAGAAACTGAGTCAAAGCAAGCAATGGAAACAGGGAGACAGAGAAACTAAGAAGAAACAGAGTCTGGAGTAAAATGGGAGATGAGTCGTAATACAGGGAGAAATGGCACGTTGAGATTTTTAACGTGGTTTATTAATTAAAATGGGTAATTGGGCTCAAAAACCTTTGCCATCACTGAACCAGACCAATACAAAGGCATGAAATATCATTGGTTAATCAATAATTTACTCTGACATTTTATGCACACAGTAAAGTAAAAGCAGCTACAACAAACCAGGTGTTTCCTATAACATTAAAAAATAATACAGTAACATAGTAAACAATAAACAATATCAATAACAAAGAATACATTGCACTAAACTGAAACCTCTGTACTTACCTTGGGAATTACTTCATGGAAATGTTTACATTGATACTGTTTATAGTGTCCATATAAAGAGTGTACTAACTATCTTTCTATCATGTTGCATTTAGAAGGTATGACTATGTATATAGGGGAGAAACTAAGCACTAGTTGTTTCCTGGAATTTGTGTTAATGGGACTGGTTTGTCAAACAGACAGGACCTTGCTAATAGGGCTAAGTGAATATGTTCTTATTTGTTGGACAGTCTGAAACCATACATCACAAGCAAACACCAGAAAAAATAAGTGTCCTGGTGCTTGCTTTCTTCTTCTTTACATAATCAGTAATATATTTCAAACAAAACATGATTGCAAAATTATATAAAATACTAATAAATCTGGAAACCAGAGCTCAATAATTTTAGTTTTTAAAGACCTGTATTCTGAATGATGTCACATGTAATGTCTATGCTATTCCCAATTGTACCTGGCTGCATTTGTTTATATTATAAGAATTATATTGCTATATATTATGTATTTAATATTATGGGTGACAACTAGTTACCGGTATTAATATTTTTCATGACAAATTGTGGAGATTGTTATGCTGCAATTACTTGTGTAATAACTAATGTGCTAATACTCAACCTAAAATACCCCTAGTCAACTGTACAGGTCGTTACACCAGTTCAATCAAACAATCTATAACCTCATATACCTCCCACTATGCACAGACAGCAACAGGATGCTGGCTCGTGGCTAGCAAGGAGGAGTATCAGTACAGATGTACATGCGCAGAATTTGTTCTCACGCGGTTTCCCAGAGAATTGAGACACCAGAGTATGGAATGAGGACCGCGGGACAGTGCTGCTATATTGTATTGTGTATTGTGTGTGTGTGTGGAGCATGTAACCTGAACCTGCCATGCCATCTTATCTCCAAATCTTGAAATTCCCTGTCACACCACAACTATATCACTAGATGATGGGCTAAGGTGCTTACGATTAGCTCAGTGAATAGAAAAGCCACAACATGCTACAACCAAAGATGAAAGTGGTCAAAGCTCAAGTTTTAGTGAATAGGTACCTATTGGAGAAAGATCTGCAATTTGTACTGGTTCTGTAGCCCCATTGACTTCCATAACAATTGAGAGGGAGTTTAATGATGGACTGACCTTACAAATGGCTAAGCTGGTCCTTCGCTTGCAGTTTCCACTAAACTTGTAATCAGACGTAATCCTCTGTATTTAATGTGAATCTCTGATGGCTGGAAGTCAGATTTGAACCAGCAGCACAGATGTGTCTTTAGGGCAGAACAGGTTTCCAAATCAAGATAAATTTTCTTACAGGGATTAGTTTTACTTGACTAAGAACAGTTTTCCGCATAAATACCTTTTTGAAATGGACATGTGCCTTTTTCTTTCTTTCTGGTTTAATAGGTGCAGCGGGAGCTGGCAGCTGTTATTGCTTTGAAAGCAAGAAAATCTGGTGAGTATTAATTAGCTACTGTGAAATACCACACAAGCATTAGGCTTCTGAAATGAAATCATTTTCATGTCTATCAATATAAATTACCGGCCGCTGCTGTCAGCAGATAGATCTAAAGACTGTTTTCAGTGTCAGCTGCCAGGCAGTGGCGAGAAGAATATTAACTCCGGCAATGTGTTGGTCAAAATGTGCGGACGGAGGGCACAGTTACATAACTCAAGGGAAAGGAACATATTAGTAGGTAAGGCTTGAAAAGCGCACGGCTATATCTACACAAGTGCTGGAGTGCTTTATTTATTGTTTGATAAGTGCTATGTGTTAAAGGGACTCTGTCACCTAAACAATGTTTATATTAGGAATAGAGAGAATAACATTCTGAAAAATGGTCTATACCTTGTGTTAGTAGAATTGCAAGCAAATGCATAAAATAAAAGTGTCCGTGGTGTCTCCAGTGGTGTATCTTGGTTTTGCGCTGCCCTAGGCAGACAAAATCGTGCACACCCCCCCCCCCCCCCCATCCACGTTGCATACCCAGGACATGCCCCATCACCCACGTTGCACACCCACAGCATGCCCCATCACCCCATTACATAAACATTATATGCTCCCATAACCCCCATTATATGCTCCATTACCCCATTAGGCATTTGACTTGTTTGCCCCTCACTAAATACAGCGCCGGTTGTCTCGTGTTTATGAGCTGACCTGTGGCTTGATATGTAAATGAAATACTTTCAATGGGAAAGGTGTGATTTGCAAATCAAGCCACAAGGTGATGTCATAAACTCTAGACACCGCAGACACATTTAAGCTGTATTATCTTTTCATTCATGCATGTGCTGGCAATTCCACTAACACAATGGATAGATCATTTATGATCATTTTTATTCCCAGTATAAACAATGTTTAGGTGACAGAGTGCCTTTAACCATTTATGTGCCATTACGAAAAATGTTATATTTTTTAACAAGTAAGGAATCCTAGTGGTATACTTGTCGATGAGGTGCCCTATTGTAAACATACTTCTTTTTTTTTAAAATTTAATTGCATTAACACCAGTTGTTTCATATACATTTTTGCAAACATGATTCTTCCATGAAAATGATTTGTTTCAATGTGTTATACAAATGATTGCAATGTTTGTATCAAGATGTACAAGACTAGGTTTCTGGCACCTGAACTGATACTTCTATAAAAGAGAACAGGTTTTTGCTGGTGCTGGGGGATTCAGACTCAATTTATTTGAAGACATTTTGGTTGGTGTCGATTTGTTTTAATCTACAGTAACCCATATGGCCTGCTTCACTGGAATTGCCATTTGCCATTACTTTTCGATTATTTTTCTTCCCAGGAAAGAGAGGCTGGTGAATGGTCTGTAGTTTTGATCTGTGAAGTTTACAGAGGACACACAAAGCTATTCACTAACACTGAACATTCAAGTTAACTGCAGGCAAATTAAACACAATCAGTCATCAGGAGCTGAGGTTAGAAAAATTCTCCAACCTTCCACCTCCGCTATTAATGTCTGATTTATCAGTTCAGTTTTACTGCATAGCCCTGTGTTCGATAACATTCTGAGTGCTCAGCTTGTAATACACTATGCTGAATTCTTTTAGCAATATTTAGGTGCTAATAGTTTTGCAATCTGCTAATTGTTAGATGTTTCGATTTTATTGCCTTTGAAGCAAATCACATTTATGTTTAGCGCTTGTTTAATTAAAAAAAATCATCTAGCCATATTTATATTCATAACCTCCCCATGTCCTAGCCAATACCTCCTTACCTCCTCTCCATTGCCTTCCTTCTTTAGCTCAGGGGTGGGCTTACCTTGTGGGAGGTATATGTTTGTTCCCCATTAATAGGAACAATGATATGACCATGGTAGTGGTAGCTAACAGACAGCATGTACCTGAGCAACATGAGAACTTTAGTTTACAATAGCTGGGGTGGTAAGGATTAGACACATCTACCCTAGTCTACAAGTGCCCCTCCTCCCCACCCATGGTCACATTAAATCTAATATAGGGAGTCACTTAAGTAACAGACACAAAACCAATACAAGCAAGCCACACTGGTCATTTACCCCTTTCCCGATGCTGGGACGTACTATGCCATCCTGATTACCTTGTGATCGGTGACCCGGAACAAAGCGTGTCATGAAGGGGTTTAAAAGCACTGGCATTGTCTTTTGTTAAGATCTGCTATCTTGATGTTTAGTTTTGTCTTTTTGTCTTCGTTAATGAGAAACTCTTCATTGTGCTTGGTTTATTATACTGGTGAACTTGTCATGATCATTTTTGCTCATGTACTGCCATCTACAGCATATCGTGATTATTACTAGTTGTAGTCAACCCAACATTCCATAACAACATTTGTGCAGTGTACCTGCCTGCATGGAACCTGCAGTCATCCCACAGCACAGAAGGTCCCATTCAAGTAGGTATTAAAATGTTATCAGCAAGAAAAAAAGCGTGCACTCCTTCCCTTATCGGCTTGTCTGTCCGTGAAGTTCCATCTGTTTGTCACATCATTAAAGCCCTTTTTGGAAATCAGAAGTTGCTGTAGCGGAGTGCACGCTTTTTTTCTTGCTGTGTACATGTACGCCTGATCCGCGTGTGGAGCACCTGCCTTCAGCACTAATTGATGGGAGTGGAGCCGGCTTGTGATCACCTTTATTAAAATGTTATCTATACACTGTGCCAACAAAATTGCCAGTACATGTATAGATTAAATGATATGCCTAACCTAATTATATTATTACCACATAGTGCAGAAATACACAGTGCATTTGGTAAACTTTTCCAATTAATATTTTGAATTTTGTTTTTCACAACTCATGTAATATCCGTATATATTGTAATGTTATACGCAGCGGCAGAAACGTGTGTGTGTGTGTATGAATGTATATATATATATATACATACCGGTATATGTGCAGATATATGTAATTTTACCTCTTTGAGGCTAACCGTTCCTATTCTGTGCAACACGATTCTATTTTCCACTAGTACCTAAAGGGATAAGAGCTTATGGTGGACACAGTCCCCTGGTATTCTTTTTAAGGGGTAATCACTGCACATTCATTTAGCACCTAGAGGGTTAATGTGCAGGTTTATTGCGTTGTATTTCACTGTAGTAACGGATTGGTTATGGAAGAGTTAACACAAAATAAACTGGCATAGAGAATTGTAAGAAGAAATGCTGCTTTGTAATGTGCAATCTTCCTTGGTTCCTGACAAAGCAGATAATATATTGGTAGAATAGTGTTTTGTATTTCTTTGTTTCGTTTTGTTATTGAAAAGGAACCGAAGCTGAAAAGAAAACACTGTACTCTTTCGGCTTCATTTATATGCATCCCAATGACACCGTATGAGAATCATCTTAGAACAATGCCAAACGAATGACACTTCTATGGAACACACTGGCCTATTATTACAGTGAAGGGATACAGTCTAGTGAACTGGTCCTTGTATCATGCCGTTTAGTCAGAAATGTAAAAAATAACAAAACATTAGCTATCTTATATAAAAGAGAGATTGAATTATTCAAGTGCAATCTTTCCTTTCTTGCTGAATAACAATCTGTGTTTGTTTTTGAATTGCAAAAGGACAAGACATTTTTTTTCTCAGTCTACTGATCTTTAATATATGCACATCCAACGCAATGCATCCCTATTGCACTGAATACACTAATATGTAGTCACACATGCAGATATATATGCCAGTGACATCACACCACTGCAGCTGCTCCAGCCCCCCCCCCCCCCCCCCCCCGTACTGTTTAAAAAATAGTAGCTAGTCTCTGCACATCCATAATGCTGGGTGACCCAATCAACTGAACAGTACTCTTGCAGGGTAAAAAGAAGCAGAGACAAACTTTTTGGGGGCTGATTCACTACAAAACTGTAGGCAAGTCCCCCCAAAATGCTGAAACTTGAAATGCCCTTTAATCTATTCATTATGGTAGAAAAAATGCCAGCAGGTGTACAGGTTAAATTATGGCTCAACAAACCCCAGGAGGCTGGGAGCTATGGCCCTTAAATTTCTTTGTTTCTTTTACATAGAAATGTTGTTTCTTTTACATAGAAAATTCTTATATCACTCTCCTGGCTCCTAAAAATAACCAGGCTAACTCCTGAATTGGTCTGTCTGCTTTTTAAACGCTACAGAAATGTGTTAAACCCTGAATTAAATAATATTCTTACCTACATTTGGTTGAGTCCACATGCACATGCTAGGCATTTTGGTATTGTATACTTGTTGATGTGTACAACCCAATGGACAGTCATGGACGTATGCGTCTATTGTTATCAAATGCTCATTTTATTTATTGTGCTACATTCAAATCATCCCCTCCATGAATGGGTTTTCACATTTGCTTCTCTAATAGAAGCAAAAGTTATCTTTACAATATGTCCGCTCTGAGGAATAAATGCTATACACTTAAAGGGACACTCCCACCAAAAAATGAAAAAGGTTTATTTTTTTATTTTGCATTGTTGATTTCAGATATTTTGTGAAATATAGTGTTCTTTTGTGCCACACCCCCAGAGCCTTTATAGCACTAGTATCTCACTTTGGGGCTGGGGACACAGAAGGCAGTCTATAAGTCAGAATTATGATCATAGACTTGCATTGAATGTGGAGTTATGATCCGATTTGATCAGATCAATATCCTCTCTTTGTGTTGGAAGGCAGGTAAAATACAGTTGTACAAAGCCACATAGTCCTGCCCAGTATGACACACAGGACTCGGTAAGAGAGCAGGGGAGTATGACATCATCATGCAGGTTTTGGCCACAGTTGTAAAGTGAGACTTGCTGGAAGATTTTGGAGAATGTTGCATCATGGGTAGAATTCTCAAAATGGATGCTGGAGATAGACACCTAATTTTATTTTTACATTTATATGCAATTAATTCAAACAGACAGGAAAAAAAAACAGTGGCGTATGTCTTATATATGTGTTTGTTTTAAATGCACTTGTCATCTAGTTACATCTTATGTGGTAAGTGTCCCTTTAAGAGGTTGCATTGTTCTCTGCGTAGCCAACAGCTGCAGGTGTTCACTACTGTACATGTGCTGTCTTCAGCCAATAAGCAGGGGCTCTCAGTGGGCAAGTTTCTGGCTTAGGTTGGTAAGGAAGATCCCTTTTGTGGATTTCATATGACATTATTGGAATACTGCTACAGACCTGATTGCTTTGTCTTCTACAGAACTGGATCACGAGTGTGCTGGACAGTTCAGGGTTAGGGGGTGAGGAGAAACCAGCAGATATCTTGTAAAACATGCATTTTATTACCATACTTTTGTTTGAAACAATCACTGACCGTTTTCATTTTGAAATTGACTATTCAGTCACTTTGCAGACATTACCGACCATTGTCTCCTAAGCAAAGCATTCTGGGAAGGAACCATCATTTGTCACAGCTGCATGCCACACAAGATGATACAATCAATGGCACTTTACACAGTGTGGGTTATACCTTTCTTTGTCCTCTGCATTGTCTCACACTGGAAACCATAAGGTAGTTTTATAAATTATGTGGGCTCTTTTAGAATCCAAAATCACTGTTCCTGGACAAATGATTGCGCCTGATCTATCAGAATTACTGTGACGTGATCTATCAGTGTCATTATATCACAGAATAACATTGGCAACATGGGAAAAATCATTTCTGTATATCCCCACAGTAACCATTTCAACATTTCTTATCTGCACAGTCTCTCAAATGAGTTCTGAATGAGAGGAAATGTTTCTCGGGTCTTGCTTCCTTTTCAAATCTTTTTTACTTCTCTAGCAGGCCCACCCGAGGGATTTCCATAGCTGTGTATATCTGTATCTAAAAGCAATTTAATATAGGCCAACATAGTGATGATTCTATCTGTGTATTTATTATTAACTGTACACATAAGGTCAAATAAAAGTTAATGATGTTTCTCCAGCGACAGTATAGTAGAACTACTATTGCTATACATATATATTTTAATGGGAAAGTATGATAATAACTAAACTGAATTAGCATTCTTAAAATCCGAGAACATATTATTATATGGTGTCATACATTATTAATGGTTTGTATTTATGTAACACAAAGGGGCCTGGCGCTTTGCAGTGAAATAAACTGTTTTTAATCTTTTAACAGAGCTGAATATTCATAGGCATCATTAATTTCCTTTTTGTTACGTAACTGATTTATTTAGCAAAAGATGCCTGTGAGCTGCTATCGAGGCAGTGCATTTCTCCTGGGCTTTCCAAATCTTGCAGCATTAATGAGAAATACTAAGTATGTTTTGTGGAAGGAATTAAGCTCAGTAGATGCCTAGTAAAGAGAGGATGTAAGAATGATTGATGGTGCTTCCATGTTAGACATGTATAAAATGATACGTGTAATATATCTAGGTTATACTGGTGATTACATATATAAACGGATACTTGGCTAAACTGTGCTGATGACAATGCAGTGTATTAAAACCTTCAACATAATGCTGTCCTGCAATACATTACAGAGCATTTGATTAACCATCCTCATTTATCTTTAAACTGTGAAACGAACAGGAGCGTCCTATTTTTCTGTGATTTATTCTATCCGTCTTAAATCTTTTCATAACTTATTTTGAGACCCTAAGAATAAACTGGTTTTATCCAAATACATAATTTATTGTAGATACATTCCCTTTATTAAACCTCTTTGTTTTTATATTTAGTTTTGGAACACTAAGATTAACCAAGTTCATTATAGCATGCATATATTTTTTTAAAGCATTACATTTAAGCATACATTCTTAAAGTTGTCATGTTTTTTACTTCTCAAAATGTAATATAATTTTGTAACAAGTAAATACTATAACATTCTTTGTACAAAATTCCTTTAAAAGGAACAGTCATCTCTATTTTGTTAATGGCTGCATGAATGAAAACGATACTTTAATTGACTCCTGGGTCCTCAAAAAATTCCAAACCATGTAAAAATAGCTTTCTGTGCGGTGATAGACCCTCCCGTCTTAGACAATGCATTGAGAGCTTTTTCCAGATGGTTATTACTCTCATCTCCACGTCTTCCACCTCTTTCAATGCGAAATTTATTTTGTTAAACATCTTATGGCACTAGTAGACCTTGGACAAAACGTCTAATAGCTACCACCCTCTCCCTTTAGTCCCACTCATATATGTAACGATATCAAAGAGTTATAAAAATTGTCAAAATATTACCCCTCTCTTTCTTTTGCCCCAGAAAAAAGGGCACTTCTCCCAGGCATGGCCAGTGATGGAAGAAGGGAGCCCCAATTAACTCTCCTACAGCCCTAGTATTAGCCCCACCCTAATACTTTCCTAATCATTTTTGTCTATTTAGCTCTTCTACTGGAAAGAGACTGTACTTGTCTTTGGGTTCCCATCAAAGGTGAGCCCTGAGAAAATGCCCCCGATCAGTGACCACAATCCTCATTTTCATTCTCCAGTGTCCGGTTCTGCGTATGTGCAGTAGCGCTGAATTATTGGGGGCAGAAGTTGGGTGGAATATATAGATATGTATTTAAATATATATATAGTAATCCAGGTTCCTATTTTTATCTGCTTTTTGAAAAATCAAATCCCAGTGGTTGGTGTTCCTTTATGCAGAAATCAGGATGTAAAGATATTTGTATTGGGGCCAAGCCATGCAGCGTCATGAGACGACATCTGGCAAGCAAGTTATCCTTCGGTAAAGGGAACCTAACAAGCACGGAAAAGATCATATTAATAGTAATTTTAGCAAGGTGCAAGGACGCACACAGGCCGTAAACGTCTCTGTGGATTACAAAGGAAATAAATTTGAGTCTCAAGATAATGATAGAAACTTTCCAGAACCATGACTGCAGCTACGTTTGTCACAGATTTACGTCATTTTACAATCTTAATTTCCCTTAACTGTTTAAATAAACATCAGATTGCTTAATCCTTGTCTATATACTCTCCCAAAGTACAATGCCTCCCTTGAATCGATTAATAGCATTTTTTTTTAAATTATTAACTTATTAAAGACCTAAACTATTCCTCTTTACGAATTAAACGTATATATGTATTTGTATTTAAATATTTTCTTACTCAAAATACATTTGCGTAATTATGCTGTAATCTTACTGCCTTAGAATTCCGTGCTAAGACCTGATCTTTAGTTGTAGCTCATTTTCTGTATGTTATACATTTTATGCATAGATTTTAGATGATAACAAGGGTTGATGAAAAAAACTGATAAGAACAGATCTGTTTCTTTTTACTTTACTTCTCTAAAACATTTTTTGCCAACACTGTAGGTAGAACTGCTCCTTGTTATGAACTACTAAAAAAGACCTTGATCGAGCAGTAGAGGGTTTAGAGACGGGTAGAAAAATTGAAGAAAGCAATGGAATATTTTAGCATTGAACAGAGACTTCTAAATAGGGGTTTCTTACTATGGAAAATACTACTAAAGTATACTCAAGGTCATGCAAAACTGTTTAGGGAATCTATATTCCCAAGCATAGCACTTTACAGATGACACAGTAGGTATACTTTGTTTGTTTTTGTTTTTACAGCAAGGGAGGAGAAAATATTGAACAAATGGTCATTATTAGAAGGTGCTGCTATCATGACATGTTTTCCAGTTCTTAAGCACAATGAACATGTCATATTTCATAAAATAGGAGATTCATGAAACTGATTTTTATTACAAATATTAATGTTGACATTCAAATCTTATCACTAAAACCAGTTGATTAATACATTGAACGAATGAGCCCTCTCACTTCTTTCACTAGTTGACATCTGTTTTAACACCTCTGCAGGATGAAAGCCATACAATAAAACAATAGCATCTTTAAAGGCAATATATATAGCAGAAATCCCTTAGCTGATCTAAAAAAGGGCCTGTGAATTTTTTATTTTAATTTCTTTTAGTAGTTAAAGAAGAATTACATTACTTTTAACCCTTGCTTCCTTAAAGGGGCAGAGAGGCATCCCACATTGTTTTTTTTGTCTTAATGAGTTATTAGGGTATGCCCAGACGTGGCTCCCTAGCTCGCTGCACCTAGAAGGATACCATCTGTACCACACTGACGAGGCCAAAAAAGTCCGAAAGGTACGTTTGTGGTTGCTGTATTGTCCTAGTGCAGAAGAAACCTGCCAGGCTATTTGGATCTGGACTGTCCTTATGGGTGGGACCAGTCTAATGTGCTAATGGAGAGGTTTCCTCTGTAACGGGGCAAGCAAGCAAAAAATGGTGATTCCTCTGCCGAGTAGGTCACATCGGAAAACCTCATAAAGTCACAGAGTGTTGAGGCGCATGCTGCATAAAAGTCACCAATGTTTTGCTGACTCCGTGGCTGAAGTGTTTCACTTCACTTTCACTGGCATTAATATTGCCACAAAAACGGTGTGACAGGAGCTTCATGGAATGAGTTTCCAAGCCAAGCAGCTTCATTCAAGCTTAGCATCACCAAGTACAATGCCAAGAGTCATATTGAGTGGTGTAAAGCATGCCACCACTGGACTCTGGAGCAGTGGAAGCATGTTCTGTGGAGTCTTCACTGTTTGGCAAACTGATGGGTGAGTCTGGGTTTGGCAGATGCCAGGAGAGTGTTACCCTCATGACTGCATTGTGCCAACTGTAAAGTTGTGTGGAGAAGGGATAATTGTATGGGCCCCTTACTTCCAGTGAAGGGAAATCTTAATGCTTCAGCATAACAAGAAATTTTGTCCAATATAAATGGAGAAAATTTGGGCTATAATATTTGTAAAACTTAACGTTTATTAATTATGGATACAAAATATCACTCCAATGCTATGGTTCCCACTTTGTAGGAACAGCTTGGGGAAGACCCTTTTGGATTCCAGCATGACTGTGCCCCAGTGCACATAGCAAGGTCCATAAAGACAAGGTTGGATGAGTTTAGTGTGGAAGAACTTGACTGGCCCTCACATAGCTCTGACCTCAACCCGATAGAAAACACCTTTGAGATGAACTGGAACGGAGATCATTTGTTCTCATCAGTGCCTGACTTATGCTCTACTGGACAAATGCTCTATGGGATGAATGGCAAAATTCCCTACAGGAACACTCCAAAGTCTTGTAGAGAGTATTCCCAGAAATGTGGAAGCTGTTATAGCTGCAAAAGGGAATCAACTACATATTAATGTCTATGTATTTAGAATGCGATATCATACAGTCCCTTTTGGTGTAATGGTCAGGTGTCTCAATAGTTTTGTCCATGTAGTGTGTGTGTGTGTGTGTGTGTGTGTGTATGTATACGTATATATATATATATATATTATACAGCTGAACACTGTAGTGCTGATTAAAGAATGAATACAACTGATCTTCTTTATATAAATCATTATTTCTAACCTTGTAAATATCTTGACTGTATTTTCTATTCATTTTGAACCTTATTTGATGAATGTTTTCATGGAGAACAAGGAAATGTCTAAGTGACCCCAAACGTTTGAACGACAGTGTTATGTATATATGGTTTTTTTTTGTACCTTTTTCATTTTTTATTTTTTTCAAAACATACTTGTATTAGAAGACAGTTTTGTGAACAAAGACAAATGCTAATGAGCTGTATGACAGCAGGAAAAAGAGATGGCTGGTGGACTATTCATTTTCATTCCAACAAAATAGTGCAAAAATAAAATATACATATATTCATGCACACTTACATCAGTAAGTTACTTCACACTACACTACAACCCTTCTTTTTATCATTAAATTATAATAATATATATTTTTAGTGTTAAGTAACCTCAACAAATGACCTAGAAGCCACCACACTATAGCATTAAATTCATTATGCGCATAATTACAGTTGCCGCATGCTAAATTTGCACCCTTGGGATGTAGTGATTCTGTTAGTGGTCTATCTCTGTAGAACATTTATGGGAAATAATGCTTGCATGTAGATTATTATAGGATATTCTAATGGCTCCTTTGAGACTTACTGAAAACTCTAGTTATTTAGTATTATTATGTAACACTTTCTGTACTGTTTGTAAACTGATTCATTTTTTAGCATTTAGTTGTTTTTTTTTTTTTTTAAATAATCCGTTCCATTTCGTCTGAATTTAAATGACATTTCCCCATTAACTGACATGCCAAACAATTAATTACACTTGGTTTTATTTCATTTTTTTTTTTAAATTTTTATCTCTGAGAACCGTGTTGTCTGATTCTGGTTACTTTAGCTATAATCTCTTTTCAATGCACTTTCAGCAGTACCAGTGTGATTTTGAGTGTTTTATTTTTCTAGTTCATTTCTCTTCTCTACACAAACCAACTTTCACATGTTTCTTTAGTTGTTTTATTGCTATAGCCCTGTCTTAAGTGCAGTAAAAAATGAATAAAAATGTAAAGTATGCAGTATAATTTATATGTATCCTTGCCCGTATTTGCACATTGTATATACACGAACAAAACCCACTTTGGCTGATGTAAGATAAATGTGAAGCGCTGTTTTCTCCCAAGCTGGGAGAAGATAAAAACTAGCAAACAGTTTATGTTGGCACATACTCTCTGCAGCACTGGAATTGGCTGCTCTCCAAAGGCTACATGGTTTTTAGCCCTATGTTGTCTAAAAGGACAACTTCCCAGAACACTGATCTATGGAATATTCTTCCAAGTGAGCTCTCTGTTCTTTACTTTTTCTTGAGCTGTTCAATAGATATTGGTTTTAACTGCACATACCAGGTGCAGACATTTCTTATCAATCTTTTCAAGGCTTTCTCCTCTTGCCTTACACCTTCTGTTACTTACATTGCAAGCTAACAGTTCGTCTGGACGGATTCTCTTGCAGCATAAAAAAAAGCAAGTTGTAACAATTGAGTGGGAAACTTGTGAACATGTTTAGAGACCAGTTCTTTCAAACTGGTAACTGCCTCTCTGGGGTTTTTTTCACAGTAGTGACTGCGGTGTAACAGTTGTGTGAAATAATATATTAGTAAAATCCAAACATATTGTCAAGAATAAATTGTTACATTTCCAAAATAAAGATGTTTTTTTTTACATACTTAACACTTTATTTTCATTTTCTGCAGTAGGTGATGAAGAGGAATTTAATTGCCCTCAACAATCTAATCCAGTGAATAATGAACATTCCCAGGAGACAGAGGTAAAAACAGAAATGCCCATTTGCAGTGTGTTTCACGTCTTTTCACAGATATGTTTCTTCCATTTACATGATACAGCACTTAGGCCCTGACTTATATGGAGTAGCACCTGTCTATGCCCTGACTTTTATACATAACTTGTGTTTAAGTTTTTCGGTGGTCTTAAAATCTGTATAATTTAAAGATGCTGAGGTAAAAATTTAAACATTCCTAATTTTCTTTGAGCCTTTAAAAAAATAAAATGTAAAAGAGACAGAATTAAAAAGAGGGGTGTCTAGGAATAAATTGCTCAACTCGTATTTTGACAATTTGTGGTAGGGGTTATACAGATGTAGCCGTATTTGCTGTCAATTAATTTTTGACTCTTACTTTTGTGAAAAGTATGCAAAGATTCCTAAGCAAGTCAAGAGGGATAGCTCAGAGAATGATGGTTAACTTAGAAAGTCAGCAGTCAGTACTGCTACATCTGTCCGCACTTTCCACCAGTGCCCTGCCTTATACCCCAATCCTGCCTAAGCTCCATTTATTATTACCCTGGTGTATGAACGAGAGGAGTATTTGTCTCTACGTAGGTTCTAGTGACGGTGAATTTTCAGTGTCAGGGCAGGTAAGATTTAGATAGAACAAAATTGAGGCACTTTTGGTGATTGCACAGTGAGAGCCTCATCTGTGTTCACTCGTTCACTATACACATGCTAAGGGAACATCATGCAGGCTGGTTGAAGCAAAGGTGTGGGGTAAATGGTGATTCCATCTCCACACAGTTATCCTGTTTGGGAAGGGAAAAGGTAATATGATTATACAGAAGGAAATAAAAGTAAAGGTGTTTTTAATATGTTATTTTTATTTATTTTTTTAAATTTTCATTCCTGTTATCAAGATATATTTAAACACAGATAAACGTTCATCAGGTTATATATTTCTGAAAAAAAGGGCAAATTCCCCTTTTCACCCTTAAGTTTTCTGTTGTTTATTCAGTTATTGCTTTCTAGGCGTGCAACACACACAATCTGTATAGTTATAGTTGTCATTAAATGACTTGTCAGGGTATAGCAATGCATATTACATATTCTATCCATCCATTTAGGAGCAGTGATTTTATGCTGAAGCAGCTGATTTATTAGAATTGATAGGGAATATAGATTGCCTACACCAGACAATATAGGTAATAACTGAAACTGGTGCCTTCTGACTAGGACTACATGTCATTACCCTGCGTTTATCAAACTGATGCGGCATGGTATCTATGACAATTACCCCCCCCCCCCCCCCCCCCCCGGCTAAAAGTTGGCAACTCTTTCCTGTTCCATACCTCACAACTTATTTCCTTGGAATGCCCCAGGTGTCATTAACAGTGGAGAATGGAAATTGGGACCATGGGATAGGGCATAGTTGGGCTGTTGTGGGGGTATGTGGTTTCGTAGTATAATAGTAGCTGTGTAACTTTCCTATATTATTGTATTGTGTGTGTGTGTGTGTGTGTGTGTGTGGAATAGTCACTTAATAAGTAGCAATAGTGCAGTAGGAGCACATTTATATGACCGTATAGGCCAGTAACCTCAGCAGGGAAGATGTATGGAAACTACATATCCCATGATGCTCAGTCAGCCTTATGAAATGAGCATCATGGGATATGTAGTTTCCAAACATATGCAGTACCAGGGTTAGCCATCACTGGTATAAACTGTCTTTGGTCCTCATGGGGTTGAGGCCAAACAAGAATTCTATGCGCAAAGAAGATTTTTGGTAGTTTTTATTTTTTGGGGAATAGTTGGGATTTCAGTATTCTTTTTTCCAGCCATCAAACGCTTTTAAAATGAAACCTTTAAAATTAAAATTTAAATATTAAGTGAGCAGCCTGAGAGCACAAAGAAGCTTAAGCAAGACAGGCAATAATGTCCCCATGTAAAATATTTAAATGTTAATTTCTATATCACATCTGTACGTGAATGGATTTGCCCAAATTTTGTTGAAAGACCTTGCTTTTATTTAAATAGATGTAACTTTATTTTATGGACGCAGGCAATAGGAAAGGAGGAATTAAACAAAAGACTGCATGCAAAGTAGATAGGTCACTGCTCGATCGAGAATTGAAATACTGTTTAGTTGAATTATGCCCTCCATCGATTAGTGGTGCCATTTGATTGATGAAAGTGTTCAATTAAATAATAAGCACGTGAAATCACCATTAGAATGAATGAAAAGAAAATTGATTAGAGTACATATACCGGGGTGTACTCAATTACACACATATGTATGTGGACTTGGAGCTGGACAAGTGCTCCTAGCCCAAAATAAATAAAATAATTGCCCCTTGGGGGTTTTGTGGCTTATTTTTTGGATGCCCGCTTTCCCTGGCCGAAGTTGAGGATTTTTTAATAGGGGGTCAGGGCTACCATGATTATTTTAGGGGCCCACTGGGAAATTCATATATATATATATATATATATATATATATAAAATATATTAGAAAATTACAATATTCTTTTCTTCCTTGCTAACTACAGAAATCACATTGATTTGGTTGCCTGTGCACATTTGCATATGTAGCTCAGTTGTGTTACTGTAAGTTGCAATAATACACTATGCTAGTTTGGCCACAAAGGATATGCAGGAGTAAGAACAGTTTTTCAAACTGTGACAGTCTAACACATCTGTCATTTTCCCAGAATGGTATTTGTTCATTTGATGTAGTATCTCCGTGTACACATGATTTCCCCTGTATAATTCCTTCATTTCCCCTTCTGTCGCTCATAGGTAAGGCATTCATCCAGGGTGTAAGATGTTTCCCCTGAGACTAGAATGCCCATTGAACTATTTGTCTTGTTATCCAAAAGCATTGTCTGGATTACTTTCCCTCTCCAGTCACACGTGGGCCTTCTGGAGGTTGCATTGAAAAGAAAAAGATAAGAATAGTGTTTATAGCCCATTACTGTTCCTGTGACAGACTGCAGATTGTCAGTGTCCCAGTAGACATGCATTGGACATGCAGTACGGTTTTGCAACAATATAGTGCAGCTGGGAAACAAAATGGTGACATCACATGTGTGGAATTGCCCTGCTCACAGGAACCACTATGGTCAGTTAACTGACCACAGCAACCAACAAATAATCTACTACTGGTGTGAAAATATCAGCTGTATCCTACGTGCTTTTGTAACCTTTGAATATACTGCCCCGGGCTGTCATAAAGCTGTATAATGGTGAAGACATCTCACTAAGACTAAATAGATCCTACTATAATGAGATTCCAATTAAATAAATGGAAAAAACAGCATGTAAACTGTACTGTCAAAGTACCGTATATGTCAATTTTTCTACAAAGTATAAAATCAATTCTTTAGGATAATTTCTTAAAATGAGATGTTCTTTTTGTGTAATGAGGATGTGAAGAGCTCAGTCTGGGGCACAACTCCCACTGGGTGGCTGCTTTTGATATTATATTATGGAGGTCTTATTATGGAGGTCTGTAGGAATATTGACAAGGCGGGACATAATGCTTGTGATCACAGTGTCTATTCCGGCCGATGTGTCTGTGATGCGTACACAGCGGGACAGATTCAACTGAATTGCATTAATTGGGCATTTAGGAGAACGAGGAGCATGGCACTTAAATGAGCTCCCTGGTCCAAATCACATATTTACTAACGTCTGCTTTTTCCCCTGACTGTTTCACTTGGTTTTAAAACATTTGGACTTATACTGTAGCGGTTGGTTCATAGAATCCCTGATCTCTAAAAAAAAAAAAAACACGTGATTTAGTGAATTTAATAATTTGATATAGGAGTAATAGCAAGAGTAGGGGGAAATTAAAGTGAACTTTTTAGATACAACAACTTTACATTGATTTAATGCAAACTAAAACATTTTTACTTTTTTTTTTTTTTTTAATTCTTTTATTTTTGAATTTTTCAAATTTTGTTTAGGGTACAAAACATACATATAAAAATACAATAAACAGGAATGGTTGTACTTTGTCGTAGGCTTATCATCTTATAACAAAAATAACAGGTACATTTACTAGCATCTGGTGCTTGTCACCTTTTTCTTTTAGTTACTTTGAAGTTAGTTGTGGTGCAATAATTTGCAGTATTTGCTAGAACAGAACAAAACAACTCCAAAATAATAAGTACAAGTAAATAATAAAAAATAAAAAAAAGAAGGAGGGGGGGGGGGGGGGGAGAATGGAAAGGAGGAAAGTCAGGGGCCGGGGTATTAGGATGGGAAGTGGGTCAACCAAGGGGTCCAGAGCTTTTCAAATCTGTCGGGAGTGTCGTGTAAGTATGCCATCAGTCGTTCCATGTCAATGACTTCTTTTACTAATATTATTACTGTGTCTAGGACATTTTTACTTTTAATAATACATTATAATCAACCTGCCTTTCAACTGATATATATTGATGGCATTGATGGTGGATTAAAGTATAAATGGAGACATTATTAAATGCATATTTGCAGCCATGTTTGTACTATGTTTATGTCCATTTCTAGTTTTTTAGCAGCAGTTATAGGATGTAAAATAATTAATTTATTTTGTTTTCAGAGGCCAACACAAACTACTGTAACAGTGACAATAAATGTCTCATTGAGCCATATTCTATAGCATTACATTCTTTGAATGTGAAAAATACATAGGAAGTGGTAAACTGTGCCTGAATGTCTGTGTTCAGATTTTTACAGCCTGCGTATTCCTGTCCTTATGGGTATTTATGATGTCATAGGAATACAATACATTGTATATGAGTTAGTATCCTGATGAATGCTTCCTTTAAAATGCAGACGCTATATCCTGCTCCATCATAGGATTTTTACTGCATGATAATTCAAATGTATTTTCATATTATGATAAAGATTTCATTCTTTCATTTAATAAAAAAAAAAAATGCTGTAAAACGCATTACACATTAGATACAAAAAGCACACATTTATCCCTCTGCTTTTGTACAGATTCCCTTGGACACCAGCTTGTCCAATAGATGGAAGGAAAGTGTTTGAAAAAAACTGGTGGACCTAATGTCTATGTTGGCCACCCAGGAGGGGGGGTGTAATTATTGTGAAGTAATACATTATAACATAAGTTATAAAGACTTTTAAGTAAACACAACATCAGTTATAGTGGGGATAAAGGCATTAGTAAACCCTTCCACTGTAAAACAAAGTATTGTCAGTAGAACATAACAGGACATATCTGGCAGAGCAAGGGGGATCTCATTGCAGGGAATGATGTGAGGTCTGTTTGGACTCCACAATGCCTGTCTCATCACTGGTAGCTGAGACAGCACTGGTAGCTGAGACAGCACTGGTAGCTGAGACTGGACTGAGACAGGACTGTTAACTGAGACCAGACTGGGACTGGACTGGTAGCTGTCTGGCAGGACACTGGACTGGAAGGGTGGTGGTCTAAAGGAACCACGGTGCAGAGGTGACTCAAGGAACCAAAACAACAGAATATGGGAACGGAAGGAGTTTGGGAAAACTTGATATGGATGTGGTTCAAAACTGATAAAGACAGCTACTTAGACATCCACACAAAGGAAAAATAAATGTATATTTAAAACTCACCTAACTTAGTAAATACCCCAACCATCCGCTCGGTAGCCCGGCCCTCCCATGTCTTTACAGTTGATATGTCTTATCATTTGTTCCAGCCTTAGCAGCTATGGTCTAAAATATAGATCAGCTCTATAAATATATCAACTTAGAGGAACCACAAGAGTGTGGTATAGAGGAATAGTAAGAAATATTTACCTATGGTATGCCAACTAAGATTGAAATGCTGGATAGATGTATACTGTTATGTAGAATGTTTGTCTCTGTTCTTATTGTATGACATAATCATTTTGTAATGAAATTTTATAATAAAAAAAAAACAATAAAAAATAAGTGAAAATAAAGGGCCTAATGCCAAGTTTTCACAGAGATCAGCACCTTTCCCACTAGTGTCCTCCATTGAACATATACAAGAAGACACATTAGGGAGATAATTAAGGCAGTGTTCTGCTCAAATAAGTGAATTAGTGCAGTAACCACTGAGCTGAGCTTCCCATTTTCTTAAACTCTATTGTATATTGTGTTACAATGTGTGACACCTCTTTATGTCCTAAAATATCTCTTTTTCAAACGATGTACATAGATCTTATGGGAAGGGCAAGTTATATGCATATATAACATTGATGTAGGGGTTGTTAGGGTTAAACACTACCGAAATGGCATTATCTATTGTGTTTAAACCCTAAACGGCAATGGACGTGCCAGGCATGTTATGGGAACACCCCCTGTTGGTGACAACTGGAATTACGCAACAGAGGTAAAACTGACATGGCTGAGGCCCCCTCTGTCACATCTGATCACTATGACAATCAATCACACTGATCAGGTGCATTTAGCTACCATCTAAACAAAGCCCTTCTAACCCCCCCCCCCCCCCCCCCACAATCTAGAATTTGTGTGGGTGCAGTAAATTAGCAAAAAAGGCAAATTACAGCTAAACACAAACACCAAAGAAGTGCCAAAATAGCCATTGTCACATAGAGTACATTTACAAAGCAGTACGAAAAAAACAAAGACAGATAATAAGCTTATTAAATTGTTCAAAACCACATTAATTTAACTCTTGCCATGGGGCTCTCATCTGCTGCCTGCCTTCCAACACAGATTTTAACAATGACACATTAACAGCTCATTCTTCAACTTGCCTATCAATTGAGATTAGCTATTAAGGCCTGATGTTTGCAGTTATCTTGTCAGTTCACCACAGTTCAGTTTTTAGTGAATAGGCCCCTTAGCTAGCAATAGTTCATTCAAACACAATTGCCTCTTGTTCAGCAATCCTTCCATTCTTGGTTTTTGACAATAATAAACAACATGCAAGTAACATGATTCCATCATATTTAATTGTTTCAAAATCATTTAATACAAATGTATTGTCTTTTTTTGGGGATAGTTATAATAGCTCTGTTGGAGTGGGAGCAATGTAGATGTCAACAAGAAACTGTAATGTTTTAAGTGAAACAGATACCATGCTAGTTTATGTAATAACTTCAAAGTAATCTTTGGACTCAGTGGTGTTTCTTGTTTAGGGCCAAGGACTGAAGCCAATGTAAAGGAGGTGCAACATTGTTATTTTTAGGAATGACGAGTCTACATCACTTCATCCCATGTCAGATCTGTTCCTGACCAACTTTCCCATGGGTCTTTAACCTCTTGTTACAATTCTCTTATGTAACAGGAAATAGGTGGAGGGGAACAAACAAAAGTCAGCATATCAGACACAGACACAGTGTGGTTTGTGATTTAGAAGTATCCCTTTCTGTGCTTGAAAGCTATACAGTTGAGCAGACACACCGATTCTTCCAAACGTGTCCTCTGCATTCTGTTGGATCTGTTTTAACCGGTGTGGACTAAATGATGAATCTGAAGTGACCACGACACTGATGCCATGTCCTGGGACTGTGGATTTAAGTATTTATTTGCTCTCTCTCCCACCCTTAAGGCTGGTGTAATGTGCAAACTGCACGGCCGGGAAGAATTCAGGAGGATTGATTTTGTCCCGAAACTGTCCAAAGAGAATCAGATCTTGCCATCTGCAACAAAACAACTGGAAAAGAAAATACAAGTATGTGTTAACAGTTTATTGGCTGTGTATCAATGTGTATATCTGTTTGTATATGTATTATACTTTTACAGTACTCCTCGTGTCTGTGACTTGCTAGGACATCAAGGGAGTTAGGTTATACTGGAAGCAATGATCACTTTCCCCCTAGACTGTTAGTGAGATTTATCTAGCCTTATGGTTTTACATAGTGGAGCAGTCCCACACACAGTTAAAGGTAATCGCATCAGAATAAAGATAATACTTTGCTTGTAAAAACCCATTTTAGCTAGAGAACAAGAAAGGTGAGTGGGCAATGATGGGTCGTTTTTTCAAATTATATGACAAGCTTTTTGTAAAATATCTTCAATTCTGAGGATGTTTTCCTCCATGCTATCAATTTTATTATAGGGTCTACTCAATGAAGAGATAACTGCAGGATATTGAGATAGGAATTTCAATCTTTAGGCCACTGTAGCCGAGTTGGAAAAATTCTCCAACGCAACGGAATTTTTTCCAGTTCGGCTACTTTGGTCTTAAGTTTGAAATTCCTGTCTCAGTTCCCTGCAGTTCTGTCTTTATTGAGTAGATCCTCATAACCGTAACTTAATGTGAACATGCATACATGGTAAATAATGGCTTACAAACAGGAGTAACAGTGGTACCTTAAATAAAAAGTCTCAAAACTGGCGTTTCAGATTTTTTTCGTTTAAAAACATTTTCCACAAAATGAGCAGAAATGGATTTATTTATGCCAAGCTGTAGTAGTAACACCATTCAGTAATGAATACAGAATATATGATGATCCTGGATCAGTTTACTATACTGTCTGCCGAGCATTCTGATTGATTTCATTTAGGAGTTGGAAAATGGATACGTTGGCGAAAATGGCCATTTCTGTGTTCTCTTATGTGGGAGTTGTCCATTTAGCAGGTGCCGTCCAATGCATATCTATGCTCCTGTCATGTGCAGCCAAAAAGATTCTTACCTATTCCATTAATATTGAAAAGAGAAGGTGCCATGCCACATTCTGAAATGTTTAACAAGGGATTCAAATTGTTGATTATTTGACTATAATAGGTTTCCTGACTACCGCATTAAAAGCCCAAATAACCATCTCTTTTAAAAAAAATTAATAATAAATTAGTATTTGGTGATTTTGTCTTTTATTAAGAAGATACAATAGAACTAAAGCCTTTTTTTTTATTCAAAGCTATTCACTACAAGTGAAATGTAGGTGGGTTTCTTTAATGTTTAAAGATGTAACTCTGCATTAAGCAGTGCAATTTGAACTCTTCTGGATGGGGAAACTCACCTGGTTTGTCCCTGTACCGTTCAGACAGTGAAATGAAATGTTCATCTCACCTCAACTCACCTTCACCTCACTTCTAGTGAATATCTCCCGATACATGTGTACATAAAATGTAGCACATACAAACGTGACTAATGAAAGTATTTAGAAAACTGGGCTGACCAGATGGGCCGAAATGGTTATTTTCTACTGACGCATTTCATTTTTCTATACAATCACAGAAAAAGGTCAATAGCTTATATAAAGGGTCCAAAAAAGGAAAGCATTTTTCATATCAAACCTCAATTAGTAGAAGTCTGCCCTATGCTTTATGTGCCCTTTGTAGGAAAGCATTTTCCATATCATACCTCAATTAGTAGAAGTCTGCCCTATGCTTTATGTGCCCTTTGTAGGAAAGCATTTTCCATATCATACCTCAATTAGTAGAAGTCTGCCCTATGCTTTATGTGCCCTTTGTAGGAACGCATTTTCCATATCATACCTCAATTAGTAGAGGTCTGCCCTATGCTTTATGTGCCCTTTGTAGGAACGCATTTTCCATATCATACCTCAGTTAGTAGAAGTCTGCCCTATGCTTTATGTGCCCTTTGTAGGAAAGCATTTTTCATATCAAACCTCAATTAGTAGAGGTCTGCCCTATGCTTTATGTGCCCTTTGTAGGAACGCATTTTCCATATCATACCTCAGTTAGTAGAAGTCTGCCCTATGCTTTATGTGCCCTTTGTAGGAACGCATTTTCCATATCATACCTCAGTTAGTAGAAGTCTGCCCTATGCTTTATGTGCCCTTTGTAGGAACGCATTTTCCATATCATACCTCAGTTAGTAGAGGTCTGCCCTATGCTTTATGTGCCCTTTGTAGGAACGCATTTTCCATATCATACCTCAGTTAGTAGAAGTCTGCCCTATGCTTTATGTGCCCTTTGAAGGAACGCATTTTCCATATCATACCTCAGTTAGTAGAAGTCTGCCCTATGCTTTATGTGCCCTTTGTAGGAACGCATTTTCCATATCATACCTCAATTAGTAGAGGTCTGCCCTATGCTTTATGTGCCCTTTGTAGGAACGCATTTTCCATATCATACCTCAATTAGTAGAGGTCTGCCCTATGCTTTATGTGCCCTTTGTAGATGGTGCTGCAATATAGTATTACAATTACCCAGTACATTACCCCGATGTTACTGATGTGGTGCGCTTCTTTCACTGGGCAACGTCACGTCAAGAGAATTGAAGCTTTGTTAATGTAACTGCTTTGCCTATGGGGTATAGCTCATGAGATCATTACAGTGGAAAATTTGTTACTGACCCCAGGGAAAAAAACAACTAAACAACTAAGACATTAAGTATTATTACACAGTTAGCAGTGCGTTTCAAATCAGATTTAGCATACATGATTGACATCGAAATATTATATTGGCTTCAAAGCACACGCTGAATTGTTTCCACTGGATTTGTGGGAGAGTATGTTTTAAACCCGTGTGTGGTTCATCATTAAAAGGTAATTGCAATGGGCATCGTGGGTAAGTGATGACTTATGCAGCTAAACATAATCATTAGATGAGAAAAAGTAGAGGTCTGTTAAACTGTGGTGAGTTGACAAGGGAACTGAAAAGCCCAGGCCAAAATAGCCAAGATGGAACAATCTCTAACTCACCATTTACTGCTACTGAATTATTCAGAGCCAATATAAAAACACTTTTTGGGGGGCTGCTATGACGACAACAGCATTGAATCTATGACTGCTTCAGTGTTGAATGGCATGACTACAGGCCATAATAATTGTGTACGATCTGAAGGAGATCAATGACTACTTCTCAGTATGGTTTAGGTTAGTGTTGTCTAACTGTTTGAATGTGTATGGCCTCATACCACATGTCGCACACCTAGGTTAAAGGTCCAGGCATTATTTATTTCTCGAGGTTCTAAAATGGAGTCTATTTTTTTGATCCACAATAAGGACTGAACAAAAATCCCTGAGGGCCACATCTGGTTTGTAGGCCGTCAGTTGACCATCAGCGGTTTAGGTATTCATAATGAATATAGGTGATATTCACAGGAATAGGTGTATCTGACCCTGTAATACAGCTGTGATTCTTAAAATGGATTCTAAACTATATGCAGTGTTCATTTTCTATAGATTTAATCCCACAACCCCATGGTGCCTTTAGCGTAAACAAAGTACACCATGAGTGAATGCACATCTCGTGTTCACCTAAAGAACTCTGAAGTCATGAAGTTCGCTTGGCTGATTAGACTACAAACCTTCTGCTGTGCTGCTCCATCCATCACGAATATACCGTGACTGGTGTTACATAGACTAACGCATGTTGTTATATCACAACGTTTCTATAAAAATACGGGAAATATTAGTAATGGCATTCAGGTCTCCATGTGTTTGCGCTTTATCCTTCTGTAAAAACATGAGTGAAGCTATGTTTTTTTTTTAACAAGATAAAGGTTTTGCCCGTGCTTTGATTGATTGCCTTGTTAGATCTTTTTCATTCATTGTGGAAGGAAGCGAAGGGATTCGACCATCAGGCTTCAACCATTCCCAATTCACAGTATCGCCCATTTATTTTCTTTTTGCTTCTTAACAGAAACATCCGCCCTCATCCCGCAATGCTTTCTGCACTGACAAGTATTTTACAAACACATATTTGAATGATTAATCATGAATAGATATAAAATTTGCCAGTGTGAATGTCTGAATGTTTCTTCTATAGAGCATTGGAAACTGAGATTGTTCCCCCCCATGCCATAAATTAAATGTTTAGCCCAACAAGGAACTCCATTGTTTTCCTAAATGTGAACTGGACACAGTGGATCTTTTTATTTATTTATTATGCTCCTTAAGTCTGTTAAAAGTTGTATTAAAATAAAATATTTAAAAATGAAGAACATGGCTAGTCTTTTGGAGGAGAACCAAACAGTGTCTTTGTGTTGTATTACCGCATGTATACCGTCCAATGATGGCTAACCTTGGCACTGCAATTGTTTTTGAACTACACATTCCATAATGCTCAGTCTGTATCATGACTGATTTGACATCAAGGCATATATAAGTGACGCCGCAGATGTTTCCAAAACATCTGCAGTTCCAAGGTTAGCCATCACTGGATTTACTGGGTTAATCTTTTGCACCATTGTTATAAGATAGTAAATATAATGGAATTGTTAGCACATTTCTATTTTTTACACATGCAGAAGCCATTCACCTTAAAATAGTCAGTTGCTTCCTTATTTTGAATTAGAACACTTTGGGGAAATCCTTGTTTATATTTCTTTTCATTCTATTTTTACTTTTTTTTTTCTTCTTAACCGAAGTTTAAAAAAAAACAAACAATATTTTGAAATGAAGTTGACCTCTTTAGCCTGTGTCCCTGTATAATAACCGAAATTGGCAGAATTTACAATATATATGTGCAAATCGTTTCATCACTCTATTGCCGAATGTCCCATAATGCTGCAAGACAAAAAGTTGCATAGCATAATGGAAGTTATATTACAGCAATGGCTCGAGGCCTGCACTTTTATGAAACCTGTTTTGGAGTTAGTCCTGATAAAGCAACAGCTAAAACACATTCAGTATTACTTATTCAGACCGGGACAGAGATCATATTATTACTAAATCTATATTTTATGCCAACTTAACAATGCTTGCTGTGTGATGGTTTAATGTGGATTTAAACACCTATAACTGAAACAGTTAAAAACAAACAGTGGACATGAAGGCGGGGGTGTCTCATTTTTAACCTTGTGGCCGTCTTCAGTTCACTGTCAAGTGCATTAAGATAACAGAAATAAATTATTTTTCCAGCGAGCAGTGTTTATCTGTAGCCAGACAGACATTCTTTTCAATCACACAAGGCGACAGCATTTCGAATTGAATTTATTACTGGATTGCAATGTGAAATGTAACAAATTCATGGATTTCCTTTTGGTAAATTCTTCCAGCGGTCAGTTCCATCCCTGGAGACATTTAAAAAAAAAAACTGTGATTCACTTCTTTCTTATTTCTACCAGATATTTGCCATTGCTTGACCATTGACGATACGGCATTCGCAACATCAGTTACAGGACACCTGTCATCATAAATTAGGTTGTGCATTTTAAATTCTTTAATGAATGATTACAAAGAAGAGCCCTCTCTTCTAGTACAGCAGTATCACAGGGTAGACTTCTTAAGTCAGATCTTCCTTCCTCTAACCCCTCTTACCCAAAATTCAAAACAACATGCCTGCCCCCTGATAAAGTTCAACAATGCAAAGAGGCCTCAATAAAGTACTTTGTTTTTTTTCAAATGCCTATATTTGATGCAATATTTCAATGAACCATAACTTCATTTTTTAACGACAGATGATAGTTCAAGAAATGTCATCCCATAGTTTTCAGTACCTAGCATTAACAAAAGAAATAGACTTTTAAAAATAATCCTTTCCTATCACAATAAGGTTACTTAAAGAAATAGGCAAACAACCTTTGTCATCTTTAATGTGGATATTGTATAAGTGGCTTGTGGAACCACTGCACTCCTTTTAAGGTTTCTGTATTCAATTACTCCCCCATTCAACCCTGGTTTCAGATATTTTTGAGATATTAGTCCATATAAAGTACCAGTAATTGGCCCTTTTCATGGTCTCCAGAGATCCTGATGGTGGGCAGACTAATTTATGTCTGAGGTTAGCTGCAGTTCACTGGCACAGAAGGTCGACTCATTGACCCATTGACACCTTCCAGACAAGAAACTACTCTGAATTGCATATTTAACTATCCAACCAGGAACACAATAAAGTCGCCCAAACTAGATATCTAGATAAAGTCTGGTTTAGACCAAAACTGTGTCATATAGTAGGGTGGTTTTGCCGATATATAAATATATCATGTGATTTATTGAGAATACCAGTTTCAGGCTATGATATTTAGATGTATTTGACTTTAACATCCTAATAGGAAAATTATTTAAACAAAGGAAGAAGAAAGGAAGAGGCCCATGATTAGAGAATTAAGTGTTCAATGTGTTCTCCTCATTGAATGCTACAGAATGAAGACATCTATGTGTTCGTGAGATGTTGTTTATGTGGCGTTTAACATTAGTTGTTGTGTTGTCAAAGAGTAGTGGGAGAAAGGGGTCATAAGATAAAGATGTAAAATCCCGGGGTTTTAGCGGGAACTTATTGTCCATGATATCTACAAAGTTTTTTTTACCTGTTGAGATGGGGATGTTGGAGTGGAGTACAGAGGGCAAGCTGATTTGGGGTCATATGGCCTTGTATCTCTCAGAGGCATTTAGTGAGGCTATTGGAATCTTATTTTTTTTCCCTCATGCTTTCAGGCATAACATAAATATATCTATATGTCTATGTGCATTTAGGTTTCATGTAGATGTTGAATAAGATGGACTCTCATAAGGGTAACTCTGCATATCAATTTGACATGTCCTTGTTCATTGTCTGAGTGTGATCCTGCAATATCCCAAAGCCTTGGCACTTCATATGATCTTTTGGCTAGCATGGTGTGGTTCATAGTGTCAAAAGTGGTAGAAGATTCAAACCATTGTACAGGAGATGTTGGGTGTAAGATTGGTTGTTGTCCTCTAGGTTCTCCTAGAGCTGAGAAGTGATATTATTAGGCCACAATGGAATTTTAGTAATGGAGCTGATGTTTGGAAGAAATTCTGATTTCTTAGGGGGTTTGGAGACGGCTTGTTTGAGGGAGGGTCAGTGACTGGCCAGTGTATGGACAGATGATTGCTGGGATTGTTGACTATACTGTTGCCAGTAGCACATAAAACAAAAATGTTATTGTAATAAAGTATATAGCAGTGTGAATGAGATGGAAAGAGATTGCATGCGAGAAATGAAAACATTTAGCTCCTTAGACCCCCACAACTGGAATGTAAGCTTAGTACATACCACACAAAAATGTAAACATTCACTTCTGTTTTATTTAGCATCGCTGAGATGAGTGACATTCTGGGAACTATTTCATGGAAAAACATAAACCTGATATGTTATACACTTTCTAGGTAAAAAAAATTGAAATGTAGAATGAATAGACATCTAGTCGCTAGAGAACATCCCATTATCTGTCGATTGACGGGGGTTACACACTGTGCTTCACTGCACATTTAATCTTTGTAGGTTTTGGAAAGAATTGGCAGGCGCTAGGCCTCATTTATCATGGAATCATAACACCTCTTCGACCTACTCAGATGAAATGACATTTCCTGGGCTCCCATGGCACAGAGGGAATCCCCATACAGGTTTCTCACTAGTCTCACTATTATTTGATGAGAGTTACTGCTTACAAAATATTCTGAATCCATATGAGAGTTTATTTAATAAACAGTAACTGAAATGGCTGCATTGGGGAAAAAAGTAAAGTTGACCCTGGTTATAACCGTCATTGGAGATTTTACAGCAAATCTGTTTAATCGATCTATTGCTGAACTAAAATTCCCATAATGCCAAGAGACAAAGAGTGGGGTCAGCATCATAGAGGTATACGTGATTTTTCAAGGCCTACAGTTTTACAGAAACCTATTTTAGAGATTATCTTGACAACGCAACTGCCATTAGATGGACATACACTCACAACACATACACAAGCTGTTGTCTTTTCTGTAGTGTCACCCATTAGGCTGGAATTTTTCTTATAGCCAAACCTAGCAGCCATCCATACTACTTATAGTTGGTCTGTTCTGGACAAGTTGCTGTGAAATTCTCCCTCACCTGGTCCCGTGGTAGTGAAGTGGTTTTGGATCTATCTTTTATATAGCTGTATCATTATATAATAATATAATAATAAACATCCAATAGCTATTACCGCAACACCATCCATCCCTCCAGCTACCTTTTGTTTTATCAAACCCCAGTCTGCGGTGTAAGTGAACACATGCTCTATGTTCATTGACAAATGCTCAATAGGCATGTCATTCTCCAACTATCAACTATGTTACTTCGGTGAAGTTTTAAATGCGTTGGTGGCATAACATTGACCTAACCACTTCGGTCTAGGCCTTACCTAGGCCATAGTGTTTGAAGACTAACGTGACTATAACAAAAGGACAAGAGCAGTTAGGACTGGCCAAGGTGTTCAGTTCTGGTTTAAAATAATAGACTCTTATTCTTGCCACAACTGTGTTGGGTCAAAGAAAATATTCTGTAGGCAGTGTCCACACGCCATTGTGACATTGTTGGGTGCAGTCAATGCTTTAACTTGGCTTAGCTAGAAGTGGACTCCTTTGGGCGTGTGGTATATCGCTTAGTCAGTATAACCGCTTGTACTTTGACCCCTTGCATGGAGCACAGCTCTTGGCAGTAGATTTAGAATGTTCTCACCATTTCCTGCTATATTGTTCTGTGCACATTTGTTTCCGTTTCCTACCCTTTTCTTTTACTACCTTTTTATTAATTAATGCACGCTCTCCGCAGATACATAATGGAGATTATCCAAATAGGTTGTGCTAATTGTCTGTTTTATCTCAATACTTTATCCTGTTCACTTATTCACTTTCTATGATGTTTTCTTAAGAAGATACCATTAATATAGTTGGGGTGAACCCAAACACAGAGACACTTACCTTTTCCATTGTCTGGTTGTTAAAGTGTTCTTTACTGGTGCTCCTGGTCTGCCAGAGTGACCAGTAAGGGCCTAAGCCAAGCCTTGCCTATCTTTAGCTGGACAGATTCCATGAAGAAAATATCCAATTGCTTTTTGTCTTCCTTATATAATCAAAGATCATTTTTAAACAAAAAGTGATAACAATATAATTTAAAAAGCAATAAATCAGCAGTACAGGGGCAATTAATGAAAAGCTTTTCCATTTTGCCCTTGAAAGAGCCATCCCTGCTGCTTATAGTCAGTCTATTTTTGTTTTAGTGTTTGTTACTTTGTTTATTATGTCTTTGTACATTTCCCATCAGTTATTCAAAGTCCAACTATTACCCCCTGTTCTATCACGTTTACCGTATTTTAATATTTTTCCTTCATTCTATTAATAATTACGCACTGACTGAGCTTGACGTCTTGGGGTTGTCTTTGACTGGGCTCTCTATTTCCTTTCCACACGGGGAGCACGACAGGCAGCATGGAAGAATGTCTGTGCACCAGATTACACTCACTGGACTTTACCCCAGCAAACAGGTTTGCACTGAGGACTTTGCCCCAGCAACCAGGTTTGCACTGAGGACTTTGCCTCAGCAAGCAGGTTTGCACTCAGGACTTTGCCCCAGCAACCCCATCTGCAATGCCAAGAATAGCCATCACTGCACTTTGCTTCTCAACCTTTAATGGCACAAACAATATGCTATACTTTATGCTAGCTTTGTTTAAGGATGACAGTTAAACAGCTTGTTTCTAATTAGGATTTCTCTACATTTGTCATGGTAAACATCTGTTATAGTAGTTGTGCAAACATTTTATGCTAGCAACCAATAGCTAATTGTATTTGATTTAATGGAGAATGTAAATCCTGCCTATCTGTTTTAACATTCATTGTATAGACAGTAATAAATCATATATATATATATATATATATATATATATATATATATATATATAGTCATAAATCCCAACAATATATCCTTATTATTCCTTCTGGCACAAACTCACACATTGTATGTGATTGTTATACTTGTATGCCTGGAATTCTCAAAATCCAGGGAGTGGAGTTAAAATGTGCATAATTGAGCAAGCTAAATGCAGAATGCTCCACCAAATAATAATACAAATGTTAGAGTGGACAGCATAAGAAAATAGGTTGTTTAGCTGCATTTTCCAGTAAGGGGTAACATTATTTTTTTCCCTTTAAACTGTTCACACATGCGAAACAATGAAATACTCATTGTACGACTTTATGGTCACATCTAGAAAGCTGGCTGCAATATTGTCACAGTCATCGACTCAGCATCGGCATACAATGTAAGCAAGAACCTGTAGCAAATGATAGCCCTAAAACGTAATGTGGCATAGTGTTAAATGACGTTTAAAAGGATTCTGTTACCCAAAGAATACTTCTCCTGTAAATGTAGAATAAAAGAAGAAGAACGGGGTGCACCTTGGTCTGGTGCGAAGGAGCAGAAGCGGAAGAGGAGCACAGAGCTGCAGTGGCAGATCTTTCTCCCTAACAAACGAACTGACCATGTGCTTTCTCAGAGCCAGCACTTTGCCTTATAGTGTCAACAGCCCTGAAGCTCGGCGCTCCTCTTCCGCCTCTGCTCCCTCAGACCTCAGTCAGCGCTTCTTCGCTTTTTAAGTGAACAGTAATGACTCTCTGGAACGTGATGCTCTGAGTCATCACAATGCATAGGCAGAGTGAGGCAGACAGAAGGATATGGGGAGAGAGAGACTACCAATAGAAGTAGTAATATACTGTGGAATTAAACTATTATAAACTAATAAAACTATTAAACATTATTATGGCCAAATATATAATGTTATAATGGCCAAATAAAGATTGTGCTGCCCCCCCCCCAAAAAAAAAAACTGTTAATAAAGTTTATGTTGGCCCTTTATGTCAAAATAAAGTTTGTGCTTCACCCCCAAAAATAAAATTGGCATTCCTGGAGGAGACATTTGTAAAGGGGAGGGGTTTGTAATAAAGCCACGCCCATGGGAGGGTCTAAAAAAGATCCTTCACCTAGGTCCTTGACCTTGACCCTAGGATCGGCCATGAGAATTTTTAAATGTGGCTATGGTGTCTCCTGTTTATTAAATCACCTTGACTTGATATGCAAATTAGTACTTTCAATGGAATATTGGTTTGCATATTATTCCACAAATTGTAGTTGTAAACAGGAGACACCCCCCCCCCCCCCCCCATTCACAATACAAATAATGTTTAGGTGATAGAGTCCCTTTAAAAAAGGAATCAAAATTCCAAATAAGGACTTAAAGGTCAAATTTCTCACATAAGCATCTAAAGAAATAGGACGATTAGGACAGTATAGTGGAGAACTAGGTGATATATAAAAGGTAATAAAAAAAAAGAAATATTAATATTATTTATTGATCACTGGAGAACTTTAATTTACAATACAGTCCATTGAATGGATTGATGCCAGACTATACTGAGCTCAAATATAAAATCAGCATATTTGGAAGTTATTTGACCATTTCTGAAGAACATGACTTTAAAAGGATATTAATAAATGAAAGTATTTAAAGTAGGGCCACTTAAATGCCACATGGTCTGACTAATCAAACATAACAAGAACAGCTTAAATACTTTAATATGACTTGAGCGGACACGTGATGTGAACCTTAAATGCACAACATAATCAAATAACATGTTTGCTTTAAAGAAAAAAAAAATCCTAGATGCCTTCAATAGACTTCCACTTAAAATAGTAGAATCTAATATTGTGGGAATGCTTATAATGTTCCTACATTTGTCTTGAAGAACAAAAGGGTAAAACGATTAAGGTCATTTGGGTTTGTTCTGTGATCACTATTTATGTTTCTTTGTTAAATTACTTCTATGTCAGCCTTTAACCCTTTGTGTGTATGAGTATGCCTTTGTTGGCATCCAGAGGGTTAGCCAACAGCTAATTACATAAGAATGAATTGTGTCCTGTGTATTATATTGTCTTCCTTATATCTATGTTTCAGCTGCTTCTCCCAGATGTCTGACTCCACAGTCTTACACTTACCCCCACATTTATTTTTCATTTAACTGCTCACAAATCCTATGTGATTGGTCCCTGTAATTCCTATTGTTATTATCAACCAGTAACCCCGAGGTCTATCTGCCTTCTTAGTGCAACTTCCCTATTGTGGTTCTTATTTTATTACTCAACAGAAACTATTGGATTTAGTCATATACTACAGGCACATTCTTCCTTACTAACTATCCAAGGGAGCTGAATCAAGGGCCATTGAAAACAATGACCCTTAAAGGGACAGTTACACTTATAGTGCCCAAAAACGTATTACTAGATAATGCTGAATCCATGTAAAGAAAATGAAACAGATACGCATTTTTTAAGTTTCCCTCAACTTTTCCTGTTTCTTAAAAACAGAGTTGTTACATTTCAAGAAGTCTTGAATATTACTTGGACCGCTACCTCATTACAATTTTCCATCACAGAGTTTACTCAATTACTTTTTAGGCTGCTGACGCTTGGTAATGGATTAAACATATTGCTTTTGCCTTTATTGTGTGAAGTGTGCGGTGTATGTCACTTTGCTGCCTAAATGGCAGACAGCTGTACATTAGGGTTTGTACAGAAGAACACAATGGGGGTGGACCAAAGCTAGGGTTCATCCATCCAATAGAATGTAAGAAATCTTGCAAACTAATTGAGTTGTCAATTCACACACGTCACAGTTTAGTGGATAGATATGTATATCGCTACAGACTGTCGTCATCATGTAGTTTCCTCTTCAGCAAGGAGCATATTAAACATATTTCTGATTGGTGACTAAGCTGCTGAGTTATGGTGACGTGTTGTTATCTGTATATGGAATTAAATTAGTACTGTGACTACCCCTCAAACAACAACAATATTGATTTGTGTAAGTTCTGCGCTATAGAGTAATTGTGTATCATACATTTGTGTTCATTGCATTTTTCTGCCATGCTAATTAAAAGCTGTGTTTTTGTGTCGGTCCTGCCCCTGAGATCTGCCACTAGACTCCCAAGATACTCGTCCATGGTCCCACTTCCAAGGCGGCTCTGTTATCACTAGGAGATGCTTTGGTGCTATGGTATAATAAGTAATAAAATGTCACGTTAAGACGATGGGGCCTCATTATCTGTGACACCGGTGTGCATTTTAATAAGCTTGTGAACACGTTTAGCCTCTTAAACAGGGAATAGATATCAAGATATGCCCCAAGGAAATCAGATGGTAAAAACAACACACAGCGAAAGACCCACATGGGGCTTCTAATCCCCTCATGTTACAAATAACAAAAGCCAGCACAAAGTCTATTGAAACAGTTCTGACCCCAGCCCCTGCTGGGCACATCAACATAGTATTGATCCCATAGGTCACAAAAGCGGTCCCCATTACACAATGTACATGCTCTGTCACACAGAGATACTGCACTTTGATATTTTATACCTACCGTCGCCAAAAGGCATTTTTTTTGTAGTCCTTTTCAAAGGAATTGTTAGTCCTCTGTTTCATCGTGAAACATTTCAGCTTTGAATTCATCTCCCAGAGTATTTGTATTGTCTCTGGAGTAAAGAAAAAAATAAACGTAAAAATATTGTGATTCAACATAGTGGTTATAAACCTTCTCTAATGGGAGTGACTAATAGATTGAATATTGGGGACAAAAACAGTGACTTATCAGGTTCATAGGTACATGTCAGTAGGCAAATGTTACCCAAGTAAGTGCTAGCAATGAGGCAATTTGGTGTCTGTATTAGCAGAAGTGGTTAAATAAGTGATAATGGTTTGAGTAGTGTTGAAAGCACACACTGATTAAATAGGAATCCCTCTATGTCTGCTCTCTTTGTGCCTCTATGTCTGCTCTCTTTGTGACCCTGAATAAAATATTTCAATCTCTCCATGCCTGGGGCACCAACGATTGCACTGTAAGCTTTTCTAAGAAATGTTATTTCTGCTCAAAGGCATGGAAATCTGTGAACATTTGAGTAAAGGAATAATATTAACAATAATAATAGCTTAATACACTGTTACATTAAGATTGTAATAAATATACAGCAGGGTCGTTGATACCATTTAGGTTATTAAATCTCTTTAAGACATCTGTTTATATACTTTGTGAGTCCTGGATTTGCCTGTTATGCTCCCACAGGGAGAGTAAACACATCATAAACGAGGGAGCAAAAACTAATAACTAATATTGTCACAATGTTACCTTAGAGGACAACTGTCAGCAAAAATTAAGTTATGTGTAATTAAAAGTTTGTATGAAGTAGACTATTATCCTGAGAATTTGTAGAGAGCATAATTTCTTGAAACTTTAAGTGGAAAATGAGCCTCAATACCAGATTCTCTCATTTTTCCAGTACACTTTTCTTTAGCCTTTACTTTTTGGGGGGCAAGAGTGTAATAGCTCCCATTTTTAGCTGCTATATCTAGGGTCACATGCTCTAATGTATATTCAGTGAGGTGCTGTACAGCTTCCTTTAAACACATATATTGCAAATCCTCTATAAGTTTCCAATTCTTCTTATCATGACTTAATAAAGCAAATGATACCAATAAAGAGACAGTTAGTGCTATCTCCCTTATTTATATTAATGGATGGGCTGAATACCCACTCCACTGTGTGCAATTTACTTTTTTTCCCTTCCTTTGCTCCTACTTTCCTCCTTTTATCTCTCTCCACACCAACAACCTTCAGCAACCTCCTCCTTATTGAGCTTATTTTCCCCCCTTTTACAGGCACAACAGAATTATTACCGTATTTGCTCGATTATAAGACGACCCTGATTATAAGACGACCCCCCAAACTTTGTATATTCCTTTAGGAAAAAAACTAAAAGCCTGAATATAAGACTACCCTATAGGAAAAAAAAGTTTAACTTGTATATATGTAAATTGCTTTTTAATATGTAATAAAAAATTGATATTATACAAATGTATTTCTTGTTTTTATTTCCTTGCGGCCTCTCTCCCTCCCCCCTCCAGTGTAGTCTCTCTCTCTATCTCCCCCCTCCCTCCCCTAGTCTCTCTCTCTCTATCCCCTCTCTATCTCTCTCCCCCTCTCTCTATCCCCCCTCCCCTCTCTCTCTCTCTCTCTATCCCCCCCCTCTCTCTCTATCCCCCCCCTCTCTCTCTATCCCCCCCTCTCTCTCTATCCCCCCCCTCTCTCTCTCTCTATCCCCCCCCCCTCTCTCTCTCTATCCCCCCCCCCTCTCTCTCTATCCATCTCCCCCCTTTCCCTGGTGGCTAGTGGGGGCAGCTGGGGGATGTCTGCACTATACGTGCAGATATCCTCCATGCTGCCCGACACCTCCGTCTATTATGACGGACAGCTGGTCCGTCATAATAGACGGAGGTGTCGGGCAGCATGGAGGATATCTGCACGTATAGTGCAGACATCCCCCAGCTGCCCGCTTTTCCCTGGTGGCTAGTGGGGCAGCAGAGGATGTCTGCGCGATGAGCGCAGACCTCCCCTGCTGCCGCCCGGCACGCTCGCCGGGACTTCTGTGACGAAAGCGGAAGTTCCCGGCTTCTTCACAGAAGCCCCGGCGGTCGTGCCGGGCGGAAGCAGGGGAGTCTGCGCTCGTTGCGCAGACATCCCCTGCTGCTAGAGAGGGGGATCCAGGTCCCCTGCAGCTCTGCTGGGGACCTGGATCCCAGTCTTATAGTCTGACCTCAATTTGAGGTCAGATTATAAGACGACCTCGAATGTAAGACGAGGGGGATTTTTCAGAGCATTTGCTCTGAAAAAAACCTCGTCTTATATTCGAGCAAATACGGTATGTTTATATCATAAACCGGGGATCACAGATTAGTTCAGGCTTAATAATTGTATCATATATACTATGCCTGCTCTTCTGACGATTTGATTGCAGCTGTTTGATTTTTCTTAAAAAAATATTGTTTGAAGTATTGACATTTTAATCAGAAATAATTTAATTTAAAAATACAAATAAAGTACCTTATTGAGCCATCTTTGGTTGTATAGCTCTATCAGGGGGCAGACATGTTGTTTACAATCTTGGGTCAGATGAAGGGAAATCTGACCCTAAGATTCTAAACAACATACCAACTCCCTGAAGGAGCTATATGGAAAAAAGAGGACTCAAAAAGGTACTTTGTTTGTAAATTATTTGTAACCCTTTAAATGCATTTTTGGGGGTAAAACTAATGGTAATTTTGAGTGGCTAAATGATAACCCTCATAGTACCACCTATGCGTCCTCCTTGTCATGGCTGGTTACCATGCGCATTTAGAGGGCAATGGTGCATAATGAGGGTGAGAAAAATAAACAGCTTTGGCACATTTGTTGAATATCCTGACTGAGTGTATATCTGTACTGAGAATGATGCATACCTCTTTATATCTCACCCAATAAACCTTCACATGGATCAGATTTCCTGCTTAGTAGTTATATAATATATCTGTAGATCAGTTTGTCTACTGAGGGCTAGTAACTGTCATTTCTTTCTTTGTTAAATATGGCTGAATTATTTGCACGTGACTGCTTTGACTTCTGGCAAAGTCTGTCCCTTTATTTAAATGGATGTGTTCATTGCTTTTACTATATAATGTTAAAGGGAATCTGTCACCCATATATTGCCAAAGCTTTAAAAATAGAGTAAATAAAGTTATCACAAGATCTATACATTGTGTTAGCAAAATTGCAAGCAAATGAATATTAAGAAGAAAAAAACCTGTTTTGGTGTCCACTACCTTGTGGCTCGATATGGAGCTGAACTACTTTTAATTTCTAATTTGCATATTAAGCCACAACAGTTGTCATAGTCAGATTTAAAACTCATGTAAAAATGATGTTTATTTATTTATTTTATAATCTCTACATTCATAGTACACAAAATGTTTTTTTTGTTTGTTTTTTTACATTAAAAGTGATAGGCAATCCTGATAGATGGACCATGGTCATATCTGCATTTTAAGTTCCTACAGAGAGAACCACAAGGGAGGTGATGACACTATGTACCAATTACATGATACGACTTTACAGTTCCATCTTACTGAGCATCAGAAGGGTCCTTGAGAATCATCTGAGTCACAGTTATGCTGGTTTCTTATACAGCTTCCCTGTATTTTAAAATGGAATTGTTCTGAAATGTCCTTTCGTTTTTAATGGTTTTATTGTATCCATGGGCTTTCACAGCATTAGGGAGAGCACGAAGCTCTTGTTTGGCTCTTAAAACACAGCATCTAATAAACAGTCAAATAGAGCAGGATGTGTTTGGGTGAGGCACACATGTCTGTTGTTGCTTTGAGCAGATCAAAAATAATTGTTGATGTTACAAAACCTTTTTTTTTTCATTGCAGGAAGGGAGGAATTATAATAACACTTTGCTATAATTGTTGATGACTGTGTACATAGTTATATATTAAAAAAAAAAAAGTCACTGTAAAGTGGTTGCTGACTTGTTCAGTCCAATAAGTGACCATTTCTCCCAATATCTTAATAATGGAACCTAAACCTGCACAGAACCAAGCCAGTGGGGTCTGTTCACTAAACTGTGAAGTGTAGTGAATTGACAAGGGAACTGCAAAAATCTGATATTAACAGCCAGCTTGAAAACTCTCTCCAAAATGTTGTGTTTAAAACTTCTCTACAAAAGCCTTGTCTTTGCTGTTCCTTTCCCAGATCAACAGTTCACTGCTCAGGGAATAGACCCCAAGTGTTAAGTAATGTTAGAATTCCAAATTAATATGTAAGCATACTGGGGGGATTTAAAACGTAGGCGCATAACAGTAAAAAAAAAAAAATATATATATATATATATATATATATATATAAGCTCACAGTGGCCGTGATCATATTTATAACAGTGATAGCATTTGTTCTATACATTCTGATTCTTTTTGCCTGATGTTGTGAGATTTTCACCTCAATATTAGGTGCACTCTCTGGACCTGCGCAGGTTATACATTGGCGCATATAGATATTGCACCACTATTCTGCATCATTTCTTTATAAATCTCCCCCACTGTGTCTGCATTGTGTTCGTACAATGCCCTGTAGATTTATTTATATAGTGCTCATCTAGTCCACTTCTAATGTCCTCTGATGGCTTTGCAATCAGCTCCTCCACCAGGTGGTTGTATGAATGGAATTTGCAGACCTATTGCTACACAGGTTGCCAGACTTTCTGTTCACCACCCATGGCTACAAAAACACAAACCACAGACTGTCTTGTCATTAAAACATTGGTCCCTGCACAAAAAAATCCTTTCTTGTATATTGTTTTCTGATTTTAATTGACCATTTTAGGGGGCAAATATGCAGCCAAACATTAGTGATAAAAAAAGACAAAAACATTTGGAAAAACAGATCACAAAAGCAATACACTATGTCCAATTCACATTGATACTAACTAAATCGATTGAATGCCAAATCCATTCTACAGGCTGGGACACATTATTGTAGACTTGGGGTAATAAGCACATTGTCAAGTGTAAAGACTGTCACTTACTACCTTGTTGCTCAGTCACTGACAATATATTTCTCTGCAATATACTTTTGCATTTTTACAACTAGTGAAATGCGTCGGTAGAAAAAAATATTCATTGAAAGTAGGTATAACATTGCCGTTGACTATTGCCATTGTAAGTAGGCTATATTAGGTCCTCCATCAGAAACCGTTGGAAACGTTATTGAATACGTGAGCTAATAAATCTGAGGGCAGTCTGTGCTTTAATTAACATTGTTATTATTCTTAATTATCTTGAAAATGGGATGGTTCTTTTAATATGATGTTCCCTAACATGTTCTTCCTTGTGTTCCACATGTGTCATCTAGCTTTCTAACTATCTGTGATTCATATGTTCTTTCATCAGTTCGAGTATTCCTGTAGATGCGTGATATATTAAGAACAGTTCCCTCCTTGTTCTGTCTTTTAACACACTGGCCATTGCTCTTTTCCATTAATGTAAGAAGAGTGCAGTAATTAGGTTGTTACACATGCATTTGTGTACAGAGTTCTTTGCTGAGACACCTTTGGGGTAAAGTGTCAAAAAAGGATACAAAATGCGCTGGGGTCTAATGTATGAAAGCAACGGCACTGTTTTTCACTGCTTCATTTGTGAAAGAGGAAATTGACAAGGGAATTTCAAACATAAAACCACAGTAGTCAAGTTGAAAAATTCACCAATTCAGGTATACTTCAAGCTCTGCAACTTTGGTCTTAAATTTGAAATTCCCTTGTCAATTCCCTCCTTTCATAAAAAAAAAACCCATAGTCACTTTGCTGCAGCTGCTCTTCCACCAAAAAGGATTTTGTATAGGTATTCACAATGTTTTAGCCACTTTTCACCTTCCTTTTTCATGGGCTGCGAAGTTGCAACCTGGAAGGGTGTTTCTGGCATAGAGTTAACCCCAGGCTTTTGTTTGGGGTTTAGTATTATACATTTGCACACACAATATTAGTGCCCATATTATATTAGCCCTGTTATAATAAGCCCCTGTGCTCTTTCTGTTCGGTTTATCTACCAGCAGTGACTGTATTGCATTCTAATCTCTCTCTGTGGATTGGTAAGTTTGGTGGTCCTAAACCAGTGACTGCTGTGCTTTACAATCTATGCAGTACATTGTCAGGATTAGAATTTATACATTCTAAGAGGCTTTAAAAAAACTAGTTCAAACTATTTAGTTTGGGACTAAAATGTCTAAATATTGTTTTTTCTTTTAAACTCAGAGCAGCATTTGGCTCATTCAAGTTCCATCAACCTGCAACAAATACTGTCACTAGTTATGTCTATACATTGTACATTCTGCAATAGTTTATTAACATCACATCTATACTGTCATTACACATTATTCTACTTTGTTTATCCACAAATATATCCTTTTATAGCTAACCCTAGACTGAATATCCTTGCTCCATCTAACAATATTAGTAGCTCTTCCTTCTCCCTGATCCCACTCAGTCACAGATCATTTATTTAACCAAATGCTTGCATTTCAAAATATTTAAAATGCACACAGATAATGTCCTATTTTTTTAAAATCTGTACACATGCTGCTTGTACACTTTACTTAGTAATACTTTTTGCATCTTCTCTACTAAGGATAAGTCATAGATCATATATTTAAACATATGCTTACATTTCCAAATGTTTAAAATGCACATAGATTGTGTGTCCTATTGTTTAAAACCTGTACACATGCTGCTTGTACACTTGAATTAGTAACACTTTTTGCATCTTCTCTACTAAGGATAAGTCTTTGTAGAATGTAGGAGCCTGACTTACAAGTAAATCTGATTTAATTTTCTTACAAACCAACCTAAAGAGAGACATACAGTTATAATTCTATGTAAAATACTCCATTAGACAGCAGTAGTGATATTTCAAGAATATGTAGTTCTTTGGCCTATAAATTAGTCAACTCGGAAATCTTTCTGTTACTTAAAATTAACTCTGTAAGGCAAAAAACCATGCTAAAAAAACAAACCCATAGCAATATAAAACAAATTACCATAGAACATACCCAGTAACAGGAAACTTTGTATATGTATCTTTCAGCTACTCCTCATATGCGGATATTCTTTTATTTGTTTTCTATGATTTTCTCATTTCATTGGGTGTTCAGGATTGTGTTTGTTTAGATGTCCCATCACATAGCATGCTCTATTCAAATAATTATGGCACCTCATCTGCATGCTTGAAATTTGCTTTCAATAGCTTCTCCCCAGAGAACCCTGCACTGGCCATAAAACATTAATTAGCTTCCAGAGAATAACACTGACCTTGTACAAGAATTAGAGCCTAGCAGCAAAAATGCATGTGGAATTGTGTTTTCACTGAATCTAAGCCCCGATTGGCTAGCCTTGTTTATACTGATTTTATTCTTTAGAATGTCTTTTATGTTTTGTGAGTAGTGAAAATACCGGTAGCTGTAAAAGAACAATGTCTGCAGGCAGCTCCGGAAAGCAGTGTTAGTGCGGGAGAAGGAACCGTAGTTTCCCGGTTGCTAATATTTATTTTTATGGGGTGTTTAGAATTTTGTTCAAGTGTCTGTAATTTGCTAGATCAACCTACTATTTGTATGCATTGTTCACACTATTGTGTGATGCAGAAGGTTATGGTGACTTAAAATAATATTATTAATGAGGGCAATAAAAGATATTACCAAACAGCAAATGTACATTGTATTATCTCCATATTTTCATCTACTGTATTATTTTGTAGGACAAAATATCTGACCCTGACATAGTAGTTTGTACATACACAGTGAATTCTGTAGAATTTTGCTCATATGTAGTAGCACTCTACTTACAGTCACTGTTACTACCACATGTGCAGTAGCTCTGATACTCCTCCTCCAAAGCCACGCCCCCAGCGACCGACTGACCGACCCATGGGATATAATGTGTGGGATTGTTTATATAGAATAAGTGCTTTAGTCTCCAGTGATATAACTGAAGAAACTATTCCAAACTAGCGTAGTATTTGCTACCCAGCCGCTTGTAGATTCCTTATTTTTAATCCCCCCTGATTCTACAAGAAGAAGCCTGCTTAAAAATACAGATATTCCTAAAGCAATGCCAGATGTAGGATTTGATCCAGCATACTCCAAAGCTAAATGCTTATACAATTGGTCTTCATAGGCTTGTGCCCTCTCCAAACACTTAAATAAACCCTGGAATTAATGAACAGGCTTAAGGATTTTATTGCCTGTATAAAAAAAAACAACCTCAGTGGGCTGTGTGTGCAGAAAGTGATGATTATTCAGCTTCCTTCTGTTAAAATAGCTGAGAGACAAGAGAATGTTGGTGCAGTGACCCATTGTAGGCCAAATCCATCCCATACTCTGTAAAAACTGCAGCATCTTCATTGTTATATGTGCGTGTTTACATATTTAGTTTATTGTACCATGAAGGTCAGTATACTTTCATTGTACTAAATGAAAACATATTGTGTGTGTGTAATAGTACAGAATACAAAATCCAAAGGGATTTGGAATCCCATGGTGAATAAAATGCTTGTAAAAAGTTCTAGGTAAACACCTCACACTGACGTTTACATAGTTGGTACATTAACTGCTGACATTTAGTCAAACAGCAACATATATAATACATCCTGCATGTACCATGAGTCCGCTCAATGGATAGTGATTCATTTCTTTATTTTAAAATGGTTACCAATTTTGTAAACAATGTGATTCCGTCCGAGTACATAAGGAAGGATAGAATACCATAGTTATTTTGATACCTCTCTAATGCCGTTTGTTATACCAAATGTCTACACATTGGAATCCAGACCCATCTATTCCATTTTATACGAGGTACTGGGAAATAGCGCTCAACAAACAGCTGTCTAACAAACAATGGCATCTTAACAAACACATCTTTTGACCTGCTGCTACTGGACCCCACACAAACACAGATTAATAACACTATACCAGAATTATGCTGGTGATGTCAAACACCAGTAGTAGACATCATACACAGCTGGTGGAATGACCCAGAAATCCAGCCTTTCTGGACACAAATTTTGGACAATAAAGCAAAGATCACTGGTTGAAAGGGGGAACTAGCCCTGCAGGCTCAAAACCACCATAATGTATCTGAATGATGAACTGTATCACTGTTCCAATAAAAAAACCAATATGTAATAATTCCATCATACTGGACATTGTGTTTCCCATTGCAGATAATGTGCTTATTTAGTGGCTGTTCATGTCTCAATTATGAACCTTTTGATACAATGCATTTTTGTAGCATAATTAATGTACAAATGCAAAACTGAATATCTATTAAAGCTTAAAAGAGATTACCTTCTGTAATTCAAGCATACATCTTCATATATTACAAAGAGTGGTCTCTTAAAACTATTGACTATTTAATTCGGTATAACAAAGGGGTGTTTTCTTAATCAGTTGTTTAAAAGAGCTCTTGTATTGTGTGCTTTGATGAGTATATTGTTTGCACATTTATTCACTTTCATTATTGAGATAGGAGGTGAAAATAAATAAGATCCATAAACCTTTCTGTGACAGGACAGATTAATATAAATGACTGATCACATACCAGCAGCATAGCAAGCAGTGCTTTGTTGTCTCTGGATATTAAAATGTTTAATTATAGAGGAGCAGGCAGAATGGATATTGGATCAGATGCTTTTGCTGTACTCTGACGTTTTGGGGGATAAATCATTGGGATTTTTGTATAGCAGATGTGCTAGGATAAGTCTCGGGTATAATACGCTTTTTGTCTTGTTCTCTTGAGACATTGCATTATTATTTTATTCTTTTTTTTATTTTTTTATTCTTGCTTGAAAACAGGATGAAGAAGCAACTACTGTTCAAGTAAGGGAACAGGACCAAGATGTTCTGGTGCTTAAGAAAGTGTCTTCGTCAGAAAGCCCAGCCCCCACAGCAGGGAGTGCCCAGAATGATTGGAGGTAAGAGTTTTTTTCCTTAGGCACAGAGACACACACACAGACATGCACAAGCTGACTGCAGAGTGCTGAGCTGCCAGATGGATTTAGCCAGCAAAGACGGGAGAGTTTTGGGAATACAGTGCACATTATAGGGGGAATGCCCTTTGTTATTCAGCCACTACAATGGGAAGTTCGAAACTGAGGGTCTTTGATCCCCACATGGACGGGAAGCCTTCAGCAGCCTTCACTGTCAGAGAGCTGCCCCTGCCTACATTTGATGTGCCTTATTTTAAATACATTGATGAGGAAGATGAGGAAGATGAATGGAGCAGTCGCTCTCAGTCCTCTACAGAAGATGATTCTGTGGATTCTTTGCTTTCCGATAGGTACATGGTGGTATCGGGTACCCCAGAGAAGATATTGGAGCACCTGCTTAATGACTTACACCTGGACGAGGCACAGGACAAAGAAACGGGTAAGTTAAAAGAAAAAAAAAATAGCTTTGGTTACCTTTCTGTTGTTTAAATTGACAACTATGTGACAGGCAGGTATACTGTATTGAATGTCATAAAACATGCCTTTATTGCTAATTACAATGCAGTTTGGAAATTATTATTTTTATTATACCATACAAAGATCAACACAATCTGTAGGTATATATTTGTAGAGATCTGGGCTAAAGTCAAAAACGAATTTGTTCCCCACACTTAAATTCTTGATTGTAGCATCTTTAATCCATTAGTTTAATTGTCTCACCCCTTAATTTGACAGATTTTCCAATGCATCGTGAAGCAGCTGAGAAAGTGATGTAGTGGGTTTTATGTGTAGAGTGGGGGTGTAAGGGTGAAGAATCTGCCAAATACTGTCCCACTAGGATGCCTTTGCTCTGCAGGAAAAAGATGCAGTCCCAATCTCAGCCCACAGCGCATGTAAAGCTAAACTACAATCCTCCTACCGACTGCCTGGGAGATGCCAGTGTTAAGTGATACAGGAAAACCGCAATTCCTTTTTTCTTGTAACTCACTCCTGCATTGTCTTCATAACACATACTCTTCACTTGATTGCACATGCCCAGCGTAATACAAATTGTAGCCTGCAGCTGTAATGAGGAGCTCCCACTTACAGCGGAGAGGATTCAGGATGGGGAACATTACATGTATTGTATCATTCGATTATATGATGCAGAACGTCTGGATTGATGTATACTGTCATGAATGAGGACATCGGTGCTTGTGTGAAGTTGATAACGTAGGCTTCCTTATGGGAATGGGTTGAGATTTGTAAAAGGTGACTGAAGTCTCTGAGAAGTGTTTGTTATTAAAATGGGCTTCACATTAAACTACGGTAGTTCGAGTCTTGCCTGAGATGCTTGTTTACTAAAAGTAAGCTGTTACGAGGAACTCGTTGATTGGTCTGCACGTCTGATGGCATGCATCCCCTAATGCATCCCCTAATTTGGATCTCCATCCTATTTTGTAGAGTTAAAATGGCACACTTAGCATGGGAGCTTGTTAATCAAAATAACAGCTCCAGAAAGCAGCTGTTAGCAGCTCTCTGCACATGTGCTGCTTGTTTGTGTTGCTGGTCTCCTAATTTGAGGTAAGTGACAAAGACAGGCAGCACCTCCCCACCTCACATCCCATGTTCATGCCTTGACTTTTATCACCTATTGTTTCATTCTGACCACTTTCTAATTGATGACATGAAATAACCTTTGCCATGAATCTGCCTTACAGCATCTCTCTCTGTGTGTGTTGGCTTATTACACAATAAGCTATATAAAATAAAAAAAAACTTCATAACACAAACTAACAACATAAAACTATAATTTAAGAATAAAAGTATTGGACTTATATTTTATAGCTGCAGAAGTAAGTCTTTTCAGCTCTTAAATCTGACCTGTATATCCACTTGGGTACCAAAAGCAGAAGTATAGATAATGGGCCCAGCATCATGCTACTCTCTGACCTTGGAGCAGTCTCTATCCATGCCATTAACCCATCTTAAATCGTTTTGCACCTCCTGGCTATGATTTGCATTATTTAAAACAATTTTGTAGTCCAGACTGTTACCAGCTCTGTATGTTGTATAAATAAAATGCAGTTTAATCTAATGCAGGCCTTTTTTTTTTTATATTAATCACATGGCTAATGAAGCAGTGACTATTAGATGCAATTTTAATTTTGAATGTTTCTCATTAGGATTTTAATGTGTTCCATGAATTATGCTTGTCACACGCTGTGGTTCCAATGGAAAAATTTGGAGAGACTGTAAGAAAATGCTGTCCCTTGTTCTATAGCACACACATGGTTCACATTTCTGATTAAATATAACTACTTAATGACGATTTGCAGGGAAATCTTGCTTCTGTCAAGGAAGAGAAAGGGTTAGGTCACTGGGGGAAAAAAGGCCCATCTATCTATGTTTTTGATTGAGATTGAATGACTGTGAATATTCAAATTAAATCACAAAACAACACATTCCTCTCTAGATCCCAATGAAATCCCTGTAGATTTTGGTGACAATAAATCATTTATTTTCCCCCTCCCCTCTACTAGTAACCCTTTGTAAAGCATGATGGGTTCCTGAGGTACTTAACAACATTACATTAAAAGGAATGTAAAATAAAAGTCTAAAACATATTATTTAGTCATCCACACTAAAGTCAAGGACTGGAATAATAAACACAATTAAACAGCTTAGTGCACAGAACACTAGCTCATTATATGTATCCAACCACAAGGTCAGGAGGGTAGACAGTAATCAACTATTACCTGACAACAGTCTAGGGATTAATGGAATCTTGGAGAAATAAAACACGGTGCAAAAATATAGCCTTCATTTAATGTGGACATGTTCCTATTGGGATCTTATCTTTGTTTCAGTTGTAGCTATGGTTGTTGTGGAATGAAGTGGATTGAGCTGTCAGTGACTGTGTAATATGGATTGGTGAGATTATTTGGACATCTTGGAGATGAGCGGATTTGGTTTGTCAATATTGAAGGAAACGCCACACAGTTGCCTTGAATTTGTTATTTCTGAATCAATAGAAGGGGAGCAGTGTTTCTGTAGAGCAGCAATTTTCTGTAGAGCAGTGTTTTTCATGTACTGCACATGTATACTTATGTGTACATATATATAGAGCTATGGATAAAAACATTAAATCGCTCTATATCATCTACAAAGTTGTTTTTGTTATTTTTTTTAAAGATGTTCTCAGAGGAGCAGTAAAACTGTCAATACCTTGTATTAACATTGTGAAATGGTTGATCGTTTTTTAGTAATAAATTCCTGACTACCTCCCATGGAAGTGATTATCCAATGGGTATTTAACCCCCTTGTGACCATAAATGGGTAGAAAAAAAACTTTGTCATTCTGTACAATTGCTGTTTTAGCACTTCTGCGGTGTTTGTGTGTTTGTCATCTTTCTCCTTTACTGTACCCACACAAATGATGAATACTATGAACATATAATAAAATATAATTAAAAAAAAATAAAAAAAATCTAACTTTTACTTGAAAAATCTTTTACACATCTACAAAATGTATTGGGAAAAAAAACTGCTCAATAGATTCTAATATTTCTCCTGAGTTTAGAAATATCCCATGTTAATAATAATAATTTTTTTTAAAAAACTGTTTTTGCAAGTGTTTGCAAGTCTGTAACAAGCTCATTGCTTTTTATTGAACCTTTTTTTTTTCTAGAATTGCCTATACTGACATTGTAGCCCCTAGTCCTAAAACCAAGTAATAAAAAAAATAACGTGATTGGAACTGCAGGATGTGCCAGGTACATCCATTGTCCAGCATCCTGAAGGTGTTAAAGCTTGTTTTCTATCACTCGGATGTCCAAATGGAAATGTTTTAAGTGGTGTAGCAGGGAAAGGTGACAGCCTGGCATACTGTAGAATATTCCATAACATATTATGTAATCAGATATATACTTGGAAGAGTTTAAAGGGTGATATGGCACAGGCGAGGCAGAAGGATCATCACTTTGCTGATGATATGGATTCTTAGGGTTCCCAGGCCTGTAGATAAGGTTACCACCTTTTCTTCAACAAATACCGGCCATCCTATTACCTCCATACAAGGAGGCCTGCCTGTAAAATATCAGCTGGGTTGCACAGTGTGGTGCTGGGTGCAAGACCCAATCTCCATCCTCTTCAGTCTTTACTCAGTTATTTGGTCTAAGGTAAAATGAAGACCTTCACTTCTTGCTGTCTGCATTTATTACTCTGCTGTACAAGTCTAGGGAGCAAGGTCATTGTGGTCGTTTTATAACCTCATATTGGAGGGTTATAAAACTATAGTCGTCTAAGGTCCCAACGTATGGTGTAATGCAAGGTGTACTATGGATGTCCAAAAACATATATTGTATGACTTGAAAATACTCACCTATCCCATCCTCCCTCTACTACTTTTGGTTAGTCACTCATCATGTTAACACAACACGTACATAGCTGTTTTGAATAATATGTTTTGAGTAACATGACGCCCCAGAGATCAAAAATATATTTAAAAATGAAAGTTGCAGAGCTTTTGTTATAGTATTAAAATAGCCTCTAATTATCATTATGTAATAATTCTAGTGTTAGAGGACGGGATGTGGCAATACGCCAGTGACTGAAAGGAGAAGATTCTGTGTGCATTGCCACCTTAGATTAGACATCAGTCCAGAAGCTTTAGCAATGGATCATGACTAGGAACATCTGCACTCTCAAAAGAAATAGCTAATGGAAGAACTATATTTAGTGCCATATGTCTCGCCAGTGAAAGGAGTTATATTAGTGATATTAAAGAGCTTATTGACATTTCCAGACACTATGCAATGGTCATTGAATTATAATTCTGATCATCATCGCTGTCTAAAACTCAGCACTCACACTGATCTCCATTTCTGTGAAGTGAAAAAATGTAACTTAAATAATTCAAATAAAAAAGGAGCTTTTATTCAAGAAAAACATGCTGCTTCTTGCAAACATAGCATTTTCCATTTCAGTCAGTACACAGTTCAAAAAACAGTTTTTATGAGATGGCTTTCTGCCTTGTTATAAGTATGTGTAGGGTTTGGGCCCTCTTTTATAGCTCGTTTGATAATGTTTCAGGTACTAATTTCCTCACCTGTTTGTGATTTATTTTGTGCAATAACTGGTCAGACCAACTATTAACTTCATGAGCTTACCGAACAACGTGACGATGTTTACTTCTATTAGAAACAATCTGTATTTAAAGCAAATGTTATATAACATATTTCCAATCTCGGTCATGTCCTTTTGCTACAATTAGTATAAAATTATAGTTTCAATAGGGATAGGCACATAATTGCAAAGTTAAAATATTTCAGTAATATTAATGTTATAACAGTACAAACTAATGGATGATGCCTTCATTCAGGAGACATATGGGGCCATATGATGACATGGTACCATCACCATATGCATTGACCCTGCAAAGTGTCTGCCAGAGTTTGGGAACCCCAATAATGATACGATGAGTTACTGTTTGACAACACTAGGCTGTGCTCCACTCTGGTTCCATCCTTCCTTTGTTCAGATTTGAACTGCACTCTGACTTCTTTGTGGTAGAAGTTAGAACCCAGACCAACATTGAGATGAACATATATTTGTTATAAGATTAACTGAAGATTCAGATTTTACAGTAAAGTTGGAAGGGATAATAAAAACACTTTTTGGCAGTGTATCTTTAAATTAAATAAAACGTTAAAAATATTGGGGGGGGGGGGGGGGAGTAGTGGAAAATAAAGAAAAACAGAATAAAGCACCCATCATACGAGGAGAAACGGGGGATGGAACGTTTACAGAGACCTCTGACCACTCCCACCGAGATTGATTCATTAGCCTTGGTACTTGGCATCTGGGGAGCTTCTGTGCCGTAATTAGTGTAGGAATGTGTCAGGGAAGATGTGCATCTTATCAGCATATTCCTAATACATGAGCTGTAGTCTAGAGGTGTCACACTAGAGGCACTGTTAACTGACGATTGATACCCAGTTGCCCTGCCTGTGCGAATACAAATTCATCATTACCGTAGACAGATAGGGGGTATAATCAGATACAAGCAGCGAGCGTATGCTCTGATTGGTTTACCCTTCAGCCAAATCAACTATGCCTCAGCTAAGAGGCACTGCCTTGTGTAAACTAGTACTAATTTGTAAAGATACATTTCAAGTTTACTTCAGAGAAGTGGTTCAGTATTTTTACCCTTTTCTGCTTTATTTCAGTGTATTTGTGAAGTAATAACACAGCATATTAAAGCTATGAAATGTTTTTTTAATAATGAGTTGTGCTTTACAGTATTTGAATTCATATTAGGTAATAGTTAGCAATGCCCATATTTATATGTTTTTACAAGATAGTCGCTGCATTCATTTGGCAGATGTTCCTGTTACTTGATCATTTCCAGTAAAGGGTGGAAACTGATCAAGATGTACATTGTTAATTAGGATGTCCCAGGGTGAATTGGAAAATGTTCTGATCATTTAAAGTGTTTCAAGGATCATATAGAGAAAAACTGAAGCTGAATTGAGCTTCTCTTGATTGATAGTTTGTGCATGACTGAACCTGCTGTATATCAGATGTGCCAGTAATGTACACAGAACTAGGCCACTAATTCAATACAAGATAAAGTAGGATGCTGATACATGCAGTGATGACCAACCAGCTGGGCAGGGCTGGCAAAAGGGGCATTTGCCGCCAGGTCACTCTCTAACCTGACTAACTGGGCTCTGCAATTTTTCACTGGTAGCTGCATCAAGCCAGAGGTGCATAGGCCGGAAGCCATTATCTTCCTCTGGCTGCGATCTATAGAAAAATATAAGTCCTCACGTGAGATCTACTGAGCATTCTGGCCTTCCACTCAAGATGGTAAATAAGCATTATGGGCCACTAAATGGTTTTTGGCCTGTCGGGCAAACGTTTACAGCTTTCCTCTGCTAACCTTGCAGAGGGAGAAAACACTGCAACATGAAAACTACATGACATTTTTTAAAATTGAAGCCGAATGACTTTTTATTCTACAGCAAAGTTAATTTTTTTGGACATAACATTGCCTCAAGGAAGGGACATGTGCATGTGCCAAGAAATAGAAGCCAATTTTTGTGAATTTGTCACAGTCTAAGATAGGAAATGCCAAGGAATCCGAATCTTCACATTAAAACACATTGGATGCAACGTTTTCGATTACAGCAGAGAAGAAATGAGAAAGCAATGTGAAGTATGAACAAATGCCAACACTTGTTCCACAAGTACAAGAGAGCATCTTTACTTAGTATTGTGGATGATATCCCCAGGCAAGTTAAGCAGAGCAGAAATTTGCTTTTCCAGTAAGAGACATTATAAATGGTTATCAAATTGGCATCATACCCAGGTTATAGCCATGAAAATTAGTATACATTTAGTACGTACTGTTGGTACATTTAGTACCTACTGTTAGTACATTTAGTACCTACTGTTAGTAAAGAAAATATTTGCATGGTAAAAAGGATCTTTATATTGCAAAAAAAATATAAATCCAAAGCATTTGATTGCATTTCTTAATATTGTGTAATTTCTGTTGAATGTTCCATGATTCCATGACAGTATGTGTATTTGATCTTTCAGGAACATATTAGAAATGTCTGTGGTGCCAAAGCGCTTTTCAATAGATTTCCCATCCTCTGTGATCAGAGAGATGCAAATGTTCCACATACATAAGGATTATTAAACGCAATGTCTAAAGAATAAAATCCTGGTGATTGCCTATAGTGCTGTCACCCACTCAGTAGGCCAGTAAAAAATTGGCTTGACCTCAACATAAACTTTGGCATTTTCCAGAGGCGTCACTAGGGTTGGTGTCACCCTGTGCGGTAACTCAGGGTTTCACCACCCAGGATTTCCTTCAGTACCATGCCAAACAGATTCCTTAGTAATGTCAGTCAGATGGCCTATTAAATATGACATACAGGAGCCCCACAAAATATGCCACATACAGGAGCCCCACAAATTATGCCACATACAGGAGCCTATTAACTTTGCCACACACAGGAGCCCCATAACTATGCCACACACAAGAGCCCCATAAATTATGCCGCATACAGGAGCCCCACAAATTATGCCACATACAGGAGCCTATTAACTTTGCCACACACAGGAGCCCCATAACTATTCCACACACAAGAGCCCCATAAATTATGCCACATACAGGAGCCCCACAAAATATGTCACATACAGGAGCCCCACAAATTATGCCACATACAGGAGCCCCACAAATTATGCCACATTCAGGAGCCCCACAAATAATGCTGCACACAGGAGCCCCATAACTTTGCCACACACAAAAGCCCCATTAATTATGCCTCACACAGGTGCCCTATTAACTATGCCACACACAAGAGCCTCATAGGTATGCCACACACAAGAGCCCCATAGGTATGCCACACACAAGAGCCCCATAATTCCTTAGTAATGCCAATCAGATGGACCATTATATATGCCATACTGGAGCCCCACAAATTATGCCACATACACGAGCCCCACAAAATATGCCACAGCTTGCCCATTAGTAGGCCAGTGTTAATTTGCCATTAATATGCCACAACCAATTTGCCCATTAATATGCCATTATTATTTCGCCATTAATATGCCAGTATGCCATTAATATGCCACAGCCAATTTGCCCATTAATATGCCAGTATTATTTTGTTGTTAGTATGCTAGTGTTATTTTGCCATTAATATGCCAGTATTATTTTGCCATTAACATGCCAGTATTATGTTTTCATTAATATGCCAGTATAATTTTGCCATTAACATGTCAGTATTACTTTTGCTATTAATATGCCAGTATTATTTTGCCATTATTATGCCAGTATTATTTTGCCATAAACATGCCAGTATTATTTTGCCATTAATGTGCCAGTATTACTTTTGCCATTAATGTGCCAGTATTATTTTGCCATTAATATGCCAGTATTACTTCTGCCATTAATATGCCAGTATTACTTTTGCCATTATTATGCCAGTATTACTTTGCCATTAGTATGCCAATATTATTTTGCCATTAGTATGCCAGTATTATTTTGCCATTAGTATGCCAGTATTATTTTGCCATTAACATGCCACAGTCAATTGGCCCATTGATATGCCACCCCCCTTCCCCAGTACTTACCTGCTGGCTTCCATGTGTCCCTGGTCGTCTCCTCCATGCAGTCTTCCCTCCAGCACGGAGGAGGGAAATACAGCCACCGGATATGACGTACTGTCATATCCGGTGGCAATAATTTTTTGGCAAAAAAAAAAAGAAGAAAAGTTCAGCAGCGTGATGCGCTGCTAGGGGGATGCCATCCCCAGCGATGAAACTGGATGCCTAAAACACATGTGCGCAACATCAGCTTCACATGACTTAGTGCTTTTCTATTTAGAGGTGTGGGGACTCACTGTGCATGTGTGTATTATACATGCATAAGATACATACAAGACATACGCATGTCTCATGCTCATCAATTTCCCCATTATCTTTAATGCAGCATGCTCCGCCATATGCAGGAACAAAATATGCATCTGTATGGAGCAGATCTTTAAGAAGTTACTAGTGTACATTCCAAGGACAAATTGTACAGCAAACTTTTCCAGCAGAGAAGCTCCCATTAATCACTATTCAGCTGGACTACTCAGCAGAAGTTGCTTATCGGCGTGTTGTGAAGTGATGTATAAATTGCCAACGACTTGAATACTAATACTTATGCGAGTCCCACGCTTTTATACAGTGCCAAGAATACATGTTACATAAGGAATGACCTCTCTTCAAAATATTTTTTTAACACACCTTCAAAGACTATTAGTAGAGATCCAGCTACAGCTTGTCATCTGGATATCTGAGAATATCAGTGACGGTTGCTTACTTGAGGCAAGGTTGAATTCCTATTGTCACTTACATAAAAAGTTGTACTTGTGACAGAAATAAAATAAAATAAATTATATTGCATAAAATGAAATGATCCATGCATTATCACACATTAATCGGGTTACTCATCTGTCTTAGGTAATCCTGCTGTACTATCTATAGCTGCAACACCTGCACTGGTTGCTTTGGGATAGACAAAGTAGTCTAGTTAGGTTTTGTCCTAGGCCTGACTAAACTCATGCACCCCCCAACCCGCATCCCTTCCCCTCCAGGTTGCCCCCTTACCTTGCATAACTTTTTCATTGCCCCCACATACCTTATAACAATGCAGATTGCCCCCACTTACCTGCCCATAGAGCCAGATTACCCCCACAGCTCCACTACACCATTTGCCCAGACATCATTTACCACTGCACCATATTGCCCCAACATCCCTTTGTACTGCACCAGATTTCTCCCTGATGATCTAGTGGGGCAGCTCAGATATCTGTGCAGCCAGTGCAAAGCAGCAAGGGAGAATCTACCCTTGTAGTACTACAATAGTAGCTGCTGTCACTTAGGTTTGCCACCCAGCAGATATTTTACCGGCAGGCCGTTAAAAACATTAGCATGATGACAATGTTAAGTCTGTGGACCCAACATCATGACCGGTATTTTTTTGACGAAAAGGTGGAATCATACTGTCTCCTGCCAACCCGTTCAGTCTGCTTCTGCTCCCTTGAGAAATACAGCTGTAGGTAGACATATGGGGTGCCAGTCATAGTCTCTATCACCCTTATTGTTAGCTGTTTAGCACCATGCACTTCATAAATATGGATGGTTGGGTAGATAGATGGATGGTTGAATGGGTATATAGTTACATAGTAGTATAGTTTGAAAAAAGGCTCAACCATTTTCCTAATCCTTGTTTACCGCTGTGGAGGTAAAAAAGACAAAAAAAAACGGTACCCATTTAATCATATTCATCTTTTGCCCTCGAAAAAGATGAAGGGCTGAGTCTACCCAGCTGGGAATGAAAGCTGATGCATTAGCCCATTGGCTGATTAAAATAAACAGATATGTATGTGTAGCTATGTCACAATGGGTTTCCCACGCCTCACACTTACAATAGGACAGCATACACAGAATTTGGAAAATGGAATCAAAGTTCTGATGCCCGAGGCAGAGGGAGTTCTTCATCGAAGCTGCTGGTTTCATAGCTTTTGCTCAGTGAACCATTACAGGTCATTTATGGCCGATCTATTTACTGTTCAGCGTTTCAGGGCAAAAATCAAATGTTCACTGTGGAATTCTCTACATGCGCATATTAGCGAGAGAGTTTTATCATCGCATTCAGAAACGTTAACCATGTGTAATCTTTTCACTGGCAAGATCCATTTCTTAGTTAACCCGTCCGGAGTGCGAGGGTTTTGGGAAAGCTTTGAAAGTTATGTTATGTAAATGGTTGAATAAAGCAAGTGTTCGAAGTTGATAGATTTATATAATATATATTTATACACTGTGCATATCACAGTTTTCGTATCATAACTGTGACCGACCATTGCATGATCAGCAGATGTGTTACATACTTATATAGATTAAGAAAAAAAGTTACAATTGGGTTAAATCAAATATTTCCATGTATAGGGCTATTCACAAGAGGTGAATATTTAATCTCACCATTTTAACTATATATTGTGCAGGGACATACATGGGGTTTCCCCGGCTAAGCAGACTCAGCAGGATTGTCCCTGCATAGGGTTGCCACCTTTTCTTCAAAAAAAAAATACCGGCCTTGGTACTGTCTCCATAGACTTAACATTGGCCTGATGCCATTTTTTTACCGGCCTGCCGGTAAAATACCGGCCAGGTGGCAACCCTATCCCTGCACAATGCTTAGATAACTTGGTGAGATGATGTTCATCTCACCTTCAGCTCACATTTTGGCCCCTGTATTTGTATCCAAACCATATCTGAATATCTTTTCAGGGCCACAAAAGGTTACATGTTCACTTATAACAGCCCTCCCTATGTGCTCAATATAGCTAAAGATATAAAAGAACAGGTTTATCGTATAGTGAATATCACATATTACCACACAGGAACATGATTTTAAGGATTTCTTTATGTCAGGGGTGTCAAACTGCAGCCCTCCAGCTGTTGGTGGACTAAATCTCCCTTACTTCCCTGACAGCCATTTTGTTGACAGAGTTTAATGGGAGATGTAGGCCACCAGCAGCTGGAGGGAAGCAGTTTGACAACCCTGCTTTATGTCACCTTGAGAGTTATTTATCAGTTCACAGAGATCCGCAGCAAGCATTCACACGGATGATCTGAGAATAAACTAGCTATATCCTATACAAAGTGTTAAGTTACTTTAAAAAAACAACTTGTGCATCTAATTGACAAAACAGCAAGCCTCTAGTATAAGGATAAACTGGCATGTACTTATGACAGGATCACGATCAGATGAGCGAGGCAATCCCCAGCTTCCAAACAGACTCTGCCTCTACTCAGAGGCAGAGCTGAAAGTAACCCCACATTTATTTCAGATTTACTCTGGAGAAGGGATAATAACATTTTAACCCTTTCTTCCTGTAAAGACGCATGGGTTACAAAAAATCTTTTTGTTTCCAATTAAGCACCATTTTTCATAAAACATATATAACAGATATAAAATGTGAGTTCTATTTGCTGTTAATTGTCTCATACTTTAAAATGAAAATAGTGTGCAAATCCTTTTTAACTGGGCGGTTTAGAAACGAATAAGAATCATTTAGCTCAAATATCCATGTATTAAAGGAATACTACCACAATTTAGGTTTCATCCTCTGCAGCTTTAAGTATAGGCCACATTATATTATTTGAATCCCTTTACGGTACCTAGTTCACTGTGTGAAGGAAAACAATTATTGTTTTCAAATTTTTGTATATAAATAACTGTAAATTAATGACTGTAAAACAATCATAGCACCAAGATCTCTTTGCCGCTGACCCATTAACATCCATTTAAAATGCTATGAATTAAAAACTATAAACTCTGGTTATTGTTTTTATCAAGAGTGAAAGAGATAGAGAGCTTTAAATACAAGCAATTTATGAGTCCCTGAATGATATTTTCTCCATAAACTCTATGAAATGTAAAACTTATATTGCTGAAAAATGTATGTCACAATAAAAAAAAAAACAATAGACTGTGCTCAAATGTTAAATAGTGGATTTTTCTTTTTCGTGGTAGTGTCCTTTTAAACATTTTTTTTTCAGAGGTTTTTTGATCCTTTCACAATTGTCAGCGAGTAATTATCGCAGATGTTAAATTGAAGTAAAAGTGATCCGTTTGTCCTGGAACAATGATACACCTCACGCAGGGAGAGACAGGAATAGTGTAAGCGATCACTGGTGTTAGAAATCTCTGTAGAAGCAGCAGGGGAGTCTGCTGTGCTGTGCTGACTACTGTTTTTTTTTCTTCACCGTTTTACCTATTTTGAAATACGTTTACAGCTTCTCTGGTCCGCAGGCTGCAAACAATAGATCTGCGAAGTGTTGCTATGCATTTTGAGTGAAGAGTCCCATGAATCATTTAGTGAAAGAAGGCGCATATAGGAAACATGGCAATGCTCTCTTTGGTACTAGCAAAATATTATTTCCATAAAATATGTAACAGCAAACTGTTTATTTTTAAGTATCAGTATTGTATGCGCTCCTGAATAGACAACATAGGCTATAAAAATATACAATAGAAATACCATTTTAATAAAAATAGATGTTACCTAATGGTATCCAAAAAACTAGAAAACTACTCTCATTTTTAACTTTAGAATACTAGTATCCATTTACACAGATTACAGTGGTGCGTTTCTATGTCAATCATAAATATCCAATTTTTGGGTTTTATCCCATCAAATTTGAGTCTTTCCCAGCATGACTGCTACACAATGCTTTGATACATACACTGGTTGGACATCAAGAAATGATCTCCAAGCATCCTGTATCTGTACTGGGTATGCTGCAGCTGAATCTCATGGAGTCATGCAACATGCCGTGACATGACAAGACTTTGCATAACTCCACCCACTTTAGGATCTGTCCCTCCTGTATGCTGGGACCCTGTTCCAGAATCCTGATAAGTATTGATATATATATATATATATATATATATATATACATACAGGGCTTGACAAACTTAACTGAGTTTTAGGAGCCAGCAAAAAAATCTAGGATTCAGACGGCACATATACACAATCACACACACATACAGTCAGTCTCATACACACACAGTCAATCACATACACACACATACAGTCAGTCTCATACACACACATACACAGTCAGTCTCATACACACACATACACAGTCAGTCTAATACATACACACACACACACACAAGGCATCAGTTTGTTTTTTTGGATAAAAAATAGTTCACCTATCAAAATGTCATCATATATATATATACACATGGTATATGTGGTCAGTTTAATTACTTACCCCAATATTTTCACCCATACATTTAGCAATATTCACACTTTCCTTATCATTTGTACATTGTACATAAATGGCCAATATGTGTGGCACATCTTTTCCAGCATTGACCTAACTAATAAAATTGAAGACAGATAATGAAATGTAAGCGTCTGCATCTCTAATTATTGTTCCTACTGCTTTCAGCAGTACCTATTTCTTGGAAAATCCAAGACCTTGCTCTCCTGAATAATTTAGTACATTTCTCATCATTAAATCTTTTGGCATTTTATTGTGTTCCCTTCGGCCATGTTCATGAATACTGCTGCACTGACAATTGTAGCCCTTGGAGACTCTGCACTTACCTTGTGATTTCAATTTCTGTGTTTATCTACAGATACCCTCCTGGATGACTTCCTCCTCACGTATACCGTCTTCATGACAACCGATGACTTGTGCCAAGCATTGCTCAGACAATATCCTTAATTAACTGAAACAGTCATGCCCTTAATGGTAAACTATTAAAAGCAGATGTCTAACATTAAAGGCAAAACACATCTGGTAGATTGCCGGGAGCCGCATATGACTGACACATTAGTATCAAGATCAGTAGCACTAAGGTTCAGATGGTCTTATACAATAGATGTGCAGAGTATTGCAATACATTTGCATGCAAAGCCAGAGTCCTGCAACTCAATATTATTGTTCTCAAGTTTCTATCTCTCCTATCAAAGTAGATAGGGATATATAAGCTTTATATGTGTTAATCAAAACAACTTGACACAATGATATTCACTAAAGTGAGTTGAACATTTCATCTCACTAACTTAGCCATGCATTGTGTGGGGTGGAGTTTCTCTTGCTAGAAGAGCTTAATTGTCCCTGGAAAATGTATTGATTTCACAGTGCATTATGCTGGGTCAACTCTGTTCTTCATACAGGAAGAACTTACCAGGTTTGATCCTGGACAGTTAAGTCAGTTAAAGTTTTAAACTCATTTTACAAATGCTGCAAGATGAGACATGTCTGATGCACCTGTGTCATGCAAGGCAGACTATAAGATGTAGATGCCATGGTATTATATATAGTTTAGTCACATGTGAGGAGACAGGGAGATTACAGGCATGAGAGAGCACATGCACAGCTCTGCTTCACATTTTTCCTATTATGACAGTTCTTTGATTAATTGTTTTCCCTTTGTGCTAGAGGAAATTGAACACATTCCAATCCTCACCAACATGCCATAGTCAAGTACTGACTTCTGAAAGGTACGGTCCTCCAGGGTATGAAATGTCACCGATCACACTGTAACATCACTAGATCAAACATAAGATTGCAAACAATCCATACAAATGATGTTGCCTACAGATTTATATTTCAGGTACAGCCAAGGATCGGCAATTAAAATCTTGCTAAATGCAAGCGTGTCTGTTCTGGTATTGTCCTGTTTTAGAGAAGCAGAATAGCATATCTTCAAACAAGATCAAACAGTTCATTGTATAACATGCATGCCAGGTGGTATGTTAAACCCTGTGATACCACAGAGAAAAAAGAAGTGCTCCAAAGCAAACAACTTTTATATTAATCACTAGAGCATAACTACTTACTCTATGCTATATAGCATTTGTAATAGTAGATTTAAAGTTACCTGCCATGGAACTCTATATTCAAGGGGCATCAAGGAATGACATCTAATCTGCCATCTCACTTCTGGTCTCTACATCACTTACAAACCAAAATAGATATACTTAAAAGAAAATGAACTTGAGCAACCAATCACAGGTGTATTAGGGAATTATACTTCAGAACCATTTTATTATGTACCACGACCAGGTGAAGACCTGAATATTAATGGAAGGGTTTGGGTTTTTTGGTGGTTCCAGGTTCATTTTAATATTTATTCCCCATTAATATTTTTTCTGCCTACTTTATTAATCTCTGTTTAACATGTGCAGATATATTTAAACAAGACCCCTGCCCTATAACATCGATACGAAAGAAGACATGGGATATGACAAAAGAAATGCTGTTTAACAGATATGATTCTTGCTGTGATACAAATTGCTCTCTTAATGAGAATTTTCAACCAAGGATGCAAGAATCCTGACATTGACAAATTAGTACAATATTATCCTCTATAATTAGAATTAAAGTACGTCGGTTGGAGAATTGGGGATTATATAATTTTCATCAATAAAAAATAAAAAGCTTTTAAAAAAAAATATATATTAGACATGGATCTTAAATCTATTTTATATTACCCAAAGATGCCTCTGCAGGCAGGAAAGAGAGATTATTAAAGCATAGCAACAGAGCATCCTGCTCATCTTGTTTATGAAATTGGTTGTTTTCTCAAAATAATGTTTTCTACTTGTTCCTTGACCTGAAATTACCTATTGTGCCAAGAAATATGACGGCAAAGTAGAAAGCCCAGAGGCTCTGTGCACCAAGCGGAAGGTCTTGATTCTTGCATCGCAGTGGACTGCTTTATATAAGGATTGGTTACATGACGACGAGCATTCTAAACTGTTCTTAAAGGTAAGCCTGGAATATAAAATACTTATGTTTCTGAAATAAATCTACCTTTGGTACTTGGAAATGGTAATGAGCATCGATGCATGCCACTGTCAGGCCATTAATTATTCCTCAGCTCACTTATTACACTTAATTGTTTCAGAATCAGTGTTGTGGAAAGCACTCTGGCACCGAAAAGGTTAAAGTCATGGTAACTGCCCACATTCATAATTTGATATAGAAGCAGCTATGTCTCGTGTGCTAGAAATGAAAGAACGACTGTCAGCAAAAATATAATTTATGTTTAATTGAAAGATTGTATTAAGTGCATTCCATCACGGGCGGATATGTTGTTTCAAATCATGGGTCAGATGGATCAGATCTTCCTTCATCTGGCCCAGGGTTCTAGACAATATGTTCCGCCCCCTCATCTTGGTCCCCCCCAAACAACAAACGGGTGCACAATAAAGTACTTTATTTATATTCTTTCATTAAAGCATTTATATTTAAAACTCATATGTCTGATTCAATCGTTATAGTAAACATAACTTAACTTTTGCCGATTATGGGCATACATCCCTTTCTACAGTAGACCGGGTTAAGCAAAATTAGAAAAACCTCATTCTCTGTTTCAGATGAAAGCTGGGGGACTGAGATTGCAGGGGGAGTGACATTTTGTCTTTAATGCGATGAGTGGCATCCTGACATGCAATAAATGGATAAACTACTCCCACACCCTACATGTCTTTTTTCATACAGATTTTTTTCAGACTATATAAAATGCACATTTATTTTTTCCTTATAAAACTGATGATGTCTTCCTTTAGGTCTTGGTGTACTGTGATTAAAAATATAGTGTAGCACAGAGCTTCTTAAACATGTCCTCAAGGACCCCCAGCGGTCCAGAATGTCATAGATAACAGAGGGAAATTTGGGGCTTTGTTTTTGTACTGTGCCCCCCCACAGTTTTGCAGGGGATAAGTAATGCAATGCCCACTCCTGTATGACACTATTACTATACAGATAGGCCCAACTATTTATTAACAGTTTGCAAATTGAGATCCAATTGGAAAAAATGAACATTAGAAAAACATGACAGAAAACAGCCACATAAAATGAGAAAGACCATATCACCAGGCCATGCTTTAATCCAGTACTATTTCTTATTGTGAAATTACCATTTATGGCCCCAGAGCCTTACATTCTACACGGTACATAAATACAAACTGGAGCACCAGCTGTTCCGAAACATCATTAATTATCTCGGTTTGTCTAGATGAACCCATATTTCTGAGAACAATTATTAAAAAAGCCTAAATGCTATACATCTGCTTTGTGTCTAAATATACATTTGTATTTTTGTTCTCAGAGACCCACAAACCATTTCTGCACTATATGTAGAGGCATCTCTGTATTATGTTGAATTTGGCACTGGATAGATTAGATTTTAATTTTTTTTAGAAATATGTAGGCAAATTAGTTACAATATGTCCTATTAAAGGGACACTACAGACTCAAATGACTCCAGCGCTGTCTGTGGCCGGATTACGGAAGCTGCAGTCACACACTGTCATGTGACACTTGCGCTCCTGGTCTTATTTAAACACGGAGCGTGTGAAGGTGACTTGATACTCTTTTGCTTCTTGTAGGCCCATCGTAGGGCCGGCTCTGATTACCAGTGGTTTTGCAGAATTTCTGCAGTGCAGAATCCTGCTTTAACTTATTACCAATCTGAGAGTACTACGCCAATCACGAGATTGCCTAGGGCTTTGATACCGGAACAGTTTCTGGGCCCCCTACTGGGCCAATATAACTAACTGTGGCTGTGATACTGAACAGAGCATCTGTTATGGACCATCTTCAAAAGATGGTTTTGGCTACATTGCACCTGCTACAACCCCCTATTGTTCTGCCCCTGCAAGGATTATAGTAATATTAAGAATCTTTTTTTCTATAGGCAAAAAGGGATCGATGAATGCAAATATCTGTATGAAATGGAAAATATTAAATAAAAAATAGTGGAGGTTTTCGTCAATGTGCGAAAATAATAGAAATAATGTCCTGTTCTAGTGTGGAGGCTAAACACAATTATTTTCCTTTTGTCATATAGTAGGAAATATATTAAATTATTATGATTTTTCTATTCTTCACTGATATACTACACACTGAGTGCCACATTGACTTATTCTATCAATGATACACAGTGTTATGGAAGGCTCCAGCCTAAATACAGCATCTACAGATGGATACATTATGGGTTTTTCAGCTTTGTGCAGCTTGATATTTCCCAAGGCAATTGAACTGTACAAAACGTAACAAACGAGGCATGATGTCCCTGTTGTATTTCTTTTATTAGACTCTCTATCGGTATGTACTGGATGATGTTTATGAATATCCCATGCTAGAAAAGGAATTAAAGGAATTTCAGAAAGTGCTGCGAATCCATCGTCGTCAGTAAGTGCGATTTTTATTGTATTGACTTTCTGGCAAAACACACAGTCCTTATCAAGAATGTCACAATCACGGGTCAAAAGTACACAATGGACAGGAAGATTAACACGATACTACAAGAAGCAAAAATGAGGATTGATTGAACGGAAATATTCATGCTTCATACAAAATTGCTTTTGTTAGAAAACATAGAAAAGGTCAAATATATTAAATATAAACTGTCATTCCTAAATGAATATATACAACCTCAGTTTGGATAACAGTCACGCTGAGTGAGGTCTGCTCACCTGACTTATTGGGGTTTATCTCAAAATTGTCTGGTACATTCTATGGTATTCAATGAGAAGATATAAATGGCTACTAAGATACCTTCAATATGTCCATATTTACTAAAAAAATGTGTTGGGTTTAGATGATATGGTTTCATAGTAAATGTGAATCAGAGATGCTATAACATGTAATAGTACTTAGTTATCCGAGATATAGTTCTCGAGTCACTAAATAGAGCTTATGATAAGGAAATGTAATAAGATAATGGATTAGATGATGACAAGGAGGTCCGGTGTGTTTACAGACATGTCGCTTCTCAACGTTGCCACTTCCACCCCCTCCTGATTATCTACCTTTCTTGGCTTGAGTGAGGTATTCAGTGTCGTCTGTGGCGGTATAACAGACTTCTTTCTCTGGGTTCATAGTAAATGAATAGGCCAGCTGTAGCCTTCAGGAACCCTTGTTTTTTTCAGGGGTTATCTTCCAGATACCAGTTTTGGGGAGGAATATAAAGGAGGTGTGGATAATAAATTAAACAATAAAGAGAGGAGAAGAGCAGTGGTACTTTTAGGGTGGAGAGATGGAGATGTGATTAATAGTGGAAATAGACATATGAACAATGCAAGAGACAAAATACATGTGTATAGGTGGAACAATAGAGTAAATATACATAATGGGCACAACATGACCAAAGAAGGTAACAGACACCAGAATGATTCAGTGTTTTAATAGACTAAAACAATGATGGGATAATTACAATTATATGATGCAAAGCATTAATAGTCTCTTATTTTTTATTTCCAGCACTGTTGATGAATACTCACCTCATCGAAAGGTATTTACATATTGAGGTGTATAATAAAACTTCAGCTATCTGCCTTCAGATAATGCATTGTCAAGTTAGAGACATTTAAATATGAATTAGCAAATGCATACCATTAATTGATTTACTCATTTATTAATTTCAATATTCCATCCATCCTTGTATAGTCATTCCAATCCCCATGATAGAGAAATGTAGCTAATGATCATATAATAAACAGGAATTATAGCTGATTTAAGAAATTCCCCTTCCTGAAAAACCATTCCAAATGAGATTTTTTTTTTTGGCATATGCTCCTATCTGTGAGGCAACCCTGCCTAGAAACAAAGTCCTAATGTGAAATGTAGTCAATTAAACTTCATGGGAAATTTATCTTTAGTCTAGTAGATTGTCTGGGTCACTATGGTATGAAATGTGAACGGAAGCTGTGCTAGATCAGTTTGTCGTCTTAGTAATTCACAGCTTCCCTTCCATTTACTGTGAACGAACTGAGTAAGGTTCACATTGCCAATGCTGGGTGTGTATATTTCCTTTGCATGCATTTTGCCAGTTCTTTCTGGAACTGTGAAAAACCCCTTTGCACATGAAATGATTACAAGAATGTATTGTGCCCTATCTTATACCTACAGAACAGAGCCCTCTTCCACCAATTCAGTCTGAAGGAGAACTGGCCCCAGCACAGAGGAAATGTAAATGAAATAGAAGAAAGTAAGTATAAACTGGTTCAGGGTGGGGAAATAAATCCTATTCAAGTGCAAAAGCTAATGACTTGAATAAAAAGAAATAGTGCTTAAAAATATAGCATTTAAGATATACCTAAAATATTTGTTATACAGTGAATGTAGGAATTTTAAAAAATGATCAAAAATTCACTTGTGTTAGCAAACATGTTTTAAATGATGTCCATGGTGTTTCCCGTTTATGACTTCACCTTTGCCTTTATATGCAAATTAAGTTTAACCAGACATGTTTTAACTGATGTCCGATGTGATTGACATGACTTCCCACTTAAATGACACTATTTAAGCAGTTTCCCACAAAGACCTGCCTAACTATCCCATTACCTTATCAATCGTCTCTTCTGCCCATCTGCTTCCTTCCCATCCACAATTTATATGGGTTCATTTTTGATTCTTTAATACTCTCTACATTCACAATAGAACATGTTTAGGGGTCTTTAAAAGACCTCCACCTCAAGACTAGTGTGCTCAGGTACTTAACTTAATATCTTCCAAAATGGGAATGGTCTGGTTCAGGGGACTGCATTTCCAGTCAAATGGAAGCTCCCTCACACCTAAATGTCCACCTCTTGTGTATCCATCAACTTTTGTCCTATGACATTCTGTATTCCTGATTTATTTCCAGACAGCAAAGCCTGAGACAATAGAAGATTCAGCTAGAGAGAGAGCTTGTGTTCAAGATTTTGCACAAATTGTTTTTGCAGACAGCACTGGCCAAATCAGTTTTGTCAATGATTTGATTCCTGGTTATTTCTCAGTAAGCTCATGGAAAGCTTGATGGAAAAATGGGTTCATTGAGCTATATCAAAGTGCAAGAGTGCTGCAATTTGTATTACCGTATTTGCTCGATTATAAGACGACCCTGATTATAAGACGACCCCCCAAACTTTGTATATTCCTTTAGGAAAAAAACTAAAAGCCTGAATATAAGACTACCCTATAGGAAAAAAAAAGTTTAACTTGTATATATGTAAATTGCTTTTTAATATGTAATAAAAAATTGATATTATACAAATGTATTTCTTGTTTTTATTTCCTTGCGGCCTCTCTCCCTCCCCCCTCCCTCCCCTAGTCTCTCTCTCTCTATCCCCTCTCTATCTCTCTCCCCCTCTCTCTATCCCCCCCCTCTCTCTCTCTCTATCCCCCCTCTCTCTCTATCCCCCCCTCTCTCTCTCTATCCCCCCCTCTCTCTTCCCCCCCCCTCTCTTTATTCCCCCCCCCTCTCTCTCTCTATTCCCCCCCCCCTCTCTCTCTATCCCCCCCCTGTCTCTCTCTATCCATCTCCCCCCTTTCCCTGGTGGCTAGTGGGGGCAGCTGGGGGATGTCTGCACTATACGTGCAGATATCCTCCATGCTGCCCGACACCTCCGTCTATTATGACGGACAGCTGGTCCGTCATAATAGACGGAGGTGTCGGGCAGCATGGAGGATATCTGCACGTATAGTGCAGACATCCCCCAGCTGCCCGCTTTTCCCTGGTGTCTAGTGGGGCAGCAGAGGAAGTCTGCGCGATGAGCGCAGACCTCCCCTGCTGCCGCCCGGCACGCTCGCCGGGACTTCTGTGACGAAAGCGGAAGTTCCCGGCTTCTTCACAGAAGCCCCGGCGGTCGTGCCGGGCGGAAGCAGGGGAGTCTGCGCTCGTTGCGCAGACATCCCCTGCTGCTAGAGAGGGGGATCCAGGTCCCCTGCAGCTCTGCTGGGGACCTGGATCCATGTCTTATAGTCTGACCTCAATTTGAGGTCAGATTATAAGAAGACCTCGATTATAAGACGAGGGGGATTTTTCAGAGCATTTGCTCTGAAAAAAACCTCGTCTTATATTCGAGCAAATACGGTAGATCACAAGATGAGTGCACTGAAACCAGACTATCCTAACTGGGCCAAAATCTCATATGACATCTTTCTGGACGGTTTGTTTGAGTAGGATCTTGTCAGGTCTTAAGAAGAGTCTGTGTTGCCAGTATGAAGGCAATTGTAAAGAGGAAATTTCATAATTTCCAACATGCCCCTCTGGCTGTGCGGGATGCCTGGGGGGTGTGGCTTGGAAGGAGGAGCATGCACAAAACTCTGGCTTGCAATGTAAGCATTTTCTGGTGTCTCACATACTAGCGAATGAAGTTGGGGGGGGGCTGCTATTAGACACTGTCTGAAAGTGTCTTAATATTGGTGGGTTGAATACATGCTGTATATTGCTTTTAACTGCAGCCCTCCAGATGTTTTTGTACTATAACTACCATACTGCCCTGCCATTCTAGAAAGCTGGTGGGGAATTATGGGGCCTGTAGTTCTGCAGCTGCTGGATGGCTCTAGTTCATACATTTATGTTTTAAATGGTTTATCCAGTGAAACAAATTACTTCATTGTACACAAACAATTTTAGATTACCAAATTCAAACACTTATGGCATTTTGCCTTTCCACTTACCTTGATTGGATAAAAATGATGGTTTCATGATCAGTTTATGTATCCACTTCAGCACCTACAGTCATGAGACTTTATACGGTATTGCCGAAGAAATGATGTCATCCCAGAATGTTCGCTATGTATAAGAACATCTGGGCTGATAAGATAGCTCATACTCTGTCACTCGGTATGACAATGGATATGTGAAAGTGCTTTAGATATTTAGATCATGTTCTCAGCTCGTCTATTTTTAGCCTCTGTCCACATCGTAATGATGTGTTGTTACTGTTTGTTTGCGTTTCAGTTATTTTGTTATATCTTTGCAAACTTACTTTGTACCAAAGCATCAGATGGGGCAAACTCTATGCAGGAGGCACTGAGCAGATTTGTCCCTGCACAATGTTTTTGTTCATCTCCCCTTCACTCACATACACCTCACCTTTCAAGGAGCAGACCCCATAGAGAAAGAGTGTCAAACTGCAGCCCTTCAACTGTTGGTAGATTTCATGTAAGGCCATCAGCTGTGTGTCTCACCCCTGGTGAGATGAACATTTCACTTCACCAATTTAGCTGTACATTGGTCTGGAAAAAACCTTGTGAGTTTGCTTAGTGGGGAAAACTATTGTTCATTTGGTGACATAAAATCTCTGGCCACATTTAAATATGTGATATCTGAGTACATGAGTGTTCACTGTAATCAGATTTGTCTTGTCAAGAAAATATAAACCAAAATGACTTCAGGGGGTGTGGGATTTGGTGTCTAACAGCACTGAGAGATATACTGGATTGTTAGCCCCTCTATTACCCAAATAACACCGTTTTCTGCAGCTTTCTGCAGCCTCAGTGATTAGTGTAGCAATTGTGCGTGCCAGATTGTCTTGACTTTATACCATACATAGCAGAAAAGAGCAGCTGACAGCTGAGTTTTATGGAGTTGTCCATGGAATGCTTAACTCTGCAACCATTCCTTTTTTGTGCAGTTTTCTGCCGTGTCTACATAACAAATCATTCCTACGTCAGCATCAGGACTAAAGTATCGAGCTCTGTGCAGGAAATACTGAAGATAGTGGCTGAAAGGATTCAGCATCCAGAAGAAGATCTGGCTTTAGTCACTGTCACATTCTCTGGGGGTAATTATTATTTTCTTTTCATTTTTATGGTGTACAATCAGAGTGGTCTCTAAAGAAATAATGGCTGACAATTCCTCACACATGTACCTGACCTCTCCTCCCCAGAGGATGCTCTCAGCTGGATGACCATAGCTAATATGGAAAATTTGTAACAAGAGGGTTGTTGCCATGGCAACAGCTAGGTCTCTGGTCCTGATAAACACAAAAACATTCTCTCTGTGGAATTAAACGTGCAGGACTTTCTGTGTTACTTGAAGATGTGCACCTTTAAGATTACCATCCTAATCTACAATGAAAATTAAATTGTTTGGGGCAATAATTTCTTTCTTTGAATATCCACTACCCAGCTCATGCCTGAAAAGAGAAAGTTTATTTTTATCTAAGCTCTGTTCTATGAGGCTTGTATAATTGGATTCCATTAAGTTGGTCTGCTTTTAATAGCTGTAGAGGTATAAAAACACAGTGACATTGCAAATGGAGGCTTGATAGCTTCAATAAAAGTTATGGCAGGATTTTTTTTTTAAATGACCATTAAATTAATTGATTTCAAATCCTATTTAGAGGTTGCAGTAATAACATTTTTTGCACAACATTAACCCCTTCTATGACAGAGGGCACTGATGGATACGAAAGAGGAAAGGATTAAATATATACATATATTACACCAGTGTTGCCACCCAGCCAGTATGTTACCAACAGGCTGGTAGAAAATTGTCTTGGGGTCAGTGTTAAGTCTATGAGACAATAGCTTGGCCTGTGTTTTTTTGAAGAAAAGGTGGCCACGGTGGTACATAGATAAATATAAATGGATTTTATTTGCTGTCTATAATTAGTCTTTCACTTCAGTCAACTGTACCCTATTAAGGCTGCAGAATAGCATCTTCCTTGTACGGCACATACGTTGTTTGTATCTAATGTAGTGCAGGGCTCTTTGTGCCATCCCCCAAACATAAAATAACTTGCATTTTAAAGGATCACTGCAGTCTGAAAATAAAAACTGGACAAACAAATGCATATTAAATCTGACAATTGTAAGACATATTAATACATATTAATTTCCATGTTTCCGTTTTTGGAAAATGTAATATGAAAATGTAAGATTTGCAGGCTTTCCCATGGGGATTGACCCTTTCCATAATGAAATCAGAAGCTCAAGGTAAAAATGGAAACCCCCAGCCTCTCCTGGGAGCCAGTCAGTGGTAGAGATGCATAGGGATGTCCACTGCACATGTCTTTGCTCCTCCCATCACTGCTGTCAAAAAAAGGAAGTAACTAGCTTCTGATAAATCAGTTAATGCACATTCTCAGTGCAAGAGTACTCTGGTTACTGATCCTACATATGCAGGGGGAGAGGTAGAGCAGGATACTTTGAAAGGCATAGCTAGTGATCCTTGCATACCTTTGTTTGCAATCAAAATCCTGTACATAATAAATATCAAAGTGTGTTTGATGCCTAGAGTGTCCCTTGAAGAATGCACAATAGTGTTGAACCACAGTAGTAGGTTTGGCCAACATAGGGGGTGAAAACATAGATTATGTTCAAAGATTCATATTCTGGGAAACCATACCTTATGATGCGCTGATAACTCTTGTGTGCTACACCTCTAGTTCATTGACCCTTCACGTATGGCAGCTGTGCTTAGTGTGGAAATATACAGTATAAAGAGATTTAAAGGGAAAGGCGAGCGCAGATACAGCTTTATTATGTCTAAAGAATGTATTCATGTGTAAGCACTTATAGTATGAGTGAGTGATACATCTAATTCTACATTCAAATAAGTAAAGTTGTGTGAAGGCATGTGACCTTGCATGCATGTATTTGTTAACCTTACAATGTGCATGTTCATTTAGAAATACACATTTTTAAGTATTTTTATTTTTAAATTTAACTAGGAAAGAGAGTGCAAATGTTAATAAGAGTAAATAAAAAATATTGAATACCTGAAAATACAAATTATAATACTGTTTTTCTTTATTTTCTTAGAGAAACATGAACTTCTTCCAACAGAAATGGCTCTGTCCAAGTCTCTGGAATCAACTAGTCGTATTTACACGTACAGGAAGAGTGATACATTGGTACGTTAATGCACAGTCTGTAGCAGAAGCTGTAGGAGCTAATAACGCTCTGAAAACCAAGGCCTCCCCTCAGTAACCAGAGCATTTATATACATACTTCCCGAATTGGCAAATAACATGTTATCATTTTCTTTTTAATTACACAATTACGTTTTCAGGTATTGCCTAAATAAAACAATCTTGTAATTATAAATTCTTACACAAAAAGGTGTTTAATAAGTCTTATTGCATAAAAACCAATGCAACCATGTGATAAGTATCAGTTTTGTTTCCCTAACTTATTACACTCCGCCTTTTATTTAAAAACAAATAATCACTTGGATGTATCATTAAAACAATATGTTTATCTATAATACAACATGTGTGCATAAATGCATATATTACCCAGACACCACCAGTCACAAATATAACATAGACTGTTTCCACCCCTAAAAAATGTTTTAAATAAATAAAATGTAATACTAGTTTTCTCACTCAAAATGGTGCCACATGAATGCCAGCACATTCTGTAGATAACTATGTCCCCGTATTAATGAATTCCTTAAAAACAACGTCTAGCAGTCAAAGGTTTATTGCCACATGTGCACAATTCATTCTGATTATGCAGTGGACCCGCTCAGTTTCTTTATAATTGAATTGCCGTCCAGAGTGTTTTGTTCGATGCGTATCAATTCATCACACTCTTCGAGTTTCAAGGCCTTTCCTAAATTGACTGACTAATCCAATATAAAGTGAACAACCGTGGAAAAATAAAGTGCACTCAGAGTGGATTGCTTTTCTAACCGTTTCCATTTTTGTTTTTATTTTCTAAATGTTCTTTTACTTGTCAGACCAAAACATTAACACTAGGTTCTTCCTTAATCCATCCCTGTGCAGAATCCATTTGCAGAAAATGAGGAGACACAGCAGAGATCAGTGAGGATTCTGGGGATGAATACCTGGGATCTAGCTTTGGAATTAACCAGCTTTGACTGGAGTCTCTTCAATTCGATTCACGAGGTGAGATGTTGTACCAGTGTCAGTGTAAGCTTTCTCAAACACGAGAAGTCTGCTGCTAACTGACTGGAATGGGGTCATTTGGAATGGGAATGCAAAGTTTGAAAGATAGGGTGGGTATTGTGCTATAATTCTGATGATTTCCTGTCCCTCCTGCACTGCTGCTTGTATAGTTGGCCATGCTTTAACTCACGTCATAAAGCATATTCCGCTCTTAGTCAGTTTCCTGTAAAGCTGTTTCCTTGGAAGGAGTTGAGCACAGATGAAAGGATAAGGACTAGCAGCATCCTATCCAATTTATTGCACATAACTAACTTTGGGATGGATCACACCTTTCTCATTACTCTTTTTTCCCCCGTTACACCCATTCTGTGGCGTTCCTTTTCCTGCTCCATTACGTTTTACCTCAGCTGCTAGAATGTTTAACAATGACTAAAAATGTATCCTGAGCAAGATATTTCATAATTTGCACCCCCCCAACAACCACATAAAATATTTGTTTAAAGAGATTCTGTCACCTAAATATTAATTTTTTTTTTTTTAGCAGAAATGATCTAATATTATGAAAAAAATGCATGTTTCAAATGTAACTTTGGTGTGTCTTGTTTATGACATTGATTCTGACTTGTAGTAAGTAGTGCATATCAAGTCACAGGTGAGGTCATACACAAGAGCCTCCACAGATATATGTTTGTCTTAATTTTTACATTTGCATTGTGTAGGTCATTTTTCATATTTATTTTAATTCTCACCATTCACAGTATAAGCCAGTGGTTCCCTAACATGTCCTCACGGCCCCCCCCCCAACAGTCCAGAATTTAGGGATAACCAAATTGTGTTTAAATAAGGATATGTATAAAACCTGGCACGTGTTGGTCCTTAAGGACTTGTTTGGAAACCACTGATTTAGTTTAACAACTCTAACAGTGTTGGTTTTTTTTTAAGTTGAACTGAATTGGTTTTATTTTTTATCTAAGTGTGGACAGGTTGAGTGTCCATTATCCGAAATTACCCAAAATAATTTATTAGATAAGGGTCAGTTTAGATAAGGGATACTCACCTTATTCCACCCTGCGGGTGCCATAGGTTTAAAGCAAGCACTCATGGGAAATGTAGTTTCCGCAGTGCTGAAAGGGGAGGGAGGGACTATCGCTCTTGGAGCGGATAATTTCGGCAGCACCTTGGAGGAGGTCAGTTTGGCAGCTCCAGTCCTATAAATGTTCTACATTACCTCTCTCCAGTGTGAGCAAGGTTGTAGGCCAAAAGTATCCATTATCCAAAATGCTGCTGGTCTCAAGGGGGGCACTCAACCTGTAACTGGATACTAAACCAGTGCGACGGTAGCTAATAAAGTGTCTATTCCTTCTTTGTTTACAGCAAGAACTGATTTACTTCACGTTCAGCAGACAGGGGAAAGGTGAAAACACATTGAACCTGAGTCTTCTACTGCAAAGATGTAATGAGGTTCAGCTGTGGGTAGCCACAGAGATCCTGCTCTGCAGTCAGCTGGGGAAGCGGGTGCAACTAGTTAAAAAGTTCATCAAAATCGCTGCTCAGTAAGTCTGATTTCTCTTCTGCTCTGACAATACTTGTAAATGAATAGACTAATAAAACCAGAGGAGGAAAAACCCACATCTTACTACACAACACAAACAAAGTAACAAGCAATTATGTAAGAAATGAACACACCCAACACCTGTACCAAATCACCTTACTGTAATAAAACACAGCCTTTGCAAGATATGTTGCTATTTCCTAACCAATCAGACAAATGTACATCATTACTGCATGGTGCAAACTAAAGAAAAAGAAATAGATCTGCCTCATCAGATTTTTCTCAACACTTTTTATCTCTAAGTCCACTTGATTTGTTGCTGTTGCTATGGCTACAGTCCGGCCTATCTCACAAGCCCTTATGGTTTGAATGTATAATAAGTGCATGTCACATATCTATTCAAAACATGTATAACAAGCAGAAAATAAGCTGGCTGGAAGTGGCACTTTAAAGCTTGTTGCTCAAATATAAATACCTTTTGCAGTACTTTAGCCCTATTTGTATCAGGGGAGCTGTAGTTCAATAATTGCTGCAAGGCCACATTTTTACTGCGCTGATGTTAAGCGCTTGCCATGGATAGAAATGGTCCCTCTGTGTCTGAGAGAATTAAAGATACAGCCCTACGTTTTAATAAATAAATGTATGTATAAAGGATGGCCACAGCTTAACACCTGGCTTCAGGTATGGTATATTATTATATTAGATAGCATGTGACCCCTCAGTTACCCAACATCCAACAAGTCATTTGTTATGCTAAACTGCAAACATACAGCAAACACAACCTAACTATTGTTACAATATATTTTATTTAAAATATAAAGGAACAAATAAAATGTAACATATTTTTTTTTTGTGCATCAAGAAATGCCTGCTTTATTTAATATGGACTGTTCATGGACAATGAGCAATAAAGCTTGGTGTATTTGAGACAACCTAACTCTTGGTCAAGAAAGGACCTTAGTGTTTTGAAAGGTTGCTGATAGTTGCAGAGAGTTAGACTTTACGACATGGATAGACCACACGTCATCCTGCATGCAGATTATACTGGATTAACCTGCTGATCCAACACCGTATTAATGATTTTATGTTGTTTGTGTTTCCCAGACTTAAGCTTTTCATCAGCAGTTAAGCAAGAAAAGAAAATTCAAATGTTTCTTTCTTTAAAAGCTACAATTTCCTCCTATCACGCAGTTTATACTACACTGTCAACCAGTGATATCTTCTAAATGAAACATGACAGAAAGTTTATTTAAAAAGTAATTACATCAATAGAACAGGGCCAGTTGATATAACGTTTACAGTATTGACATTAATTCTTCTTTAACATAAACAAACAAAACACGTTAGTAGTTATTCCTTTTTGTTTTCTAATACTGTTATACTTGACTGTCTGTTATTCTTAAAACCTTTTTCCCAACATACACTGGGCCAACAATTCCCAATAGTTTGTTAATTGTGTGCATTGTATATAACTTGTTCTATGATCAGACTAAAATTTAGGAGCTGACAGGGTACTTCAAAATGACAGTGCTACCATATAAGTAAATTAAATGGCTAATTATGGCCCCCATTATGTAGGGGGTCTTCCTCGTTGCCTGGCTAAGTAATGGTTTGTGTGTGTGTGGGGGGGGGGGGGGGGGGTGGAGATAGCTGACACAAGGGCCTTTATGCACACAAACTTCCAAACCCTAGAACCACCTCTAGGGTTTATTATTAGAACAAAAATGATTAAAGACAAGTGTTATTAAGAATAATACATTGTGGAATAGTATCACAGAAAGAAGTACACATCATATAAAAAAATGTGTAAACAAAAAATAATATTTCATTTCTCAAAGGAGAAGCTTTAGTTAGAATAGGCCAATTAAAAAAAAAATGGATTTAGGGAATTAGGAGTAAGGCTGTATGGATCTTTATCCACTCTATTTAGATTGTTTATTTGTCATTTACAAAATGCTGTGGGGGTTGCTAAAAATATTGTTGACTTAAGGTCCTCCCTGTAGCCATTTCTCTCCAGACTGGTTATACTCTGTAATCAGAACTCTGCATTTCATGTAGAATGGAATCTGCTGCTGTCTGTTTGAAATTCAGAAGGTATGAATCAGCTGACTTCCTAGCCTCTTACTATTTATACAAGCCCTGAGGTTTAATCCAGTTGCACTGGGCTCCCAGATGATTTACTCTTTTCACACAGAAGCTCTCTGCCTCCAATCCTATTAGTCAGTAATAATTTATCATCATTCCTATTACAGTCTGTGCAGAAGGGTAATGCAGAATTCTGATTAAGGGTTTAACCATTCCTAAGAATTCACTGGAGATATTGATAATCAAGCAACCCAGATAAGCATGTAGGGTTCAATTAAAGCCATATAGCTTTATTTTTGCATCATTTTTCCCCTTTGAGAAAAAAATATGTATATTCAGTTCTAATCTAAACTCCATTTCAAAGCATCACTAGGGGTGTAGGGATGAATGATTACCCCAGCGTGTACTGATTAAAGGTATCGTTAAAAAGTGTACCCGCTTCATAACTGCTCATCCAAACATAATGTATACTGTGAATCTAGAGAATAAAGATATTGATCAGAACATTGTTTTAGTAAAAATTCAAGCAAATGCATTAATTGAGAATATGTAGTAGCGTCTCGTGTTTTATCTCATTTCATTGCTTCATGTGCATAAGCTACTTTCAGTGTAATTTACATATCAAGCCACAAGGTATGTGTCATACACAGGACTCGGCACAGACACGTTTAAAACATCGTTTTCGCTTTATTCATACATTTGCTTCCAATTCTGCAATGTTTCGATCATTTGTGCTCATATTTTATTCTCTGTATTACAAACCATGTTAGGCGACAGTCACGTTAAAGAAAATCTTTTCATGTCTGCATATATTTATCTATATTTGTAAAACACCAAAATCCAGTGTTACCTGCAACATTAATTCTATATAAATGTAACAAATGTTCAGCTTCAGTTGAGCTCAACCCACTGTAATCTAGAGACACATTCCTAGTTTAGACAGGTATTCAAAACTGTTGAGCATTAATGTATATGTTACATATATTTACCTTTATAAACTGTATAGTAAGATGCTCAGTTTATACATTACCTTACAATAAATGGGATCACAAAATTATATTTATATTATGTAAGGTCTGCTCAAAGGCTGCCTACTGCAGCTTTATTTTGATACTTGTGTGATCAATATACAGTTGCAATTTTTTTCTCATTTAAATGGCATTAGATCATATATATAAGAAAAAGCTCCATAGAGCCTTATGTGTGACAAGGGCTAGATTTATATTCCTTTACAGCACAACTCAACAAAGCCCTAGTGAGCACACTGGAATCTGTTTTAAAGGGAATAGAGTGATAATCTAAAAATATTAGTATTGTAGATAATAAACTCCACATAATATAAAGTAGTGTAGTGTATGGTGCAATCAGTATTGTTCATTCTGTGCATGTTGTAATCTTAAACATTGTATAATTCTGATTATTTAACAGCTGCAAAGCACAGAGGAATCTGAATTCTTTCTTTGCCATTATAATGGGTCTAAACACAGCGTCAGTCTGCAGACTTTCTCAGACCTGGGAGGTAAGATTTTGAATTGTGTTTTTAACTTATTTGGAGCAAGTTATCCCATATGGATCCCTTTCATTAAAACAAACCCCTTCTTAAGCTGAGTAAGCTTAGTGGATATTGGTTTTACACTATCTCCTGAGCATGGCCTATAGTAGTCCAAGAATCTTAACATTTTTGGCACTGGTTGAGACATAGGTTAACCACCCAGGCTGGTAACAAATTGGCTTGCGGCCAATGTTAATTCTATGAAAGCAATGGCCCATTTTGCCAATGCACATATACATTTCTATTTGTTTGTATAAGGCCTGGCAATGTACCTGTATGATCTATTTCTTTGGGAATGAAATCCAATATTTAAAATCTCTTAACACTGCAAATCTAGATCCAGATTACCAGATAAGATAATAACACAGAGTTGTAACACTTTGAGAGATCTACAAGATCTCACTGATTTGCAGCAAGAGCCTAATTATTGAAATGAGTTTTGTTATTTTATTATGATTGGTTCAAGATTCGCCCTTGGCTAACTTGTGGTTTATTGTTTTATATTATGTATTACATACTTGACAAAACAAACAGCATGTTCTATTGTTCTGTGTCTTATGACATATTCTCCTTTTCATACAATTAGTGGTTACATAACTTACAAAGGATGCCGTGTATTATCGATTTGTTTGTCATTGACAATGAATTTGCAAGGCTAGGCAGTCACATATCACCTGCCAATGCTAATCATTTTAGGTATGCTTCATTTGCTGTTTGATTTTCTATTGTAATACTACAATATAAATTTGCTTCATTTGCTGTGTGATATTCTACTGTAACAGTACAATATAAATATCTTACTATGGGACATTGCCAGGTGAGAGTTGTCCAGCTGATATTTTGGATCTCTTTTTTTATGACCAGATTAGATTACCCATGTAGTGCCCCCTAAAATGTCTAGCTGCAGTTAACCCTCCATGTACCATTTTGGATATAGGGTGGCATCTGAATACAGCATTATGTATTTACCTTTCAAAGCAGACCCAGTCAATCAATCACTAGCAGTGTACGCAAAGCCATGTAGTACCTTCAAAGTCCAATATGTTTTGTGCTGCAGTAGTACATTATGTATTCTGTTTCATTTCTTTCCAAGAAAATCCCAGGGAAGTTCAAGAAACTGTTCTCTGAACTTGAAAGCCTGACGGTGAGTAGAACTTCTAACTTTGCTTTGTCTCTTTGCAACTCTAGAGTCGTTTCTATATATTTGTTGGGATAATGTCGGACATATTTATACAGGACTTATATATACAAGAACATGACATCTCCCAATAAAGGGGGCAATAACCACACAGACTAATAATAACTTCATCGTTACTTGGTTTAATGTAACTTTCATTCACACTATCGCCTTAGATTTCTCCAAATCACACTGCAAAATACCGGCTTGCTTAACATAATATAAGCATTATCTACTGTCACATGGGTTTGGGCTGGTTTCCTGATGTTACCCCACTCTGTAAATAACAAACATTATGTTGAGAATACTAATAGTGAGTATATTTTTTGTTCTTGGTATTTGGTTTTGGTATATGACAGTATTAAGAATTAACCTTTGATTGGCTGCATTTATATCCAAACAAATACAACTTCAAGCATTCCATTTGTGAATGGTCACTTTTTCCCTGGGTACTTCACACAGGAATGAAGAGTCAAAGAAATGAGACCAGGCCCAGATTCTGAGTTGAATAAGCAATGAAGTTTAATACAAACGTACGTAGGGTGGCGTCTGCACAGACTGCTCTGCCGCACCCTTCTCAACACACATCTTTATAGTAAAACAGAACAGCATAATTTCATAATGCACTGCTAATAGAAGCATATGATTGGTTATAATTTGTCGCAGTGCCACGTATCATCTTAATAAAACCACATTGTTTAACTTACTGGAATAATCTAGAAAGACCACCTGATCATTGCGGTTGTACCCTGGTTACATCCTGTACTTCTCAGACATAGTTGAGCAAGCCTGGTTTCCTGTGAAATATCCCAACACTAGAAGCAGAACTCACTTGTACGTCCCCCTCAATTTCCACATAAACCTCTCACTCTCTTTGGGTATCACAAAGGACAAACATGGAAGAAGGCATACAAAATGGAGTCAGTAGGACAAAATGGCTTCCAAGATACAAAATGGCTTCCAGGGAAATTTCATCTTCCACACATTTAATATAACAATTAACATTTTTTTATTTACAACCTTTTTCAATTGTACAGGATCCTTCTCTGAATCACAAAGCATATCGAGATGCATTCAAGAAAATGAAGCCTCCAAAAATTCCCTTCATGCCCTTACTGCTTAAAGGTAATTTACAGGAACAGAATCGGAAATACATGTGGTTAGTCAACACAACCCCTATCATCTTCCCCCAACTTTTTAGAAATAGCTATATATGCTTCAGTCATCGTCTGTCTTTGTTTTTTTCCATCATGATTATGTTCAGAAATTGTGTAGTAAGAAAGTACTTTAATCAGGGCTCGACAAACTTAACTGAGTTTTAGGAGCCAGCTAAAAAATCTAGGAGCCAGACAACGGCACATAAACACAATCACATGTAGTCGCAGACAGACAGACTTTTTTATACTATATAGCTTTATTTGTATTTATTAGGTTGTAAACTGATATTCTAAATATTAAATTGTATCTATGTGTCATTTATCAAATACAGACACACACAGTCAGTCACAAATATACACACACAGACACATCAAGTCAGTCACCTACATACACACACACATCCAGTCAGTCACATACATACACACAAACACATCCAGTCAGTCACATACATGCACACAAACACATCCAGTCAGTCAGTTACATACATGCACACAAACACATCCAGTCAGTCAGTCACATACATACACACAAACACATCCAGTCAGTCACCTACATACACACAAACAGATCTAGTCAGTCACCTACATACAGACAAACACATGCAGTCAGTCACCTACATACACACAAACACATCCAGTCAGGCACCTACATACACACAAACAGATCTAGTCAGTCACCTACATACACACAAACAGATCTAGTCAGGCACCTACATACACACAAACAGATCTAGTCAGGCACCTACATACACACAAACAGATCTAGTCAGGCACCTACATACACACAAACAGATCTAGTCAGGCACCTACATACACACAAACACATCCAGTCAGTTACCTACATACACACAAACACATCCAGTCAGGCACCTACATACACACAAACACATCCAGTCAGGCACCTACATACACACAAACACATCCAGTCAGGCACCTACATACACACAAACACATCCAGTCCGCACCTGCATACACACAAACACATCCAGTCACACATCCAGTCAGTCACCTACATACACACAAACACATCCAGTCAGTCACATACATACACACAAGGCAGCAGGTTTTTTTTTAACTTATTTTTTAAATAAAAAAAGTTAACCTATTAATATCTTCCGCCCCCCCCCCTCCCCTCCCTGCTGCTATACCTCATTGCAGGGAAGGGAGGGGGGTTCCGTTACAGCCTGATGGCACAGAGCAGCTTCCCTTCCAGCACCTCAATATAGCTTTGCACTATATCGTGGTGCGCGAGGGGGTGGAGCAGGAAGTCTGTGCAGCCCGTGCACACACTCTGATTCCTCGCGCACTGCTGGATTAAGGAGCGTGAAAAAAAAACATCCGTGCGATGAGGGCACCAAGCAGGCTTACATTGCCAGGGCGCCAGATCTGATTTACAGGTCGCCATGGCGACCTGGTGCCAAGGGTTTGTCAAGCCCTGCTTTAATCTATTTCTTTACACCTTTTTTTTTTTTTTGCTCCATATAAAAATATAATTCACTCTAACCATTTAATTATTTAAACTTGTTTTAGTGGTGTTATCTGTTACCAGGTATACTTACTCCTTGGACCAGATACCTGAACTTTATATTACATAAGGACATTGCCAATTCCATTTTTCCTAGTCTAGCGAGTAGGGGCAGGAGTTCTGTGTCTGGATGGGCCTGACATATGGCAGCATATCCTGTTCTTAAAGGGACAGTACAGACTGTAATTTGGAGGAGCTTCCACTGAGTGTGGATGCACAGTGCCACACTACCCACCTTTTTCACCAAGGTCAATAAAGTGGTTCATAGTGAGCGAGAAAGAGGCATGGTTAATAAAATGTGCACTGATTCCAGTTTCTCAGCTAAAACTAATTGTGGGTTTACTGTCCCTTTAAACTGTTCTACAATTGAGGCACGCACAGGTCGCCTGCTCCGCCTGTGCATTTATTCATGCATGACAGTATTATCCTCCTGGTTTGATTAAAATGAAGTGATAGACATCACACATTTAACCATTCATTCATCAGACTTTTACCACTGTTTGTTGATGTGAATGTCAGTGTGTAACTCTTTGTTGGTTTAAGTGAGACAGCTTCAGACTCTTGTAGAAGTAACTGCTTGAATGATTGGAACATTTTCAGTGCTTAAACCACAGCTGTAACTATGATGCTTTATATGCAAATACATCAGTCCTTGTATACCTTTGAAGTTTACAGGGTTTTTTTTCAAGCAGCATCTCGGGTAATTAAAATGGAAAGGATTTCCTCTGGATTCTGAGTTATTCATGAATTTTAAGCACCTAAATTCAAACTCCTGCATTAACCTTTTCTGATGGAAGCCTAATACATACATTATGATTACTATATATATATATATATATATATATATATATATATATATATATATATATATATGAATTAATATATAAATGTATAGATTCCACACACAAAATAAAACCAGACTTACAAAATATAAACAATATATATATATTTAGTTAAGGAGGTCTCTCCATTGATAAGGATCCTATATCGCAGAAGTAATGGCATCTGGCTGCTTATTCCAGTTAAAAAAGTGTTTAGTGACTTATGTCACAGACTGGGTTGCACTCCTAGTTCAGTCCCAGAAGGAGTGTTTCCACATAGAGGCTCCAAAGCAGTCTATATATATATATATATATATATATATTTATATATATATACACACACACACACATACACTATAGCAGGAACTCCATCCCTTCCACAACCAACATGAAGTCGGGGGGGAGATCTTAAAAATAGCACGTCCTATTTATAACTTGATAAATAACCAGATTGTTTAAACGGACAGATTATATTAATGTGTTGGGGTTATTATTTTGTTTTGTTTTTTAGATGTCACCTTCATTCATGAAGGAAATAAAACTTTTCTGGACAACCTTGTCAACTTTGAAAAGCTGGTAAGGAAATGTATTTCTATCAATTGTCTCACATGTTAGAATGCATTGAATTAAGAGAAAAAGTGGATACGGTAATTAAATTGAGATTGCACATGTAATATTGGGTTAAGAAGTTCACCAAACCTCAGCTGTAAGAGTGTGAAAACTGAAAGCAAAACAAATAAAATGAAAATATTGAAGTGCATTACGCATGGGATGGCTGAGCATTGTGTGATTTAGCTATTCTTGCCACCAATGTTATACTGTACTTGTTACTCATTCTGCTGTCTAAAGCTTTCTTACAAGATTAAGGGATTAAAAAGTGATAGCCTCTTTGCACTCATTTTCATGCTGCTACCCACAATTCCTGGAGCAATGCAAGGTTGTCAGGTCTTTTGGGAGACATGGCTCCTGCAAGGTTGTGCAAAGATTGATGGCTAAGAGCATTAACTGATGACCTATTCACCAAGCATACGTATGCAATTAATTTGGAGGCAAATCTAATTAGATAGAGCGGATATCCAGATGTTCCATTAGCCAAACACTATGGTATGCTGCTCAATTACATAATGGGAGCTGAAATGTAATAGAATTGTGATATACTGTAACAAATTCAAAATCAGATATCATGAAGCAGTATTAAATATAGAAATCTCTATTGATCTTAGAGGATGATAACCTGGTTATATCTAAACTATATATAAAACTAGTGCATTAATAGAGCTTATCACACCCCATAATAGTCTTTCATACATGGAATACAGACGCTATTACACCTCTTAATACTTCATTAAACAGACAGTGGAACCATAGCAAATATGACTAATGATAATTGCATTAGGAAATTAATATTCCATAGTCTAAAGGTTATATTATGCTATTTAATCGTAAATACCATATAAATACTTTACAGTCACGTAACATTAGCCCACTTGATATTTTTTTGAAAGGTATCTGCTATTTAAACAATACTTAACATAATCTGTCGGCATATCTTTGGCACTATGTGTATTTATATAGAAATGGCTTTAACATTAGCTGTTCTCCCACCACTTAATCCTTCCTGCTTTTGAAGCCATCCATTGGCTAGAAAAGCTAAAATAATGATAGCCTAAAATCCAAATGATTTATTCATTTCTGCATCAGATATTATTTTTATTGTTGCTATGCTTTAATATTATATTAGATATACTACCTGAGCTGTAATCCCCTTGGTATGAGATGCTAACATTGGTGCCATTGGCAGTATACTTGGCAGTATAGTTGGTGCCCGGGCAGTCTTTAATGTTAATGGTAGCCAGGGAAAGCATTTATCTGTGGACCCCTATGGTACCAAACGTACTGCATCAATGTGAGTGTTACTTTTAGACTTCAGTCCATTGCTTGGTTTTACATGAAGTTCTATCATATCATTGACACTATACATAGTCTCAGGATTACGGTGCATTGTCCACAATGAGTTTATTTTTGTAATACTTCCTTAAGCCTGAAAGGTCACCCAAACATTGACATGTCACATAAACACCAGTCTCATTCAAACCCAGGCTCTCTCACGCAGAAATTTACATCACACAACTGTGCCACACAAACAAACACTGCTCCATCCCAATATTCTCCCTAATTCAATGTATTATGTAAACATTTTAGTTACCTCACAATAAACAAAATCTCACCCACTGCAACCTACCAACTACATGCCTCCCAAATTCTCGTGAACCCTGATGAATCTTGGGAAGTAACGTGTTAGTGATACCACGTATGGGCGTTAGCGCTGTCACTCCAGCTGGCATCACTACTGTGCATGCGCAGCATGCATTCTCCACTGTGCAGTCACCAATCCCACCAAGTTACAGTGGTAGAGCATGGCAGGACAGCAGGATAGAGTGGCAACATCAGGGTAACATTTAAATCCTTCACCACAAACCCTCAGCTCATTAGCCAGAAATGTCACTCCTGCCACATAATGCATTGAACGCAGACACCTGCCTCCCACTCAGACTGCCAAAGCCAAATGTACAGGAGAATCATCTGTCCATCAGTGTGCAGTACATACTATGGGAATTTATTCACAAAAGAGGGAATTGCAAACTTAAGACCAAAGTAGCAGGGATGGAAATATTATCCAATGCAGCTTTACTTCAAACTCTATTTTGGCCTTAATTTTGCAATTCCCTCTTACATAAATCAAGCCCTAAGTCTCCACTCCACTGGATCATCCCACCCCCTCAGACATGGGAGGCCCAAAATGCACTACATTTCACACTGGTGCTAATCAAACCCTACCAACAGATACACCTGGCATTGAAAGTGTTCACAGTAAGTTCCAGTAACTTGCTAGAGAGTGTAGCAGGAGGTGAGAGACAGTAAATGCTCTATATAGGCAGAAATCACATGGCAACCAGGGAGAGGCCAATTGCAGGAAAGGAGGGACCTAAGGGAAGCTGGCAGGGTGGCAGACATACAAAAATAACGGCCAACTGGGTGAAGGAGAAACAATTGTAAGGGAACCTGGGCTATACCATGATTCAGGGGGTTTGATGGTCAGCAAGGAAAACAGTCAAATAAATAATAATGTAAACCAGTGAATTGTATGTGCTGGCAAGTCAGAAAAGGAATTGAAAGAAGCACCAACTAGGAGGCTCAAGTAGCAGTCTCAGTGGTCCCTTCAGTGTGCCCTGACCCAGGGCAGTGGCCCCCTTTGCCCTGTGTTAAAGACAGCCCTCTATCTAGCATGCTTACATGTTAGGTCAGTGCAAGGTTGTTTCATCATAAATTGTGCTAAATAAGGATCAGAAGCGGGAAAGTCTGTCATAAAAAAAAGTTTTGTTTAATTAAAAGATTGCATTAGGTTAAAACTTTTAAAATACAAATATTTTAATGCAAGGATAATAATAAAATGCCATATTGAGCCCTCTAAGCCATGGATAACAACCAGGAGGCTGACATCTTGATTCAGATGAAAGAAGATCTGATTCTAAACAACATGTCCACCTTCTGATAGTGCTATTCCTCCAAAGATTGTATTCTTTCATTGAACCATATTTTTTGAAAATACCTATTCTTAATGCAATTTTTAAAATAAATATAATACATTTAATAATTAATTTTAAGCGTGCAAAATAAGGTCTGTCATTGGTTGTGATGATTTCCAGAAATACGTTGTGTTTACTATTTTCGGTAGACTGTGTTAGGATTCGTTTCACCATGCACATGTTGTTTGTGTTTTAACTCTTGGGCTTGACCTAGTGTTTTTTTGGATGAACATCACATGTAGACTGATGGGAAATTATTGATAAGCAGAAAATCATTTCCTGTTTGCAGCACTTTCTATTGTTTTGCCTTAAATTTCACATCTCACAAAATGAGAGGATATGTGTATAGATTGTCAACATCCCTGCAACCACATGGATCCAGGAGCATTTGTGCGGGTGCCATGTTTATAAATTGTGGCTATTCTTCTGTTTATACTGCACTGGGGGGTTTGTTCCTGTGTGGGAACATTATGACACTTTGCCGTATAAGAATACGACCTTGATGTATCCAGATGTGGACTGAACAAAGAAGTTCAAAGTAAACTACAACTTGTAGACAGTTTTCTGGCTTCAGTTACTTGGTGTTATGTCTCATAAATTATGATTCACTTATCCCTGTTGTTCTAAAACACTAGTCTTTTTAAAATCTTTGATTTATAGTTGGCTATTTTTAGTTTCCGCATGGTTTTATGTACTGTACTATTTGACCTTCCTTTTTAGAACACTTAAATAATAAATGTTTGGCTGCAAATTTAGACAAATTACTTGTGAGTTTTTGTTTCTTTGTAAAAGCGAAACATACCAATAGCTAATTGATTTATTTTGTGGACTAGTAGTTGAATGAAGGTACTATTGTACTTTTATACTCTTCCACTAGGGGCAGGGTACCTATGTAGTGCCTTATTGAGCTGGTACATTGTAATTGGCTTGAGATTCAAGCATATTTATCAAACAGCCTAATTATGCACATATGTCCCAACATTGGCAGTCTAAGTTAGGAACATCTGTAAAGCGAGACCATTGAGCAGGCATGGTGATGCAGTGAACACAGGTGACGTAACGTGTCGACACCACAATCTGGAGGCATGTGCACAGATCTCCCCACCATGGAGCAGACCGCTGCAGCACATGCTCCGTGCTAGACTGAGGGACGCTAGTCCCATATATGAACTATCCCACCAAACTTAATAAAAAATATTAAAGCCTCTCGGCACTTATGACATATAGTAGTATCAATGTAAATACTGTATAATGTGAATAAATCACTTTTACTGTGATGTGAGGCATCATTGGGTACCTGCCATATGTACCTACATATGTGCCATTGTGGGGGTAATCTGAGCATGCAGGGAAACCCTATATCGCAGCATCATTTCTCTGAATAAACTGTTGTTCTGACAGGTGTTTGTGGAATTTGCAACTTATGGCAAAATCTGAAATTTTGGGTGTGTAACTGATCATTTTGGATAACAGATTTCTGGATAAGGGATACTCCACCTGTATCAGTGTCTAACTAACACTGGAGGTCAAGCTTTAGAGGGGTAAAAATAATAAAACAATGGAATACCAAATATTCTCAAAGATCTCTTAAGTCTCATTTTAAGGTTTAACATCTTCTAAGTATCACCTGTCTGGTACTTATATCCACTGGAGCCTCACTCTTCTACAACTCTAGAGCCTTGAACTCTCACCCACTTTGAAACTCAAGGGTAGGTCGAGATTTACAAGAGGCAATAGTGCCTGGGGATATATCCTGGGTAAAGAGAAAAGGTTAAAGAGCAAAACCCAGATTATCATTATGTGCATATTATGTTAATAAATGAAGAAGACTTAGCAGAGTATTGGTGACTTATCTGGTGTAATCCACAGACCGCATTGTTTTCCAAATAAGTCTCACCGCTGAATTATTTTTACTTTTATATAAATGACATTCAGCCTTGCTAAAATATTCCTTGGAACATGAAATCTCTTTTAATAGTTTAAAGATTTAGAGCTGCCAGACTGTATTGTAAAATAAATAAATTAAAATTCTTACTAAAATTTCAGTTGCGCAAAATAAGCAGCCATTTTCCCCGAGCGTAATATCTTTTGGCGTACACAGTGAATAAGATTGCCTGGCATTACATGTGGATTAGGAAAAAGGTGGAGTCTTGGCATCTGAAATTGTAATTAAATGCCCTAGCTCTTCTTGGCTGCTCTATCCTAAGAAAAAAAGAAGCTTATTTATGAAGGGTTTATGATAATTACAGTAATTATTTTCAGAATCATGTAGTGGCAAACCAATACTCAGAAGTTTTTTTTATAAATTTGGAATTGACTTAGGCACATCTTGTTTATTATATATCTCTTTCTTTCCCTCCAGCATATGATCGCTGACACAGTGCGTTCCCTGAGATATTGCAGAAACAACCAGTTTGGTAAGTGAAGTATCCTAACAATTGAATTGTCTGCAGGGCTGCATTGTGATGCTATAAATCTATGCATTTATGGAGCGTTTGTGTGCCATACGTTCACACTGTATACACAGGGAATGTAAAATTATGCACTGAAAAAATAAGATATTGGGTTCCTTGTCTAGGTGGCAGTATGGAAAGGTGAGACCACTTAGCTCATTTTATTAACGTTCCTGCACCTTACTGTGGGTCCCTCAGTTGTGGGTCCAAGTTCAAAATGTGGTCCAGTCAGCATGGAAACCAATGGAAAGTTCCAGCGAATTAGGTCACTTTTAGAGCATCAAGAGTAACCTACCCTATATGACCCCATAGCCAGTGCACTGTTAGTATTGAATCACTCACACAGACCAGAACCGCAATGGAATACTGGTTCCGCGAGGATCCGGATCAGGACCAGAGCGTCCTGGCACCAGCAGGGGGCAGGGCAACCTTGAGCTTTGATGGCTGTTGACAGCTGGAATCCATTCTTTGTTTGTAGTGGATATATTTCATCATATTATATCATATCATATATAACAGTTTGTTAGTTATCACTAAACGAGTTATCAGTGATTTCTTCCCACAAGTATGATTTGCACAAGTAGTTTTCTTTTTGTTTTTTATAGTTTTATTTTGGAGGCGGGTCTGACAACCAAGTAAAATACCCACCTGTCCTTTTAAGGCTGAAATTAGTACATTAGCAGCTCAAATGCAACAAAAATGGACCATAATAAATCCTCACCCCTAGTGAAAGGTTGAGGGAAATACAGTTACTGGTTAATAATAATATTCATTACATTTTTTGCAGCACAAATAAAAAATAAAAGCCTTTGGCATAATATTAAAAAAAATACTAATTCAAAAGTGATTATTTTCAAATGTTAACATATCCCTATATTTTTGGATAAGTGGACATTTAAAACCAACTACATCTTTATGATAGAAAAATTGTAAATAGAAAAAGAAATCTTAAACTGGTAAAATGGTCATCGCCAAAAACAAGAAATTGATTTCTTTTGCTGATAAATGAATGCTAGTCCTCAAATGTTATAATAAGAAAACATAGTTTGCATTATTGACATAGTTTTTTTAATAGCTAATTTCCTGTTTTATTTCAGTCATATAAATTTAGCATTAACATCAAGGCTGTACGCTCAATCTACTCCTGCAAACGGTGCCGTTACTCATTTAGTATTCGGGGCGCAGTGCTCTGTGAGATAACATCCCTTAAGGCGTAATGTTATCACTGTGAATTTTATAAACGCATTAAACTAAACTAATTCAGTAAAAATGTTCAAAGAATTTACTCCTAATCCCAGATTCCTTGACCGCTGAAGGTTTCTGGAAATGTGTATTTAAAGTGACCTAAATATTATTCTTCCCGTGAATGGAGCGAATAAACAAATGATCTAAACAGATCCGCATTAAATGCACAAATTAAGAGAAAAATATGTTTTAAAAGTGTCTCTTTTTTTATCATCTTGTGGCTTGATATGCAAATTACACGTTTCCCGCTAAAAGTCATTAATTTGCATATCAAACCACAGGACACACCACAGACACAATTAAAATACATTTATTTTAAGGTTATGCCTTTATGAACAAATACAATATATACATCATTTCTTTGACCCTGCATTCACAGTATTAACAATGTTTAGGTCATTTAGTCCCTAATTACTTATACCAGGCCACTAAGCCTGAAAGAAGAAACAAATCGGCCCATATTTATTGGTTTGTAATTGTCTATATTGTATTGTGCACAGATATGTTGTGAAGAAAGCATGAGATCAAGATTTGCACAACTTATATGATTTTCATGGAAACATTCCAACAGCCAAAAAAGACGGCCTTCAGAAATCCTCTCTTCAAATACTGTATTTAGCTTATCCGCTTAAAGAAACAAAAGTCATTGAGGAGATGAATGCATTTTACCAGCTTGCCAGTCACACAGTAAATTGCTAAATTCCTAAATTGATCTTTCCCCAAAGAGAGCTTGTTATAATGTACATGTGATAATGTAAAGTCTTATTTGTCCTTACATTTTTGGAACTTCTGTGTTTAATGTGAACAGTTACCTATAGTAGGACAAATTCCTGAAATTCCCAGACCATTGGGGGGACTGGGTTTGGTGAACACAGGTCTTAATAAATTGCAAATAAAGGTAAAAAAAAAACTCATTAAACAGTAATTTGGCATTTTGGTGGTTTAGCGAAAGAATCTCAGGTTTTTTTTATGCACAGCAAATATTTACTATTGAGTGAAAAAACTAAAAAGATTAACAGCTAAGGTGTAGATATAAAACAGTTTGGGGGCTATACACTAATTTCATTGGTTAAAGAACCAAATAACTTTCTCAAGACTTTATCACATGGATTTCTCAGAAAACAAATGATGGATTTGTAGTTGGGACTAATAGACTTATAATGCTGAACAACAGAGCACAGCAGAATTGTCCCTTTCTTCCCTTCCATCTGGACTGTCTTATGTCCAACCCAACTGTTCTTTTCCCACAAAAACTATTCTGCTGATTACCTTACTGGGATGAGTGGGATAGGGGTGCCTAGTGGTCCAGGGTGGGGTGTGGGTTGTCTATGCTGCTTGCATAAGCACAGACTTTTCCTGCTCTGCTTCCACATGCCTTTTTGAGTCTAAATGGAGCATGTGTGGAGGTAAAGGGTCTGTGCACATTCACATACATAAATGTTAAAAATGAAAATAGGAAATCAAGGTTAGCGTGAGTTTTCCAGAGTTGATCTATAGGTCCAAGTACTCCATTGAGGTGAAGCCAACTACCTCCCAAAACAACTTTAGGAAGAAAAGTTGCCTTAAAATACTGAATACACAATTTCTGTGTACAGGGGTAGCACATTGAATAACCCTATATTTCCCATGCACTAATCAGAGAACCAAGCTTGTCGGCTCTCCAGCTGTTGTTGGACTACAAGTCTAATCATTCACCGTTGGTTTCTAGCAGGCTGAATGTGTGATGAGTGTTATAGTCTCAGAAGGTTTCCTCATTGTAATGGCATACAGAAGACTTGTACTTTATGTTTGTATGTGTCGTCCCATCTGTTTTCTTCTGTTTATCACAGTGCACTAATTTTCTTCCCATTTATCTTATTTCCAAAAGGGAGCGACATTCCCCACAAAGAACACCAGGAGGCGAAGTTTTACACACATCATTTGCACGTGATTGACAACCAGCAGACACTCTTTGAGCTTTCACACAGAATAGAGCCGAGGGCTCGAACAAGCGACTGACCTAACATGGACTAAAAATCGCTGATGCCAAGCATGTTGCTTTACAAGGAAAAACATTTTTACTGAGTTTTATCAGTAGCGGACAAACGTATGTATCGGAAGACAGGACTTAGTGGATTGAGCATTCTGGGCTCCACTGCAGTCCGAAAACTGAACCAAGACTGAGGACAAATGGATAGCTCTACAAGAAACACGGCTTGGCCTCTCCATGTCTTTTGTAAAACCAAACACATGCAAGCTGAGTTTCCTAACAACAGATTAAACAAATAGCCGAACGTCTGCCCAGTACTCCAAAGTGCTCCAAATAGCCACTATCTCCTGAATGGTAATAATTGTGAATGAAACTCACTGTCCACTAAAATGGCCATACCCGTTTGTAACCAAGTCAGAATATTGACAGCTACCGGGAAAACTTAGGCGTAAAGATATTCAATGCTTGTTTGCCAAAAGTTCCCGATCTTAAAGTGAAAATGTCAAGTCTGGACAAACCGGCAAAATTGTGATCTACTCATGGTGAATTTGCATGGTGTTCATGGCCAAATCTATCTAACGGTCATCGAGTTTTCTCAACTTTGTAGCTAAAACCCGACTGTTAGTGAACTGCTCATTGCACGATGTCAATGACAAAAGTATTGGAAGGAATACTTCTGTTGTCTATACCGCCTCGTTAATGTTTTTTGTTCCTAGTTTTAACAATCAGTAAGTGTGACAACCAGTGAAAAAAAAGATTGAAAAAGAAGAAGAATTTGTGTCCAAATTATGAAAATTAGGCCAGATTCAAGTAAATATTGTTAGAAAGACACAGGTATTGGCAGTGTAAAGTGAATTATTTCACAATGTGATGCCTGTACATCATCCAACATGTACATGTTCAGAATGCATTGTATTTCCAGGCAACACTCTACAGTCAGAAAGCGGTTATGATAACTACAGAACCACTACAAGAAATTACAACACAGCATGTAGACCATTTGTTTTATTCACATATATTCAAATGTATATTTTAAATGATCAGCTTCACTTTAATGTTTGTGTAACTCTTTAGAGTTGGTCTTCTGCTCTGTACAATAGAGATAGCATACAAAAAGTACTATGGAACTACAATTCCCACAAAGCTCGGCTGTGTCCTTTGTAGTTCTATAGCAGCTGATTAAAACTACTGTACAATGGACCTGTTATTGAAAGCTACAGTCCAAGGTAGCAATACACTGCTCATTGGACATCCAGCCAGGGTTGGAGCCTACCAGATTTATTTAATCAAATGAAATATTATTTATTTTATTTTTTTATTATTATGAGTTTTTTTTTTGTAATGCTGAATAGAAAATGAACAGTGTTGATTATATCATTCCTAGCGGATCCTGTGGCTCATTCCATCAGTAAAAATATGTGGCGAGAGGTGTCACAGAAACAGTCTATTTCTTGATTTACAGAGCGTGATAGAGCACACAGTAGAATAGTTATATAAATTAGTTTGAACGTTTACACATATATAGATAGAACAACAACGTGTTGATAGTAAATCACTCTGCCTTCAAATGTTTATCATATTTTTATAGCGCTAAAATTATCTAGTCGGACATCAAGGCTTCAATATACATCATGTTACCCAGCGATCATATTATCTGATATTCTAATGCAGTTCTGTGGATGTTTACAAGAGTTTGCCTTTTTATGTATGATTCTTGAACATTGAATAAAAGGGTATTTTAATTTATTTTGAATTACTACAGAAATTCTAAACATTAAGCCAGCTATCCTCCTGGACGAGGAAAGACCTATAATATTTAGCTTAGCAGTATTTGAGTCAAAACAGCTTTGTTTCATTTGTGCCAGGTATAAGATGGGGTGTGCATGTGTTTTTTTTATAAGATGTAGCTTTTAATACCTTCACTGAAGCCAAACTTTGGATTTAATACATGACAATACCACTCAGTATACCATTAAAGTACAACAGTTTTCTGAAATTTGATTACAACATGATACTTTTCAAAGTTTCACTAGTTTTCTAGCAATGTTACAATGCTTCACGTTACTTTTAAAAGCTGATATTTTAGCACTTATGCCCCAGGTTCCAAGATGGGTGAATGATTTCTTGTTTAGTAAGTGATGTGCATGTGCAAAAGATATACATAAGCGCTAACCTCCAATGAATTGCTCTTTGTGGCTAAAACCATCATTTAAACCAACAGGAATCCGAAGTGACAACCACATGAATGTGTTGTGCTGATGTCAGGATCCAACTGGGATCCATACATAGGACTGACATCTTTTTTGGATACAAAACCGACTTTGCTATTGCTCATATAGCTTTGTAAAATAGCACTTCTATACATATAGAATTCCTCACAAAAATGATAAATGAAAGCCTAAAACGAACAGAAAATTAACTGGGTTAAAAACTAATCCATTTCCAGATTCCTAGGATGAAAAAAAGACCTGTTATGTTACCCATTTATCTTCTTTCACAATGTAATTCTTGTCTTCTGAGGATTATGGGAGTTTTCAGCTGACATACTCGCCAGTTGGACATCCCAGGGTTACCTGTTATTAACTTTAATAAAACCCAGATAGAGTGATTTCCTTTACTTGGAGGTAATGCTTATTTGACTTTCTTATAGCACAAGTTCAAGATGTCTCTAGCAATTTTAGGTTTTAAAATGAAATTCAGCTTACAATTGTGCATTTTGTTTGTTAAAAATATTATGTTCTATATTGTTGAAATGAGATGTAAATATGCATTGCAGGCTGTAAAAACTCAACAACTATATATATTTATTGATCCAAGAATTATGTTCCATGTAAAATGTAGTGTTTAGAAACTCATTGCCAGCCCCAGGGAATTACACCATATATAGATGTATATATAATAACTGCTCTGTAATAAGTACTCGGCTCAACCTGCATGCTACAAGACTGAATGTGCCTTTGTTTTGCATTCAAATACTCCTCTTGTCTGTGACGTTTCTGTCTACATGTGGGGTTCCTCAGAGCCCTCCCATAAGATCCTACTTGGAATAGTATAGTGTTGTGTTCTTAGTAAGCAAGAATGCACAATCTGTGGTCTTATAGGAGGACTTTGATTTCCAATATCCTGAATGTTCACTAACATAATAGTTTGTTACTTATGAAGCAATGAATTTCTGTATTCTGAAACACTGAACTTCATAATCCTGGACACAATGCTACTATTGTAATTGGTATTCCAGTCCAGGACTTGACGACCCACAAAGTGACAGTGGGTATTTGGAGTTATAGTCCGTTAACACCTACAGAAGCTATAGATTGCCTTGCTTTAGCTCGTATCATGATTATATAAGTATATAGTCTCAAACTGAGTGGCAATGTATTTCATTGAGGTCTTTTGGGTACAGACTCTATCTTCCCGAGGTTTCTTTTTGCTGGGTCCCCTTCATTGATTAAATCTAAAAAAAAGTTGGTCTCTCAATGCAGCAGTAGCAGAAAGTGACAGTGGGCGACCAGATCAGCCTGCATTCTTCACAGTTAAACATGGAGGCTGCCGGTCAGAGCAAAACATTTCCTGTATCTTGAATAGTATATGCCATTTTATTCCCATACTAGGGCCACTGGACTTTTCACTTGTGTTTCCATAATAGATGCACAAGTGAAAGAAAAGTTTAGCGAGTCTTTAAATTTCTTGTAATATAGTCCAGAATCCAGGATGTATATGTGTAAATATGCATATTTATTATGAGGACAGTCTTAGCGATCCCTTGCTTCTCTAGAACTGGATAGCTGAGGGAAGGAAAATTAGATTAAAGTAATTAAAACTAGAATCACAAAAATAATTACACAATAAACAGAACATTCACACAGTCAATAATGTGTTTATATCAATGTGATCCCTGGGCACAAACAAAAGAAATCCTACAGTAGTTGTGAACATTTTTTCCATTTTTGAGTGACAATTTAGTGCACCACTGCCTTTTATCCACAAATTGTATAATAACGTCAGAGGACTTTTTCTAGAAAGAAATTCCTTTCATACTTTTATCATGGTCCCAATATCAAATGGGTGAAGGTAAAAGTCAGAAGACATTCTCCTTAGAGTGCCATGTTATGGTTAGTTTCTGGTGCTGGTTACTAGTGGCATCAGAATAAATTGACTTCTCAGGGACCCTGGTGAATGGCATGATTGATGTACCCCTAATTAGAATGATAAGCATGAAACAGCCTATCTGTGGACTTATCAGAAGCACTGCTTACAGATGACTTTCGATTTTCTAGTTACATGCTTTGTCACATCTGTATATAATATTTTTTTGTGTATTTATTAGAGCTTGTAAGCAATAATTTAAATGTACAAATTGCCAAGCAATATGCGGTTTTAAATTGTGTAAACTACTGTAATATTATCCTGCATTTCAAATGTATATGGTTGTTGTTGTTTTGTTTTTTAAATCTACCTTTCAGGAATAAATAATAATTAAAAAAAAATGTGTTTTGTTTGTCTTTTGTATTCTTTTCTGGTATCTCATTCCATAACGATAGAATGTATTGCGTTCATTCCTGAGAACATTGGTGTCAGGAATGTGATAGTCCTGGATGATAGGAGGTGGGGCTGGCTGAAAAAGTGGGAAGGGACAGGGAAACATAAACAGGTTTATAGAACATACAAATCACCATGGATTTCATTGCTACCATTCAATACATCAGAGCTCCAATAGATGGTGGACCCTTGTGCCTTCAGAATTTTTTTTCTCTTGTCTATGTGTTGGATATGGAGATATCCCTCAGAAACAGAAGAAAAGACTGCGAGTTGAGCCCTTGGGATTACATATTCTTTGCCCTTCTTCTATGTATGCTGAAGAACGAACAAGGTAACCTTCATGATGCATAAAAAAACAATATTGCATGCCAACATTGTAAATGTATCCTGATTATTGACCAAAATTAACAGCTTCCATGCCACCACACAGTGTCTATTCATAAACTAGACAAACATTTCAACACCCTTATATATCTATTAAAGCAATACAACAAGAAAAGCTCTGTGTCAACCTCTTTACCAGTGAACAACACCGAAGGCAGCACTGAACACCAATGTGAGACCCTCAACACCGGTGATACAGAGAGGAAATGAGAATGTACAGGCACTTATAATTATGAAAATGAGTTTAAGAATAAAATAATTTTATGTAACAAAATTAAGACCAGATAAATGTATAGATATAACAACCAGCACAGTGCTAGATAAAAATGTGTTTGCTTGGTATGCAAATCTTTGAGGAAGGTTCCATTCCTGATCTTTGCAGAGAGTTTTTCTGCTTTTGTAAAGTTTTCTTGATATTTGGAAAGCAAAAATAACAACTTAGGGCAAGGTCGCCAACAGAGGAAATTGTATCCAGGGCAGCCACAGAGTTTCTAACATGGAGAAGAGGATAAATGGTTCATGCGAGCTGTTGGAGTGAAGTACCAGCAAAGCAGTGTTCTTTGATTGATATTTTTGAGGTTGCTTCCCAAATATCTGACCAGTCTTCAGGGACAAGGGTAGTGCCCAGATCTCTTTCCCAGAGCTAGACATATATTTTTTTTTGTGCTTTAATATAAACGGGTAGGGTCCAGAAAAGGGGAGAGAAGTCTCCCGAAGATCACGGTCATTGTCAGTGAAATGCACTATTACAATTAGTATGATTAAATAGAAGCAAAACTCGCTCATCATTTTCACTTATTTTATGCCACATACCTACACTCACCCTGCGCTGTTACATGTAATAGCATTAAAAGGTGCACCAAGGTGGAGATTCACAGCAGAAAATCATCACAGCAGCATCAACAACATTTTCCATGGCCTACACCTTTCTGTGCTGCAGCAGGCAGAGATAGTGGTGGGATATTACGCTACTTTCCAAATCCACAACTGGCAACACTATTCCATTCTTCTCTTCTAGAAGTTCTGCATTACTACGCAATGAAATCATATATTTTATATTTATACCATTGAAATTAACATTATTGTAAAGCAATAGGAATTGGTTTTGTTTTAGTCAGTTTAAGGATTTTCTCATCATTTGTACAAAAACCCTATTTTGTCTTTACAAGCAGTGATTTTATACTTTTAACTCTCTCTTGTCAACAAAGGACATGCCTGTGATCACTTCCATTGCACAGGGGGTTCTGCTGGTCTGCATCATTGTAGAGGCATTCCGCAACACCTAATTAGCATTCCAGTTAGGTTACCTTCGCCAAGTCGAAGGCAATGATTACAATGTCGCTATAGCAAATTTTGAATTTTTTTTTTAAATAGCAATGCGCTACTTATATTTATTGCATTATAACATACAAAAAAGGGGGTATTCCTAAAATCACAACAAATTTATGAATCTATTTAGCAAGTTTTTTCATTAGCTTTTGTAGATGAGTAAAATATTTTTCAAGAAAAAGTTTGAAAAACATTTTTGTTTTCAATTTTCCACCAAATTTATGTTTTAAATTATATAAAATGATCAAAATAATGGTATCTAAAGAAATCCCTCTTCTGAAAAAGAACAATATATATTTTATGTGGGTAAAGTAAATGAATACTACTGTCAAGTATGTCTTAGAAAATAAATCACGTAAGTATATGAACACATAATGAATCAAGAATATGGGTAAAATTGTAATTATTTAGGGCAGGCTCTTGTTTGTAATAGTTTTTTTTATCTCTATGGTCCAAGCAGAGGACCCCTCAGCTGGTCCCCCAGTTAAAGGCCCAGCTCTCCTTGGGGGCCCGCAGCAGGAGGATGTCTGTTCACTGTGCACAGACATCGTCCAAAGCTGCCTAACACTTCTGGGGTCCGCACAGGGCACAACACCACTTAAAAGAAGTTCTCCCCTCACCAGTCCTCTGCATGGCTGCAGAGGAAGATTTGGGGGGGATTATGAGATATAGATAGACATGGTGGGTGGGGAGAGGGGAGACACATGTGAAGGGAGAGAGATATAAAATGGGGGGGGGGGGGCTGGAGAGAGACACATGGCAAGGAAGAGGAAGGGAGAGAGACAAATATGGAGGGAGAGGAAAGACACAGGCATTAGGAGGGAGAGGAGACAGACAGACATGAGGGTAGAGGGGGGGGTATCACGGGGGTGCCCCGTACAGGGCGCCGGAACAATTAAGGCCAACCCTCAGGGCTTCAATGAAAGGTGGGCAGAAGAAATGGAATGAAGGGGACTTTTGTTCCGTAAAGGGACCCCAAAACTTTAGATGGTAGCCCAGGGTCCAATCCTTAAGATCCTCTTTTGCAAAAATAGCTGTCTTCTCCTTTTTTTGAACTATGTCCTTGCATCTTAAGAGATAAATAGTAGTTGGTTTCTATTATAAATATGTGACTTGATACTTATACAAGAGCGTAGATCCCACTGCATCAACAACTGCATCAGTATTATCTGTGCACGTATAATAGTATACCAGCTCATCCAGTATAGACTGTTCTAGAATGATGGTCAGAGTATTTAACCAATATTACCCATGGTGGATATTTATTGGACTTTGTGATGGACAATTTAATGATAATCTGTGGAGCATTACATGGATACTTTTCCTATTCCTGTTATAGATAGATATACACAGAATATAACCATCAAAAAAAAAAAAAAATGTTATGTGTTCCTTTAGAATATATTAGAAAATTTACCAGATGTCAGCCATAAGTATTTTGCATCTTGTGTCTCTCCTCTTCATGTACTTTCTACTGAACCCGTAGGGCAACTGGTGCATATGGTGGGGTAAAATTGGTGCCACTAGTAGTATTTCTGTGCTCAGAACTAGCTTAAGTAATGCATAATACTAATATAGTAATATCGTGATAGTAATAAGAGAGATTTTATCATGAAGAATTCATGTGGATGTGCATGAATGTGTGTATCAAATATCAGAAGGGATCACTGCCTTGTAGCTGGTGGGCAACAGTTTGATACCCCTGCTCTATTTCCCATACTCCCCTGCCAGTTGTAACTAATTGGGAGAGGTAGGCCTTGGGCAACTGGAGGGCCACTAGGGTTGCCACCCGGCCGGTATTTTACCGGCACAGCCGGTAATCAACCTTCTGAAGCTGGTGCCGTCATTAGTAAAATTCCGGCAATGCAAAAGACGGTATTTTTTTCTTTGTGGTGGGGAGTGGGCAAAATATACAAATGCATATTCAGAGGAAGTGTGCAGTACCCTTGGTGTGTGCGCTGTGTGCAGCCAACGTCATAGGAGGCAAACGCAGGTTTAGTGTAAGTCGTGCAAGTATAGGGGTCGCTACTCAAGGGGAACCTGGTTGCCGCTACCATCACAAGTCCCATCGTCGGTATATAGAGAAGCAGGATGCCACATCCTTACCAGCACACACGACGCTCGGGTCAGGCTTCTGTATGTGAAACACTCAGTGACGGTGCATCATGCAACACCTTCCCTGCGTAAGTGATCACTTATCAGGGAGATCACCGCATGGGTAAGAGAAACTGGTGATGGGGCTGACTGGTTTGAGTCATGGGGACAAGGGGGGGTCAGGATAAGTGTCTGTATAAAGTTGAGAGGGGTCTGTGTAGTAGGGCAGCAAGGTCTGGGTGATGGGAGGCTGGGTAAGGGTACTAGACGGGGCAGCAGTGCAGGAGTTAATAGAAAAGTGCTTTCTTCAAAAATAAAAGTGGAATGCAAAGCAAAAAAAAAAAAAGTGACACCTTTTAAAGTCAGGCTCTATAAAATCAGTGACAATTAGGGCTGTTTGCTTTGGAAATCTGATTGTGCAAAGTGACTGGATTTCCTAAAGACTTTTTGTTTGCTTTTGGTGCTGATTTCTTGCTTTGGATTTTTCTTGGCTCTAGTAAGCATTCAGCAGAATAGTCCAACTTCCGAAACTGAGTTTATTTATGTAACAAATAAAACAAAAACGATATATACATTTTGTGTATATGTATATTAGACATGTGCATTCGTTTTCGGACTAATGCATTTTCGTACAAAAATAGCCTTTTCGTCCATTCTTCCGAAAAATTCATAACGAAAATGCTAAACTAACGAAAGCCGAATGAACGAATGGTTAATAAACGAAAATCATTCGTCCAATTGGCATTCTATAAACCGAAATAGAGTCGGTTTATAGAATACCAATAGCATTACATATACATTCCATAAACCGACATAATGAATGACTTTCGGTTTATGGAATGCATGTAATACTATTGGCTTTCTATAAACCGAACTAGAGTCCCTATATAGAGTCCCGAAGATCGTTCGGTTTATAGACTTTCGGCTTATAGAAAACGTGTAGTACTATTGCCTTTCTATGAACCGAACGAGAGCCCCATTCATAAGAATTTCTTATGAATGGGGCTCTCGTTCGGTTTATAGAAAGCCAATAGTATTACACGTATTCTATAAAACGAACGAATAAAACGAAACGAAAATAATGAACGAATTTCGTCTGAAACGAATGCAGTAATGAACGAAATTCGTTTTAGACTAAATAAATAACATTTTCGTCCGAATGGACGAAAACGAAACGAAAATGTTAGTTTTGCACATGTCTAATGTATATATATGAAATGGGATAGTAGGTGTAAAAGAAGATAAACCCTGATGGTTTGTGGGTAAGTAAGCAGAAATTATGAAAAGAAAGTGGAAGAGTGTTATTGACTTCTATAAAATACAATTCTGCCGACACATATTATACCATGCTACTCACTTCCGCGTGCATGTGTATGGGTGTTTCTGTGTGACTGCATGCATTATTGTGTGTCTATGCAGTTGTGTGTGTGCAGGTATGTGACTGTGTGTTATTATGTATGTGTATCCATGAATGTGTGTATGTGCTTGTGTGACTATGTATGTGCAGGGGGGAATCAGAATTTAAATTCTTGACCCAGATAGCACAATGTACTGGGCCAGCCCTGAACATCTCTCTTCCTGCATTGTCCCTTGTAGAGAAAAACACATTTTTGTTTTCATCCTTTTGTGGCCCTGCCCTCATCTATGGCCGGTATTTTTTGGAGGAAAAGGTAGTAACCCTATGTGTGTGAGAAAGCTTGTTTGCAAAGTGTGAGAGACAGCTTGTGTTTGTATATGATATACACATATATATATTTATATTCACACACACGCGCTTCTCACTGGCATGATATACAAATAATATATAATTTCAGTGATAATCCGCCCCCTTTGTGGCTCAACACCTCATGGCCCCTCCCTCCTGTAGCTCCGCCCACACATATGGCCGAATTTTTTGGAGGAAAAGGTGGCAACCCTAAGGGCCACAGTTTGACACCCCTGTCTTACAGTTTACAATAAGGTTATTAAATTGGTTCAGTGGCGTTTAACTTCCATTTGGTTGTCATTTAGTGACATTCTTTTACTTGGCATTTTATAGTCACCTCTATTTGACTTGTTTGACTTCAGACTGTAACAAATCTGGAGGGAACAAAAAGAGACCATTGTAATCAAACAGTAGAGAATACGATCGACAAAACATTGATTTAATGCTGCATCATTCCACGCACACACAAATTTATACAGTCTTTAGTGACACCTACTGGTTATTTCTCTAAACTGCACCAATCGCCTGAAATTTCAACTTATACTGATAGATCATTTAGATTTAGTAAGTAATAATTTGATTATTACGTTTATACAGTTGCACACTGATATTTACATTCACACAGAGTTATTGCTCCATGTCTATAGTTCAGAGTTTACGATTTCTTAAGGGATTATTTTCTTTTGAAAATAGTTTTGCTTAAAGCTTATTTAGACTAATAAACAACTGAGCAGTAACAAGGGTGAGATGACTCCCTAGACCCCCTAAGAATCCAGGTGGAAGGTCTGAGACACACCCAGCACCAAAAGACAATTTTTTCACTCGGACCCAGAGCCCTAGACATGCAGAGAGCACATCAAAGATGGTCTCTGGTTCAACATCAAACACAGCCCCAATGGCCTCACAACCCACCCTGATGACCAAGAGCTCCCACCAGCAAACTGGAGAGAGGCTACCTGCCAATATAAACTGACATGGCTGAAATAATTGAGAAGGCTTTACAGCCCCTTATACGTATCTGAACTTAGAAAAGACTTCAAGCACATGAAGACACAAGTTCTTAATCTGGAAGAAGCCCAGCCGGTGACACAAGACACCATAGATGTCTTAAATCCGCGTGTCCAAATGCAAGGATACCTGATCTACACCTTACAACAACAAGTTGAAACTTTGGGCAATTGAAGCCACAGAGGCAACATTAGGGTTCGAGGGGGTCCCTGAAGAAACACCAATTGAGGAATTATGGCCTAGTATCCAACTGCTATTTGACAGCAACCTGAAAAGGGACATAGACTCAGAAGTTGAGAATGAAAGTGTCTTAAGAGCTATAGGAGCTAAAACCTCCGCTAATAAACCTCCGCTGACGAATTGAGAATTTGTTGCTGTTTAGATGACTCATGGCCCTCTTGTAACAGCACGCATGTGCTGGCGGTGGTCTGTCCCACCGAGGTTTTCTCCCCTTCATCTTTTTATTTCTCCTTCTACCCCACCTTACCTACTCCCTCCCCTCTCAAGAATATCATATGGACCACTCTCTCTCAATACTACTTTTATTGCACCTGTGTGGCTTTTATGCTGGAAAAAAAAAAGAGATTGACAAAAAAAGATATTCAAAAACAAATAAATTGATTGAACTGAATAAGAAAAAATAATAAGCCATCACAAGCCAATAAAGCACAATAAAATGGTGAATATTTTTTGCAATTCTCACCGATGGACCTATGTTTGTGAAGGCATTTCTATTATCAATTAATCTTAACATGTTTTAAACATACATACATTCCCACTATTAGGTATTACTCTTCTATTTGTTGTCTTTTTTCCAATACAGCACATGCCTAATTAATATTTAATTTGAAATCAACACCTTGATTTTAACACTGCAGTAGATGGTGCCACTGTGCAGTAGAAGGGGCCACTGTGCAGTAGAACTGTGCAGTAGATGGTGCACTTTGCCCAAAATGATCTCTACTTTGTTATATCTGTTTTTTATATGTTCAGAAGAAAAGGTCGGTACTATTTGCTTTTTATGATATATTAAGTACTTTATTCATGAAAGAATGAATTGCATGGAATTGAGAAGGAAATTGCAAATTTAAGGCCAAACTAGTCGAGCTGGAAAAAGTTGTCCAATTCAGATGTATTGGATGATTTTTCCAACTTTGCTATGTTGGCCTTAAGTTTGCAGTTCCCCTCTCAATACACAAATCGTTTGTGAATAATGCCCTAAAAGCATTCAAAAGTACAATGTAATCTTTAAACATAAACTAAGCTTATGAGAAAAATCTAAAGTAAAGTTATCAAATTATGTGATTGTTATAAACAGAATTTTTTTAAAATAACATAATAATAAATAATCGGATAAAACATTATTTTCATTCACCAATAACAATAAATTATTGCAGACAGTTCTAAAATGAATTACGTGGATATAATGGTGTACATATCTTCCTCATCTTACAACTTCAGAAGAGATAACTTACATTTTTAATTTAGTTCATTCTAAACCTAGTTTGTTACTGAGACATTGGCATATATATATATATATATATATATGTATTGGATGATATAGCATGTAAGGGTCATTTTAATAAACTGGAAATTGTTGGGAATTCAGATGGGAATTTCAAACTTAAGGCCAAAGCTGCATTTAGGCCTACTTTGACCTAAAGTTTGAAAATCCCATTTCAATTGCCTGCAGTTCTCTCTATATTGAGTAGACCATATAGTGTTACAGACAGAAAACATCACATTATACAAAAATCAGTAGTGTGTTTCTGACCCGTCTTTATTTTAGACACTCACTGTAATCTCACAGATAATATATATATATATATATATATAGTTACATGGTAGTTTAGGTTGAAAAAAGACTTTCGTCCATCAAGTTCAACCCTTTTCCTATCCCATGTTTACCGCTGTTGATCCAAAAGAAAGCAAATAAAAACCCCTTCAGCAATTTCGAACTCTGCGTTCAGCATGGAAAAAAAATCCTTCTTGACTCCAAGTGGCTCCAAATCAGATTTCTCCTTGGATCAACATGCACTAAATAAACATTAACCCCTTGCCGACAAAGGACGTGCCAGGCACGTCCTGGGAGAATCTCCCTTAATGACAAAGGACGTGCCTGGCACGTCCTGCAGTGAATGAAGCGGTTTTCGCGAAAACCGCTTTAACAGTGCTGGTCTATTGCCTCGACATCGAGGCAATAGCCAGCACCGATATTTCTATTTTGGGACCCCCACGATCGCCCCACGGAGCGATCGTGGGGAGCCATATTGACGGAGCATGCTGCCTCTGCCGGTCTGAGCTTCGGAAGTGAAAGTAACTTCACTTCCGTCGCTCTGAATATGCTACTTGACTACCCCTAGTGGTAGTTTAGTAGCATTGCAATGGAAAATAATTAAAATACATATTTAATTAAATAAAAACAGGTTATTTAGCTATATTAGCCTATAGGGTTAAAATTAAACATTTTTTAGCATAAGGGATAGGGTTAAAATTAAATTAAAGTTAAAAAATATTAAGGGATATAATAAGGATTAGAGTTGGGGTTAAATTTAGTGTTGGGGTTAAATTTTGGGTTCGGGTTGGGGTCAAAAGATCAATATAGGAAAAAAACAAAAAACACCATTTTTGTTTTTTGCCCCATAAGTCGCAAAAAAATACCGAAAAATATGGAAACATGCATATTTTTGAACTCGGGACAACATTTAGAAACTATTTAGACGGGGTCTTTTTTAATGATTTTATTTGTGTAAATTATATTTTAGGTCAAAGTTAGAAAAAGTGGGTTTTTTAAAACTTTTCATCATATTTTATGATTTTTTTTGTAGTAAATTATAAGATATGATGAACATAATGGTATCTAATGAAAGCCCTTCTTATGACGATAAAAACAACATATAATTTGTGTGGGTACTGTATGTGAGAAAGAAAAAAATTACAGCTAAACACAAACACCCTAGAAATGTCAAAACAGCCATTGTCACCAAGGGAAAGTCAAGGTGATAATGTCTTGTCACTAAGGGGTTAATACTAACATGCATAGCCCTCTATGCTCTGCCTCATTAAAAATTATCCAGGCTGCTCTTAAAAGCATCTAAGGTATTTGCTAGAACCACTTCTTCAGTCATTGAATTCCAAATCTTAATTGACCTTACTGTAAAAAATCCCCTGCGCTGTTGTAGACTGTCTCCTTTCTTCAAGTCTTAGTGGGTGACCTCTTGTCTTTTCTACTGTTCTGTTAATGAACAGGTCTTTAGAAAGCCCTTTGTATGGGCCCTGTATATATTTATATAACATTATCATATCCCCTCTAAGCCGCCGTTTCTCTAGCGTGTACACATTTAACTTTTCCATTCTTTCTTCATAACTAAAACTTTCCATTCCCCTGATTAGTTTTGTAGCCCACCTCTGCACTTTCTCTAGTTCCAAAATGTCTTTTTAAAAAAAAAAAAAAGACGCCCAGAATTAAAGCATATTCAAGGTGAGGTCTTACCATGAACCTATAAAGAGGCATAATAATATCTTCCTCCCATGATTCAATAAGCCTTTTACCCAATATCTTATCGGCCTTTGCAGCTGCCAGCTGACACTGTGCACCACTGCTAAGTCTATTGTCTACAACTACTCCCAAATCTTACATTAGTAGATTTTCCCAAAGAAACACCATTTAAACTAAAGGTTGCATTTTTATTATTGTACCCAAAATGCATAATTTTAAATTGCATTTGCCATTTATCTGCCCAATTACCCAATTTGTCCAAATCCTCTTGCAGCGAATATACATCTAGTTCAGACTGTATTACCCTACTTAATTTTTGTGTCTTCGGCAAACACTGAAAAATGGCTCCCTATGCCCTCTGAGAGATCATTAATAAACAAGTTAAAAAGAAGAGGACCTAGGACAGAACCCTAAGGAAAGAATAATGTATTTCAACCAATTGCCAATCCACAAGCCTATTTCAGTCAATTTGTACAGTAACCTTTTATGTAGAACTGTATAAAATGCATTAGCAAATATCTAAATATATCAGATCAACTGCAATACAAATATCTATATTTTTACTTACCTCCTCATAGAATGTAATTAAGTTAGTTTGACCAGATCTATCTTTCACAAAGCCATGTTGGCTCCTGCTAATGAGATTCTTGTTCAATATGAAACCTTGAATATATTTCCTTAGCAACCCCTCCAACAGTTTCCCCCACAGATGTCAAGCTTACAGGTCTGTTATTGCCTGGATGGGATTTTGATTCCTTTTTAAATTTGGGCACCACGTCAGCTTTATGCCAATCTGTGGGCAACATGCCTGAAACAAAAGAATCCATAAAAATCAAAAATAACGGTCTGGCCAGGACCTGGCTTAGCTCTTTAAGTACCCGTGGATGTATACCATCAGGACCCGGAGCTTTGTCTATTATAACACCATTTAATTGTTTTAACACTTTTTCTTGTGTCAACCAATCACATGCCTGCTGTGACTGTTCTGTAAACGGTGCTTGCAGGGTCTTGCCCATTGGTTCTTCCTTGGTAAAAACAGAAGAAAAGAAATTATTTCAAATATCTGCTTTCTCTCCACTGACTATCTTACCCATTTCAGATAACAAGGACCCAACATTTTCAGCCTTTAAGGTTTTTTTGCCATTTATATATTCCTCTTGCTCTCCTTAGCAATTGTTTTTTCATTCTGAAATTTAGCCAATTTAATAGAATTTTTACAGTCTTTGTTGGTTTCTTTATATTTTGCAAATTCCTCTGCTGATCCCCCAGTATAAGTGAGCAGCACACACATTGCTCCCCCAGTATAAGTGAGCAGCACACACACTGCTCCCCAGTATAAGTGAGCAGCACACACACACTGCTTCCCCAGTATAAGTGAGCAGCACACACACTGCTCCCCCAGTATAAGTGAGCAGCACACACACACTGCTTCCCCAGTATAAGTGAGCAGCACACACACACTGCTCCCCCAGTATAAGTGAGCAGCACACACACACTGCTCCCCCACTATAAGTGAGCAGCACACACATTGCTCCCCCAGTATAAGTGAGCAGCATACAGAGAAAGATAAGTCTGATTGTTCTGCAAATAAATGAGCAGATGTGGCATTTGTTGCCTCTGTGCAGGGCCATGGTCAGGTTGGGAGCAGCTGTCATGCAGACTAAAGTCACTGTCAGGCCTGTTCTCATTCTCTCCCTGATTATCTCAACGGGTCTTCCCACTTACCTTTCACCCAAATCCAGCCCCTCCCATGTGACCTCGCCATAGCTTTGGGAAGAGCCGAGTGCATGGTCAGTAGTGAGCTACAATGGGCTGTGCCTGTGGTCTGATGTCTCTGTCGCCATTTAGCAGGGTATTAGCTGATAAATGGCCAGTGTTTGTATTAGTGTTTATTAATTATTAGTGTTTATTAATCAAGTACTGGTGGCTGCTTCATCCGTAACACACACAGGTAAGTTGTTGGTTTCTCTCTCCTCATAACACAGAGTTATTTATAAACCTCGGGCCTGCGGCGAGATTCTAATGGTGGAGCAGTTGCCATGGAGACTACTGGACTATCCATCTTTAGAACACTGACACATAATTGCTCTTCATTAATGATACGTACTTACTTAAGGTCTATTGCTGATGCTCTGTATCTCTCTCTCTCTTTACCAGTGTAACTTGGGGTGCGATCCCCTGTATACTGACCTCTCTTTACCAGTATAAGTGGTTTCTTTGGATGCATTGCTGATCCCCTGTATATCTGCTTCTCTTTACCGGTATAAGTGGTTTCTGGTTTTTTATATATATTTTTTTTATTGTAAACTGCTGGACAATGAGAAAATACATATCTTGTTATATAAAACAACACAGGATATATTCCAGTGTTATAGGGAAGATGCATTTCTATAATATACATTCTTGTAAACTATTAACCCAATAAAAACATTAAAACCTATATAAGAGAGGTTGATTCCGTGGCCATTTATAAAACTTATGGTGGGTAAGTATGTGGTCTTTTGTCCAAAGAAAGTGAAATTGCAGAAGGTTCATTGCTTCAATGGGCAATGTGTATTTTGCATATCGTGCCACATTCTTCTCCTAATTTAGGCATTTGCTCAAACATTTGCATACCCTGGCTGCAATTGTGAAATTTTGGCATTGATTTTGAAAATATGACTGATGCCCAAAAATGTATTTTATTGAAGTATAGTGATCATATCAAGCCATTTATTTTATCGTAGTTGTTTGGCTCCTTTTTAAATCATAATGATAACAGAAATCATCTAAATAGCCCTGATCAAAAGTTTACATACCCTTGAATGTTTGGCCTTGTTACAGACACACAAGGGGACACACACAGGTTAAAATGGCAATTAAAGGTTAATTTCCCATGCCTGTGGCTTTTTAAATTGCAATTAGAGTCTGTGTATAAATAATTGAGAAGAGGTGCCTTGACTAAGCGCTGAGTGTGTGACGCGAAAGGCGTAGCTTTTTCTGTCCACTGGGAGAAGGTTGCACTCAGGGCCCACTTTTGGGGTGTGCGACTGCACAGCGCGCAACACCCCAGGGGGCCCCTGTAACGGAATGGCTACCCAAGTCCGGTAGCACCTCTGTCCGTTGTAGGAAATCAAATCCTTAGCCCCCGATTATAGCTCAGCATTCACCCAGAAAGTCTTTCCTGGGCCCTTGCTCTTTGTACCCAAATAGCAGACAGGAGACTACTAACAGTTAGGTACAGCAAGAATGAACAATTACTTTATTGGAACAGAAAACAGAGTCTAATATACAGACATTATCAAGTTATAACATAACTCAGCCCATCTATTAACATACAATACAACAGAAACCAAACAGCAATTAACCAACATTGCTAGAAATATAAAAAAAAAAACATCATAATCAGCTTAACAGTAAATCCAATTAACACAGACTGTGAATGTATGTTGGAGTAAACTATCATTGTCACTGACTCCTCACAGAATTATGCATTACACATAAACCAATATATTAACAAAATCTGACTAAATAACCATATTAAAATATAGAGTTATAGCACATAAGGCAGTGCCCATAATCTATAGGGAGGTGTTTGGCCCTCAGGCCCCTCCAAGAACCCCCATCACAGTGGATCTCCAAATCCATTTCTTCTTCTTACCTAATTAATTTGATTCCATTACTTTATCATTTTGGATTTGTAGCAGCCACCCAATGAATAACGGTGCTATTCTGTGGCCACTGATCCCTAAATGTAATCGGATATTGCAATACTGACTAAATAAGTATCTTAACCTAATACTGCTGTTCTGCCTCTATGTTGCATGTTTTGTGGTTCTTATACTCTGCATTCTGACTACATCCATGATGAATATACCCACTGCATAAGAGCAAGAGGTAATCCTTTTTGTGAATATCCCTGAGCCTCGACATAGAGGAACATTAAAAAGATATTTTATGACATCAGCTGTGGCTTGATATGTAAATTAGTAGTAAACGGACATGATGCTCAGCACTTGAGTGAGGTGAAGTTTAATCCAACATGCAAGGCAACATTTCCACCCCCTGGGTCTTTGTAATCCAGAAACAAATGTGCAAAATTCAATTTACACAAAAGCCTGAAAAAAAGGAGGTGGGACTAATTAGGCCAATTTGCAAATCCCATTAAAATTTAAAATGAAAAGTGGATTTAAACAGCAATATTAGTGCAATACAAAAGTGAAAAAACGACAATTTTCAAGTCCTGGTACAAGTCAAACATCAGGTAGATAAGTGTACTGCAGATTCAAGTGTCACAACGTAATACATATAAAAAATTAGTAATATACAATAATGAAAATAGCAATATAATTTAAAACTAGTTATAAATGAGGCAAGAGCGACACAATGCATTCAAAGCATGTAAACACAATAAGCACAAGTTAAAAGCAATGGTGCCCACACGGACACATACAAAATACTAGTTAAACAGTCTAATGGAAGAACCGGTATATATATACACAGAGCAGAGCATCTTTTGTTAATGATGCCACCTCTCCAACCATAGCTGCTCCTAAATAATATATGATATTAACATATGGTTGTATGATATAATATACATATATTTAAAGCTTATACAGAACAGCTTTGTATAGTATCGCGGATCCTGTATATCCTTTTCCTTCATGCTCCTGACCTGGCAGAGATCTGAAAAACAGAGGCAAAATATAGATATGAATAAGGGGAAGATTTAGAAGCAGAGCGCCGGGTCACGTGACCTGTCATCACTTCCCCGCCCACTAAGAAAAAAACGGCACGGGCACCCCGAACAAAAACGGCACGGGCTAATATTGATGGGGTGGGTGGAGGGGTGCTGATCCAGTATTGGGGGGTGCTTATTTCGTCACCCCTAGAAAATGTGCTGCCCTAGTTATCCGCCTAGGATGACTTGTGATAAATAATGCACTGCATGTGAACATGTATATGACATAAGGAGAGTCACACATAAGATAGTCCTTGATTTTATAGGTTTTTATTTTTAAACCAATCTCCCTTCACAACACTAGAACCTGCTACGCATGAAAGACAGGGACACATTTATTAGCTCCAAGAAAATGCTGGGTGAATTTACTTTTATCTATTATTACAGCATGGACCAATTGGTCACGGATCGTAGTAACTCATCAGTGGAGGTGTCTCAAATCCTTTGATGCCCAGATAGGCATCTCTCAAGGTATGCCAATGTTTTCAGTCTTAGTGACGGCATCGCTCTGGATACCATATTCAGAGACAAACACACGTCTATTTTGAGTGGAATGCATCTTTTTAGCAAGTAAATATGACCTCCTCATCAGTGAAACCAACTCACAGGTATCTGACAACAAATCCCTGGGATAGCCCCTATCCAGAATTATATTTAGAAATTTCTTTAAGCCTCACATCCTGCATTGTACCATCTGGTACCAGATCATACCATCGTCTTTACACAGATCAATTGTCTCTTGGGCAGTGATTTTATTAAATTACCAGGATGTGCTGAATCATATCTAAGAAGACAGATATGAAACTCACAGTAATGTGCAGTGCGTGAGTGTATCACAGACTCCACAGTAATGTGCAGTGTGTGAGTGTATCAAAAACTCCACACTAATAGAACTAACAGAAATGTGCAGTGCGTGAGTGTATCACAGACTCCACAGTAATGTGCACTGTGTGAGTGTATCAAAAACTCCACACTAATAGAACTAACAGAAATGTGCAGTGCGTGAGTGTATCACAGACTCCACAGTAATGTGCAGTGCGTGAGTGTATCAAAGACTCCACACTAATAGAACTCACAGTAATGTGCAGTGCGTAAGTGTATCACAGACTCCACAGTAATGTGCAGTGCGTGAGTGTATCAAAGACTCCACACTAATAGAACTCACAGTAATGTGCAGTGCGCAAGTGTATCACAGACTCCACAGTAATGTGCAGTGCGTGAGTGTATCAAAGACTCCACACTAATAGAACTAACAGAAATGTGCAGTGCGTGAGTGTATCACAGACTCCACAGTAATGTGCAGTGTGTGAGTGTATCAAAAACTCCACACTAATAGAACTAACAGAAATGTGCAGTGCGTGAGTGTATCACAGACTCCACAGTAATGTGCAGTGCGTGAGTGTATCAAAGACTCCACACTAATAGAACTTACAGTAATGTGCAGTGCGTAAGTGTATCACAGACTCCACAGTAATGTGCAGTGCGTGAGTGTATCAAAGACTCCACACTAATAGAACTCACAGTAATGTGCAGTGTGTGAGTGGATCACAGACTCCACAGCAATAATACTCACTGTAATATACAACATGGGTTCTATTCATGACAGAGGGATTTGACAAGGCTATTTCAAACTTAAGTGAATTCTCCCCTCCAGAATTTTCCAACTCTGCTACTTTGGCTGTATGTGAGTGTACCACAGAGCTTATAAGCACACATTAATGTGCTGTATGTGGGTGAACCACATTGTCACAACCTGGGATAACAGACCAGGGAGGAGCCTAGTGGCAGGGCAGGATGTGGGGTCTGTCTGCACCCCACCATGCATAACTATGGACTGGGTGGAATTCACCGACAGGACTGGTAGTGGAGACTGGCAGCTGAGACAGGACAGGCAACTGACAACAGGATGCAGAGACTGGACTGGCAGCTCTCACAGCAGGACACGGGCCTGTAATAATCTGGTACGAAGTTGGAACCTCTGTGCAGAATAGGATATTGGTTATTGCAACGGACCCATGTAAAAGAACAGAATTATTCTGCCTGAAGGAAATCCACCCTATGGTTGAGCCGCAGGCTTCTTCCCCCCAGGACTTTTGCACTCTTTCAATACAGGGATACCGAAGCATAACCAAGCCAATAGGAGACAGGACCAGAGGTGAAGGATCAAGGCGAAGGTACCGAGGGATCAGTCAGGAGAATCGTCAAACAGGCAAGGATCGAGGCTGGCAAAACAAAATGTAGTGAAGGCAGGCAAACAGGTCAGGAAAGGTAGCAAACAGACGTGGTCAGAACTAGCAGGATTCAGCAACAAAATATCAACAAAAGAACTCAGGAACGCAAGCACAGGCAGCTACCAAAGCAATGCGAAGGCACTGATTGCCATAAGCTGCACATTTAAATAGGGAAGGGCTGAGGATAACGAGACAGCTGGCAACAGGAGTAGAATAGGTACACTACAATAGCGGCCACTAGAGGCTGAAGAGAAAACAGCCACAAACCCAGAATAACCGTGACACACATAGCTTATCAAACTCACAGTAATGTCCTGTATATGAGTGTACCACAGAGCAGTTTGCGGATCCAGGAGGGGGGGGGGGGGGCAACGGGGGAAACTGCCGCTTTAAAAAAAAAAAACACGCTTGCAGCCAGAGACGGAGGTGAGAAGAGATCAGAAGATCCCCCCTCACCATCACTCTACCTGCCAGGCTGCACGGGGAGCCGAACAGGCAGCACAGAGAAACCTCCATGCTGCCTGTTCGGCTTCCCATGCAGTGTGACACGGAAGTGCCGACAGGTCACGTGACCGGCGCTCTGACGTCATACGCCCGCCGGGTCACGTGACCTGTCGGCACAACCACCTGGGAGCCGAACAGGCAACATGGAGAAGACCATGCTGCCTACCACTAACCACCAGGGCAAGGTAAGTTCTGGGGAGTGGGGAGATGTACTGGGGAAATTGGCAGGGGAATATTAATGGCAAATAACACTGGCATATTATTGGGCAAATTGGCAGGAGCATATTAATGGCAAATAATACTGGCATATTATTGGCCAAATTGGCAGGGGCATATTAATGGAAAATAATACTGGCATATTATTGGGCAAATCGGCTGGGGAATATTAATGGCAAATAATATTGGCAATGTGTATGTAATGGGGTGATGGAGGCATGTAAATTGGGTGATGGGGCATGTCCTTGGTGTGCAACGTGGGTTATGGGTCATGTCGTGGGTGTGCATCGTGGGTGGGGTAGGGGGGTGCGCAAATTTTGTCTGCCTAGGGCAGCACAAAACCAAGATACACCACTGGGGGGGGGGGGGTGAGAGGAGAGAACACTGATGGGGGGGAGAAGAGAGAACACTGATGGGGGGGAGAGAGGAGAGAACACTGATGGGGGGGAGAGAGGAGAGAACACGTATGGAGGAGAAGAGAGAACACTAACGGGTGGGGGAGAGAGGAGAGAACACAGACGGGGGAGAGGAGGAAAAGAGACAGCTATTGGGAAGAGGAGAGACACATACATGTTTAGAGGGACAAAGAGACAGTCATAGGTGGTAGAGAATAGAGAGAGACATGGGAAGGGAGAGGAGACAGACAGACATGGGAAGGGAGAGGAGAGAGACATAAATGGGATGGTAGAGGAGAGACAGACAGACATGGGATGGCAGAGGAGAGACAGACAGATATGGGATGGCAGGAGAGACAGACAGACATGGGAGAGGAGAGACAGACAGACATGGGAGAGGAGAGACAGACAGACATGGGATGGGAGAGACAGACAGACATGGGATGGGAGAGGAGAGACAGAGAGCTGGGAAATGAGAGGAGAGACAGACGGACATGGGAAAGAAGAGGATACATAGACGGACATGGGAAGGAAGAGGAGAGAAACAGACATGGAAGGAAGAGAGACAGAGGAACACAGGGAGTGAGAGGAGTGCAACAGACATGGGAAGGGAGAGGAGCGTGACAGAAGGACATGAGAGAGAGGAAAAAAACGTTCACAAGCGCAATGCGCTGTGAACAGGGCAAGCAGGGCCTGGGGGCAAATGGGACAGCTGCCTTGGGCCCCCAGGAGTAACTGGGCCCAGGGCAGCTGCCCCTTTTGCCCCGCGTTAAAGACGGCCCTGATTCCATTGAGAAGATATCATTGGTTTCATAGGAACCAAGACAAGCAATAGGAGATTTGCTTCCTGGGAACTTTTTCAAGGGAGAATGTCCTTTCACCAATAGACATGCTCGTTTATTGGTCTCCCTTGTTCTGCTAAGCTGTCAGCATTAATCCATCAATCTGCACCGAACAGTTAGGAGGCACTTGTACTGACCATTCCAACCAGCAGACACTAGAGAAAATAACTGTGTCCTGATGTTCGCTTTGTCCCCACTATTACAGTGATATCTTTCAAACAAAACATGATAGGAAGATCATTTTTACCACTGCAACGTGGCAAATTTATGGATAGTTTTTAAACGTTGGCCGTACTCCCTCTTCAGCAAGTTTTGAGAATAAACATGGTATCTGTATCTGGAGGAGAATTGTTTGAACAATATTTCCAGTTAAATAAAATGGAATGTACGTATTCTTCAAATAACTCTCCTGGAATAAAATCTCATTCCTTCTATGCTTGGAATCATGTCTGTGAATCAGATGATGCAGTTAGAAGCTTCCAGTGAATGCATGGCTAATGAGGCTTATTATTTATTATTTACAACACATGGTGCTGGCAGGGCACACGTTGGTGAAAGGACATGAGTAATAGTTTTATGCCTAAATGCCAAGCAAAGCAATGAGATGGACAGGAAGATGGACGAAAATCAAGGTGACCTGGCAACTTGTTTTTGGTGTCTCTCTCTCTGTTCATCTAACGTAGTCTTTAGCTCCCATTCTTTGCTAATGTAACTGAATGTTGTCTACTGAATTTTTCTTTTGTGATTTCTGCAAAGGGTGGCAACCAATCTGTGAAAAATGAATGGTATGCTGTTTCTTCTATAGACATAACAATAAACTTGATCCAATTTTTTGCTGGCCTGCGGTTAAATAATGGTTTGGTGGCAACCCTATATCTGCACATACAACTCATAGTGAATCTATGAACTTGCATTGAGATTAAATAATTATGGGCATTCATGTATATTTGGTATAAGTAGTATCTAACTAGATTGCATTTACTTTGTTTTTAGTTTGTTACGGTCAGCTTTATCAAAGGCTTCAACAAGTTTCCCAAAACTTGCTCTGGTAAGTTGTTGTTTGTTCATGGCACAGTATATATTTATGTTGTTATGACTGGTGAGTAATTTTCAGGCCTAGGGCAGCACAAAACCAAGATACGCCACTGTTTACATTCTTACACTTAGCACATCATGACAGTCGGCTTTAGCTGCATAAACTTGGTATATACTGGCAGTCAGCTTTAAATGTGGCAAAATGTTTGGATAATGGATAATTTTGGATAACTGATTTCTGGATAAAGGATACTCAACCTGTATTTGAATTCTGAGAACAGAATACTACCCTTTGATTGCCAGAAGGGTGTATAATGCCTCCTCTGGCACTGACATATTTAAAAACAAAGCTCTTCTTACCAATGTAGCAGCTCCCACACAGGCAGAGGAAACAAGAATAAAGGGAGGGTACAAACGTAAGACAGCCAATTCAAGGTAATATTAGTCAGAGTGCAGTAAACAAGTTTCCACAAGGCAAACAAGGCATTCGCCTGGGGGGGGCACTTTGCCAGAGGGTGTTAAAGCACACTTTTGGTGCTTCGAACATTTTCGCTCCCTTCCCCACCATTCAGCAAGCTTTAGCTCCTTCCAATTAATTGGGGTGATGGGGCATGTACTGGACATGGTGGGGATATGAAATGAGGGTGATGGGGGCATGTAATGGGGGTGATTGGGCATTTTATGTGTGTGCAGTGTGGGTGATGGTGCATGTCGTGGGTGTGCAACATGTGTTTGGGGCATGTCATAGGATTGCAACGTGGGTGGGGGGGGGGGGGGGGTGCCAGAATTTCATCTGCCTAGGGCAGCACAAAACCAAGATACGCCACTGTTTACATTCTTACACTTAGCACATCATGACAGTCAGCTTTAGCTGCATAAACTTGGTATATACTGGCAGTCAGCTTTAAATGTGGTATACACTGTCAGAGTGAATGCTAGAGAGGCTAGTAGGATAGCAGGCCAATAGGGAGACACAGACAAAGTTAATGGCCAGTAGGGTGAAGGAGAAACAATTGTAATTGGATGAAACTGAGGGAACTTGGGTAATACCATAAGGAAAGAGGTGAAATGGTAAGTGAGGGAAAGAAATAAACAATAATGTAAACCAGTATAATGTCATCCACTCTGGCAAGTGAAAATATTAAGTAAAAGAGGCAGAAATTATAGGGCTCAAGTAGCAAGCTCAATGGGTTCCTGCTGTGTGCTTGGACCCAGGGCAGCTGCCCTGTGGTAAAAACAAGCAATATAGCCATGCTCCCGAGCAAATGGCAGCCATTAGACTTTGTTTGGAGGCACCAAAAAATCAGTGATCCTAGTCTCGGCCCTGTATAGGCATAATACAGCATGTGTTTGTACTGAAAATAATCTGTTAGTTCATTTTAAATACATTCAGAACCTTTGCTCTATTCTTTACCATCCAGTGTTTTTAAGGGACTGTATAGTTGCTGGTGGAATAGTAAACTGTTTTTGGAATTCAGTGCAGTAAAGTCATCTTACATTATCACTTTGTCGTGGTCTCTCGCTTGCTATTATTTCTATCTGGCAACAACATGTTACAATTGCATATTACTGTAGTTGCATCATTACACTCACTTAGAGACATGCCTATGGGGAATTAAACAGCAAATCCTATTGCAATCCCTGCTGCATAACTTCAGGAAAACAAAACAGCCAAAATAATAAAATAAGATCAAAATGAAAGAAACAGTGAATATTCTGTGCTTCCTTATTTGCGATTGGTACTTCCGGTTACTATAATCTCAAAACGATATCACTGGGTTGTACTTTACTACCATTGTTATGTCTTTTGCGCAAATTACATGTGATTTTAATATCATTCCTTCTTTTTTTAAGCACATACACTCAAGCCCTCCACTTTTCAGTCCCCCTTACGTTTCCTCCCTTATCAACAGACACTTCCCTGCATGACCATTACATTCCTCTCTGGTCTAATGCTCTCTACCAGGCGCGTATGCTCCATATGTGCTAGGTGTGCGCCGTAATTCCTAGCATGGAGTCGTGCTGTGTATTTCCAGGAGATAGACGGAGTAGCGAATTCAGCACAAAAAGTGCTGGTCGAAATTGGAAACAGAGTGAGTGACTCTGCTGCCGAATTCGCAGCTGCCGTTGGCCCCTCGGATATTTTTCGTGTATTTCCGGGAGTTCATGTGCTGTCTGTTCGGAGCACACAAACCCCCGGAAATACACGAAATACATTGTGCCGCTGAATGACAGGTGTGCTCCGGACTGGCAGCACACCTGTCACTCATGTGCACAATATGCCCCTGCACTCTACCCTTGTTGCCTCTTCACATTTGTACCTGCGTGACTTAACCTGTGAAGTGATCTCCCACACTTTCAATCTTCAAATAGTCTCTCAAAACGTACTTCTTCAGAGAAACCTTCAATGCATCCAACTAGAACATTCATTAACTACATCTGGACAGACCCACCTATCTGTCGCAGCACTACTACCTCCACCACCTTCTGTCTGTCTCTTTTTGTCTAATGTAGTCTGTAATTTCCTTTAATGCTTTATTAAATGTAAATTGTTGGGGTCTGTAGATGCAAACTTAAAGAGTGAGCGACTAAACTTGCAAAATGTTTTAATAAAGCAGGAGGCCTAGCGATTGCAGTTCAAAAGCACTTACAATTTCTTATTGAAGTGTCAAAGATTTTCACTTGACAGGAGTGATACTCCATCAAATGGCTGCCCTTAGACTTTGTTTTAGCAAGAACTAGTGAATATCTCTATCTCTTGATATCCACTTGATAGTTAACATCTCGTCATCCACCACTAGACACCAGGGATATGGTAAGTTTTTGGGGGTATACAGTGCTGTATGGGAGCAGTGGCAAGTCCTTTGGGGGCAATGTAAGTGCAGTAAAGTCATATGAATGAAATATGGATAGCGTTGTCACCCAACTGGTATTTTACCAGCAGGATGGAAAAAATAACTGTGCAAAAGCAAGTCCTTTGGGTGCAATATGGGTGCATTGTAGGTGCATCATGTGTGCTGTCGGTGTAAAAGATATGCAGTGGCAAGTTCTTTGGGTGCTATGTCAATAGGCAAACTGTAATGTGTGTTCTGTGCAAATTCCTCTGGGTGCTGTGGCAAGTTTTTTGGGTGGTGCTGTGTGGCAAGTTGTGTGCGTGCAATGATAAGTGATGTACCAGATATGAAGTAAATAAAAACAGGAAACACATTTTTTTTCAATAACATTTTTAGTAAATCTGAAAAAAGTTTACATCTGTAGCAAAACTTTTTTTTACAATTGGATCGCCTCATATTTAAGCTTTTTTGTTTTTCACTCATTAAGTGAAAGTTTGGGAGGGTTGCCTTATATTTGAACAAATATGATACATAACAGTAAGCAATGTAAAACATGTGTACATTAACTTTGAACACTAGTGGGAGCTTTAGTTCCATATTTGTGTTTGACTGAATTCAATTCATGGATGAAATGTAATGAGCGCTCTTGCAGCTGATGAGCCCTATAAACACAGAGAAAGGGAAGAAAAAACACAGCCAATTAATTAATGTTAAGGAACTCAAAGCGGCCTAAAATTTTACATCAAAGGTTTTTTTTTTTATCAGTTTCATCTCTGTGAATGTACATGAATATTTGTTTATATATAATTATTCGGAGAAATCATTTTCAGTGACCATGCCATGTTCGAATTGGATAAAGCTTTAACTTCTTTGAGGAAATGTAATAATTAGAATTGTTTTCTACCTTAGACCACAGATTACATTTAATAGGGCTTTCTCTGTTTTGTGTTTTATTATTTCTATTAGTGCTATGTTTGTGTAATATTTTTGTTGTTGAACTATAAACACAATAAAGTTAGATATTGGTACAGGAGAGAGGATAATAATACTAATAATAAAGTATTAATAATAATGTTTAAATACATGTTTATTATATTACAATGGATTGAGGTTGCTAATGATTTTCTTATAATTCCTGTAATTCAATAATATTTCTTATTTGAAAAACTAAGTAATAAAACATTAATGAATTATTATTTTAAAATTCCACTTTATTATTTAATTATTTAGACAATATAATGGCAATCGCCAATGTTATAAATAATGGCAAGCAAGGGAAATGATTATTGTCGGGCTTTTTGGTTTCTTTCAGCAGAAATGAGAGGTAATTTTAGTACCAAGTAGCAGGTAAGGAGATTAATTTGCAGAGGTTAAGTCAGCCCTGGCGCTGAGCCATTTGGCTACCACAGTTTTGCAACCTATTTATCAAACACTATTAATGTAATGAGTCTGTAAGCCACCCATCTCATTACAATAATAATACAGCTCGGTGAACTTTGTGTGTGTTTCACTGGTAATGCTAGCATTTTAGGAACACAACTAGAGGAATTCCTGTGTGAGAAGTAAGCCATTCTGGTAGTTGTGTGTTAAGGTTTATAGAAACCCAAAGGAAAAAAAAAAAAAAAGCTTAGAACAAAGGTGTAACACAAGAAACATGTAGAAACTACATAAAAGCTAAGTCACGCAATACACATGTTCACATGTTTTAATCATATTATTCTTTAATTTTTTTAAATAAAAAACAATAGATAATGTTTGTGCTTGAACACCATTGATGTTCTGATTTTAATACATGGGACCAGGGGCGTTGCTAGGTCAGCAAATGATCAGGGGCTTGAGCCCAGATGAGCACAGTTGCACACAATCTCACCCCGTCATCTCTCTCTCTCTGTCTCACGCACCCTGTCTCTCTCCCTCTCTTTCTAACACACACCGCCTCTCTCTCTCTCACACTCTCCCTCTCTCTCACACTCTCTGTCTCTCTCTCTCTCACGCTCTCCGTCTCTCTCTCTCTCACGCTCTCCGTCTCTCTCTCTCTCACGCTCTCCGTCACTCTCTCTCTCACGCTCTCCGTCTCTCTCTCTCTCATGCTCTCCGTCTCTCTCTCACACACACTCTCCGTCTCTCTCTCACACACACCCTCCGTCTCTCTCTCACACACACTCTCCGTCTCTCTCTCACACACACTCTCAGTCTCTCTCTCACACACACTCTCAGTCTCTCTCTCACACACACTCTCAGTCTCTCTCTCACACACACTCTCAGTCTCTCTCTCTCTCACACTCTCCGTCTCTCTCTCTCACACTCTCCGTCTCTCTCTCTCACACTCTCCGTCTCTCTCTCTCTCTCACACTCTCCGTCTCTCTCTCTCTCTCTCACACTCTCCGTCTCTCTCTCTCTCACACTCTCCGTCTCTCTCACACTCTCCGTCTCTCTCTCACACTCTCCGTCTCTCTCTCACACTCTCCGTCTCTCTCTCTCACACTCTCCGTCTCTCTCTCTCACACTCTCCGTCTCTCTCTCACACTCTCCGTCTCTCTCTCTCTCTCTCTCACACTCTCCGTCTCTCTCTCTCTCTCTCTCTCTCACACTCTCCGTCTCTCTCTCTCTCTCTCTCACACTCTCCGTCTCTCTCTCACACTCTCCGTCTCTCTCTCTCACACTCTCCGTCTCTCTCTCTCTCTCTCTCACACTCTCCGTCTCTCTCTCTCTCTCACACTCTCCGTCTCTCTCTCTCTCTCTCTCACACTCTCCGTCTATATCTCACACATCGTCTATATCTTTCTCACACACACTTACACATACACAACCTGACACACACACCCTCATACACTTATGCAAACACCCTGACACACACACACTCATACACTTATGCAAATACCCTGACACACACATCCTGACACACACACCCTCATACACATATGCAAACACCCTGACACACACACACACCCTCATACACTTATGCAAATACCCTGACACACACATCCTGACACACACACCCTCATACACTTATGCAAACACCCTGACACACACACACCCTCATACACTTATGCAAACACCCTGACACACACACATCCTGACACACACACCCTCATACACTTATGCAAACACCCTGACACACACACATCCTGACACACACACCCTCATACACTTATGCAAACACCCTGACACACACACACACACCCTCATACACCTATGGAAACACCTTATGCAAACACCCTGACACACACACACCCTCATACACTTATGCAAACACCTTATGCAAACACCCTGACACACACACACCCTCATACACTTATGCAAACACCTTATGCAAACACCCTGACACACACACACCCTCATACACTTATGCAAATACCCTGACACACACATCCTGACACACACACCCTCATACACTTATGCAAACACCCTGACACACACACACACTAATACACATTGCTTCACCCACACTTACACGCAGACACTAACACACATTTTTATATATTTTTCAAAAAACCCAAAAACCTTATAGCGTTGGTCCCCCTCCCTGCTAAATTACTTTTGTTTGCAGGGAGGAGGACGTTTCCGATGGGACACTTTCTTCTGCCGGATGTCACATCCGGCGCGCAGCCAGACTCACAGTGCGACGGGGGCGGAGCTTGCACCCGTCGCGCTGTCAGTATGGCCAGGAGGTGCAGTCACCGCAGGCATTTTCTTGTGGGCCGCACCTCCAGGAGGAGGGGCCAGCAGCAGCGCCTCTCTTCCTCACCCCCCGCACGAGCATAAACCTCCGATTCTGGGACTATGTCCCAGACGGGGGAAAGCTCTGCGGGGGAGATTTTTTTTTTTTTTTTTTTAACAGTGATAGCCCTGGAGTCTCGGGGCTAAAGTATACTTTAGCTCCAGAGTCTCCATTCGGGGCTATGCACTGGAGATTCGGGGCTATAGCCCCAGTAGCCCCCCCCCCCCTAGCGACGCCTCTGCATGGGACCAACCCCCTTTAAATGTTATATTTGGTATGGCTATCTCCTACCCTTGTATTATCTTAATTTCGGCAAGACAAAACAACTTAATTAGCCAAAATCTGCGGTTGGGTTAGAATAGTTGTTAGGGTTACAATTACATTAGGGTTAGCATAAGGGATAGGGTTAAAATTAAATTAAAATTAGAATATATTAAGGATTAGTATAAGGGTTAGAGTTGGGGTTAAATTTAGGGTTCAGGTTGGGGTCAAAAGGTCACTGTGGGAAAAAAACAAAACACACTATTTTTGTTTTTTGCCCTATAACACGCAACAAAAAGTGCAAAAAAAAAAAATGGAAACAAGCATATTTCTGAACTCAGGACAACATTTAAAACTATTTAGATGGGGTCTTTGTTAATTATTGTGTAAATTATTTTTTAGGTCAAAGTTAGAAAAAGTGTTTTTAAAAAAAATGTCAGCATATTTTATGATTTTTTTTCAAGATATGATGAACATAATGGTATCTAATGAAAGCCCTTCTTATAATGATAAAAACAAACATATAATTTGTGTGGGTACAGTATGTGAGAATTTTTTTTTGGGCTACACACAAACAACCCAGAAATGTCAAAACAGCCCTTGTCACCAAAGGAACAACAAGGTCAAAAGGTCTTGTCACTAAGGGGTTAAAGAAGATTAATAATAAACAAAGGGATCAACGATATGATAGAGTTTTGTTTTAAGCCATTTTCTATTTACACAGGTGGTTCTAAGTTTTGGGGGACCCTATGTGAAAAAAAATCACAATGCTGCCCCTGTGTCAGTTATTTGCCCCTCGTCATAACCGTTTCACCTCAGTTAGTTACGGCAGGGGACCCTAAGTGAGCGGCAGTATTAGAAGCAGTAGTAGCTGTGCATCGAACAGCAGCAGTAAATTAGAGTCACTCACTCTGTTGCCAATTCGACCAGTACAAAATGTGTACGATAATAACTTCATATACCTTTCGTGCTGGTCAATGGCAACAGAATGAGTCACTCTGAGTCGAATTCGCTGCTGCCGTTGGCCCCTCGGATATATTACGTGTATTTCTGGGGTTAGTGTGCTATCTGTTCAGAACATACACACCTCGGAAGTACAGCGCGGAGTCATGCTTGGTGTGAGATGCACACCTAGCACACACAGAGGATACGCGCCTGCATGGAAGCACAGGGACAGCTTTCAGCCATCTGTCAAGGATTCGGCAACAATTAATCAAACAAAATAATCAGGAAAGAACCCTGGTAGTCAAAAGCTTGCTGTGATGGACAGGGCATGTATGTGGCAGTGGGAGTGTGTAGGGGTCATGGACTGGGCAAGGGGAGGACTTGGGGGTAGCAGTATAAAGTCTGTGCCACCCCTCCCCTTGCAGCAGCCATTTTACAACCCCTGCATACACTCAAAGAAGTTCCCACCCACCCGTCCCTCTGTTTTTTACTGTATTGTGTATTGTGTCTCACTATGTTTCTTTTGTCGCAGCGGGGGTGCATGTCCTTGCCGGTCGTGGTTTATGAAAGAAAAAGGAGGAGTGACGATGTTATGGTTACGTTTTGGGCTCGGCCCTCCCCTAACCTTTTAAAAGTGAGAAATCACTATGTGCCCACTGAGCGAGGAGAGTTCGGCTAGTGGTTAGCATGGAAATGTAAGGTAAAAGGGTAAAGAGACCCTAGGACGAGGGGGGAGGAGAGTACCACTGGTTTGGTGCTACCTGCACATTAATATATATGGTTATATATTTAAAAATGTTAGTTCAGGTGACTGGCAAGGATTTTAGATGATTTGTTAGGATGTATCTATTTGAGAATTAAAATAGTTAAGGTGATTGGCTGATACAGTCCTTACAAGTTATTATTATGTTAATAAATAGCTGTGGCCTTTTTTTATTCACCAACAACTGTCTCGTGTGTTTTCATTGGGGTATGGGTTACAAGGTATTTTGTTTAGCACAGTAGCACTATCCACACTCTAACATACATGCTTTTACAGGCACAGAGACACTATACAGGCAGTAACCAAAGCAATGCAAAGGCACAGTTTGCAATTAGCTGCAGTTTTAAATAGGGCTGGGCTCAGGTTAACAAGGCAGCTGACACAAGAGGAGGAGAATGGAAATACTAGAATAGCGGCCACTAGAGGCTGAAGTGGAAACAGCCACAAAAGTAGAATACAAAACTCAGGAGCCAGGAAATGGGGTTGACCTGTGACACGTGCCTGATGGAGTGTAGAACAGAGGCGCAGGGTTTTGTGGAGTGAAACATTGCTTTGCACACTGTTCCATTCTGCTGGACATTTCTGGGTGTGGCAAACTCCAGGAAAATGTTACCTGCCAGCCTATATTGTACCTACTGTGAAATTTGGGTTTGGTGGTTTTAGGCTGTTTCTGCTGGAAAAGACTAGATTCATAAGTCCTGGTGCAGGAAACTATTAAAGACTTGAAATACGGAGTCATTTTTTACAACAGTGCACTGCCAACACTGTGGCAATACTATGGGAATGAACCCTGTCATTTGCAGCATAACAATACTCCATGTCATACAGCAAAGGTCGTGCAAGACTGGTTTGAGGTTAGGATAAACTGGAGCACAGGGTTAGAACCATCCTACATCCAAGCTTTCACTGCCAAAGGCTTTGCAGGAGGAATATAAGCACATTCCAATTGAGATGTAAATAATGTTGGTAGAAAATATGACTATAATAAATCTGGCAGTCACTAAGGCCAGAGAAGGCCCTATGTATTAAGTTTCATAATTAAACTCACTTCGTGTTATTTCTCTGTCCAAATAGTTTTTATCATATAGCATATTTGCAACACTGGAAAATCTGTCCTAAATAAATAATGTATCTTACTATACTACTATGCAGACCTTTGGTGTCTAAACATACTTTAAGATGTAACAGTGACAGGAAAGCATCATAAATGCATCTGTTATGCTGCACCTCCCGTCTGGGGAGTTAAAAGAATACGGATTTACTTTGTTTAACTACATTTGTATCAGTAGGGAAGACACAAGGTTTCATATAGCACCAAAAATGTATGTAGCATTTGGTGCAAAGCATAAAAGGGAATTACAAACTATGTTATACCTGAAGATGAGGCCCTCTGCTCTGCTGACCGGGTTTTTCTATTTATGCATGTCCAGTGCTGCAGAGAAGAGGCATCTGTGCAACCCATCTGAGCTCCTCCTCCGCTGATTTGCCCTCTTCTGTCAATCAGATTGCTGGGAGGTCATGTGACTTGGCGCACTGGCTGACAAAGGCACGGGGAAGTAGAAGAGTCAGCACGTGGAAGCATTATACAGACCACTATACCACCAATGCTGTACCATTCACCTGCCCCAAGGTAAGTAAGGGCAGGGGGAATTGATGATGATTTTATGGAGAGAGAATGGATGTACTGGATGATGTTGTTTGAAGGCAAGGGGACTGATGATGTCGGAGGGGCTGATAGTTATGATGTTGGGGCAAAGGGGGTCATGGATGATGGGGGGGTAGGAGAATGATTAAGATGTTGGGGAGGACAGAGGGGCTAATGTTGGTGTAAATGGGGCTGATGTTATTGTAAATGGTAAACTGGTGATGATGCTGGAGGAAAAGGAGGGCTGCTGCTGTGTGAACAAGTGTGAACATGATGTTGCTGGGGTAACAGCAGGGCTGATGATGACATTGAGGGAAGAGAGGGCCTAATGATGATGCTGGGTGGCTCTTGAATTAGTCTGTTTGGCTCATAAAATGTACAAATATTTGTAAAGCTCTGTACTATTTTGTATTATCTGTATTATTTTATACTCCTTGACTGAATTAAGCTTAACCACCACTACTATAATGCTTTAAAATTGGAAATTAAGAGAGGAGAGCCCAGAACCCAAAAATAAGAAACATCAATATAACTAAAGGAAGCATATACCCTAGTCACATTTCCAAACTCATTGGAGAAGTAAACATAGAAACGTAGAAAAATAGAATGTGTCGCCAGATAAGGACCATTCGGTCCATCTAGTCTGCCCAATTTTTTTAAATACTTTTATTAGTCCCCATATAAGTTCCCTATCTTATATCTAGGATAGCCCAGTGCCTATCCCAAGCATGCTTAAAATCCTTGACTGTGTTTACCTTTACCACTTCTGCTGGAAGGCTATTCCATACATCCACTACCCTCTCAGTAAAGTAATACTATCCTGATATTACTTTTACATCTAATTTAAGACTATGTCCTCTAGTTGTGGTAGTTTTTCTTCTTTTAAATATGCTCTCTTCTTTAATGTGTTGACGTCATTGGGCTTGTAAGTGTTTGTTTGTTGTATTATTTTTTAGTTTGTTTGTAGTATTGTAATTGTATATGTATGTTTAAGAATTTTGTAAGTATGCTGCATATTTAAAAAACAGAAATTGGAAATTAAATTGGATGCAATTGGATATTTCTTTGATTTTAATATTATTTTATTTATTATTTGGGAGCAACAAGGGTGCAGCAGCATGGGCAAGTCCTGTGGATTCAATTTGGGTGCAGGAGCAAGTCCTGTTTGAGCAAAGAGGGTGCAAGGGCAAGTCATCTCTGTGTAATGAGGTGTAAGGGCATGTCCTGGCTATTCAGTGAGGGTCCAGAGGCAATTCCTGTTTTACCAATGAGGGTGCAAGGGCAAGTTTTGTTTATGCAATGGGGTTAAGTTATGTTTGTGCAATATGGGTGCAGGGGCAAGTCCTGTGGGTGCAATATAGGTGCAAAGCAAGTGCTGTGTGTTTAATATTGTACTGTGGCAAATATTTTAACTACACCAACCCTAGTGACACCATTGCACCTGTTCAGGCAAGCACAGAATAAAGGGGGGGGGGGGGGGGGGGGAATCTCTCTTAAATGTAGGACCCTCTGCCACAAGAGTCAGTACATTTTATGTCTCTTACATTCACTAGTTGTAGCCACTCTCAACATTGTTCACAGCATCAACTGCAGCAAGGAAGTGTGAATGTTTTTCAAGCTAAATTATTTTGTTGATACAGTATAGTGAAACATAACTAATTCACTAAATAAGGATTTGAAGACCAAACATGCGCTTATTGTAAGAGTATTAATGGCGAATGTATTTCAGCACCGTACATTACAAATTCTTTCTTCTGTTTCCATTTTCCTTTTCTATACTTCTTGAAAACATCTTCTGAATTAATTTCTGAGCAAGCTGAGTGCATTGAGAGATAGCTTTACAACGTGGCTAATATAAGTACACTGTTCATTATAGAAATTGAACCTTTGGTCTATTATTTGGACCTGATGAAATTGATATCACAAGTGATTTATATTTCTTGCTGATGGATTTGTTTTACAAGTGCTGGGAGAATGTCACATTTTGCATATATACACCATGTCCTAGAGGCAATAGGATTGGGGGATACAAAGACATATGAGCATTCTGCAATCAGAATGTGGACATGATTCTCTCTCTTGGTCTAATCTCAATTTATGTGATCTTTGCTTGTTCACTGTTCTACATGACAGCATGAATGTTTGGCCAAAGGATAGTGCCCTATGTTATTAAGTATATAGTTTAATAAACCCCACAGTATTATTGATTTTGCATTCATTGAAATACATAAATTGTACCAGCAAATGTGTCCTGCTTATAATCTGGAATCTCAGACTCAGGAATATATGAGACTTAAGGAACTTCTGTATGCTCTTTCTTATTTCCTTAATGCTTAGACCTCTTTACAAAGGTCAAGTTTAGAAAATAAAAGCACTTCTGTGAGCTGTGTGTGTTTACTCCTATCACAAAAATGTCAACGTTTCAACCTTGTCAAGCCAAGACAAAATGTGCAAAAATCTGTCAATTTATACAGAAACCAGGTGATAGCAGTGGCCAAGACTAATTGTCTTACATGCAAAAGCATATTCAAAGTGACAAAGTAATAAAATAACACAGCACAGTCATCTGAATATAATCAAATCTGCATATAACAACATGTTATCCATATAAAAAAGTCTGTGACTAAGTGCATAAAACACAAAAAAGGCAGAAAGCCGCCATCAGTATGATAATTGTAGTGTAATAAATGCAAAAACAAGATGCAGATAAGCTTACTAAGAAACAGTAATTAGTCAAACTGACAATAAATATATATAAAACATCTAAAGTGTTAGACTGCTGTAAGTGTAACCTTCTATTTAGTGATTAGAATACACAGGAGAACTGCAAAATGATGTACCTCGTTACATACAACCTTCAAATGGAAAAACTGCATTACTCTCTGCATTAATATGAAGAAATCTACAATCAGTGGATATAAACTCCTCAATCACCTTCAAGGTATTCACAGACCCATCACCCTATAGCTCTTCCGCCCCCTTTTTTTCACATTCCCCATTTTTATTTCACACTCACTGTACTTTCTGTCTCTTTTTTTTTTTCAGTAATCAGTATTTATTGTTTTTTCATTTAAGTAATTTGGAGGTAGGAAGGGTACAGAAAACAAAATGGGGGGGGCTGGGGGGGGCAGGGAAACATTTCAGACATGGAAACAATGTAAATGAAAAAGAAAGGAAAGTTATCAATAAGCAAGAAAAATATCAGGAATACATATTTCAACTATACATATAGGACATTCCATGTTTAATGGAAATGAGGAAATGATCAAAATAACGGGTTGAAATGGGAGAGGTAAAGGTAACGCCAGTGGTGGGGGGTATGTGCGGTGGTAGGGTATGCATTGTCTCTCATCGGGAAGCTGGGGTAGTACTACAGCTGAGCCTGGCGTTGCGGATTCTCCAAATATTGTAACCAGAAAAACCACGTATTATTGTGGCGTTGTAGTTGGTAATCTGACCTGGCTATCAGGTTTTCTATCCTACGTGTGACTATCCATTACCTCAGTGTGGGGGGTATATTTCATGTAGAAGGGAGGGGGTCCTTTGGGACCAATGGGATTGAAGTCTACATCCCATTTCCTGTGTCCGGGTTTGGGTGGATGTTTTGTGTGTGAGAGCAAAACATTTTTCCCATTATTGTACTGTCAGGTTAATCTGAAGAGTGTTTTCCCATTTGCCTACGGTTGGGGGTAGTGTGGAGGTATCTGGGTCTAAAAATTCCCTTATGACCTACTACAAAGGTCTCTATCTGATAAGTTATCACTCACCACTGTTTTTTAACTCAACATTTTCTATTCCAGTCTATGGTACTCAATGACATGAGATAACATAACTTAAAATCTGCCCCTACTTTTATCAAAATGACAAATGACATTCAATGGGAAGTGACCTTGGAATAATAGATTGGGGAAGACAATATAAAACATAACATGTGAGACAAAGATGGCATTTTGGGAATAGTTACAGTGGCCCAATGAAAATAATTATCGCGGATCACGGAGCACCCTTAATAAAAAGCTTGTTCAAAACTGCAACACCTATTTGTTTGATTATTAGGGATGATTATGCATGTTTTACTAATCCAAAAGTCATCAACAAGATCTATAAAGATGAAAAACATACCAATAAGACACTAAACCCTTAATTATGCTAATGTATGTATAGAAGATTGTTCTCTTCAGCTCCCCTCTCCCCATCAGAGACCTTTTTTTTTATTTTTTTTGTAAATTCTTTTGGGCTCAGTGTACGAGTTGAAGCATCAAATCTATGGCAACGCACTTAAACAGCTGCAGGAAATTTGTTTTACAAGGCTGGTTTTAACTGAACTACCTGCTGTGCACCACATTGCCATTGTTTGTGAAATGAATGATGGGAAAGGCAAGTCTGTGATTTCATTTGTTCAGACCGATTAGTCACACGTTGCATACAGTATCATTTGCTTGTCACTTAATGACTGTCCAGCCTGCCTGAATCATTAGTGCTGCAGTGCAATGAAAGGAAGACATAAGCATAATGAAGAGATGAAGAAGCGGGATGCTGTTTTACCTAAAAGAAATGGTGCGCAGAAATCCAGCACAGCTGCAGGTGTTCCAATGACAATGTAGGAAGCAGTTAGCTTCCAATTTAGCAGAAAATTAAGAACGAAAAAACTGTTATTTGTGAGAGAAGATACTCATCGTAAGCAATCATCCGTGCTCTGTATCCACAAGATGAGCATTCAGCTGTCTTAGTCGTGACTTAAAACAATTGGTATTTTGGGCTGCATTCAACACCAGATTGGTACTTATTATCTACAGTTTATTCTTTCTTGGGATATTTTGTTTCTGTCCTCAAACCCCCCCCCCCCCCCCTCCCTCCTTTCTCTTATTTTTATGGTTAATTTACTTGCATGAATGTAAAGTCATTTATGCTGAAAAATTTGGACAGGATCTCGTTTATTGTCGGCTTGGTTGTATGATACAACGTAATGGATGCATTTTAACTTCCGATTTTATTGTGTTTACGTCTTGTACAACAATAAAAAAAAAAAAGATTGACTGAAAGAAAAAAAGAAAGAAATAAAACATAGCAAAAAAAAAAACAAGTTAACATTTGAAATCTTTGACTTAATAAAACTAGGCTGAAACATACTGATTGCCTTTAGGAAGAAGACAACAATAGACAATCACAGAAACTAAAGTACTCAGAAGGCAGTGCAGCGACAGGCATTTTCCAGAGTGTGGTTCTTGAGCGCAATATCCAAATTAAATGTATTGGAAAATACACACAGTCATAGTTCCAGAAGACAATAGATAAACAACGGATCGGCAAGTACGGAACTGTTTGGTGGCCAATTCTTTAGCAGTAGGCCGCTGGTATGAAATGAGATGTAATGCCAATAACAATAACACAATCAGGTGGTTTATATGTTGTGACCTTAGGGCAGCTATATGCAGACCAGTTTTTTTATCAAATAGAAATCCAGTGTTACTTGCAACAGGTGCTTGGTTGACTAATGAGCTCATTCTTCTAACCAAGTAAAGTTAAAGGGACACTCCCTGTATCACTTTTTCGGACACAATTAGCAGGGATAGGAAAAGTATCCGTACAAAAACGTCAGTGTCCGCGGCAAGGACTGTAACCATCGATGTCTATCATTATATGCATGTAGCACCTACCTAAGATGGAGGCAACTGGACTGCTGATTGGAAAGTAGATGATTGTTTCAAATGGTGTTGGTTCATCATATTTATTGTCCACCAAAGGTTGTCTGTTATGCCTACATAGATCATAGTGTGAATCTACATATCTTCTGCTAATGCACAAATAACAGATGTACATTGGTTTACTGGACATACTTTTATATTAAAAAAGCAATAGCTTCTTGTGTTCATGTCACTTCCACAGCCAGTAAAGGCCTTTGCTTTGCCTCACCAGCTGGTCTGAGCGAGCACTGAGCTACAATTCGTAATGCATTTCCTTTAATAGTCGCTATCTCTTGTTCTGCCAATTCTGTGCATAATATCTTTATTTTTTCCTATTTGTTTCCAATCCTCCAGATAGCCATCAGTATTTGCTTCATTAAACCTCTCTTCTGGTTGATCGGTAAAGGATGATTGTCTATGAAGTTGGCATTAGCCCGATCCTGTTTCATAAAGCGCAAGTCATTGGTATCTAAGTTATGAGCGCATTTATGATCCCAATTTAATTGGTTTAGATGCATAAATTTTGTGATTCTTTTATATTTCGGTATACAGTTCAACAAAGCACTCGTTACAAAAGTTCATACACTGTGTTCCAAATGAGCATTAATTTGTACTGTGACTAACAGGCATGCATTCGAGCTGAGAAGATCTGGCGAAATGTTTTTCTCATTAGCCAGAACTTAACAACTGTGGCCAAAGTATCTGCAGAAGCAATAATCTATATATAATCACCCAGACATCAGTATAATTCAGAGTTTTACATCTCCTGCAAAGAACTGTTCACTATTAATCTAAAATCATAAACAGATGTATATTATTTTATGATGTTTTGATCAGTTTTTGGGTGGAAGGGGTCTAAAGGAACCAACAAAAGAATGTAATGATATATTCATTTTTCAGCAATAAAATGCATCCTCTCTCCATTTTCAACCTCACAGCCAGTAGACCCAACTTTGTGCCATTTCTGCCACAAGATTAACATTTTGAAGCAGATCAAAGCTAATTATTCTCAAACATGAGTTGGCATTATTTTTGTATCGAGAAGCAAGAAAAAAGTAAGTCCAATTTTTTTGATATGGAAGAATAAAAGTTTGTTGTGGAGAAGAATAATCCCCAAGGTCTGCATCACAAGAACATAGGACAATCAAGTGGTTTCCCCATGGGGTAGCTTTACATTTTGGAAGCCGTAAGTGTATAATCAAACGGAGGCCCCCATGTCTATTTGTCCCATAAATGCACACTGCAAGGAGGATTTCCTTCATTATAAGTTCATGCTGTGTTCCTACAACTCTGCTCTTGCTCAGTCCAAGCAACACTATTTCCCTACTTTAATATCCACCCTCTTATCGAATCCCAAACGTCTCTTCTCAACGTTTAATGCTCTCCTCTGCCCCCCTGCTCCTCCGCCCTGCTCCACTTTTACTGCCCAAGACCTTGCCTCTCCCTTCAAAAACAAAGTTGACGCTATCAGGTGTAACTTCACCTCCCGTTGCCCCAACTACCTCCTGCCTCGTTACCATCCCCCAAACCCACTCTGAATATCTGAGAAAGAGGTAGATGATCTGCTCTCCTGCTCGAGATCTACTACTTGTGCGCTAGATCCCATCCCGTCTCACCTTGTATCCTCTCTTTCTCCTCTACTCTGTCCAACTCTAACCCATCTCATCAACCTCTCTCTGTCCTCTGGAATAGTACCGTCAACCTTCAAGCAAGCCCAGATCGTACCTGTATTAAAAGAATCTTCCCTCGACTCCGCTCTTCCATCTAACTATCGTCCTATATCCCTTCTCCCCTTCGTGTCCAAGTTGCTGGAGCGAATGGTGCACTCGCAACTAACAGACTTTCTGACTGCCAATGACCTACTTGACCCTCTCATCAACCTCTCTCTGTCCTCTGGCCTAGTACCGTCAACCTTCGAGCAAGCCCAGATCGTACCTGTATTGAAAAAAATCTTCCCTCGACCCCACTCTTCCATCTAACTAAAGTCTGTACAACTAACAGACTTTATGACTGCCAATGACCTACTTGACCCTTTTCAATCTGGCTTTAGACCCTTACACTCTACTGAAACAGCCCTCACTAGAGTATCAAATGACCTCCTTTCTGCCAAATGTAAAGGCCACTTCTCAGTGATGATCCTCTTAGATCTGCTGCCTTTAACACCATTGACCACTGCCTCCTTCTCAACAGATTATCCTCGTTTGGCATAGGTGGTACAGCACTCTCTTGGATTGAGTCATACTTATCCGTGTGCTTCTATTTAGTGTTGCTTGCTGGAGCGACATCGTCGCCTGTTCCGCTCTCTGTTGGTTTTCCGCAAGGATTTTCCCTGTACACCACCTCTCTGGGAGAACTCGTCCGCTCTTTTGGTTTCCAATACAACCTGTATGCAGATGATACTCAGATCTACCTCTCCTCCCCTGACCTCTCTAGTGTCACGTGTAGTGGAGTGCCATCTCCACTTGGAGAACCTTTTCAAAACGTAACTGATTATCTTCGCTCCCTCAAATACTGTCCCTTCACCGTCACCGTTGAAAATGCTACAATCATACTGGCTGACCGTGCCATAGCCAGATCCTGTCGGCTGCACCTAAGGAACATTGCATGCCTCAGCGAAGAGACCACCAAAATACTAGTGCACTTGCTTGTGATCTCTCGCCTGGACTACTATAACAGCCTCCTGACTCTACTACCTCTGGCTCGTCTGTCTCCCCAGCAATCTATCCAAAACACAGCTGCCAGACTCATCTTTCTTGCACGTCGGTCTGATTTGGCTGTTCCTCTCTGCAACGCCATCCACTGTCTCCCCGTCTGCTCAATGATAAAATTTAAAATTCTGTCTTTAACAAAGCCCTCCACTCCTCCGCCCCTCTATACATTGCCTCCCTTGTGACCTTTGCGCTTCTCAATGGGACTAAAAACTCTCCTCCAACCTCATCACTACTTCTCACTCAAGTTTCAAACTTTAAAAAGTCCCTCGAAACTCATCTCTTTAAAGAAGCTTACAACCCAACCCACTAGAATACCGGTCACTTTACCTCTAGCTGATCCCACCTACCTGGAACACACACAATTCATCTTTGGCCTATCCCACCTACTGCCAACCATCTACATTACTGTACTTCAATCCCTTATGCCTCTCATGTACCCCATTCCCTCTAGACTGTAAGCTTGTGAGCAGGGTTCTCTACTTCATGTTCCAGTCTGTTCTAGTTTTTGTAACGAAGTATGTTGTTCTCTTCTATGCTCTGTACCTAGCGCTACATAAATTGTTGGCGCTATATAAATAAATGTTAATGTAATGTAATGTAATAAATATATTACTACAGAGAGGGGTAGATGCTTGATTCACTTATAGTAACAACAGCACTGCTTGCAGTATGCTTACACCTGTTTAATAGGCATTACACAGTTCATTTGTAATATTTGAGCCTTAACAAGTTTGCGCACCAACATTTTTCTTTTTCCTGCTTGCACAAATCACCTTAGTATGCCAGCTCTTTCACTAGTTATCGGAGATTCTGAGTGTTATTAATTACTAGTATTACTGTATTTGCTTCAATATAAGACGACCCTGATTTATAAGACGACCCCCCAAACTTTGGATATTCCATTAGGAAAAAAACTAAAAGCCTGAATATAAGACTACCCTATAGGAAAAAAGTTCAACTTGTATATATTCACATGTAAATTGCTTTTTTAATAAAAAATTATGATTTCAAAACTTGTATTTCTTGTTTTTATTTCTTTTTATGTGCCAATGCTGCCTCTCTCTTTCCCTTGCCACATTTTTCTCTCTCTCTCTCCTCCCCTTAGTGTTGTCTCTCTCTCCCCCCTCCCTCCCCTTGTCTGTTTCTGCACCCCTCCACCCTCCCCTTGTCTCTGTGTCTTCCAACCCCCTCCCTCCCCTTGTCTCTGTGTCTTCCAACCCCCTCCTCCCCTTGTCTCTGTGTCTTCCAACCCCCTCCCTCCCCTTGTCTCTGTCTCTCCCCCCCCCTCTGTCCCCATCCCCCCTTGTCTTTCTACCCCCCCTCCCCCTCGTTTCTCTGCCCCACTCCCCCCTCCCTCCCTCCCCCTTGTGTTGGTCCCTGGTGGATAGTGGGGGCAGCCAGGGGCCGTCTGCACGATACGTGCAGACATCCTCCATGCTGCCCGACACCTCCGTCTATTATGACAGCTGGTCCGTCATAATAGACGGAAGTGTCGGGCAGCATGGAGGATGTCTGCACATATCGTGCAGACATCCCCCAGCTGCCCGATTCTCCCTGGTGGCTAGTGGGGCAGCAGAGGATGTCTGTGCGATGAGCGCAGACCTCCCCTGCTGCCGCCCGGCTCATCGCGCAGACATCCCCTGCTGTTAGAGAGGGGGATCCAGGTCCCCTGCAGCTCTGCGGGGGACCTGGATCCCAGTCTTATAGTCTGACCTCAGTTTGTAAGACGAGGGGGATATTTCAGAAATTGTTTTCTGAAAAAAACCTTGTCTTATAATTGAGCAAATACGGTATTTACCTGGCTCATGTCGTAATAACTGAACGTAAACAATAAGATAGAAATATGATGGTAAAGAGCAATACCCATTAAGTGATCACTTTGAGTAGCTCCATCAATATGTGCTCTGTTAGCTCAGGATGACACACACACACAAGCCCAACGATATCCCCAGCCATCCAAACCTTTAGTCAAGATGTGAAGGGTGCAAAATATAGAACACTAAGTTAAACTTAACTCGATTGGCATTAATATATAATGGGTTACATTAAAATACAATGGGATACAAGTCCTACACTCAACACATTAAAATACAATGCGATTCAGTGACCGTGACATGCCCTTTTGGACATCGTTAACTACAAACATTAGTTCAACTAGGCAAATCAACAATACACACAGGGCAAGTCAATAGTACAATCCAGAGGTCATTAAGTATCCACTGGGATCACAGGTGGTGACCATAGTCTCATCCACCTGTATCGATCCCCCAGTGCCAAGTTTGTAAAATCCTCTGTAACTTCCAAAAGGAGGAGGCAGATGCCAGCAGTGCTCTGTCCCAATGCCAGTGCTTCCGCTGGTATGGTGTCAGTAGAGATCCTAGTCCCATCCACTACATCCAAAAATACTTTCTTTGGATGGAGCAGCACTCTGCCGCTTCAGAGGGAGCCCATCCTGGTGAACACTGCTGGGGAGTGATGCCGCCTGCATCCTCTTACTGCTCTGGAGGGAGCTATATCCCCTCCTGGATACCAAGACAACATCCTCTGAAGTAAAATGTATTAAGTCTACACAATCCTCAGTCTCAGGCTATTGAGTAAGGTTGACGGATTGTCACACCCAACAAAATATGTTAAAGGGTCATTGCTAGCAGAATGAGAACTGGAGCAGATTAGCAGAGAGGAACACCGGCCTTGTCTGTGGCTGCAAACTGAACAAATAGGGGTAAGTATATGAGAATAGTCTGGAACTTGGCGAAATAAAAGTCAGGACGTTAAAATACGAGAAGATAAGCATTAAACCCATCCATTCCTTTCTGAGCGGAAAACGAAGTCAGTGTTGTTCTGAGAAACAAGCTGACCTGCTCCATCTGTACAGACATTTATACAGATCCTGTAACCCTGACATGTAGACACTTCCTCTGTGAGGAGTGCATCACAGGAAAATGGAACAATCAGGAGGTGAGAGAATATTCCTGCCCTGAATGCAGACACAGAATTAGGGATAAGATTGTGTAACATAGCTTAGACTTTCCTAGCTACTAACCCGGAGCTGGAGGAGGTTTGGATCCTCTGTACTTACTGTGACTCTCCTGTAGCTGTGGCTAAGACATGTCTGCTGCATGAAGTTTCTCTGTGTGCACAGTAAATCAGCAGAATACCTCTTATGTAAACCCACTCCTTCCTTGGGGAACAGAAAATGCTCCATTCACTGTGTGTCCTGCAGCCTGGGAAGAGAGCCCAGGCGACACCAGGTGGAAGGTCTCAATGGGGCTCAATGAGAATACGGTGAAACTGAGAAATATTCTGGAGAAACTGTCCTCAAAAAAAAGAGGAAGCTCATAACAGAATCTAGAATCTGCAGGAGCATGGGAGACTACCTGTTTATGGACATCAGGCAACAGGTGGGATGCCTGGAGAAGGCAGTTCTGACTCCAAGCATGAAGTGCAGGCTTCACTCCTAGTCTCAGATATAATCCTGCAGCAGGAAAGAAAGACAACGATGGGTCACTTTGAGGATCTGTGCAACTTGGCTGACCCATTAACTTACAATGACGGGAATCAGACAACACTAGCTTTGTGATACTGAGAAGGGAGATAATGAGGAGAAAGATTCGGTCTAATCTCAGTGATCTTGCACACGGGCTTAGCACATATTGTGACTAGTGTAAAGTGATGGAATCATGTACCAGCAGACCTGGATGTAAACACAGGTTCAGACCTGTTACTGGATGTAAACACAACTTCAGGACTGTTACTGGATGTAAACACAGGTTCAGGCCTGTTACTCGATATAAAGACAGGTTAATATATGTTACTGGATGTAAATACAGCTTCAGACCTGTTCCTGGATATAAAGACAGGTTAATATATGTTACTGGATGTAAACACAGCTTCAGACCTGCATAGTTGCCAACATCGGCCATGTTTCCAGGGACACATAACTGTTCCAGTGCAGCCCGGCAGCATGTAGGATGGATATACACACAGACACAATTAATTAATCATGGTAGGCTCTATGAGATGTCCACCCTGATTAATTAATTGGATGGTGTCTGTGCCTCTATTCATCCTACATACTACCAGGCTCCACTTTGCATGTTCTGTCTGCAGCATGTGGAACATATATGTGTCCCTGGAAAAATGGCCAATGTTGGCAACTATGGACCTGTTAACGGATGTGAACACAGGTTTAGACCTGTTACTGGATGTAAACACAGGTTTAGACCTGTTACTGGATGTAAACACAGCTTCAGACCTGTTACTGGATGTAAACACAGCTTTAGACCTGTTACTGGATGTAAACACAGCTTCAGACCTGTTACTGGATGTAAACACAGCTTCCGACCTGTTACTGGATGTAAACACAGCTTCAGACCTGTTACTGGATGTAAACACAGCTTCAGACCTGTTACTGGATATAAACACAGCGTCAGACCTGTTACTGGATGTAAATACAGGTTCAGGCCTGTTACTGGATGTAAATACAGGTTCAGACCTGTTACTGGATGTAAACACAGCTTCAGACCTGTTACTGGATGTAAACACAGCTTTAGACCTGTTACTGGATGTAAACACAGCTTCAGACCTGTTACTGGATGTAAACACAGCTTCCGACCTGTTACTGGATGTAAACACAGCTTCAGACCTGTTACTGGATGTAAACACAGCTTCAGACCTGTTACTGGATATAAACACAGCGTCAGACCTGTTACTGGATGTAAATACAGGTTCAGGCCTGTTACTGGATGTAAATACAGGTTCAGGCCTGTTACTGGATGTAAATACAGGTTCAGGCCTGTTACTGGATGTAAACACAGGTTCAGACCTGTTATTAGATGTAAACACAAGTTCAGACCTGTTACTAGATGTAAACACAGGTTCATATCTGTTACTGGATGTAAACACAGGTTCAGACCCTTTTACTGGATGTAAACACAGGTTCATATCGGTTGCTGGATGTAAACACAGGTTCAGACCCTTTTACTGGATGTAAACACAGGTTCAGAACTTCAGACCCTTTTACTGGATGTAAACACAGGTTCAGGCCTGTTACTGGATGTAAACACAGCTTCAGACCTGTTACTGGATGTAAACACAGGTTCAGGCCTGTTACTGGATGTAAACACAGGTTCAGACATGTTACTGGATGTAAACACATGTTCAGACCTGTTACTGGATGTAAACACAGCTTCAGACCTGTTACTGGATGTAAACACAGGTTCTGATCTTAAATCCTTTTCTACTGTATTTGGAAATAGTCTACTGCAGCCCCTCTAATATTTATGGGGTAAACGTCAGAGGCTGGTTTAAGGCCTGTATGTAATGTTAAAATATCTGTATCCATAAGGAATTCACCCTTTAACACCTCCAGAGTTTGTAATACACGTTTATCTTTAAAGGACATGGCATCTAGTTCCAGATTTTCTGAGGAGCATATATTTAATTTAGGTGCGCCTGTAACAATTTTCCTATTTGCAATGTTAGATTCTGCAGACAAAGAGAGAGTTTGTTTCTGCGGTAACAAACGCCACTTCCTCCCTCCTCTTCTTGTACTTTTTTCTTTGGCACTGTGCTTGGATTGAAAAAAACGAAAAGAGGAGGAGGAAGAAAAAATATGATGTGACTGAGAATCTCTATTCTCTCTGTCCACCCCAAAAGACAAAACTGTATCTTAGTGTGTTGATAATCGTTATGTCTTGTGTGGGCTAACAGTGTTTTCAAGTATATTTAATGAGTGTTTAAGAACCCATGTGCTGGTCGGTATAGCCGATTTGATGTCATCACTTGAAAAATAAAGAGCTCCACTAAGCATTAAACCTGTTTGGATATTGCTTTATATTTTTCTGGGAACTCCTGAGTGCTTGAGCTTTCCTGCTTCTCTAAAGGTTCCTACATTGATCTGCTGCTGTTCAACCTGCACCTGAGAGCCCACCAGAGTATGGCTAGGGGGGGGAGAACCTAGTGACCATGCACTAATATTTGTAACTCTTGCCAGAACATCCAGGTTTCATGCACAGGATTTGCTCAACACCCAGATTGCACCCACTGGACTTGCCCAGCACCTACATTGCATCCACAAGATCTGCCCAGCACCCACATTTCACCTAACAAACTTGCCCAGCATTCAGATTGCATCCATATGACTTGTGCAGTACCTACATTGCCCTGGACTGGAGTTCCCTGTTGTTTAGCAGGGGGAGATCAATGTCTATGCATTGCCGAGGTGCACAGACATCCTCTCAGGCTGCATCTCGCATTCCCTGCGTGTGTCTCTGGAGTCTGACTTATGCAGATTAGAGGGGAGCACATGAGGCAGCCTGAGATGATGTCTGTGCAACACAGATGCCCATGTGCTCACCCATGGCAGATCCGTGTGTCCTCTGTGGCATGCATACCATAGATTTATCACCACTGTCTTATAATGATAGCAAGGGATCATCTAGGTCCAATTTTGTTCTGAATTCAAGAAAAATAATTATATCTTTTAATGTAGGGGATTTTATTTCAAACATGTATACAGGAGAATAAACTGTTGTGTTTTGGGAAGACTAGATGGATCGAGTGGTTCTTATCTGCCGACACATTCTATGTTTCTGTGTGTAGTCCACAGTTCTGACCAGAAAATAGCCACATGTGCTATTTTCTACCCTTTCCCCAGGAGTCGTTCTATCCTCCTCTCCATTACTGTCTCACCTTAGTTAGGTGTTTTGAGTGGTAAGCATCCACTTAAATCACTTATATACTCCCATGGGTGGGCAAATATCAACTCCTTCCTTAAGCGCAGTCATGAGGGACTAAAGTAACTAAAACTGTGTACCTGGTGATTTCAAGCAGTGAGAGGGCAAAATTCATTTTAACCTGCTATCTCCTACCAGAGTGTAATTTACTGTAAAGGGAAAAAAAGCCTTTAAAAATAGTTTTGCTTTCCTACTAAATGTAGACAATACCGTATGTATTGCATCCTGGGCAGCACTAATACAAGTTGGGAGGCTTGATGATCTGTTTAGATAGCACTAATAGTGACATTTGAGTTTTCATTACTCAATAAATTGTTTCTTTGCTTGTTATTTGCTGTGTCATTATATAGCTATTTGTTTACACGCATGTTATTCTAAGAACATATAACGTTGGTGTGACGTTGAAGATCAAAATAAAGTTAAGAGGTATTGACCCCTTTGCATGTGTTTGCATGACGTAGCGTGGCTGGGATGCATAATGAAGCACATCTGACCGAAGGTTCTTGTGACTTGACATCTTCAAGAGCTAACATACAGGTAGCTCTTTAAGCCAAATAGGTACATTAATTACATTGGCATGGCTATGTATACAATTTAGCAATAAAGTTCTGTTGGAAATATTTTTTGGGCCATAGGAGTCCTTTACGTTCCAGTATTTATAATTTTGTTATGTTACCAACTATTATATGTTTTCAACGCTCATTGTTTGATGCTTTGGAATATGATGCTGCTTTATGTTTACATTAATATATATGTACGGTATATATTGCGAGAGAAAGACAGAGAGCAAAAGAGTAATAACGGTTATAGACATATTTTAATTATCCCCATTTACTCTTATGTAAAATATCCATATGTCATATTTCTGCATAGCAAACATACGTACATGTTTTAAATGGTGGACACGTGTAATTAAACCAAGTGCAGTAATTCTACAGCAGTTCAATGTAACCTCTTGAGTTGATGAAGAGAGCTGACCACCCCAGATCAATGAGTTTTACAGCATACCGACTCACCCAAGACTTCATAGTACCAACGAATCGAAATTCAACATTTCTTTTTTCAACTTGAAGTGTCCAAATTAATGGGTCAATTAGACTCTCAACCGGCTTTCTGAACTCTGCACCCGAGACTCAAGATCAATATATCATTTTTTTCCCTTTTGAAATAGTAATTCAAGAAACATAATTTTAGCAGCAATCTAACGAAAAGTACCAAGTGACTTATGTCGCACAACGCAACAGCCATTCAGTAAGGACATGGCTAAAAGCAGAAGATAACGGCTTGAACTGTACAATAAAAACCTTTAACAGAACATATAGGGAAATAAAAGCTGGAATGAAGCGTTTTAGATATGACATGTATACAATGATAAAAATGATGTTGGCGTACTGGCATTGGATAATGACAATACAAAGTGTACTGGTTTTGAAAGATGATTCAGTGATTGGTTAGTGATGCCTTATAATGGACTAAAAATCTAAAGTAGAACTAAATGTTGCTTATTCTCTGTATTGCAGTGGAATTGTACTTCTTTTTCTAGTTAAAAGATACATTATTTTTCTTCTGCTTTTAAAGAGGTTTGAGACAGGAGAGCCGTGGATGAATGGCTATTGTTAAGAAGCAGGGGAAAAAGGGGGGTTATTTTTGAGATCGATGGAAGAAACGAGGCAAAATACTTTATTCTTGCAAAGTTGAAGAACATAAAAAGAAACTGTTGAATATACTGTATTTAGCTGTGATTACTAAAATTAACAAGAAAGGTATTTTTTTTATTTTGTACTCTTCCAGGGTCTTTTCATGTTTTGATGTTCTAGGTCCATGGAGTACCAAAGTAATAAGTAAAAAATATATAAATAAGTAGAATGGTTTTCAAATGGCATTTTTAAATTGCCTTGTTTGTGTATCAGACCATCCAGATAGGGTTGTCACATTTTCTTCAAAAAGTATCAGCATTGCTATTGCCTCCATAGGATTAACATAGGGCTAAAGCCATTTTTTAAATCAGTCTGCTGGTAAAATACTGGCTGGGTGGCAACCCAATATCCTCATGTCTGGTTTACCAACTGGTGAATTTGTCTACTGCATATGAACCAATATTCCTGTCACTGACTTTTAGCTTCTGGCTTCCGGCCTCAATTACTACTCCGCAATCCGGACACTCATGGTCACATAGGTAAGCTCCTCAACCAAAGTTCACCCTCTGAGCTTAGTACTGACTAGTGTCACTATTACAGAGATTGAAACCATGGCCATCAGGGCAGCGGATCTTGAAGTAACCTCCTTATTGATTCGGAAGTTTAGCAATGCTTTGGGATCCTGCTTAAATTGTAATGTGTCTATGGATCCCAAGCCCTGAGTTATAGTGGGGTTCATGTATTTTAAGTGTTGCCCTGCTGTGTTGCACTTAAATATGTGTAACATATTATAGAAGATTCCTTGTGATTGTCTTAACTTTGAGAAAATAGAGGTAGGTATCAGAGATTAGATGTCTGGTGCAATAAAGATCAGATCACTGAAGTCGTATCAATTGAGATTAATTTAATACCACAGTGGCAATATGCTGCAAAGTCTCCACCCCCGGTAAACAGAACAAATAGACAATTTTCCAATACCTACCTTTATTTTCTCCAGTGTTTTTATTCAGCGGAACCACTGTAACAGAGGGTGGAGTCAGCAGGGACTGCATTGCCACCATACTGCCAAGTGGATTATCGTCCATTTTGTTTGATTGTCTTCTCCTTGGCCACCATCTTTATTTAAACCACCCTCTTTCAAGGTTCTAAGATATTTAATAATGGCAAGTGATAAACAATAACTTAAACTGTTATTTGTTTCAGATTTGATAAAGAGCCAGTTATACCTGGAACATTTGCATAATAGATGCACATGTTCTTTCTGTATCAGCAGGACAAGGTCCGTGTAAAGTGTCCGTGGCAAGATCTGCGAAGTTCCATTTAACATCATTAAATTGTCCATCACAAAGTCCAGTCAATGTCCACCATGAACATTGTTGGTGCCTAGCCCCTGCAAACATTGCCTATTACAATAAAACATTTGTATTCCCACAATATTCTGTGTTTTGTTCCAATTACTCAGAAAACCCTCAAAAACAAATAATGGCACAATGACAACTTTTATATTGCACGTCATTTTGGAAAGAATAAAGTGTGATTCTGCTGAGACACAGTGCTCCAAATTAACGTGTCACCCAATCAAGGGCCTCAATGGCCCCAGCTCACCCGAGTCATGATTTCAGTGTAGCAGTGTCATGTTTTTTGTTTTTTTTATGCTGGGATTTTTTAAGTGGATTACTTTTTGGATGACCCCTTTCTAAGGGCCTGAATATTAAGAGTCAAGGGCATTGGTGGACATTATATGCAAATAAAGAACAATAAGTGCGCTTGGAGCAAACTGTGATAAAAAAATATATGTGATAAACACAATTAATATATATATATATATATATATATATATAACACCTTATAGGTGACAATGTGAAATTATACCCTTAGCGTATCAGGAGGAAGCTTTGATCCCCCTCAAGGGGATGCACTCACAGGATGGCTGGATAATAGTTGCACTTCAAGGGTAAGGTGTCGTTTTGTAGAATCCTGCTGTGGCTAATCTGCTTAGATTTTGGCCCAGGAACAGAAACAACAGATATCCAATTAGTGTGTAACATATACAGACTTTTAATTAAAAAAATATCTGCTTACATGGAAGTTTTCTCTGTCAAACGTAGTGAGCACCACACAGCTGCAGGAGAAATCTTGTCCAGTAAGTATCAAAAAATAAAAGATGTGGAATAAAAATATACACAATATATGTACATAAAGAAAAGCAGGGTGAGTCCAGTCCGCTACGCGTTTCACCCTTCATGGGCTTCTACCAGGCGTCTTGGTGGACATTTATTCAGGTATTTTTTTTCCATAGGTTACAGCCTTTGTGTGCCATGAGGGTGGGCAGTGATTCCTTTCAATTTTTAGTTTTTTTTTTATTCACTAACAATTTTGAGAAATTAAAATCCTCTTATTAAAGATGCAATTGTAGTCTGTTATTTCATTCATTCATTCATTTTTGGCTATTTTTTTTATTCTTAAATGGACAATATCTGGATCATCTATGTAACAAAAATGATGTCAGATTACTACAAAGTTATTGTGACCAAAGAAAAAAAGAAAAACAAACAAAAAACGAAATAATACAAAAATTGCAGACATTGTTGAAGTCAAAATACTACTTGCATTCAGATATAAAGTTATGTAGTTCCCTTTTAATTCTTATTTCATCATTGACTGGTACACTCAGAATTTTGGTTCATCAATGCACCTCTGCATTGCTGTCAAAAGTGGATACTTTATGGATTTTTGTTGGATACATTTAAAAATACTAACATTCTATAGTTGCAGTCTGTGCATGTACTGATGACATACTTGACACTGTAAAATGCAATGAAGCATTCATTTACATGGTCTTTTTATTTATTTTCCAGGAATACTCTATGTTTTACCAAAGCATCCATTTAATAATCACACAGAAGAGAGTACGTTTTCTGAGCACATATAAAGGTGATAACATCAATTTCCTCCCCTACTGTGTAAAAGGCAGAATAAATAAGGTTCAGTAAGAGGAACATTGCTCGTAACTTGGGGATTTTCCCACAGAGCAAATTGTTTAGACCTGTCACATGGTTTTATGTAATTGTCTCTAAATCCGATCCCCCCCCACTGTGGGTTTATTCTGAATCAAGTCAACTGAGCAGGGGAATGTGCCGTGCGGGAAATGATTAGTTAAGCAACTATTATGCTCGGCTGTTGTTCGTTAACTAGAACTGCATCCATTTAATTCACTCACCAAAGCCATTTTTTTTTCCTCCTATGGCTTTCTGAAGCTCTATGGAGTGTGTACTAAAAAGATCCGTGCTCCTTATTTTGCATAAACCAGTGGTGCCTTATGAATGATAAGCATTTATATTTCCATGAAAATTTCTGATAATTTAGCTTGAACTACAAAAATGTGAAAGAGAGAGAGAGCTAGCAGCTAGACCCATTGCCTATCCAACTGGCAACATTCTTTTGAGCCATTTTATTGACTCTGTTGTGACCATCAGTAAGTTTGACTTACTTTCTAATATAAAAAGTTTAATTGATAATGAATACGCCTAAATAAATCATTAGTCTGTCTAATAAAATATAAATATGAAATAATAAATGTTGTACATAAGTCTTTCAAATTTGTGTTCCTTTCCCATTAATCCTGCAAAAAGATGAGGAAATCTTTAACTAACCATATATTTTTATCATCACTCTCTTATTAAAAGGACTGTCTGGTGCCCAAAATGCATCTTCCAAATATTAATGCATATTAATGTGCTTTCAAAGTACTTTAAAATGCATGTTTTAAATTTTTCATTGCTTAAAGTTGAGTAGAGGTCACTTTCCTTTTTTTTTGTGCTGCAGGAACCAAAGAGAATAATTTAATTCCAATGAATGGAATTTCCTGTCTTTCTGGTGATATCATGAACCAATGTATTGCACTGTTAAGAGATCCTACTGTGTACAAGAGCAAGTTTATCACAGTCCACACAATGTATTCTATTCCAGGAGCAGAAAATACTTAAATATAGTATAATAGTTTAATGATGTTCTTTGGACATACACTGACCTTTCCATGAAGACTGGAGTGCTTGTACAGACACTTTGCCTATCCCTGTTCATTACTGTAGCTATGTGTACAGAAATTAATACATACTGAATGCTCTTCTAAGTATTTGCAACTGATTCTTTTTACAGGGTGTCCGTAAGTCTGGAAACATAGGTGTTAACACATCAGATTACAAAATCTGTTCATAGTGTTCACCGTTGGTTAGCATTCACAGCTGAAGACGATTCCTCCAGGATAGAGGTAGAGCTCAGCAGCCCAGACCCCCAAAATAAGGACTGTGAAATGCTTGTTTTGCAGTAGAACATCTTTTTTGTGTATACAGTCTTAAAAAATAGAGGCGCTGAGAAAATGAAACAAACGAAAAAGTTAACAACACAAAAAAACACTATCATAGACATTGTATGCAAAAAAAAGTTTTCCGCTAAGTGTGTGATATTTTATAGGATTCGTTTTCTAGCACATTTCAAATATATTTGTGTCCTTTTCAGGACTAAAAACCTCCCACAGATAAATAGCACAGATATAATAACTACCGTATTTGCTCGATTATAAGACGACCTTGATTATAAGACGACCCCCCAAACTTTGGATATTCCTTTAGGAAAAAAACTAAAAGCCTGAATATAAGACTACCCTATAGGAAAAAAGTTAAACTTGTATATATTCACATGTAAATTGTTTTTTAATAAAATATTATATTAAAAAAAATGCATTTCTTGTGTTTATTTCGTTTTATGTGCCAATGCTGCCTCTCTCTTTCCCATTGCCCCCAGCTTTGTCTCACTCCCCACTCCCCCCTCGCCTGTCTCTTCCCCCCCCACATGTTTCTCTCTGCCCCCTCCCTCCCTTTGTTGCTCTGTCCCCCCTTTCTCTGTCTCACCCCCTTCCTGCTCTGTCCCCCCTGTCTCTCTGCCCCCCTACCTCTCTCCCCCTGTGTCTCTGCCCCCCTCCCTTCCTCCCCCTGTCTCTCTGCCACCCTCCCTTCCCCTTACCTCGATCCCTGGTGGCTAGTGGGGGCAGCCGGGGGATGTCTGCACGATACTTGCAGACATCCTCCATGCTGCCCGACACGGCAGTCTATTATGACGGACAGCTGGTCGGACATAATAGTGTGCCGTGTCGGGCAGCATGGAGGATATCTGCACGTATCATGCAGACATCCCCCAGCTGCCCGATTTACCCTGGTGGCTAGTGGGGCAGCAGAGGAGGTCTGCGCGATGAGCAAAGACTCCCCTGCTGCCGCCCGGCACGCTCGCCGGGACTTCTGTGACGAAAGCGGAAGTACCCGGCTTCATCACAGAAGCCCTGGCAGTCGTGCCGGGCGGAAGCAGGGGAGTCTGTGCTCATCGCGCAGACTTCCCCTGCTGTCAGAGAGGGGGGATCCAGGTCCCCTGCAGCTCTGCTGGGGACCTGGATCCATGTCTTATAATCTGACCTCAATTTGAGGTCAGATTATAAGAAGACCTCGATTATAAGACGAGGGGGATTTTTCAGATCATTTACGGTAATTACCAGTAAGTAAATTCTCCCATTCATATGTTTATATAAACACGCACCCAGATCAGAATTTAGGTCAGTCTGATTTTTTCACTGACCTGTCCACCTTCCTTACTTTTATTAGTAATTAATGACATGGAGGCTTAGCCATGACTTAAGCAACTAATCATTATGTGATGATTATAGCTATTAGTGAAGTATTTAAATATTATTCGATCCCTATCTTTATAAACACAGAACTGAAATTATACACATCTATACGAAAGAAAAAAATGCATACATACATTTATTCTTGATTGATCTTATTAGTAACATAAGAATTTTAGGTTGAAAAAAGACTCAAGTTTATCAAACCTTTCACACATCTCTTTTGATCTAAAAGAATACAAAACATAACATTGACATTATTAATTGATTATTTTTGAAGCTAAAACGCCATTTGGATATTTTACTAAAGCTACAGCTTTCCTTAGTGTTATATAAAAACAAATTGTAGATTTGGTCACACCATATTGCCTTAATCATGGTCAGTCAACAACTTCACCAGACACTCCCAAGGACAGTTCCTATTAATTCTATTCTTGAAACCCAATAGTATTGTGGACTGGGGTGCACAATCCCCCTGTTCCAATCCCACCCATAACTACAGGCAAGGGGCTGCCTACTCAGTTCCATGATGTGCTCAGACCTTTAACACACACCCTCACCATTTTTCTCCATGATTCCAGTCTTGGGCATTGAGTCGGTTAACCAAAGGAAATAGAAAGTCTTAACATATATTAGCATGAGTCCATGTCCTTTGCATCTTATTGAAGTCAGTTCTGCATATTTTTTTATGGCAGTGACTCTTACAGAATATTGAAAAACACAAACTGACAAAGCTTAGACATTGTCAAGAGCCACAAACATGGTGGTTTCAATTTTAGGAGATTGGCCACACTGATTTTTTTTGTTTTATTTCCATGACTTATAAGCAAAAAAAAAAAAAAAAAACATTTCTGGAAGATGCTGCTTTTCTGCTGCTGTCTCTTTAAATCATATAGTTTGCCTGTAATGTAAACAATTGACTGGAGAAAATCAAACCATTGATATAGTTGGAAGGTTAATTTTCATTGCAAACAGTCATTCAAAGCAGTTTAAGACGTACAATGTACCAGCTAAAAAAAGAACAAACAATATTTACCAGCAAATAGTTACTAAGGAGACATTTGTGGTATTGACAGTAAAATGTTGTTTACAGTTACTGTATAAGACTATTTCATTGAGCTTAATAAGGGAGATGAACTGAATCTTTAATTACAAGATAATTGTAACTTGTCAGGCTACGAGGAACAACTGGAAGTGGTGTTAGAAGAGACAGCCTCAGAACTAAGGGAATAACTATGTAAGATGCTCCTAATACCATAATTAGCTGACAATGTCTCATATTTTAGAACACAAATAATTTGTATCTTAACTTGATACGAATAAATATTGCTTATCTGTAAAATATTTGAAGGATAATAAATGTACATATAAAGAAAGATTCAAGCCATCCACAGAAAAGGGAAAATATTTAGCAAGGTCCCTGACTATATTTATCAGATTAATGGAATGCAATGTAATTTATCCGTTTACTAGAAGTGGGACTTAGCAATGCATTGCATTGCAAAACAATTACATTTATAGGCTGCAATCCAGAAATGGGCAATAATGACCCAGATTTCATTTGAAACAAGAAGATATTCAGGGACGTTCTCTCTTTTCTGGTAAGAAACACTCACATGCGTGATTCCAAGTTTTTAAGTATTTTCATTGTCCTGGTAGGAAAAAGAACTTCTACATCCTCATCGTTTATACTTTTAATGTATTGAGAAAAAAAAATTATCCATACATTGGGCTCTATTCAGTGAAGGTCGAGAATAGTCTTGAGAGTTCGAATTTGACTGTAAAAGTCAACCTCCTCATGCTGTTCACCAAAAGAAAGTCTACCTTTATCTCCCTCCACTTTGTCAAAGTCTATTTAGTACTCCCATTTTAAACTCCCTTCAGTGAAGAGCAATACAAATTGCTACTCACAAAAAAACAGAAGGGAGTTCAAATTGGGAGGTGAGTTGGACTATGAATTTCAGCCTTCCTACCGAAAAAAAAAAAAAATATCCTGGGGTCTGCCAAAATTGCCACCAAAACCCTTAGCACATATGCGGGGCCATGACAAGTAGTCCAGGCCCATCCACATATAATTAATACTGCACCGGAAGATGCCAGTGCTTCCTGGCACTTATAATAAATATGGGGGGGGGGGGGCTCCCCATTATGATAAACAAGGCTGGGAGCCTGTCAAATTGTTCCCTCAGCTTCTCAAAAACGTCACCGTGTGGTAATGAATCTTCAGTGGTGCCAGGTTTTGACGGGTACTTAACATTACAACATTTTTAGACTACCGTTCCCATGGCACGAAGCCATCCATCCAGACTATATGAAAATATTGTCCAGAATGGCGAGAGTACTAAAGCTGGTCATCAAGGACATAGTGAGAGGGAATAGAGAGAGAGCTGAGGAACACAGAAAGACCGAGAGAGATCAGAACCACGGGACAATTACCATGGAAACTGACAGCATGCACCTGGTGATTTATCCACTTTTAGGGCCGCAATCACTTTTTATGAATGGTTTTACCTGTGGTTGCAGAGTTCTGTGATCCACCCCCGGAGTGAAATAAACTGAAAAAATTCTTTAAGTATAAGATACATTTATTTGCATGCACATAAGTAGTGTTGAGCGAACCCGAACCGCACTGTTCGGGTTCTTACCGAACATTACGGTGTCCGTGCCACGAACCCGAACGTGAACATTTCACTGTATGTTCGGGTTGGAGTTCGAGGTTCGGCTATAAACCGAATATCTATAAACCGAAAGTTATTCGGTTTATAGAATAGCAATAGCATTACATGTATTCCATAAACCGAAAGTCTATAAACCGAAAGACATTCGGTTTATAGACTTTCGGTTTATAGAATACATGTAATGCTATTGCTATTCTATAAACCGAAATAGAGTCCCCATTCATACGAATAGGTCAATTGACCTATTGAAATATATTGATGACATATACAGCTGACAACATCAGATTGGAGCAAGAGTTCCAAAACCAGAAGAGTGGCCACTACAGGTTAAAAGTGGAAATAGCCACAAAACTCCTAAAATCAATACAGGTGCCAGGAATGCAGAGTGGAACCATGACACGTGGTCTTTATAAGAAGAGTCTATATTGTTTTCTTTCACACACTTTAGGCCCAAATGTCAGCATATATTTGAAAATTGCTCTTCTCTTCCAGTTCAAGCAATATGTATTATTCTTTGAAAATACAGTTCCTGCACTTTTTAATATTGCCCTTTGAAATGATATGCAGACAAAAAACGTTACAAACATAAAAAAAATACTTATACATAGTCACTTAAAACCAAGAGTAACGTGAATCAATTTCAGCTATTCATTCTAATGTCACATACTGTTCAGTGCTAAATATACATATATAGAATCCTAAGAAAGAACTTCTACTAAAAGAAAAAAAGAAAAACAAAGAAAGAAAAGAGAACTTTGGCAACCAGCCATTTGCATTAGGACAATGTGCATTTATCTAAATTAGACGAATTTTAGAGGTATAAGAGTGAGGTAGGTGGGACCAAAATGAACAATAGAAGGCTCACCTTAGGATATGAATGCCTAGATTCAAGAAAAAATTGGAAAACGGTGTAAATTACAGAAAAGTATATGGATCAACTCTGTCAGAAAGCTTAAAATCACTTTGCAGCTCATATCCTAGTTTCATAGTGATTAAGAGAAAAGAGTAAAAGCCATAAAAGAGACATGGAAAATTGAGACAGAGCAAACCCATTCATTGAGAAATCTATAACAATACATGAAAACATAACCACCAAATTCATCAAATCACAAAGAAGATGAAAACATGGCCTGATTTAAGAAAGGTGTTCATTACTAAAGGATTAACACCACCCACATACAACAAACTCACTTTCGACTCACCATGCAGTAATAACATCCTATACAGTCAGAAAACATTAGAATGTACCAAAAGGATTATGCACAAGGAACGAGAGGATTACAGAACAAGAAACTCTTGATCTTACTGAGGGAACACTCAGCGGGTTTGGAATAAGAGCCTTTTTTTTTTCCTTTTAAAAGAAATTAATGAAAGAAAAAGTCAAGAGAATACAACACATTTGCATATTTGATGTTCAAAAGATTTGCGCTCAATATACATGGAGTTTTGATAAGACTCGAATGTGAGCTGAGAGCGGGAAAATGGCCGGAAAGGCAGGAGAGTCTGTCCTTAGACAGTCGTTCACATTCGTACACATTGGATTATTCTGTATAGTATTAGAATTCTAGAATTCTTAGAAAAGAAACAGTAATATGCTTCGTGCATGACATAAGTCAAAAAAGAGGGACTAGGTATTTATATATTATAAAATGGTAGGCGGGGCCAACTGAATCATGTGGGGGAGGGGTGAGGCTGACTGGATCCTGTGTGTGTGTGTGGTGGGAACCTTGAGTGAATCCTGTGTGTGTGGTGCGAACCCTGAGTGAATCCTGTGTGTGTGTACGTGTTGAGGGGATCCTGAGTGCCTCACTGGATCCTGTGTGTGTGTGTACGTGTTGAGGGGATCCTGAGTGCCTCACTGGATCCTGTGTGTTCGAGAGGCGGCACCTTTAACTTAAATATTTGAATGGTAAAAATGAACACACAGTAACTTTAAATGGTACTCCATCACTGGACAGTAGGTTGCAAAAAAAAAAAAAAATGATAGGTTTTATTTGGGGGTTGGGGGGGGGGGGGGGGGTATTTTTGTTGGAGTAGGCTTTTTTGGCAGTTTTTTCCATGTACCAATGTTGGTATATTATTTTTAATCAAAAGTAGCATATAGAAAAAACACAGGAAAAAGAACAACTGAAAATTGCTTGTAAATGACTCACAATCTGTATGAAATGTATTCTCATCAACATCCTACTGAGAGGAAGTGTTATCATAAACACATATTTTGATTCCATTATACTCTTTCAGTGTCCAAAATTGTTGTCATATGAAATGGGAAACAGTTGGATCTGCTATCCGTAGATGTGCCAGAAAAAAAGCAAATGAAAAGTCCAGTAAACAAAACAATGGAGCAATTTCAATAATGTGTACAAAAGAGGGGGGGGGGGGGGGGGGTGGTGGGAGCCGCAATTAACCAAGAATGGACAGCACTGACAATAGCCTGTCCTATAGTACAAGATCTACTCGGGAGAGCATCATAGTCTTTTTGCTCACTAGCACCATTATAGCGGAAACCTCTTTATTAACATACAAGAGTATTCCCACCCATAAGGGCAATATAGACCCAAAATGTATAGCAAGTCACCCCTGCATGGGGAACACAGCAAACCACAGACGTATGTTTTGGCCTTGTCAGTGTGGTATGGCTGATGATCCTCTAGGTCAGTGCTTCTTAAACCTGTCCTCAGGACCCCCCAACAGTCTGGGATTTAGGGATTACCCAGTTGTGTTTAAATAAGAATATGTAGAACACCTGGTGTGGTTCCCTAACCATTAAGCAACCATACCAGGTGTTCCACAGTGTGAGGTCATTTAAAGTGACAGTGTTACATGGAAGCACCATGCATGTGTTATAACATCATGGTATAAATACACTCCAAACCTGGATACAAAACAGTAGGATACAATAATAATAATACAATATAATAAACATGACATTCAAATCTCTTTCTATATAATTGCTATTTGCATTAAACACTGGGAAAAAGTGTGTAAAAAAATAAAAAAAAATAGTATATTAGAGGATTATCTCCCAAAAGTAAGTAAGTGGGATACTTCAAATAAAGTGCACAAAAATTCTAAAAACAACACTGTACTCCTGATGTTAATAAATCTGATACAGTTGATACACTTTAATATAAAGCCGCAGCTGTTCCTGTAAACTTAAAAAAAATTAGAAAAATTAGAAACACATTGTTATTTAATATATATATAGACATAATATGAAAGCATCTTAATATACATATACGGAACAGCTGCGTTCAAATTACATAACTGAGCCTCACGACTAGAGAAAATCTGAAAGACATAAGTAACAGATGTGTGTGTATATATATATATATATATATATATATGTATATATATATATATTAGTTTAAGCATCTGCATTTAAATAATTTTTATATCCTGAGTGTTGAACTCACAAGTAGCTAGTTGTGTAGCTTTAATTGTTTGTATTAACATGAGGGACTAGAGGAATGATAAAAGATCCAATTCTCTATTTAACCCTTTAGGTGAGAGTGTCTCCAGCTCATGGATCCACCAACCTCTCTTGTTGGTACTTGTTCAATAACACAATATTTATTTACGTTCATGAAAGTGTGCTAGGAACGGTAAATCTAATTCTATGGTGTTAATAGTAGATTTATGTTTGGAAAAGCGATTCTTAATTTTTTGTAGTGTACCCCACACGGACATGTCAGCACGTACACAACATAAGCTGAATGGTGAAATACCAATTTATTGTGTACCACTTTTCTCTTTGCGCATGTTTAAAGCCATCTCCTTTAAAGGAACACAAAACATTACTATTTACTTGTGCTTTTAATATAGAAGCACAAGTGAAAGTATGAGGATGAACTGGCGTGTACTCTAGATAGAACTTGCCAGTTTAACCTCTGACCTGCAGCTACCATACTTCCATAGGGAGCAGAGAGGCTTTAAGATATCTTACTGATGAAAATAATCCATTACCCAAAATACTTCTGGTCCCAAGCATTTTGGATAAGGGGTATAAACACCAACCTTCTCTCAGGGCAGTGCCTAATTATCATACAAGCTATGGTGTTATTACCTGTGCTTCAGCAGTCTCTCTGACCACGCTCTGTTCTGTTGCAAATTGACTTTGATTCCTGTGTACCGAACTCTCCTTGTCTTAATGATTACCCTGATTGTATCCTACATTCTGACCCTGGCTTGCTTAACGGATACCAAGCTTGTCTCCTACATCCAGACCCCAGTTTGCTTAATAGATACCCCACTTGTCTCCTAAGTTCAGACACCGGCTTGCTTAATGGACTAACCTGTTGGCCTCCTGTCCTGACCATGGCTTGGATCTCCACTCCCACACCTCTTCAGTCTGCCCTATAGGACTGTGAGTGCACTTACTGAACACTTACTGAACTGTAGCCAGCCAACCTCGCACCCACTGCTCTAAGGCTCCTAATCCAAACCCTGACACCATTGTATTTGTTATTGTTGATTGATTTAATGCACATATAAAAGTGTCAGAAATCAGTACAAAAGTATTTAATGCTATGCAGACAGGTATAGTAAGAAACATCATCATAACACCAGCAAAAAAAGTTTTTCCTGTCAAAATTAGGATTCTGTATAGGCGTTATTTCTGTTCACTCCAGTAGATGGCAGTGCAGTTGCATTGTATTGAATGTCCTGCAAGACATTTATTCTGAGAGTTTCTTGAATCTTCTTGAACATATTGCTAGCTAGTTGTCTGGCCCCCTGGGATGGTACTTGAGTTTGCCAATGCACCATTCGGCGGGAAGGGGTTAAAAAAATTTGTTTATTGAGAGCAAACTCAATACACATACAAAACACTGTCTTTTTGCTCCAGGCCTCACCAGAGACACATAGGAAAAGATCAGGGTTTTTGTAGACCTTATGGGTCCCTGCCAAAATATCAACCTGGAAGTTTGGGCAGTTTTTAGCAAATAACAAACTTTTGCAAATAATTGTCTGAGAGCATAAAAAACAATGAAAATAGTTAAATCTCTGGTAAATAGCCAATTGAACAAATCTGTGTTGAAAAAAGTACAAAATTATTGTGCTTAAATGTTTTTCATTTATTGCGCTGTTGCTTCAATAAACACCTTGAAACATATTTATTTTGTGATTTGTGGATTTAGCACAAATCACTCACTCACTCAAGTGTAATGTTTGTGATGTGAGTGTGTCAGCGCAGGCTCTTCATATGCATAGAAACGGAACAGAAGGGAGGCAGAGGTCTACAAAGGTCCTGGTTACAGATCTTCAGGAATAATGGAGACCTACAAGGCTACTTTCATCCATTAACAGTAGCTAGGATCACAGAATATAATTCAGGGATGCCAAACTCCAGCTGATGGTGAGCTCCAACAGTAACAGTTCCCACACAGCCAGTACTTTAGCAACAGGTCAGTAACAAATGTCCTTGAGGTCAATGTAACAGGACAGCTAATCTATATTTTTCACTTGTGCAAGTGAAAAAATAGGTGTCCCTAGATGGAGGATAAACTGGTATGTAATTCTGATAGTACATGCCACTTTATCCTCTGACCAGCAGCTGCCATACTTTCCGGGAAGCAAGCAAGTGCACAGAGAGACCCTCGTGTTTGCATGGGATCAGCAATGATTGCTCGAGAGTTTCTTTTGAATAACTCTCGACTGTGAAGATACCACCGTTTTTATATTCACAAGCTAAGATACCTCTTTCCTGAGCCATGACCATGAACCCGATTCATAGATAATCTTAAAGGTTCTAGTATACCAGTGACTTTTCAAAAAAGCAGCAGCCAGGAAAGACCTACTCTAAATACTTTGCAATATATCTTAATAACGTGGTTATTATAAGAAAAGGGACACTACCACTTACATAAGATGTAACAAGATAACCAGTGCATTTAAAACAAACACATATATGACATATGCCCCTGTGTTTTTTTTTCTATGTTTGAATTCATTGAATATAAAAGTAAAATTACAATTAGGTGTCTACCTCCTGCATCCACTTTGTGAATTCTACCCATGAAGCAACATTCTCCAAAATATTCCAGCAAGTCTCACTTTACAACTGTGGCCAAAGCCTGCATGATGATGTCATAAGATACACCCCTGTTCTCTTACTGGCTCCTGTGTACCACTAGTTGGAAGGAGTAGGTGGTTGTGCACACTTTTTTTTTTACTTGCCTTCCAACACAAAAGTAATCATTTTGGAAGAGAGAAGAGATTGACCTGATGAAACAGGATCATAACCTGCCCTGTGGTGATGTAATAATTACATTACCCTCTCATTTAATGCAAGTCTGTGGACAGAAGTCAGAATTTATAGACTGCATTCTGTATCCTCAGCCCTATAGTGAGACACTAGTGCTGTAAAGTCACTGGGGGGGCGGCACCCAAAAGCATTATATTTCACAAAATGGAGGCGTCCAGTCACACTTGGTAAAAAGACATCATCTGAAATGAACAATGCAAAATAAAAAATAAAACCTTTACATTTTGGGTGGGAATGTCCATTTTTTAACAAAAGAAAGTTCTTTATTATTATTTTTGTGATGCAATCAGTTTCCAAAGAAAAAGAGGATCATTATATATTAAAAACATAGGTACCAGTATAACAACATCTGTACAATGACAGCTCTGCATATTAAAGGATTGTAGACTTCATGCTTTACAAGTCATTTTGTTTTTGCCTGTCAGTCAGCAACAAATCTCAAACTGTCCTCCAAGTAACCTTTGAGAAAAAATATTTTCATAGTGTCTTTGAAGTAGATAACACTGTTTGAATGTCATAGCTATGTTTAAAGTACATTGGACTATTTAACCTGTGCTGTCACATGAGATGTATGGTTCCTTAGAAAAACATCCTCAAGCGGAAACTAACACCAATGAACTACAAATGGTTCATACAAAGAATGGTCTGTTTAATGCTATCTTACAGTCTCCTTTAAAAGTTCAGTTGTAGAAAAGTCATGAATTCTAGTTGTAATCTTGCTATGCCAATGGCTATCTACATGATAATATGATATATATAGCCATTCAATAAATGTGAAGAATATTAGCAACAGTTTCCTTATACTGAATGGTACTCTTATTTACCCATAGAACAGTCTCATTTCCTTAGGGAATTAGCTCCTATTTATATACACGTGTGTATCTATTAAGATACACGGGTTTACTTACAAGTCCAGGGACATGTTTTATTCAACCCTTGCTTCCTTGAAGGAATCAAGGGTTAAACAAGTTGGAATAATTGTACAAGAATGTCAGAATCCTGTTAGTGTTCTAGCACAGGACTCGACAAATTTAATTTGATTCTAGGAGCCAGCAAAATTTATTAGGAGCCAGACAATCACGCAAACATACACGCAATTCATAAACACACACACACACCAACCCACAACACATATACACACACACACACCAACCCACTTCACATATCCACCACACACACACCAACCCCCTTCACATATACTCCACACACACACCAACTCACTTCACATATACACCACACACACACCAACCCACTTCACATATACACCCCCCCACTTCACATATACACCCCCCCACTTCACATATACAACACCCCCACTTCACATATACACCCCCCACTTCACATATACACCCCCCCACTTCACATACACACACACCTACTTCACATACACACAGGCCTCACACATACACACAGACCTCACACATACACATATACACCTCACACATACACATATACACCTCACACATACACATATACACCTCACACATACACATATACACCTCACACATACATATATACACCTCACACATACAGTTTTTTTTTTCCTTTCTTAACTTGTGAGCAGTGAATATTGGCTGCAGCACGAATGTTCCCCCCTTCCCTGCAATGAGGTAAAGCAGCAGGGAGGGGGAACATTCGTGCTGCAGCCGATCTTCATTGCTCTTTCGGCTGAGTGCTGGGTTGTCAAGTGACGACACCCAACACTCACACACGCGTTGCGCGAGGGGGCGGAACTTGCGGTCTGTGCAATCCGCACAGACTTTCCCCCTTTGCGCTGCAAAAAAACAAAACAAACGAATGGCAGCGACAAGGGGAACATGAGAGTAACAGCACCCGGGCGCCGGGCTTAATTTCCAAGTCGCCATGGCGACCAGGCGGGGTTTGTCGAGCCCTGTTATAGAAATACACATTACGTTTGATTTAGTACCTTCAGATAATTCTGCTGGTGATGGAGTATATGTGTGATATTTCCCATAGTTTGTAATCAAGGACTCATTACATTTCTATTATTTAGAATTTTAAGGAATTTTCTATCTGCTTTCCATGATCAGTATAGTTTTTATCATTGTTAGCGGGAACTGAAAATAATACATGTTCTGAATCTAATCTTATATTAACTGCTGTCAAGTTAACTCCCAGTATGCTCTACAAAGAACTCATTTTACCACTGGCTGGTTAGAGATCTTGGTAGCTGCAGTTACACAACAGCTGGACAGTCAGCTATTAACTTTCAGTGCTCTACGGAATATGCAGATCTGTGTTATTGGAAAACCCAATAAAGAAAACTCTGCTATGCACAATGCTTATACTTACATTTGTATAGCTTACCCCTAGGCTTGACAAATATAATTTAGTTTTAGAACTAAAGCAAAACATGTAGGAGCCAGACAATAGCACATACATGCAATCACCTGGCGTACAGACACTAAGGAGTGGTGCGCAAGGGGGCAGAGCAGGAAGTCTGTGCAGCACACATTCTGCTCTCTCGCGCTCTGCTGGAAAAGAAAAAACTGATCCTAGTGGCGAGGTGCTCTAGAGTGGGGCAGGGGAGGAATAAGCATAATTCCTTCCTCTGTGGGCTGATCGCATGTCAAGTTGCAGCTCCTGTGAGTGACCGAATAATCAGAGTGCGAGTCGCGACACTGGTGCTTGCTAAAAGAGTAGCTCATGCGGGTCCCTGACATCCTCTCCCACTTGCGTGGCTTCTAGTGGCGCTCTTCTTCTTCACTGTGATAGCATACCCTGGCATGTGCCAATGCACACCGTTAGTATGGGGGTCCCATTCTAACAGCATGCACCAGTGCATTGCATCAACTGCACCCTTGGGCGTCCACAGGATTGTTTCCAGGGGAGGCAAAATATCCTTCCTCCCTTGCCCTCTGCCAGGCTCCTGGAAGAAGTTCCATGGTTGGAGGCAAATGTTAGTTATGAAAAAAACGGTCAGAAGCTCCATTCGATGGAGTATAAAAAGTCAATTGTTTTTCACATTTTGGCAAAATGAGTTGCCCATTAACAGGAAAGAAATCTGAACATGGTAGAAGTGGCTAACAATATCCATGATGCTCAATTAATATGAGTTTATACACCTGCAGCAATGGTCTGAATGAAACACCTGAAATTAATAATTAAGAGGTGTGTCCCAATACTTTTGTCCATATAATGTATCTTGGGGACTATATATGAACTGATTTTGAGATGGTATTTTATTATCAGATTTATATTGATATCTTTCACCCTAGCCTTTGAGCACAGGTTATTGTCTATTTGATTATATAAGGATGTGAAGCACAGTCTATTTTTGTAAGTACTATAAATATTGCTGTCAACTGTAGTGTATTACCTGTATCTATGACTCATCACCTGCATGAATGAATCTACCGAAAAACAACTTAATATTCCTTTACCTTGATCCTCAAGTGTTCAATTTTTATTAAATTTCATAAATTATCTGAACTTGCAGTTGCCCTTTTTCCACAAAATAACATTTGGCATGTACTGAAAAATGACTTCACAGGGAAGTAAATTAGGGAGTCTATCAATGGCAATAAGATTGAATATAATGTTCTCACTTGTCTTGTAAAATTAATCTTTAACATAATCACCATGTTCAAAATTTAGTTATTTTTCTGTAAATTAAAGGGCAATGCATTTTTAACGGATATGACTATAAAATATAGTGTTATAATTTACTGTCTAGATAACTCATTTTTCTTTAAATAATTCTTATGATTAGAAAAACACTCATTCATATTTCCACATATTGTATTTCTATACACTAGACCGGCTTGAGTGATCTAGAATGCACTAGTGTTTGGAAATTTGATTACTGCTGTTGATAGTAGTTTGTAATTATAGGTTTAATGATTGAACTATTTATCATTAATGACTAGCTGTTTTTAAGCATTAGGGAAGTAATCTATTCAGATTGCTCACTGAATCTTAGTAAAAACTACACAGAGAGGTAAAAATATAGCCAGGACCAGAAAGATAAGTGCTCCCACCTTCTATGGATGGTTTCAATGACAAGTAATGCAATCTCTGGAGATTGTGCTTGCTGTGGAAGGAGCATCACCTTGATTAAGCACAAGATATGTTTCATTGCAAATTGTCTATTTGGACAGTTTGGATTATTTTAGTATGTAAGCAGTTACAGAACAATGCATTAGAGATGCACCCATGACTTCCTTGTACAGCTAGTGACCAACAGGTGATATAACAAAGTTGCAAAATATGGCTTCCATGGAGCTGGAGGTTTCTTCATTTTATTCCTTCCTGTCCTAAAATTGTCATAAGGGAAACAAAGCGAATGCTTCGTGGACTGCTGGAAGTCATGTGATGAGATCATGTGACTACAGTGGTAAAGATGCTAGGGCTAATATTAACTCTGTCCGACATCTCTAAAAGTCTAATATGAAGTCTGATAAATACTGACTATCATAAAAGATTGTTCAAAACGAGAGTAAAGCCAAACTTTATTTCGTTAGAAGATTTGACTAGTTAAGCAGGAGAGATACTAAGCACTAGAAGATTTGCTTCTTGGAATTTGAGCAGTGGGCAAGGTATAGACACACCTTCTATTGGCCTGTCAGTCACATAGAAAAGCCTCTATTGATGTAGCTCTGTGAACAAATTCTTGTCTGTAAAACTAAAAGCGTGAATTGGGAGGGCTAACACCTCAAGAGGCCACACCCACAAGCAGACGCTCGAGAAAGTAAAAGTGCTTGTTTTTCCCTACTTAATTAGTAAAATAAATGTAAAAACCACTGGTGACACGACTTGGCCATGTCTTACCCTTGGTGACACTGGCTGTTTTCTAATTTTTACAAGAAAAATCTTATACACATCTACAAATGCTAATAAAAAAACCTGCTAAATAGATTCTAATATTTGTCCTGCGTTTAGAAAAAGCCAATATCTACATGATTTTCGGTAGTTTTTTTTTGCAAGTTATAGGTTCAGTAACTGAAAGAGGTCTATTGCTTACCATTTTTGTCTACAGTGACCTTTTTTTCTCTCTAGAGGCAGTCTAGCAACAGAAACAGCAACAGAAGTGATCACTTCTGAAATTATAGCCCACAACAGGCATGCTGCCTCACAATATGGTGCCTGATGGTCAAACAAACAGCAAATTTCAGTGTTGCTGAAATGCCTCAATATTAAGGCATTTCACAACACCAGCTGAGCAATGGAAGCGATCAGTGATTGCTTCCTAAGTTCATTTCACTGCAGGGTGTGCAAAGGACATCCTATGTCGGAAATTAAGTTTCTCCCTAGATGTGCCTGGCACTGTCTATGTCATGAAGGAGTTAAGCCTCATTTATCAGTAACTCATCATGTTAGGAAATTAACACTTTAGAGCATGCAAAACCCTACAAAGAAAATAATCTAAATCCCTATATTTCAATTAAATAGTAAGCTATTTTCATGCTGATTATTGAGTTAAGCCACATAAAGGATTGCTTGAGATTTATAAATGTTTCAATTAACTGTTTTATTATAGCTGATACCCTTCCTTCCCGGTGATTGGCATAACAAAAAAAAATATAACTGTACAACTGTGGATATAATGTTTCTATTGAAAGTAAATAAATTCATATTAATTGATTCATGTGGTGAAGTGCAACAGTTTCTCCAGTTCTGCAAGATTTAATGTCAAAGGATGAACGAAATGTGCTTAGGATTTTACAGCATACCCTCTGAGACTCAATAAATAATAGATGTTTGTTCTTCAGTTCAACACAATCTGGACACTAGGAAGAGAAATATTGCAGTAACATTTCCATTGTGTAACATTCAGACATCTGTATTGATGTTTACTACTCTGTCACCCATCAGGAACTAAAACTTCAAGAATTTCCCTTTATCAGCATTAAAACAGTCTCTTGTTACTACGCATACATATACAATGTATAACTTTAGTCAAAACGCATCCAGAATGCACAGGTGTATAGACAGATGGACTTCTTGGGTCCTTGCATGAATGAATATAGAGGAAAAAAGATGATCACTGTTAAGCTTATTTGCATACACCTTCCCAGAATCCCTTGCTTTGGTCGTAGCACTGCAATATAGGATTTCTGTGGGAAATGCATTCCCAAAGGACAAATCACTGGCCCTCTTGCTCATTGTTACCTGTCCCATGGAACTATTGACTAGCTCTATGGGGCCTCATGTTGTCCCCTGTTCTCAAAGCCCCAATAGCCTGTCAGTAACCTGGGCCTTTGCCCTTTACACACCTTGGCAGTGACCTGAGGCACCCAATTCAGTACATCAAGGAATACAAGACAAGGTGCCCAGGCAATGCTATTCCAAGTAGTGTGTGCAATGTTATTATATGTTAGTGTTGAAATGAGTACTTATCCAATCAATTAGTGTTTACTGTCCTGTGAGCAGTCTATTGTCTCTTGTAGTCTGGATCTCTGGATCTAAAGGTGGCATGTTTATTTTATGTAAAGTTATACTGTGTTTAATTCCCTGTTTCAGATAAGGTTTTCTATTGTTTGAGGCTTACCTTGTTATAATTAGTTTCCCCTGTGCCTCCATCTAGTTTATGTCACATTTGTCTGTATATAAGTCTGTGTTCTTTCACAAAAAAATGGTAATTCCTGCTGTACCTAACTGCTAGTGGTCGTGTCTGCTATTTGGGTACAAAGAGCAAGGCTCCAGGAACAACTTGCTGGATTAGGCTGAGCTTTATTCGGGGGCTAAGGAGGTGATTTCCTACAATGGGCCTTGGGTTTGGCACTTGGCTTAAGTTCAAAACGCACAGGAAGTTTCACCTGACATGGTGCTTCAGCCCAGGAGGCTGGCACATGCTGAAAATGTTAGTGCACGCACAGCCAATCAGGGCGGGGAGGCTTTAAAAAAAAAAGTGAGGGCAAACATGACATCTTCCCAGGGTCCACTTATTCCTGGGGGAATTTAATGCCTCAGGCAGCACCCTGGCAGAGGCGGCACTTTGCTGCTCAGTGCAGCAGTCTTTTTCTTTTTTCCCTTAGGAGCTTGATAGAAAGAGGTCTCGGACAATTAGTTGAGACCTCTCAACTCTCCTGATTGGCTGAGAGGTCAGAAGCCTCCCGTTATTAGCTCAGCCCCTCCTTCACACAAGGAGCTCAAAGCACAGAGATGCCTGCAGCAGGTAAGTTAAAAACTGACAGTGTGTGTGTGTTTATATCAGTGTGAGTGAGTGTGTGTGTATGTGTGTGTGCGTGTGTATGCCAGTGTGAGTGAGTGTGTGTCAGTGTAAGTGAGTGTGTGTGTGTGTCAGTTTGAGTGTGTGTATGTCAGTGTGAGTGAGAGTGTTTGTGTGTATATCAGTGTGAGTGTGTTTGTATATCAGTGTGTGAGTGTGTATGTCAATGTGAGTGAGTGTGTGTATGTCAGTGTGAGTGTGTTTGTATATCAGTGTGAGTGAGAGTGTGTGTATGTCAGTGTGAGTGAGTGACAGACTGTCTGTATACAGGGAGTGCAGAATTATTAGGCAAGTTGTATTTTTGAGGATTAATTTTATTATTGAACAACAACCATGTTCTCAATGAACCCAAAAAACTCATTAATATCAAAGCTGAATATTTTTGGAAGTAGTTTTTAGTTTGGTTTTAGTTTTAGCTATTTTAGGGGGATATCTGTGTGTGCAGGTGACTATTACTGTGCATAATTATTAGGCAACATAACAAAAAACAAATATATACCCATTTCAATTATTTATTTTTACCAGTGAAACCAATATAACATCTCAACATTCACAAATATACATTTCTGACATTAAAAAACAAAACAAAAACAAATCAGTGACCAATATAGCCACCTTTCTTTGCAAGGACACTCAAAAGCCTGCCATCCATGGATTCTGTCAGTGTTTTGATCTGTTCACCATCAACATTGCGTGCAGCAGCAACCACAGCCTCCCAGACACTGTTCAGAGAGGTGTACTGTTTTCCCTCCTTGTAAATCTCACATTTGATGATGGACCACAGGTTCTCAATGGGGTTCAGATCAGGTGAACAAGGAGGCCATGTCATTAGATTTTCTTCTTTTATACCCTTTCTTGCCAGACACGCTGTGGAGTACTTGGACGCGTGTGATGGAGCATTGTCCTGCATGAAAATCATGTTTTTCTTGAAGGATGCAGACTTCTACCTGTACCACTGCTTGAAGAAGATGTCTTCCAGGAACTGGCAGTAGGACTGGGAGTTGAGCTTGACTCCATCCTCAACCCGAAAAGGCCCCACAAGCTCATCTTTGATGATACCAGCCCAAACCAGTACTCCACCTCCACCTTGCTGGCGTCTGAGTCGGACTGGAGCTCTCTGCCCTTTACCAATCCAGCCACGGGACCATCCATCTGGCCCATCAAGACTCACTCTCATTTCATCAGTCCATAAAACCTTAGAAAAATCAGTCTTGAGATATTTCTTGGCCCAGTCTTGACGTTTTAGCTTGTGTGTCTTGTTCAGTGGTGGTCGTCTTTCAGCCTTTCTTACCTTGGCCATGTCTCTGAGTATTGCACACCTTGTGCTTTTGGGCACTCCAGTGATGTTGCAGCTCTGAAATATGGCCAAACTGGTGGCAAGTGGCATCGTGGCAGATGCACGCTTGACTTTTCTCAGTTCATGGGCAGTTATTTTGCGCCTTGGTTTTTCCACACGCTTCTTGCGACCCTGTTGACTATTTTGAATGAAACGCTTGATTGTTCGATGATCACGCTTCAGAAGCTTTGCAATTTTAAGAGTGCTGCATCCCTCTGCAAGATATCTCACTATTTTTGACTTTTCTGAGCCTGTCAAGTCCTTCTTTTGACCCATTTTGCCAAAGGAAAGGAAGTTGCCTAATAATTATGCACACCTGATATAGGGTGTTGATGTCATTAGACCACACCCCTTCTCATTACAGAGATGCACATCACCTAATATGCTTAATTGGTAGTAGGCTTTCGAGCCTATACAGCTTGGAGTAAGACAACATGCATAAAGAGGATGATGTGGTCAAAATACTCATTTGCCTAATAATTCTGCACTCCCTGTATGTGTGTGAGGGAGTGTGGATAAAGGGGTTAATTTCTGTGACACTGCCTAGATATCCAGGAGTTAACTCCTCTGACATTGACTATACCTGTCTGGATTTTGTTATAGCTCACTGGTCACATTAGGTTTTAAGGAATTGCACAGGGTATTATCATAATAATGTTTTACCATTACTATATTTTCACCTTATGGGTGAGCTCTTTAAAAAAAAAATATTATGTATATAAGAAGTGCTTTAGTGGGCAAATAACATATTTTCTTCTAAGAGCTCACCCACAAGGTGAAAAGAAAGAAATGGTAAAACAAACATTATTATGAAAATAGGCTGTGCATAATATGTGGCCACTGACTTATAACATGATTCAAATATTGTACATTAAGTATGCTCAGTTAGTGTACACATTTCAATCATGGCCTGTCAATAATCGCACCATATCATTTTGCATATAGAAAGGTGCTCTTTTTAGTTTAAATTATCATGGCTGTGGGATTTTTTTGGGGGGGGGGGGATTGGCAGCATTTCGTTTTTCGACCCAGGCAGCACAATGTGTTGGGCCGGCCTTGGCCCCTGCTGCCCATGTGACTGTCTCACACACGATCTGGTAGAAGCTGGCCAGGGACAGGGAGCTCTCTCCCTGATTCCTTCTCTTAGAGTTGTGGAGAATGCAAGTTTAAGATTGCTGCTTTATAGAACACAGGCTTTTTTCCAATGTGATTTGATGCAGGCATTCTGCGTAAATCACATTTTTAATATTTGACTCAAGCCCTCCTCAGTGATTACTCTGCATGTTTACTACAAGAGCAGTAGCACTAATTATATAGACACTGAGCATATAAAGTTTTGTTTCAGTCACTTCCTGTGTTTCTGAAGAAAGAAAGTGTGACACTTAACCCAAATATAAACAGTGAACAAAATAGTGAATAAAGTGAAATGGTAATTAAATTATACTCCTCCTCTGGCACTGCAGCACCCGTAAAAGTGCTCCTCGGGCACTTGACAATAGAAAAACAAGACGGAGTAGGGGCGCATGTACCGGGAAGAGAAACAAAAAAACAACAATAGTGCAACACAGTTTAAATATAATTGGATGTATAGTAAATCTCTACAGGGGTGCACTCACAAACGGATATTGAAATCAGGCTCATCAGAATATGTAGTCAGTCGGTTTTAATCATTTCCATCTAAAAAACACATTAAAAAGCCATTGCGCAGTGGCTAACACAAACCAGGCAATAAAAACAATAGATACACGTACAAAATATAAAGCACTTAAAGTGCAACTTGCGTGAAAAAAGTCCCGAGAGGTAATACTTCTTTCCTGCTGCCACCAGGATAAGATCTTATCCTGGTGGCAGCAGGAAAGAAGTATTACCTCTCGGGACTTTTTTCACGCAAGTTGCACTTTAAGTGCTTTATATTTTGTACGTGTATCTATTGTTTTTATTGCCTGGTTTGTGTTAGCCACTGCGCAATGGCTTTTTAATGTGTTTTTTAGATGGAAATGATTAAAACCGACTGACTACATATTCTGATGAGCCTGATTTCAATATTCGTTTGTGAGTGCACCCCTGTAGAGATTTACTATACATCCAATTATATTTAAACTGTGTTGCACTATTGTTGTTTTTTTGTTTCTCTTCCCGGTACATGCGCCCCTACTCCGTCTTGGACTTCCTGTGTTTCTGTAGTAGAATACATTGTGTGGACCCACATTGTCTGATGACATTAGTAGAGAAACAGGATATTCCATTCATTTGAATTAAATTATTCTCATTGGTGACTGCAGCAAAAAAAAAAAAAAAACACAATTAAATTACTTTTACTCAGCTAGTGTGGGCAATCCTTTTTGCAAAATTTAGTAATTTTAAGCAATGCAAAATGTAAAATATGCATTTTTTTTAAAAGTACTTTGAAATCACATTAATATGCATTTATATTTGGAAGATGCATTTTGGGCACCAGACAGTCCCTTTAAGAACCAGCAATTAAAAAAAACACTTTTGATGTATGTTTCTTTATTGAAAACAATAAAAACGAACTAAAATTAGTTTGAGTGGTGGATGACTTGGCCCTCGGACTGCATCTCTCACCCTGATTATATTTATCCATGTGGCTGGTCAACAATAAGTGTCAAAGTTCATCCAGCGCTCACCTAGGCTTTCTCTTGTGTGTGCATGTTGTGGGTGGGATCAGGGAGTTTGCAGGCGGCAGGGGGTGGGTGGAGAGGCGTTGTTTCGTCGTCCTCACAGTGACTGAGGTCTGGGAGGCCGACTGGGAGTTGGTAGTTGCACATCTGTTGCATTCATCGGTCTGTGATTGAAACTTGTTGTAATCATGGAGTCGGGGCCAGCAGTTAAGGTGAGATGCATACAGTATCTATTCGCCTCATAGATCGGGATATGAGTCGCTGCCGCTCTATCTCTGCTCCACGTGTGCGCTCTGCAATGCCTGTGGATTTCGCGCCATTGGTGGGAGAGCGGTTTATCCTGCCATCCCGCTCTGCTCGTGGCGGGGAATGCAAAAGGCAGTGTCACCAGCGCGCCTTGCAATAGGCATCACTGGCTATAAGCAACTCACGCGGTATAAAACCGCTTTATATCAACTTTACAACTGATCCTTTTAAACCGTCTCAGAGCAAATAAACGCGAAGGGTTAATATCGCCTGTTCATGTTGTCACCCCTGGTGCACCGACGTGTGATATTAAGTATTACTGCGTTTATACAGCAAATTCATAATGTGACAAGAAGCCATTACATGGGCCATAAAGTGGGGGACTTCCGCTCATGGGTAATTAATGTGGGAATTTACAGGGTAAAGATTATGGTAATAACCGTTTTTGTTTTTTTAAATAAATTGTGCGTAATGTACATTTGTTTAATGTAAAGCCAAGTTATAAAATGTAGTTTTTTTTTTTTTTTTATAAGGAAAAGTTATCCTTAAAATATTTTTGAATATATGAAGCATCACAATAAGGTTTAGGTACATGATACAGTCCCATTCATGTACTATATCCCAGATAAAGCCTGACTGGTGATTGGCTTCTGTTTGTATAGCATATAATAGAAAATGTATCGTATTGGACATATTAGGCCAAATAGTTCTTATCTGTTGTCTAAGCTGCAGGGAGCCTGCTTTATATATAGGTGCACAGGGGGATATCATCAGTATTACGCACTGTGTTATTGTGCGCCTTTGTTATAAATAATCCCCAGTTGTATGTGCTCCATGAATTAGGAATAAGCAGCCATGTGAAGTGTTTCTGTGTGAATTGTTCATTTGTCTATTACCCTTTTAACAAGAATCACAACAAAGGGAGCATATACATATAGACAGAAACCAATAACTACACATGTGATATTATTAACAAGGTGGTATAATGTGTGCACTCAAACCCAAAGGATAAGCATGGCCATCAAGTTGTAATCAAATATTTCAGTTCATCTTTAGGGTATAAAAAAGATAGAATGTACACCAATGGTACAGGAGCCTAAGACAGTAAAAAAAACAAAAAACTCCTCCTCGTGGGTCCCACGTCAATGTTCAAATAATGCACAGCAGTCTTAGGCTCCACAATTTGCTGGGTAAGGTTCTCTACCTTTCTACATCTTACAAGTCTAAGATGAATTAAAAGAAGATTTGATCACACATATGTAAATGATTACACATCTGTAAATGAGACGTGCATAACAAATGCTCAAATATGAAAGCACCAATTCAGTAAGGTAATGCTGCAGACATGTCAGCTTATTTGGCTAATCGCCACTGTTCCTAGTGCAGAGCAAGACTTTCAAATCATCAGAAAAAGGGGAACATTTTAGGAGAGTTCTAGTTGGAGCATAATCTTGAAAATGATGTGCCATTTTGCCCACATAGTAGGACAACAGAACATTTTACTTCAGCAAGTTCGCTATCTTTCTACTTACTGCTAACAAACCTGATCCTGGCTTGTTTGACCAACCACAAATTAATTCTGCTTTTTTGTACATTTACATAATTGAACTTTTGCATCCTTTGGTATTCTAGGATTGGGGCCTGTGGCAACCCATCAACTGTAGATTACAATGTCCATGCTTTTGCCTTTAACTAAAAATATGTTGCTGGTTAAGCATTATGAGAGCAGCAAAAGAGAAAACTCCCCATCCTTGAATGAAATTCCTCCCAGCTGCACACTTCCTACCGCATGTCAATTTTATTTTGAAGGTTAATTTAACACACATGTACATTGTAGGCTTGACTCAATATTTGCCGATTTTCAGGTTTGAAATGGTATTTCAGAAGTCTGGACGTATTCTCATCACATCAGTGGCCATGGTGTTCCTCCAAATATGTCTGCGGCTTGGACAACATAAGTGATTCCCGATCTGATATCTCCCGACACTGAAATCAGCCAAAAAAAACGAAACTAGGTGGCAGCTTCAGTCTATGGGGAGGACTTCAGCTTATTTCAGGCCGAATTCCTCCCTTAGAAGTTAATGGGAAGACTTTGGCTATAATGGGAGGACTTTGGCTATAATACATTAAATAAAACTTAAAAAAAAAAAAAAAATAGGATAAAACAATATAATAAAATATTATTTTTGGTTTTTAAAATTTTTGGTTTAATTCTTGTACACTTTTCTTTTCAAATTTCCAACTAAAGTCTGGATAATTTATTTTTGTGAATATCATATGTTTCTCGAATTCAGGGTGTGTTCAGGAATGATTGCCGCATATTGGGTAGCTGAAAATCTATGGTTTTAATACCGAAATTGTCCTAATCTGAATGCTTCCGATGCTTTGGTTACTGAACTGCCCAAACAGCCAATTCGGTCCTGAATTCAAAGATTTGGAATAGCCCGGTTTTGGAGATTTCTAAAATTCAGCTAACTTGCCCCAATCCAAATCCATTTCAGGACAGATTGTGTTTTATTGGGTCAATTCTTGTGTTAATATTTATCTAGCATTAGCAAATGATGCTGTTCTTAAAGCACATTACAAACTCAGTTGGACAAACCAATACATTATGGAGAGATAGCTCTGTTCTCATCTATAGGAAGATGGGTAAATATGTGAATTCTAAATTTATATTATAGAGCAAAATTCCTGGCATGTACTGGCAGCACATTCTATCAGTATTAAATATTTTTAGTTACAATCTAGCACCTGTGTAGCAAGCGGTTTTTGATAAAGACATCGTAGACTTTGGTTGGATGGTTCCAGATCCGGTCACCTAGGGGCAGCCATGTTAAAAATGTTACCTCAAATTTGCAACTAAACATGATTTTTATTATTTGTTGTACGGAGGAGATAAAACCACAGAACTATATAAAACCTAGGTCACTGATATTTATGAGCCAAGAGAGCTAGAAATATGAAAGGGAGGAAGTGGGGATTTGACATTGCTGAAAATTGGGAGTTGAGCATTATCTCAAAAAAGGTTGGTAATCCCTGGTCTGAGGTCCTAGAGACAAATGTCTACCTGTATGAATAGGTCTTGTACTTAAAGGTCAAGTACACTTTTTCCAATTGCTCTTCTATTATAGACGAGGATCCCTCTCTGCACTAGCCTTCCCACTGGCTCTGCCTCAGCTGTGAGGCAGAGCCGGCAGTAAGCCTGTGCGCATTTATTGCAGGTGCGTCCAACATGCTACCCACTGGACATGGGGATGAGGCCATCGTGAGATATGTACCAGTAACTGGACCTCCAACCACATTTGTAGGTCTAGGCAGCTTCGGGCATTAAACTTCATCACAGAGCGCCACTGATAGTTTGGTGCGCATAATCCCTCCTCTACCCTGCGCGATAGGTCATGCGCGAGGATCAGGAGGAGGGAAGAAGGGGATCAGGACTGCGTTGAGGAGAGTTATATGGGAAAAGCAGTGCCATTTAGAGTCTAAAGTGCTGTAAAAAAAGAAAATAAATCTGTGTTTGTGTTACTCTTTGTGTTGACAAGTGTGACTCTCTAAGTGCATTTCTGTGTGTATTTGTATATGTGTGACTGTTTTTTGCAGTTTTGTATGTAGCGTAAGTGTGATTGTGTGTTCTATTGGTGTGGAGTCTGTGATACACTCACACACTGCACGTTACCGTGAGTTTTACTGCTGTGGAGTCTGTGATACACTCACACACTGATTAATTTATATATATATATATATATATATATATATATATATATATATATATATATATATATATATTGTATAAATATGTATGTGTATATCATTTTCTCTCATTTCTGGTAAATTTCATTGTAATAGACTTTACAATTATACACAGTAGGACAGGGGTGTCCAAATTCTTTCTGCAAAGTGGCCCTTTTGCAGAAAGAATTTGGACACCCCTGTCCTACTGTGTATAATTGTAAAGTCTATTACAATCCACACAATGTATTATATTCCAGGAGCACAGGAAGTGACTAAATGAAACAAAACTGTATATGATCAGTGTTAAAATGTCCCAAAAACTTTGAAGCAAACTTCCCATCAGCTCTAGTTGGTAGGTGATCAGCGTTGTTAAATATCTGTGCATTTTTTTTAAGCAGCTATTTCGTCTTTTTAAAAATAAAATAAAGCATTTTAGTTTTGACAGGACTACTGAACAGTTTAATGAGACTCTTGAAAATCATAGAGGGGAGTCCCGAAACTATTTTAATAGAGGTTATGTGGAGAAAGTAGCCTTTTGAAAAATTTGCAGCAAGTTTCCCTAATTAAAGGCCATCAGTTCCCAGGAATACATGGGGTGAAGTAGGTTTCTTCTTTGTTCCTAATCGGTAATTGCGCTCCCCTGACGCTGGCTCCTTGGGTGTAGAGTCTGAAGTAATATAAGACACAGAAGAAACGAGTTAGCACATAGTAATCTCAGCAGGGCTGAAGCACAGCGGCACAAAGGCAAAAGAGCTAATGCAGTTGCTCTTGAAAGTAATTTTTCATTCTTTGTAAAAAGGCTCACAGCTCCTTACAAATATTCTTCCATTAAGTCATTAAAATGTTAGATTTTCTAGTGCTTTTATTTAAGGCTTGCAGAGACAGTGAAGTAAAATTCCTTCATAGCATAGTCTGACTAGTGGCATGGAGCAGCATCCAGGTGTGGAGTGGTTTTGAAGTATAGCAAAAGTTGTTGGGTGTTAGCAGCCTTAATAAATGTGCTTATTAATTGCGCCCTTGGATCCCAACATACAGTGAATGCAATCTACATAAATAGGTGTGTAGGGAGAAATCGTACATTTATCCAACTGTAACTGCAATTTTGTTGCAATAGGACACAGTGGGTCCCACACCTGCAGTAAAAGAGAGATAACCAGTGTTCACCCTTTCACTCTCCCTATGGTAGCTCTTTTGTATGGTTTCACTCACTGCAAGCTTACTGGAATATGCTCAGAGGGGAAAGACAGGGCGACAGTGGGATTTACATATTGGAAAGATGACATTTAAGCACAGTAGGACACCTAAGACAAAAAGATAAGACATTGAATGCAAGATATCCACTTTGTACTCACCGTTAATTTTGGATTTACTCTGCAGCCTGAACAGTAGTTACTGGCCATGAAGCAGGAATATCTTGCAGGCATGGTACACTTCTGTTCTTCTTGAGCCACAGCTGCCGGAGCTTGGCTATTCAGCTCTCAAACTTTACAGGAGAACTTCCTGCATTTGGTGTGTAGGACCCAGCCTCCTCAGTTTTGCTGGATGTCTCACAACTCCAAGGAGGACCAGCCTCTTCAGAGCCTAACTCTTCCATTGGCCTGTCAGGATCCAGGTTGGCAGCTGGCCCCTCTACATTTGGAGTGGCCCTTCCATGTTCCAAAGTCTTGCTTTCTATTCCTCTGTCACACATGTCTCAGGACTTTCATTTTGGACTTCACTTATTGACACCCTGATCTAATCTCTGCCATAGTGATCGGTGACCTTGTGATCGGTGATGTTTTGGTGCTGGCGTTGTCTGGGACGCAAGCACCATGCGACATGATGGGGTTAACTTTAAAAAAACAAAAAGAAAAAAGTGTAAACCTACATATTTCTGAACTCTGGAAAAAATGTAGAAACTATTTCAATTATTCAGACAGTCTTTAATTGCAGGTCAAATTAAGGGGGTTAAAGAGCGTTAGTGTTCACATTAGCTTTGTGCATTTATGTCATATTTCCCTGGTAAACCCATATACTATTATAAACCCCTATATCATTTTTTTCAGCACTAAATCTAGTTCTTGCAGTACATTATAAGCTAAATCAGTGAGGCTGAAATAAACCAACACTTCCAGAGGGTGTGGGAGACACGTGGAGTACAAGGTGTTTGAAATAATCTGTACCAGAAGTGAAGACTTTGGTACTGTCTGAGCTAGACTGAATTTCAGCCATCTGTGGCAATGCTTCATGGGCCTGGCACTGGTCATTTTAGGTTAGATAATGGCATGAAGCGCTGGTTTTTGGAAAACCAACAGATTGCTATCCATAAAGCCGCTTTGTAAAATAAATGTAGCTATTGTATATTTTTACTTTGCTGGTTTTTTAGATATTGAATCCATTCAGATTCACTATTAGAATTCCATCTATAGCTATATGTGTTTTTGTTTATCGTGTGTTATTTTTCAGGTAATGCGTTACTGCATGTCCACATGATATATTCCTGGTGATGCTGGTGCTGTAACCCAATGAATAATAAAAATATTAATAATCTTTTTTTTGTTACATGTAGAGACCATGCCTTCGCTCTCGGTACTTGACAACTGAACTAAGGAGGATTTTTGCTGAAGATTCTGATTCAGAGAGTGAAGTGTTTGAGGGATTTACTCAGAGTGAAGTGGATGTACAGAACAAGGTAGGAGGATTCCCTTTAATAACATTTGTGATTTGGGTCATGTGTGGAATCTGAATCGAAGCCTCTTAGGGGCTTTATGGACTAATTTACTTGCACTTTAATTGCCATTGTATTTTTCTTTTAACTGGTCTAACTTACTGCCTGTTCATACCGGATTGGTTTATGTATACTTTTTATCTTTCTAATAGAGTTGAAAGCGTCAAATATCAGGATAATCTCAGATTATTGCTTTGATTATTCAACATGATCTGTACGATCACAGTCTACATTCTGCAAGTATGGAGCTCCCCAACTACCAGTATACATAGGAAAGTGTTAGAGGCTTCATTAATATTGATTGGCTTGTCCAGTGCAGACATAGTGTAAAATAAGAGTTGGATTATGCAACTAGATTGCACCACAGCCGTGAAAGTTTCTACAGGTGGAGTGAGAATAGCTGTAAACAACACTTCTCATGGTACTCATCCAGCCAAGATGCTGAGGCAGATCTCATGTAAGCTCTGCACAGGCTTTTTAACCCCTTAAATCTACTTCTTCCTCTTTCATTATCTGAGTGATTATGACAATTTCCATGCATATACCTCAGTAGTGCATGTATAGACACTCCTAGTATATTCACAATGGAAGAGGGGTTCTTCAGTAGCTATATATGCCAACATCATCATGGAAGGCTGCTAGATAGGCTGGGATGCTGAAGCTGTAGAAGTAGTCATGGAGTATGTGAAAACATGTTTTCCTCTGTTAACATATCCGCTCTCTAATATGACTTTGGTTATAGGTGATGGGACACGGTAGTGATGAAGATTGTGATATCACACTGTCGGATAGTGAAGAATCCCCTACTCCTCCTAAAAAACGAAGCTTTGGCCTCCGTGTTGCACTGCAATTCCCCAGCAGGAAGTGTGTGAACAAGACTAAGAAGAAGCCTGATGCATCCCATGTAAAATCAGGAAGACAAGTGGGGAAAAAAACTCCCACCCAGGAAAACAATTTGCAGCTTGGTGGAAAACGGAAGATCTCACCTGCACCTGTCCCTGAGGATGCTGACTCCAAGTCCAACCAGGAAAATTCCAATGCTTTGCTTAAAAGAGCGATTAATATCAAAGAAAACAAGGCCGTGGTATGTATTGGATTTTAACTTGCAATTTTGTTGTCAAAGTACAAGTGTGCAGCAGTACGGCAACTGGTGTTCGAAATGTGGTATTCACAAATATCCTTTCACCTTGTTAAACAGAAAGAAGAGTTCATGTTTATTGAAACACATGCAGTCTACTAACCATTTTACATTACTTGGTGTACTTATTTTCCTCTCATCTTTTGTCAATTGCTGTGTTCAAGTGTGGATAGCCTGAAATTGGCAGCAAATATATAGGTCAAATTATATTTTTACCTTATGTTTGATTCGTTTTTTTCTTTGCTTTATTGCACTTCGCCCCCCAAACAGAGGGCAGATTTGTTAGTTTATGCTTTGCAGTTTGTAGGTCGCCACCATTTATCACAACACTGGCAGGCAGAGGTATGTGACCCCTGACATTACTTATTTTATTACTCTCCATATACATAGCACAGGCCATTATCAGATCAAAGTGAGTTTCAGAGTCATTAAACTATGCTTACCCTAAAGGTCACTGTTTCTCCATGATCTTAGCAATTTAGACAACTTTAGCTCTTGCTACATATTTTTTCTTATGTTGTCTGTATAAGAAACGATGTGGTTTACCTTTGGTGCATGACAAAACTTTCAATCTACTTTTCAGCTTGCCCAGCTTCTTGCAGAACTGAATTCTATGCCTGAAATTTTCCCTGGGAAAACGACTGCTTCCAAACCTTCAGTAAGTAATCCTGTGCCAAATGGCTTTTGTTAACTTATTTGCTTACTTCTTTGAAGATGATAATTAATTGATGTTTTGTGTCATTTTGTAGAAACCCAAAAAAACACCCAGGAGGACGTTTTCAGAAGGTCAAATCGAGAGACGCACTAACCCAACCAGAAACGCTCGTCCTCCGGAGAATTTTGCCTTGGAAAACTTTACATTATCTGCTGTGAAATTTGCTGAACACCTTCAGAATTACAGAAAGGGAGCATTGCTAAAGCAGACACTGAGCGAGGTATCTACCATTTCAAATGTTTTAAAGATCTCTTCGGCCTCCAGCTTACATATAATAGGCATGTTTGTGAATTTAGAAAAGTTGCTGCTAGAATTTTTATTTTCCTAATTCAAAATAGAAATGAACTAACTGTGTCTCTTGCAATACTCTAATACTGTAGATGGTCAGTACAGTTCAATATGTCTATTTCTGCTATACAGAATATTTATCGCTACCACACACCAAGTGTTCCAGTTATATCTGCTGTGGGAAGGTTTATGGAGAAGCAGAGACAGTAGGTGAAATATTTGGGGAATGCGACTGTGTGAGAGTTAAAGGGACTCTGTAAATTTAAACATTATTTATATTTAGAGAATGAAAAATTATCTATATGTTGTATTGGCAAAATTACATGCATATACATAAAAATAAGACAAATATATGTTATAAATGTGTCTGGGGTTTCTCCTGCGAGTGACCTCGCCTTGATATACAAATTAACACATTTTTAATAGGAATTCTAATTTAAAACATGTTTTTCATATTTTATGCATTTGTTAGCAATTTTGCTAACACAATGTATAGATATTTTTCAACATTTTCATTCTCTACATCACAGTAGAAGTAACGTTTAGTTTGACAGAATCTCTCTAAAGAAGCGGTGGTGTAAACTGAACCTAAAAAATGACAAGTGGAATAAAGCAATCTGTGGAAGGTTAATGTTTTTGATTCTCTGTCACAAAACCAATATTTAAGTTTACAATAAAACCAAGTATGTAACAGAAAACTTTTTTTTTTGAGTGTATTGCGGAAATGGAAAAAAAAGGTGAATTTAAACTTCCCAAGTGCATCCCCTCCAGGGGCTTAGCCAGATGTAAAACAGCGATTTTTGTTTATGTATTCTTTGTAGAGTTTATTGTAGTTTGTTTCTACACCAAATTCTACTTTTTAAACAGCAGCTTCCTGATTAGATAAGGAAATTGATAATTATGCAATGCACAATTGTATTTGACAGGATGATCGTGAAGCCAGGAGGCGGGGGCGCAGGTTATCAAATCACTCATCGTTTCGCTCTGTTGAGGAGATCACAGAAGAGGAGCTGGACAATGTTGCCGATACAGTTAAAGATAAAATTTATGACAAGGAATTGGTAATTACATGCTTTATCTATGTTCTATTATTTGATTTTGATGCTGAGAAAGACAAATAGTTGCCAACTCACGCTCCAATGTAAATTAGTCCCTCCTCTGGGTGCTGTAACATCTCAGATCCGATACAAATCTATCTGCCAAAATTGCAGTAGAGAAGCTCCCAAGGGAATGCCAGCAGGCTCCAGTTCAGGAACAACAGTGCAACTTCTGCTGAGGAAAGGTTCCCGTAACTTATTCGTATCCAAAAAGTGTCAATAAAATCGCACAAAAAAGCATGATGACAGGAACAAACAGGCAGAAATCAAGGCAAATACGACTGACTCATTTCGCACTGATTTTAATACTGAACTTCACATTTTCAAATCACTATTAATCTTAGTGCAGATTCCACCCTTCATAGTATATATGCCTAATGGATTCTTCTATGTGTGTAATGGAGAGAGTTTTGGGATATTTAAAGGGACTTAATCACCTAAACCTTGTTGGTAATGTGAAAATGATTTTGTTGGTAGCTTTGCCATAAAATGCATTGGTTGATAAAAGTGAAAATGTATGTTGAAAGAACTGGATAAATAAATGCTTATTTAATCGGACACTTAAAAAAAAAAAGGATTAGTTATATTTAAACTTGAAAGCAGGGATTTAACTGTCCATTATATCATCTTAAACTCTCAAATTATTAAGATCCCATGGCAATGCATGAGAATGCCCACAGCACATGCAACATGTTACCAGTGACCTCATACAAATGTCTTGACCCACCAATCACTGCAGTCAGAAAACTACACTGGAGTCTATTCATTCAAATTTGAAATTTCAAACGTGAATAGCATTTTTCGAGGTTCAGATGGGGGGGCAGGTGAAATGGGCTTAACTGTTCATGAGGTGTTCCAGATGGGCCTCCATGTCAACAACCAACCATCAGAAGGGGTTAAGCTCTTTATGCCCAATGTACATACTATATAGATAAGAATCCTGCATCTTTCATCCGTCTCTCATCATATTCAGCAAACACAAACTGTACTTTGTCACCCACTTATTTTATGCAGAAGAGATCAGCTTTAGTACATTCAGAGCCTTACTACTTTCCTATGATCAAAGCAATGTCGGTTTGCAGAGCATGCTTATTTGTAATTACATTCTTAACGTGTACATAATGGTCAATTTTGCAGTTGTAATTTTCATCATCTTATTTTTAGACATCAATGCAGTTCAGAAAACATATAAAACATGTCCCAGAAAAGTACATGATACATGGAAAGCCAATCTGCTCTGCATCACATCTTTCTAGTCTGGAATCAAAAGGTTCCATTGCTGAGATCTAGTTTGCGCCATTCACACAGTAGTTATGAAATGATTTTCTGTTTCGGGTGACCTGCTCCAGTGGTGCCATGGAAGCAATGAGAGTCCATTACAGAGAACGTTCCCTTGGAATTGGGGAATGTGGACACGCGTAAAAAATGTTACAGGGGATTGGTTTGGGCACCTTTTAAATATTCGTTCTATACATTTGATGTGTCACCAATTCTGGATAGCCAGGTACATGTGATGTGTGTTTTAGTTTGGCAATATATTTCACCTTTATTTTTACTAAATAAGTTGAGACCAGTTTTTCGTTGTACTTTGTATTTCAACTCTTTTTTTTTTTTATTACACTCTTTATCTTCTTACCCCAGGGCAGCACATGTCATCAGTGTCGGCAAAAAACCATCGACACCAAGACGGTCTGTCGGAATGTTGGCTGTGGCGGAGTTAGGGGACAGTTTTGTGGGCCTTGTTTACGGAACCGATATGGTGAAGATGTGAGAAGCGCACTGCTAGACCCCGTGAGTAAACCAAACTCCAGCTTTAAGGGATAAATGGAATTCATGCCCATACCCAGCAGCCTCTGAAGTGTCCTCCATGTGCTGATGAACTACATCTCCCATAATGCTCTTTAAGCTAAGAGTCTGGAGATGAGTATGGGAAATGTAGTCTGGAGGGCCTACCCCTGCTGTAAGGGATTGTGCAGGTCTTAGTCCTGCAAATGTCTGTTACCATATGACCTGTGGGAGTGAGAACTGCACCTGAACTGTTAATCTCAGGATACACATAAAACTGAACTAAATGGATCAATAATATGGTCACTGTGATGTTATGTTTAGTTAAAACCATGAATAAAGAAGTAGATGCCTCTGCTGGTGGAAATATTGAACTGCAGTCTACATTATTTTCTCTGTGAATCTTCCTTAAAAATAGACTTAAAGAAAGAAATGTCCGTTGTAGTATATAAGGTACTATTGTAGCTGTGAAAACACAAGAAACAAGTGGAGCCAAAAAGAGAGCGTCATTGGTTTACTGGAAATGAGTGCAAGCTTTGAAGACAACGAAGGTTCCTTCTTCAGGAAGAATATTGACTTGTAACCTAATACGTCAATGAGCCGTGGTCATATGTCATGATTTGTGGTTTGATAAACAGGACAGATTTTTCTTTACACATAACATTTAAGCATTAAAGGTGTATTTACAAGATGACTGTTACATCCTAGCTGCGTGTCACTTATATTGGAATTCAAACATGTGCTGTGATGCAATACAGTACAATGCATACCCATTTCTAGGGGATGGACATCTTGGAAACTTGTGTAACAAATATTTATTTTGGATTTTCTGTTGAGGTTCAATTTATCCATAATGATTATTTTAATTAAACATGTTATTTTTTTTTTTTCCAGGATTGGATTTGTCCTTCATGCCGAGATATATGCAACTGCAGCTATTGCCGCAAGCGTGATGGCCGCTGTGCCACTGGGATGCTTATTCACTTGGCAAAGTTTTATGGTTATGACAATGTCAAAGAATATCTTGAAAGGTAAGGATTTCTGGCGCCATACACAAATGAGCCACCGCATTGATTTTTTTGTTTTAATTAAATAAAATTACTGTTAATTTCTTGCCACTTTCTACACCTTGACTGCTGTTTGGGAGTAGTACACACAAACGGTTGTCTGTGGATTTAAATAAACAAAACTAAGGTTGGGGAATTTTTCCAGTTCCACCACTAATGCCTATTTTTTGCTATTTTCTTGTCAGTTCACTTTAGAATGAATAGACTACATTGCAAAATTGTCAATTTAATTATACAGCTAAACTTCGCAGTATAAATGTATTTATTTACATTTGAATAATAGAGCTTCTTGATCCAAGGAGAGTGAAGAAGGATTTTTTCCCACTTTGCGGCAAAATTTTAAATAGCTTCCTTACGGGTTTTTGCCTTCTTTTGGATCAAAAGAAGGAATTATACGTAGGAGAGTTGAACTTGGACCCTAGTATTATTTCAATCTAAATTACTATGTTATGCAGGAACTCACTGCTGTCTCATTTTATATTTTACCTTTTATCTCACTGTTGTTTTAATCTTGTTTTTCAGCTTACAAAAACAGCTGGTGGACGATGAGGACTGATTGAGGTCGGCTAGTGGAAGAGAACACCAAGAAATCTAATGAGTGAAAAATTTTGAATACACAACTACATTTGTACACACTTTGTATACATCTGGTTTCATCTGTGCGTGTGCCCAGTATGGTTATCATTATAAAACTGTTTGGACCATGCACAATACACTTCTTTAAACTGGAACAAATAACTTGCTATTTATTGGAAGAAAAATGGCACCTTAGTCGTCAGAGTTACAATCTACAGAAGACAGTTATGGCATAAACATGCATTGCTTGTATCAGTTATTTGATGTGTCTATTTTAACATTTTAAAAACCAGCAAGTGCTTAGAGCTGGTATTGTAACACCTCCTCTAAATAGATGTGGTATATAGACTCACTGGATTGAAGTCTTGCTTCAGCGTGTATTGAACTGAATCCCTGGTATCAGACCATTTTAGTTTTTTTGTTTTTTACCTATGTATCTGCTGAGCAAAAACAGTTGTCGTTTCATCTGCACATTGTGCTAGCCAAAATGATATGTTTGGATTTCATTGCATTGTGTTTGAAAGCATTCCAATAGACTGGGTGCTGCTGTCATACAAATAGGGCTGTATATAAGACTGTGTTATGCTCATCCAGTGCAAAGGGGCAAGAAGTCAACTTCAGTTAAGTATATAATTTAATCCATACATAAATTGTATTACCTACCTCAAGGGGCATTGTCACCCATACATTTGGGGGTGATGGGGCCACTTTAATGGTTCCCCAAGCAAAGGCAGTATTCAAAGTTTGGTCCATGTGGGACATATGTACTAAAAAAAATAATTCGAATAATGTGGTTTCTTGTAGAAGCAATGACTGTAATGTAGGCATACCTAACATGATCTTTGAAATTAAAATGAGTATATCATCTCCCCCTACGATTGTTCTTTTAAATCAATGGGTTAATAGCTTCATGTCTAGCTTTTGTGCTCAATATTACTGAATTGTTTAACATAGGTTACTGAATAGCGCATCCCGTTATTTTCTTAACATATCAAGGGGTTTGTAGTTTATGCTATGCTTTAAATAAAACTTAACACTGCTTATTTCGTTAGTACTCTGATGCATCTTATATTTTTAATTAATAATCGACCTTAGTAAGTGTTGTTTGTAATGACTTTTATTCACACAAAGATTGTAAAAGATTTTTTTTACGTTTTTATTGTACATATTTCTGAATACAAATCTACTTCCATTCTTGCGGTTTTGATTCTTTTACGTGCTAGTCTTATACTTGTTTTTTTCCTTGCACACAGCGTTGGAATGTCGTGACTGTAAGAGCTCATGGCGGCTCCCCATGATGAGCTGTGTTGTGTGACCTCATCTCTATCAGATGAGACCACTTTGGGTGTCCTCAGTCTGACATGTAAAATGTAGCTGACGCTCAAAGTGAGTGCCGAATACACGTTACTAAAATGTGCCCGATGTTCCGTGTTCGGGCACGCCTCCACAACGCCACATGTGACTTTGCTTTCAGTGACCCCCAGTGTCTGTAAAGAGATCAGATCTCTTCCGATATGTCCCAGGCTCCTGATCACTGTATGATCTCGGCCAGAAGCAAAAAGACTCCCCAAGGACCAAAGCACCATCTGGCGTGTAAGGGTTAAAAGAAATGTAACACATTACATTGCTAAGCCATCTAGCTTTTGGTTATGCTTCTTCAGATCCTTGGACTGAGGTTTAGTTCTGCATTGTACCTCTTACATGGAGAGAAACAGATAGTGATGGCAAATTAACACCTGTCCCATGTACCTGATGGTAACTTATTATACTTATGGTAATTAATCCTTGTGCACATTCTATGCCAGTTAGGGCTAGATTTGGCACTGCAGAACCCACAATGCTCAGTAAGTCACAGGGCTGAGCATGATGGGATAGGTAGGGCTCAGTTTAGGCATCACTATTCTAGGCATTTTTTAATTCCTTCACAGTGTTACCTGGAACTTCTGGAGGAAGTATTAAAGCTATCTGCTTCTCGGCCAGATATATGTATTACCACAGAATCCTCTGCAGTCACTATTCTAGCCTATATGTTAATTACATACTCTTACAAATTTACATGACGTATCAATTTGACAACTTTTGGGAGGGAGGAAAAAAGCACTTCCCTCTTTTCTCAATCTTAACATTTGTTTTTTCTCACAACATAAAAGTGGTCTGAGGTAGAACATTGGGTGCAGTAGTGTTATTAAAGCTATACTGCCAGAAGCAAAGCAACACCTGCTAGGACCCATTTAGCTGGTTTGTCTTTGGTTTTTAGGTTAAATGTCCACACATAGGTCGGGCCTCGGATTTTAGTTTTATACACAGGGCACTCGTATACATTTTTCAGGTCCTGTTTATCCACGGGTATAGCTCTTGCATAGATGACAGGCATAAGTGGGGTCAGATCCTTAAGACGTGCCTCCACTATGGCACCAGATTGTACATCCCATCGAGCACCTAAAATGAATCAAAACATATTAATATGCAGCATATGTAAATCTCCCAGTGTCATTCGATCTGGTTTAAACTTAGAAACAAACACCTAAACAAATATAACTGTGAAAGTGAAATCTAAAACAAGCAATACCTAAAAATTATTTCTACGCATAATTATTATACATTGTCTACTTTCCATGGTTTATAACTTTTGCACTTAAAATAAAATTGATAATATATATATATATATATATATAAACAAATCCAAACTGAATGCACTCACCTAAACTAGCATATATTATATTAAACGGGGTGCTGCTGAGACCAAATATTTATACAAAATCCAAAGATCAGCGCACTCACCTCAAAGCAGGTAGGAGAAAAACTCTTAAAGCTATGGTTTTAAATAAAGCTACTTAAAAACACCTGTCTTACTAAGGTAACAAAATTGGAGATTTAGTCACATATATGGCCATATGATGCTAAGCCCACCACTACGTCAAAGTACTCCAATATTGGTGGGTCCTAACACTAAATACTGTTGCTTCTGGGGCTTAATCTCATTATATGTATTACTTACCAGGGACCAAAAGGCCTTCCTATTGTATAATACAGAGACACTCCTGCAATTTATAGGTCAGGACACCACTTATGGAGCACCTGTGATGGGGAGGGGTGCTAAACCAGAGGCCTGGTCATAGCCTCAACTATACAAACAAATCCAAACTGAATGCACTCACCTAAACTAGCATATATTATATTAAACGGGGTGCTGCTGAGACCAAATATTTATACAAAATCCAAAGATCAGCGCACTCACCTCAAAGCAGGTAGGAGAAAAACTCTTAAAGCTATGGTTTTAAATAAAGCTACTTAAAAACACCTGTCTTACTAAGGTAACAAAATTGGAGATTTAGTCACATATATGGCCATATGATGCTAAGCCCACCACTACGTCAAAGTACTCCAATATTGGTGGGTCCTAACACTAAATACTGTTGCTTCTGGGGCTTAATCTCATTATATGTATTACTTACCAGGGACCAAAAGGCCTTCCTATTGTATAATACAGAGACACTCCTGCAATTTATAGGTCAGGACACCACTTATGGAGCACCTGTGATGGGGAGGGGTGCTAAACCAGAGGCCTGGTCATAGCCTCAACTATACAAACAAATCCAAACTGAATGCACTCACCTAAACCAGGTCTCCAGGCCTCTGGTTTAGCACCCCTCCCCATCACAGGTGCTCCATAAGTGGTGTCCTGACCTATAAATTGCAGGAGTGTCTCTGTATTATACAATAGGAAGGCCTTTTGGTCCCTGGTAAGTAATACATATAATGAGATTAAGCCCCAGAAGCAACAGTATTTAGTGTTAGGACCCACCAATATTGGAGTACTTTGACGTAGTGGTGGGCTTAGCATCATATGGCCATATATGTGACTAAATCTCCAATTTTGTTACCTTAGTAAGACAGGTGTTTTTAAGTAGCTTTATTTAAAACCATAGCTTTAAGAGTTTTTCTCCTACCTGCTTTGAGGTGAGTGCGCTGATCTTTGGATTTTGTATAAATATTTGGTCTCAGCAGCACCCCGTTTAATATAATATATGCTAGTTTAGGTGAGTGCATTCAGTTTGGATTTGTTTGTATAGTTGAGGCTATGACCAGGCCTCTGGTTTAGCACCCCTCCCCATCACAGGTGCTCCATAAGTGGTGTCCTGACCTATAAATTGCAGGAGTGTCTCTGTATTATACAATAGGAAGGCCTTTTGGTCCCTGGTAAGTAATACATATAATGAGATTAAGCCCCAGAAGCAACAGTATTTAGTGTTAGGACCCACCAATATTGGAGTACTTTGACGTAGTGGTGGGCTTAGCATCATATGGCCATATATGTGACTAAATCTCCAATTTTGTTACCTTAGTAAGACAGGTGTTTTTAAGTAGCTTTATTTAAAACCATAGCTTTAAGAGTTTTTCTCCTACCTGCTTTGAGGTGAGTGCGCTGATCTTTGGATTTTGTATAAATATTTGGTCTCAGCAGCACCCCGTTTAATATAATATATGCTAGTTTAGGTGAGTGCATTCAGTTTGGATTTGTTTGTATAGTTGAGGCTATGACCAGGCCTCTGGTTTAGCACCCCTCCCCATCACAGGTGCTCCATAAGTGGTGTCCTGACCTATAAATTGCAGGAGTGTCTCTGTATTATACAATAGGAAGGCCTTTTGGTCCCTGGTAAGTAATACATATAATGAGATTAAGCCCCAGAAGCAACAGTATTTAGTGTTAGGACCCACCAATATTGGAGTACTTTGACGTAGTGGTGGGCTTAGCATCATATGGCCATATATGTGACTAAATCTCCAATTTTGTTACCTTAGTAAGACAGGTGTTTTTAAGTAGCTTTATTTAAAACCATAGCTTTAAGAGTTTTTCTCCTACCTGCTTTGAGGTGAGTGCGCTGATCTTTGGATTTTGTATATATATATATATATATATATATTATCATCAGCATTATGATCTTTTCTTTCAATTTGCTATTCTATCCTGCTAGGTTTGCACCTGTGAGTCAGGAGTGCATGGATCAAGTTTTTAATATAATATGTATATGTATCAAAAGCTACTAAGCACCAATTCTATGCCTTCATCACATTCTGGTCTTTAGAGAGTATATTACATCATAGAACATAGCACTAGTTTAGCATTAGCAGGACTCTATAGCATTCATAATGGTAAAAAGGATATTCCAAGTTGAAAAAGGCACCATATTGTGATGACTTCATGGCATGCCATTGCTTCCTAATGGGTTTATTTAATACACTCTGCAAGGTAAATTTATTCTTCTCTGGTAAAGATTCGGTTAGACATGAAACAGTGTAGTTTTGTTTTGTAAGTAGCACATGCTCAACATTCAATGTCTTCCAATAAAGTATTTAGGACAATATAGGTATAGATATCCTCGTTAGGCATACACTGTTGGAAATACAGGCATTACTAAATGTAGGTAAGGGATATTCCATTAAATAGAGGTATCCTATCTTAACTTGAGACAAAAAAAATGAATTATTGCATTAAAGAAAGCAACCACCTAAGGGGATGGTCCTTTAATGCACATTAAACTGTTTCCTTTACACACAAATAAACAACACACAACTTTGCAAAATTTACCTTCCATGAAAAGTCCAGAAATGTATGCTCCCTCCCGCGGAGGATGCCCATAATCCTCCTTGGTCTTCTTTGTTACATCGACCGTCAAGCACATTTTATCCAGTGGCCATTCATTTTTCCGTGCCATACTTTGCATAATTGCTGATATAAGTAAGAAAAAAAATTATGTTATCTGTAAAACTCTGACATGAACACCATAGTCACAAACCAGTGAATATTTAATATTTTTGTATGAAGTAGAGTAAAAAGATGCATGATAACATTAGAAAAGCCATTGCTGTATTGCAGTTACCTGTTAAAAATGACTGTGGATTGAAAAACCCAGAAAGCCACACGACTGCCGGCAATACAAGATCCTGTGTCCACGTGTCAAGTTCACGGCATCTTAACAGAAGATCATTGATCCTATATAAGAGTGAGGGATATTCGCTTAGATTTCCAACACTTGAAACATTGTAATTTGTGGTTTAACTAGAATAGTGGCTTGCTGTGTAAGAGAACGGTGGATAAATGTGCTGGAATTTAGTAATTGGTCACCTTATACCATTTACAATTTGAGATCTTGCAGCAGAGTTTTGCCTGCCACCCTTGACCATGATCCCTTTTTAAACCCTGTAAAACTACTGATTGGCACAGTGAGTGCTAATACACAAACACCTTGATCTGTGTGTGCAATAACGCAATAAAAAGTGCTCAGACATCAGATTCCATGTCCATTCAATCAATCTTTGATTAATGTCAGAGGACTGATTGTATTCAAATGCTGAACATTATTAAGTTAACCCTTAACATCCAATTGTTATGATTTACAAGGAGAAAGCTAAAATAAACGCAGGTCATCAGTGATTACACAGTGATCAAAACACAATAGCAGAGACCCAGTCAGGTCTATACACACCCTGTGAGCAGAGATTATCAAAGTGTAGGTGCAAGGACACCAGTGCCCATGGCAACGGATGAGAAGGTCCGTAGTGCATCATTATATGGTCCGTCACTGACGGTAAATGTTCACCATGAGCAATGTTGGTGGTAAGGCCTGTCTGTGTGTCTAAACCTCAATATCCTACAGTGTACTAGTGACCTCATCTAACACACGTCCTGTGCAATTACATTGCATCAACAGTTATTTATACAGTGCCAACTATATAAGAGGGTAACATTAGGGAGATCTACATGGTTATTTGGACCATACATTTGTGGATGGCATAGAATGTCTGTCTGCAAGAACTAGTTGGCAACAGGCTAATTAAGCCAAAACCATTTTGATTTCTGATAAATAATTACTGACTTAACAGAACACAACAGAAACCTGAATACTAGTAAATATTTGCAAATAACTTCTTGTAAAACAAGATAACATACCATTGTCCTAAACCAAATGTTGATGGATATGCCAATTTTGTCCAAGAACCTGGAACTCCATCGTAGTAGAGAGCCAACTGCAGAGCTTCCATATCAGAAGATATTGTCAATTCTCCCTACAGTTACAAGTACAAACATGTAAGCAAACCTGGAGTTTCGGTTATAAAAGCACTAATGGTTCTAGATTTCAACTTGCCTTCAAGCCTAAATCCAATTCTTTCAGAGACCGTCGTATCTCCCGCATTAGTATGTTCATCCGTTCACATTCTTGGAAACAAACAAGGATGTATGGGTTTCGTTCGCTTGTCTTCTGCATTATTTCAAGCAAATTAAATTCTTCTGGAAGTTTTTCCAAAATGTCATCCAGAATATTTTTCACCTGAAAATAATATGTGTTCAGACATTGTTAAAACAAAGGGTCTATTCACTAAAATTCGACTTTGGAGTTTGACATTCATTTTGAGACAAAGTCAAATATAGCACCTGGGTTTGTCTAAGAAACAAAACTCAGGTTCGAGGCAAAATGAATTAAGCTATTTTTGAGACTAAGTCAAACTCAGGTGCTTTGATCATTACACCTCCCATTACTTTAAATGGGGAATATTTGAACCTGTTTTTTTTAAAGTCATACTCAGGTGCTGAGTTTGACTTAGTCTTTTTTTGTTTCAGTGGCCATCGGTTGATATCTAACTCTTCAGATAATCCAAAATAATTAAAACAATTAGTCCTTTTTTTACTACATTCTGATACTGTGGCATTAATGGGTTGAACTTTGATTACTAAAATGGTGTGTGCTTGCATCCAGGTCAGCTGTGCCGAGAGGCAGAGCTGTGTGTATCTGTAAAGCCGCACTCCAGGTTTGCCTTCTTGACTGTAAATGGTAGTAAGATTTGTCCTCGGATGAACAAGCTCTAAATATTAATTATAACAAACTGTATCCTATATACAGAGAATAAAGCTCAGGATCAGTAGACAAGACATTTCATCTCTTCTAACAGAGGCTTGTTTCCAGCAGATCCTAAAGCAAGATCACCTAACTTTCTAATAACAAAAGACTAAGCGTATCAAAACAAACGTAGGTAAAAGTATATTACAGTTTTAACCATGGAGACATGGGAAACAAGAACTGTTATAATTATACTCATTATTGACTAGTTCGGGTGGACTATTTCAAGTACAATGACTCTTCCTGGAATCATTTCTAGCTAGGGTGCTATTTTAAGTCTAAAGGCTTCCAACACAGGCTTAGCCAGAGTTAATGTGTTGGTTTAGGATAAAAGGCAGTTACCATCTTGGATCAAAATGAATTTCTTTGTATTTGTTTCCCTTTTTTTTAATTATTAACAGTAATTAGTATTTAGAGTGGTTGAATACAATTAAATGGGTTTCTTCTTCAAACTTCAAACTCGATAACTATGACTAAAGTTGGTAGTTTATGAATTCACTACTATGTTATTGGCTGTAAATCCAACCTTTCTGTCTATCTTCTTTATGCATTACGATAGCAACGGAATGTATTAATTTTTCTCGGCCTACATAAGTTTCATTTTTCAAAGTCTAAAATGTATCTAAAACATATAAAACATATACATCATATGAGTACTTACCTTTTCTTCCACTGATATCCCCAATCCTTCTCCAATAGATGTATCCTTAGGTTGCATTTCTAGAATAGTCCTGAAGAGGTTATCTGACGTTACTGTTAAAAAGTCTATCTCTGCATTTGGATGAAGTCCGTACAGGACTGGATTTTCTGCAGGAAGCATTTCATCAATGTAGTCGTGGTAGCCAATGTAATCCAAGTTGGGTGGAGCTGGAAATCCAGGCGCTAATGCCAACTCACCTTCGAGCTTCACAGCATAAATAAATTCCCAGTTCATTAATAGTACATTAGTGCTTTACACAAAAAAGTAATTTTTCATAATCATTTTTTTTTTACATTTCTCAATAACAGACTTTATCATTTGTGTTAACACTAGATATTTTATAGTTATTACCAAACTCGGAAAACTTCATATCTATGGAATACTATGATGCTCTAGAATACAATCGGAAAGTAGCCGACATCATTCTACACAACACTTATATAGTATCTATTGAATATTAATTGATCATTTACAACACAACACTTGGATACCCGAACACGTCATACACACCAAGTACATTTGTATAAAAAGATGTAATCAATGGATCTAATTCACCCTTAATGGGGATTATCACTGTTCCACATCCCAAATCAGTGGAATCGCATGGACCCATTAGTACATGACACCTCTTCATGTATCGGAACAAAACATTGATCATGCTGCAAACGTAGATAATAACATATAATGACAAATGATCAACATATTGTGTTAGCATAATTGCTAGCAAATGCCTACATTAAGAGCAAATGGGATCTATTCAATGACCTTCGTTAATTGTCTCTGGTCATTGACAATGTCATTGCGCACAGTGGTGTCTGTTTCTGATATTACCTTTTGGCTTTATGCAATGGGAAATGTATAGCTTGAATATCTAGCTACAAGACGATGTCATGAACAGGAGACATATTTACTCACTCACATAATCTTCGAATTCCCTATACTTACAGCATATACAAGGTTTAGGTGATGAGTTCCATTTAACCATCTAAGAACAATTAAGAGTATATAACGAGCATTTAAAAGTAAAAAAAAAAATCAGACAGGCATACAACAAATAAATCGTGTTTTACATCTCTCTGACATAAAAAAGGTTAAAAAGCTAAGAAAATAGAATTAAAAAAAAAGACCGTTTTTTTAAAGAGGTCGGCAGCAAAAGGCAACATATCATGTAATGAGGTTTCCAACTTTATCCTTACCATAGCTGGGCTCATAAACTCCTCTAAATATGTATGACACAGTTTCCTGTCCCAGTCGTCTGTAATGTGTCCGCCATACATAATCTCACCAAAGAGGTAGCGCAAGTCTTCCCATGGCACCTGATAAGATATAGATTGGGCAATGAATAGTCTGTTTGGAAAACACCAATTCCTACAGAAATTCTATTCAGTATAATAATAACACTTTATAAGTTTAGTTTCGTCTTACAGTAAAGTCTCTGGACCACATGGTTAGATTCTGTTTAGCTGTCAGGATTCCAGCGGAATGAATATTTATCTCATCACCGCTGTATCATGAGAGTTGTTCGCATTGCTTTCTGAGGTCACCACGGTCTCTGTGAAGGTTGGGGCTAACACTGCTGCATGTTTTATTCAGAGACTGCGGCCTCTCTCCCAGATTGATGTTTGCCACTTTGTGTTATGATAACACTGGTGCCAGAGGCTTTGATTGACACATTTGAACAGCACTATATGGTTCTGCGTGTTCAGCGTATGATTCATAAAGGTTATGAGGTAGAAGATTACAAGGTCTACATTTAGTTTTATGTGGTTTCTGGTTTTTGTAACACAAGGAGGCCTATTCACTAAATAATGAACTGTGGTGAACTGACAAGGAATGTCAGTTACCAGTGACCTGGAGCTTCTCTGATTTCTGCCAGTTCTTGTCAGTTCACCACTGATATTGTCTACAGACGGAAGCCGCATGTGATTGGACTCATATTTGCATTTCTTGCACTCATTGGATGCTTGTATTGCTCTATCAGGGGAAAGAACTCTTGGGCCAGATGGGTCATATCATCCTTCATCTGACTCAAGATTCTGAACAAAATGTCAGCCCCCCTGGTAGAGCTATACAGACACAGATTACTTTATTTGTATTCTTTATTCTATTAAAAATGCCTACACTTGATGCTTAGGCTGTGATCTGTAAGTGGAAATTTTACACTTCTTGTAAAGCAGCAATTCTGGGGTTTATTCACTTACATATATTGATGTAAACACAAAGGTATTTTTAAATGTTTTTATCGTTCTACTCATCTCGTAAGCATTCAATTTATAGGAAATATTGGTGGCTATTCACTAAAAGGTGAGTGTGCATCTCAGTTTTAGCGATACATTTTGCAGGTACAAATCTAGTGAGTTTCCATCACCAAGCAATCTCCCCAAGCATATCCCAACACAATGTATAGCAAAATTGGTGGTATCAAAAGTTGAACTCACCTGCAACTCACCTTTTAGTGAAGTGCTCCCACTGAATCAAGAAACCATGCACTTTATATATCATAAAGACTATTGTTTTCACTAGAAAAGGATTGTCCTTCCACAAGTTGAAACGTTGACCACGTCCAGGGGCGGCCTTAGGGGTGTGCGACCTGTGCGATCGCACAGGGCTCAACACTCTAGAGGGCGCCTGCCCGGCCAATGAAAAAAAAAAAAAAAAAAAGTAAAAAAATAAAAAGTAAAAAAAAAAAAAAAAAGCCGGTAGTGGCACTGGCTGGGGGAGATCAAAAGATCCCCCCTCACCAGCCCCTGCTCGGCATGCTGTGCTGGGTCCGGGAGGGGGCGGAGCTAACCGACTCAGTGGTGTAGCTCCGCCCCCACTCTGTGAAGCAGAGCAGCGTCTGCTTCACGGGGAGCCACAGACAGCAATAGAAAGTGCTGCTCGGCTCCCCATGCTTAATGCAGGCATGGGGAGCCGAGCAGCACTTTCTATTGCTGTCTGTAGCTCCCTGTGAAGCAGACGCTGCTCTGCTTCACAGGGTGGGGGCGGAGCTACACCGCTGAGCCGGTTAGCTCCGCCCCCTCCCTTGAACCACATTTGCAGGCAAGGGGGGGGGGGGGAGAGGCAACATTAGGTGAGAGGCAGAACAGGGGGATGGGGGAGAGAGAGGCAGAACAGGGGGAGGGGGGAGAGAGAGACAGAACAGGGGGAGGGGAGAGAGACAGACAGAACAGGGGGAGGGGAGAGAGAGAGAGAGAGAGAGAGAGAGACAGAACAGGGGGAGGGGAGAGAGAGAGAGAGACAGAACAGGGGGAGGGGAGAGAGAGAGAGAGACAGAACAGGGGGAGGGGAGAGAGAGACAGAACAGGGGGAGGGGAGAGAGAGACAGAACAGGGGGACGGGAGAGAGAGACAGAACAGGGGGACGGGAGAGAGAGACAGAACAGGGGGAGGGGAGAGAGAGAGAGAGACAGAACAGGGGGAAGGGGGGAGAGAGAGACAGAACAGAGGGAGAGAGAGAGAGACACAGAACAGGTGGAGGGGGGGATAGAGAAACAGAACAAGCGAGGGGGAAGAGAGAGAGACAGGAGGTGGGAGAGAGACAGAACAGGTGGAGGGGGGGAGAGACAGACATGGCAAGGAAGAGGAAAGGGACACATACATAGTGGGGTGAAAGACGGGGGGGGGGCGCCATGGGGGAAGCCCGCACAGGGCGCCGGAACACTTAAGGCCGGCCCTGACCACGTCAGTAGCCCCAAGGAGGGCCACGGCTATGCACTCTCTGAAGATGGTGGGTACAAGCTCTTTACTTACAGGCTTTTTTTTTCAGACTTCAGTTGCGCTGGCTTATGATGTCATGTTTGCTGATGCCATCAATAAATTCCAGAATTAGTTCATGAGGGACCAGAGAGCACAGATGTCGTAATCCCTTCCACTAAATACCTGAGAGGAACTTCTTTTCTAAATCTCTTAACAACCAACCACAACTGCAGGCAATAATCAACTCATCTTCGGATACAATTTTATTTTACCAAAATGGACGAAAACCCAATATGCATACTTAGGTAATTAGGTATGTCCTTGTAAACATCTGAGTGTACTCATTTTTTACTCGGTCTGCAAAAGTATTATTTTTCAAAGTCACCTTGTTAATTTAATAAGTATGGCTTAAACTTGTTGCACCTTTCAGAAAAAATCAGTCAGCTAACCTTAATTTCAACTCAAGAGGAATATCACGGAGAATGTCATAACAAGCTGGCATCCTTAATACATAATAATGACACACGCAAGAAACTCAACATTATTTATGTGTGTGACGTGCTGCAAATTGCTTCCATCATCAAAACTAATTGTAGTGATTATTAATGCTATGTTAAGAACTGTCAGGTTTGCTGTATGTAATTACATTTTTGCCAATGCTTCATTACCTGCCTAATGAATAAGGGATACATGTACATGTAGACCACTGCATTTGTTAATAAAGGACTTTTTTTTTTTCTTATCTTAAATGGCTGATGTTTCACTGGCTGACCAGACTATAAAAACATTTATACAGCAAGTGAAATCTTCTAGTAGGTTTTATGCAACCAATATATCATGTCTCAGGATCTGGGATTGTCAAACGCTATGGCTTTTGCGACAGAAGGTTGCATTTTAATTGATGCTCAGTTACAAGGGGGGGAAGGGGATTGACCAGTCAGGAATCTCAGCACAAGCAACTTGTTTTTCTATACAGTAAGGAGTCTGGACGTAATGCACAGTGTAGTGAGGGCAGCTCAGCTAGTAGATTCTATACATTACATTTACAGTAAGTTTTAAATACAGTAGGAATTAAATATCACCTAAAAATTGTTTGTCCTATGAAAAGAAAAAAGTTATCAATAATGATCTCTACATTGTGTTAGAAGAATTGCAATAAAATGCATCGATGAAAAATGTGTTTTTAAAGGGTCTGCGGAGGCTCCTGTTCAGACCGGGCACTTCCTAAAGGCGAACTAGGTGTTTGCCTAGAGCGCCAGCTTTGTGGGGGTGCGTGCTGCTTGGGATACATGTATCCCGGTGACAGGGAGCCACAAGATTTTTTTTTTCTGGGGGATGGACTGGTGCCGAACGTGAGTGGAGGTGCCAGGCCGCCCCCACGCAGGGAGCTGCAGCATCAGCTCTGTTAGTGCTGCTCATTGCGCTCCCTGTGCATAATGATGATTCAGAGCATCGGAAATAAAAGGCATCAGGCATTTGGAAGGAGGGAGGGGGGAGAAAAATCACCAGGCATTTGAAGGGAGCGGGGAGAAAGAGGCACCAGAGTGGCTGCATCTGACATTACATGTGCGTGCATATGTATGTGACACTGTGTTACTGTGTGTGTAAATGAGAGTAGGATCATTAAGGGGCAGCAAAATATATGTTTCCCATGCATCTGAAATTTATTTCTATAACAAGACACATGGTGATGTCATAAACAGGAGCAGGGCCGGTGCAAGACTTTTTTACGCCCTAGGCCAGGGGTAGGCAAACTGCGGCTCTCCAGCTGTTCCAAGACTACATCTCCCATACTCGTCTGCCAGCCTCTTAGCTGAAAGAGCATTATGGGAGATGTAGTCTTGGAACAGCTGGACAGCCACAGTTTGCCTACCCCTGGCCTAGGGTGTAAAAAAGTCTTGCACCGGCCCTGCTCCTGTTTATGACATCACCATGTGTCTTGTTTTGGAAATAAATTTCAAATGCATGGGAAATATGTAATTTTAATAAAGTGAGGTAACAAACAGGTTACACCACGGACATTTTTAGAACACATTCTCTTAAGCATCAACTCAATATGCTCCCATATAGCCCGCAATTCTGTTGCCCAATATGGCCGATTTCAGCACAAAATCGTAAATCTCTGACATTATCAGGCAAGATTTTGGCCACATTCAGTTCAGGGAGATTCAATCTTACTCCCCCGAAGTTGTCCCGAAACCGGTGAAAATTACAGAATTGTGGGCAGTTCAAATGAACAGATATTAGCTGCGAATTGAACGTTAAGGTTTATAAAGATATTTAAAACAATGTAATATTGAGCAAAAATATTTAATTCAATAAAAATAAATAAATATAAAGAAAGATTAAAATAAATTAATTATAATATATCAAAACATTATATGAATGATATATATATATCATAGTAATAATTATAATATAACAAAAACATTACTCATCAATGTTTTATTGGCATGGTAATGGTTTTAATATGCCATATTAGCATATTTATTATTAAAATACATATCATATATAGTAATTCCAATAAAGGTTAGGGAATAGCCACAGATATGCATACATTATCATATATAATTTTATACATACAGCTCTTGTGGTATAACAATGCTGGTGATGTCATGCCAGCTATAAGTTGGTATCCCATCACCGCTTATTGTTCACCGTCAACAGCTGTTCCGTTATATGTACCCTCCCACCATCATGCCATGGTCCCATTCCATGCCCACAGTGTGGATGGCCATATTGTTTGGCAATGCACCAGGCTCCCAGTCCCGTTAATCATCCCACGTTTAGACAGGAGAGATAAGTAATTTTATTTTTTTTAGGCAACCTCCCAAGTCAAGCTCCTCGCACTATTCTCAAATTTTAGTGAGTAGACCCCATTGTGGTTTATATGTTTTCCAGCCATGTATTTAAAAACAATACTTAAAGTGCACTTTCAGCTCAGACAAACTAACGTGAAATAGGCTAAATGCCTTGGTTTCCCCTTACCTTGTTGTTTGCTTCCAGATAGTTATAAAGCACATTGACACAAATTGTAAGATCTCCAAAATTGAAAGGATAGCTTCGGTTCCACCCTTGAGGACCAAACTTAAGTCTACCAGCCACGCAAGCATGAAAGTAGCACAGTGAAAAGAGGATGCTTTTAAATTCCTGTTCTCTGGCGCACATTTCTAGCGTATCCTGGAAAACAATTTTTTTTTTAAATACATCAGTACATTGTACTAAATTCAGTGAAACTGTTTAACGTGACGGAACATCATGGATAAGACCAGACTCATTCAGGTGGTCCTACACCAAAACAGAAATATGAATATTACAGACGGGGAGCCAGCAGAAAACTGCATTATGGGGAAAAAAGAGTGGTTTACTATAGGACTTAATTTTTTTTTTTCTGGAAAGACAATGCTGCTTTTGTTTAAATGTATCTTACCTCTCTACTTTTATGTGTGCGAATTGCGCCTCCGCCAAAGATATTTTAGTGAAGACTGCCTACCATTTTTCAGGCACATTTCTTCACCTCTTTCATTAGAGAAAGAATTACACGAAAATGTGAGACTAGGGCACACAGTGCAATGGCTCATGCAACAGTAGAGCCAATATTTGGCCTTTTTTCCATATGGGCCTCCTTTATACATAACCCCCATTATGTTTTGGTCTCTCAAAAACTCTCCAGTTATAAGTCCAATGACCAACTTACAGGTAAGATAATTCTTCAATATGTGTCAAACTCACAAAGGGGAGAGATATCCTAAAATGAAGGTGTTTTATAAATGTCAGACCTTCACCTCTCACCTGCCCCCTCCCCGAATCCTCCAGTGCTGCCGAGCAGGGGGCTGGTGAGGGGAGATCTTCTGATCTACCCAGCCAGTGCCTCTACTGGCAAACTTTTTTTTAAAGTGGCGGGCGCCCCCTGGGGTTTTGCGCCCTGTGCAGTCGCACAGGTCGTGCACCCCTAAGGCCAGCCCTGTATAAAAGTTTATATTTACCTGGTCAAAATTATAGAGTGTGGCATGCAAGTTTGCTAACATGCCAGTTGGTGGTTCATTAGTGATTTTGATAGAGTTTTCAAGTATACCCTGGGGGATAATGTGCTCTTCCGGAGTTGAAGCAGGTTCAGCGCTAATGAAGATCCTGTAATCTTCATGACATCCAATGCTGTATTGCTCAAGAAGTTTTTCCAATGTTAACAACCACCTGGCTACTAAATGGACATTCTAGGAAACAAAACAGCTCATCGTGACACAACAGCTGAACAACATTGTAAAGTTATTAACAAAACACAGCCAGCATTGTATGAATTAATACATTTGAATGACCTAAAGTTAAAACCCCCCCATTATACTATACATATTTTTAAAAAGATATATTTATTTTCATTAGATAAGGTGTGACATGTTTAGAATTTATTATCATTATCAATGTAGTCTCTTGCTGTACGATTTGATAATGTGGACAAGAGCTTCCCAACTTTTGCCCTAGGTCCATAATGCCACTGGTTAACTAATGCAAAATACTAACCTATGTTTAATGGAAATAGTGTATAAAAGTAGAGGTTTGAAATAGAAATGCTTTAATAATATAATACAAATGAAGTATCTTGTTGAGCACTCTTTGCTGCATATACATATAATCCTTACCTGGAGAATCACCCAATGTCCTTGCTGCGAGGCTTTTTCCATTGTCTCCTCTGCAACCTTCTCTTGACCTTGACCCAGTGATATGTTATGAAACTTACCAGAATCGATTGTGAAGCCAAGCTTCTTACCTACAAAACCCCCCACAATTATTACTGTGGCAGTTTGAAATCATACATAAATGAAAGAATACATAAAATGATCATATTGCATTATTGGGCATAAAGAAGACTGATGACTTGTGAAGGCTGTTTTTTAGGAGCAAGATGGCACTGGTGAGTTGTGTTTGGGCACACATATAGCACTAACATTCTGTTTGGGCATAAGTATGGTACTTGGAACAATATGACACTGATAAGCTGTGTTTTGGCAGAAACATGGCACTGCTGAGCTGCTTTGCCACAAAGATGGCACTGGGAAGCTGCTTTGCCACGAAAATGGCACTGGGAAGTTGTTTGGGGGACAGAGATATCAATGATAAGCTGTTTGGGGACAAGTATGGCACTAGGAAGTCGTTTTGAGATAAAGATGGCACTAGGAAGCTGGGTACAAACATGACATAGACAAGCTATTTGGGGGAAAATTTGCCACTGTGGGAAGTAGCTGACATGTAACCTGGTGAAGTTGGGGATCCCAAAGAGGTGGAGGGGTTGCCATAACAAATGGGTGTGGTTAGAAGTGCTACCAACTATATATATAGGTACATATATTCACATGTAAGTGTATATACGTACATATTTAAATATAAATACCTAATGTATATGTATTATTTACTGTTACTACACCTTACACTACATGTTTTAATTGATAAAACATGCAAGCTTTTAAACAGTAAAATGAAGGTAGATTCCTTGTGTCTTCAGGAAAACACTATCTCATCCCTAAGAGTCAAGCATGATTTAATATTCAGTATGGTAATAAGGAAATAATCAACGCAAGGTTGAAATGACATTGCAGCTGCCAAAACTGGCACCACCAGCCATACTGTTTAACCATAACTGGAATAGTAATGAAGGAATTATCACAACTTGAGGTATTCTGAGTCAGCTACTGTGAACTGTGGAGAAGAGAGAAGAAGAAGAAGAAGAAGTAGAAGAAGAAGAAGAAGAAGAAGAAGAAGGAACAAAACCAAGGATAAAGAAGACAGAAGAACAAGGAAGAAGAAGAAGTAAAAAGGAAGAAGACAATAGAAGAAGGAAGAAGAAGAAACAAAAACAATAAAGAAGAAGGAAGAAGGAAGAAGAAGAAAGAAGAACGAACAAGAAAGAAGAAGACATAATAAATAACAAGAAAAAAGAAAGAAGAAGAAACAAGTAAGAAGAACAAACAAGTAAGAAGAAAGAATAAGACTATTACTACTACACATGTCTAACCATTAAATAGAAACACAATTTGATTACAAAATAAGGGGACAAAAGAATGGTCTGGTGAATTTTTAGTAGTATAGTGTAAATATCAGGCATATACAAATTGTATTTTCTGCTTTGTGGTAAGTTAATTCAAACACTCGCCCTCTTCCACTAAGAACATTGTAACAGATGCCAAAGTAATAGGAACGCTGGTGCATCAATGGTGGGAATGTCCATATATAAAAAATTTCGGGACATCAGTATCCTCATTAATCCTTACCACTATCGGGGTTGAGACTATGTGCGACCCAGCATTGATGTTACTCCATTTAGGTTTAGAAAAATGGGAATTGGGGAAAAGAACACTTATGACTCAAATCTTATTAGCTGCAAAAATCATAATCACCAGATCATGGAAAACGTCGGGCCAACTGGATATAGGTAAACTGATTGACCAGCTTGAGTACCAGTGTCAAATGGAGAAGGGTTACTATATAAACAACTATGATAAAATCGAAAAGTATTACGAGATATGGTCGCCGTGGCTGGACAGGCATAGTAATCAGATATGACTGGGAGGTGGGACTCATCGGCACTGGGGGTCAAGAATGAATGCTATGAATGTGTGAATGAAAGAAGAAACAGATATATATAAGCAAAATTTGCCAAAGCATGGAAATACATTGTATATATGCGGATATGTACATGGCAGATAGAAAATACATACATATAACCAGTAATACTGGATGCTAAGGAAATCCATAAAGGGGAGAAAAATCAATGTCGAAATAGAAAGATAGTTGGTACTTTGTTTTCGTAACAAAAATAGCTAATCTATAAAACAGGAAAATAGAGAGGGCCGCCAACATGTTGATCTCTGTATATTGTATATTCTGTACTCTCCTCTGTATCTCTATATTTGCTATCAAGCATTATACGAAACCCGGCTATTGATGATACGTATATGTATGCAACTCAAATAATAATATGTTACATGTAAATCCGCATTTGAAATTTCGCCATTGATGGAATTACTATTTATGTCTGTATTTTCCATATTTTGACAATAAAAAAAAAAAAAAAGAACATTGTAATAAAGTTTTAACTTTATTTTACTTTTTATTTTTTTAAATCGGACAATTTTGGGAGGACTTTCCCAAAACCTTTAATTTCTATGTGAGGAATGTGGCTATTTCCGTAATAGCCGAGGTCCTCCCAAAATGTCCCCTGAAATAAGCTGCATCTCCCCTTCCCCCACAGTAGTCTATGTAAAGGACTAAGGCAACATTATTTATCAGTCAAGTTCCATAGAAGTTTGGCTGCCGAAATAGTGGCACACTGGCCAATTTCATTGTCGTTTCTTGATCACATCAGTGATGTGAATAACCCAAATTTAAGAGGCAATTGGATCCAATGGTGTCCGAAACTCGGAGCTCTAATTTTCTTTTAATTAGACTTTTTAATGTCCAAATGGATAAGGAAATAATTGAGTGTTACAATATAGGAATGTATGTAAAACATTTTTGACAGTGCTTACCAAGTGTCTCCACATTATTTAATGGGTTTACTCCAGGAGAGAGGATGAAAAAGACAGGTGTAGCAGGACTGGTTTCTTCATAGGATTTGGCCAAATCTGGCTGCGTGCTCTCCACATATTTTGATCCTAGTTTTTCTTCAACAAAGTTTCTATTGGAAAATAACAGCATTCAGGTGGTTTACCACTATAAGAAAGCCCATTAACACAAGTTCCTTCAGATCTAATTGTGCATCTGGTCATTGCATAACATGTGTACAAAGTATTGTGGAAAGCAAATTGATACCTTATTGCATATGTCATTCTGTCTGGACGCAGTGCTCGCAGTATAATTAGTTTTTGAAGAGATGTTTTATTTTTCCACTCCTGTGGGAACCTCTCCTTCTCTGGGACTTCTGATTCAACCAGCTTTTTCCAGCGTTTGGCTGATCCTTCGATATCTCTGTCTAACCCTCTGAATTCATCCAGTGTAGAAATCATCTGTAATGGACAATCAATATGTAATCTGCGCCAACATCTACACTGGATTCCCAAGGAGCCAGTCTGGAGAACCACTAGGGTCTAGACTGACAAGTGGAATAAAGGGGAAGACTATCGTACTTCCATATTTAGACTTATTCCAAATGGACGCTACACTACACCCACTTTTAACGTATTTCCACGCATAAATCACTTTAAAGGGACAACTTAAATGTTGCTTATACTGTGAATGGAGAGAACAAAAATTGAACTATAAATTGTGTTAGCAAAATTGAAAGAAAATGCATAAAATAAGAAAAAATATGTTTTAAATGACTGGTACATAGCGAAACCAGGGTACTCTTTACTTGGAAAAGACAGAGAAGGTAAGAAAAGGGGGTTGGCCCTGCATGTAAAATTTAGAATAAAACCGAACCTAATACAAGTTAATGAGGTGAACATAGAATCAGTTTGTATTCTGTTAGAATTTGGTAATTGTACAGTAACTCATGTAGGTGTGATTTACAGACACATGTACAAGTAAAGGAGTTAGATAATCTACTTGAGTAAATACCTAAAATGACATTGAAGGGGGCTTCCTGAACTAGAAAACAAAATAGCTTGTTATGCCAAGAGTTATTCTAAAATTCCTACTGAGATTATCTGTAAGTAAGCAAGTGATTGAGGACCAAAAATGGAGATTTGGTATCAGATATTACTGTAGGTAAACGTTTTGTTTACACCACAATTTATCAGACTTGAGCAGTTTAAATAAAGTCCAGGAGAAATGGGATTAATTCAAAGTTGCATGATTGAAGGCAACAGAAAATTGTATTAGACCTGCCAGTAAGAGTATACAATCAAAGAAACAACTGTGGTACACCGCAAAAGTGTCCAAAATAGTAAAAAAAAAAAAAAGCTAAATTTTAGTATTATAAACAAAAACCAGAATGATGAAGATGGGCAGATCTATACGTTTAGACAGAAAGAGGCAAAGCAAGTTGGCTTTCAAAGCACACACAGAAGAGAAAATAGCCCAGCCAGTAAAAATATCGCTAACATTTTTTTACATACATAAATGAAAAAAGTAAAGTAAAACAATGATTACTGTAGTTAGAATTAAAACAAAAGAGGATAAAGGAATACTTTTGAATATAAAAGAAGAAAAAGGTCTACCTGACTTCCTCCATGAATACTTTTCAGTTTAGTTTATTCAAATAAAAATTAAAGAAAGTACCGCAGTTAGTAAAAAAAAAGACTTATTGATAACTTTGACACATGAGTTTATAGAGGAAGAGGTTCTACCTCAACTGTCTAATGTAAAGACAAATAAGTCTATAGGGCCTGCTGGGATAAACCCAAAAATATTAAAATAGCTTAGTGGTGTACTAGCAAAACCATTTTTTTCATCTTTTTTTTCTTTTTCTTTTACAGTATAATCAATTTTTAGGTTGAGTCCCATAATCCCATTTCATGATTTTCATAATTTAAATATGGCTCTGATTTGTAGCCTTATATATGCATCCATGTATCTCATATATTATATGTCAACTTAATCTATCTAAATAAAAATATATAAAATGTAAAAAAATGAACACCTATTAAACAAAATATAAAGATCCTGATTTATTCAAATTACATATATATGTATGAGTCGTAGTTTGTCAAATATCCTGCTTATTTTACCTTGATGGCACTCCAAGACTGGACAGTCAAAAAGTCAACAGGACTTTTGTAGGTATTCTCAACAGGGAATCGCAACAGAAAGTCCAACTCTAATGAATCAATATCTCTAAGTTTCAGAAGAATCTTGGTAAGAAATACAAATTGAAAAAATGAATGAAAACGAGCCATAAAACAACCATGAAAAGCATTAAGTATATTCTCCTTGAGGAGTAAACAAATGAAACATTACAATAAGGTAGAATGCGTCATTAGATAGACAAACATGTTCCATAAGGTTGGTTGTTAAAGTCAATCATGAAGGCCTCTTGCAGTTTGATCTTGAGCACAAATAATCAATTAGATTTCCAGTCATTATAAAAAAAAGTCTGACTAGTGGTCCCATGAAAGACTAAAACCACCAACATCTGGAACTGAAATTATTTGGAACCAATGATCTACACAACAGATCAGCAACATTCAGCTTTCGTGATGCACGAACTAATAATCACCAAACCAACAGACTTTTTATTATATTTTCCTTTTGGTTATACAGGCAGATACATTAAACAAAAACATAAAATTAGAATTTGAACACCCACACCAATTATTTTTTCCAGGCACTCAAATGGTCAGCTGAGAAAAATAGTATTTTCAAAATACAAGGTGATTATCTAAAGCCATGTGAACATAATTATCCAAAACAGTAAAAGGAATGATACCTTGTGAAATCTTTAACAATCCATTTATACAGAAATAATACTATTTCCAAGGCTAATATGTCACAACTAATTTATTTATTTATTAGGCTTAGCACAAACAATCACATAAAAAAAAAAAAAGGAAAGGAGAGAGGGGTGGGCCTATAAAATGTATCATAAAATATATTTAAAAAAAATGAAGAATTGTTATAAACCGAGTGCGTAAACAGACATCTCGTTATTATTGGGATAGTCCAGGTGTTGGGCTCTATGTCCTTGTGTCCCGAAAATCTTTTAAAGGATGCAAGAATGTCCCGGTTTTTGTGCAGGCAGCCATGAGTTTCAGAGCGCCGTTCATTGGGGAGCACCTGGCAGCATCTGGTCTGTGTGCTAAACACAGATCTCAGTCACTGCTGCCTCGCACTCTCCCCTCCAGTAATGTTTCAGAGCATTGTATTCCTGCTTCTCTTACTCATCACTATGCGTGAACACTGGAAGCTGAGAGAGCAGATGGGGGGGTAGGGGAGGAGCAGAGAGAGAAAGACAACAGACATAGGGAGGAGAGAGGAGAGAAAGGCAAAATACATAGGCATGGGAGAGAGGAGAGAAAGGCAACAGACATGGGGGGAGAGAGGATAGAAAGACAGGAGAGACAACAGACATGGGGAAGGAGAAAGAGACAACAGACATGGGGGAGAGGAGAAAGAGACAACAGACATGGGGGAGAGGAGAAAGAGACAACAGATATGGGGAGAGGAGAAAAAGACAACAGACACAGGGGGTGAGAAGTAAGTGACAGCAGACATGAGGGGAGGAGAAAAAGACAACATACATGGGGTGGAGAGGAGTGAGAGATAGAAATGGGAGAAGGAGAAAGAGACAACACACATGGGGGAGACGAGACAGAGACAACAGACAAGGGGAGAGGAGCAAGAGACAGCAGACATGGGGAGAGGAAAGAGAGACACCAGACAAGGGGTGGAGAAGAGCGAGAGAAAGCAGACATGAGGGGCAAGAAGATAACAGATATGGTGGGAGAGGAGAGAGAGGCAGCAGAAATGGGGAGAGGAGAGAGACAGCAGACATAGGGGTTAATCATAGGAGAGAGGAACAACAGACATGGGGGGAGACGAGAGAGAAACACAAACAGACCTGGGGGAGAGGAGATATAGAAAGCAGACATGGGGAGAGAAGAGAGACAGCAGACATGGGAGGGGAGAGGAGAGACACTGCAGACATGGGAGGGGAGAGGAGAGAGACAGCAGACATGGGAGGGAAGAGGAGAGAGACAGCAGACGTGGCAGGGGAAGGCTAATGCGTGTTCCAGTTTTTTATTTTCAAAATATGGTCACCCTGCTCTTAAGTGGATTTATAAATTGTTACTTGTAATGTACGTATTGGAAGGTATCATTCATTGATTGTAATAGTGCAAAATGAAAGTTAGGTATCATCACAGGGTGTTAGGACTAATGGTCACAAGGACATTCTGTTCAGCGGATGGTCAGACAGCAAATGATAGAAGCTATCACACTAAATATAAATTCTAACTCTCTAACTGAACATCCATCAAAGTATATAAAACAGTATGCAGAATAACAAGAGTGTAATACAACGAATCAGTGGAGGAGCACCGATACATTCCCAATGGGCTTCATCAGAGGAGATTCCTAATCCTATTAATTAACGTCATCATAAATAACAATATTTATGGTAGAATGATTCATCCCTTACCTGAAATGCGGTTTGGGAGAGAAATGTTAGTTTGTCTTTTTCAAAAAGTCCCTGGCTGACATACAGGAAAGCGGAGTATGTAATGCATTCTGTTAGGCTGGAAACTCTCTCACTGACATCTTCTGACTGCTCAGCACGGCTTATGGCTTTATGGAAAACCATATTAAAAGCCTAGAATGAATACAGTCATACACATCTTTTAAATAATAGAACAGACCAATCACTGCTCACAGTCACATTAGAAATGTGGGTGTGCACACGTATTTCATCTATATACATATAAGTATTTTATAGAGTGCACAGCCCTATAATGGCAGGATAGGAATTCATAATGTTATTTCCATCTTAAGGATTTGTTATCTACAAAATGCTAAAAATAGTTACTTTGATCAAGTTTTGCCACTGAAAAGGTGACTGCAGCCATATGATACTTTGCCATATGTGAAACATAAGCTTTCTCACAAATAAAGGTAGTTTGATGCCTCACTGCATTATTCATATAGAATAAATACAAAGCATATATACTTATAGGGCTAGATGAGACTAAACATGGCTAACTAAGCATTATGGGTAAAATAGCTATAACAACACCTGGGGTTCTGCATTTTAGCCGAGGTGACTGGATGTTCCCCCTGCTTGTGATTGCACTGACATTTGTGAATTACTAAGCATTGTATGAGGACATTATTAAGAGCAGCGATACATTTTAACGCGACTTGTACATGTTGTATTCTTACCTTTGCTGTAAAGTTATTAAATCCATAGTTACCTTGAGTGAGAACTGGTATATAGGATTGATTTTACGGAGATCGCTCATTACGAAATATAGGAGTGCTGCTCTGGCTGCGGCAGGTCGGTAAAGTTCTCTGGCCTCATTAATTCTTATTTCATTCTCCTTTGCTTCGATCACCTGTTAAACAGTGAATGTAACTGAGCAACTGAGCAAGGATCAAACTGAAATAGTGATCTGCAAAAGCAGTGCTTGGATATGCCATCTGGCAATGATAAGGTTAAAAAATCTTGTTAAAGAGAAGTTTCATATTTTTGTTTTAATGCTGCCACTTTATATAATGTCATTTTTTTTTTCAAACAATGGGCAACTTTAACACTTTCAGTGTCCGGTGACTGCTTTATACAATGCTGTATCAGCCACAAGGATTCTTGGTTGCTCACATTGTTGTGGACTGCAATTCCTATCATTCTGTCTCAACTCAAGGAAGGAAATTGCAACCTGAGATTGTTCCTGTATGAGTCATGGACATTAAACTCGATTAACTGCTAGAGATACCAATTTAACTGTAGACTTAATGCAAACATTGAAGATAAAAAAAAACAAAAACAAACAGTATATATAGCCTACATACCGTAGTAGAATTTAACAGTAATGAAATGATTTTCCTACTAACATAAAAGTAGATTACACACTTGGCGTGCACCTCTGCATTTATAGAAAGTCATTCTGTAACTATTCCAGAGCTGGTCTATTCACCTTGGGTAGTGTCACTAAAACTGCACTGGTAAGTTTACTGTAAAAAAAAAGATTTGGAAAAATTCTCCAGCTTGCCTGTCTTTCCAGTTTAGCTAATAATGCCTGAGCTTGTCATTTTTAGTGAATACCCACATAGTCCTTTCTTAGTGGAATTGGGATCCTGATTATTGAAATAAAGCCATGTTTTTACAAGTCTGTATTTACTTTAGCCTTGTTCTTTCCAGACAGGTATGATAGCCACATTCTCCTTCAGCAAAATAACTAACAGAATCAAACGTGACTTATTTTATATACTACTGATGGCTTAGATCAGCAGTGAGTAATTCATGACATATTCAGCAGTGCCATAATATCACAATGTACCTTGTGCTCTATCTCAGCGGCTGTGCACTTTGTGGTCTCAAGTTTCTCTACCAGCTCCATGTCCCCCAAGAAACTGCCCTCAGCTGCAGACAGGCGAATCAGCAGCTCGTCTTCCAGACGTTTCAGTTCTATTTTGAAGTCATTCTGCTGCTTTGTAATCATCGCCTAACCATATAGAGAATAATTATTACTTCAAATATAAAAAATCATCATTATTTGTATTACTATATACCTGTATTATTTTAAAGAGGGACTAAATCCAAAAATCTATTAATTATTTTAAAGGTCATTTTCCCATGTTTTTAATTCTTTTTAAATGGCCCTTCTATGAACTACCATTCAAAAGATATCCAAATGTCTTTGTTCAGAAAACAAAGAATTGTGAGATACCATTTAGTGAGGCTGCTGCTTCACTGAACTGTTGTGATCGTCAATTGCTCCTACTGGATGGTGTGTATGTAAGATGGGAAGGGAAATATTAGCGCAAACAAATAAAAATTAGAATTCCACAGAGAATAAGAAACATAAAGCTAAGGAGAATTCAAATGTGAATAGTTAGGGACAATAATAGTGAAGTAGAAGGGATTCTAGAGTCTCAGAGGAGTTACACAAGATGTTGACGCTGAAGTAGAAGAGGGAGCACAAAACACGCTGAATATTCATAGGAAAATTGCTTGTTCTAGCACATTGTATGAGGACTAAGAGGTAAATATGAGGTAAACCCTTCAATAGGGCTAATATTTATTTTTTAGGTTTCAATCAACCTTTAAACCTTTTAGTATATTAACTTTCCAGAAGTTGAATTGATGTACTGTCTAGGATTTAATATTTGTGTAATTTGTAATGTGTATTGCAATAAATATCTGTATTAACAGATACTTTAAAACAGATGATGCACTGTAGTGTGAATACAAGAGATGAATGAGGGATTTATCCTCCCTTTTTATTTTTTGCAATGTTTTATTTAACTTGTCGTGTTAATTTTAGATTTTTATTAATGTATGTAATAAAAATATTTCAATAAAAAATACAAGAGAGCAACTTTTGCATCTCATTTGGAAACCAAGGACCCAGAGTCTGGAGGAAGAATGGAGAGGCACACACTGCAAGATGCTTGAAGTCCAGTGTGACGTTTCCACAGTCTGGTCCGCTGTGCTTCATTAAGTCCAGGGTCAACGCAGCCGTCTACCAGGAGATTTTGGAGCACTTTATGCTTCCTTCTGCAGACGAGCTTTATGGGGATGCTGATTTAATTTTCCAGCAGGACTTGGCACCTGCCCACACTGCCAAAAGCACCAAAGCCTGGTTCAATGACCGTGGGATTATTGTGCTTGATTGGCCAGCAAACACGCCTAACCTGAACCCCATATGAGAGAATCTATGGGGCATTGCCAAGAGAAAGATGAGAGACATGAGACCGAACAATGCAGAAGAGCTGAAGGCCGCTATTGAAGCATCCTGGTCTTCCATAACACCTCAGCAGTGCCACAGGCTGATAGCTTTCATGCCATGCCGCACTGAGGCAGTAATTGCTGCAAATGGGGCACAAACCAAGTACTGAGTCCATATGCATGCTTATACTTTTCAGAGGTCCGATATTGTTCTATGTACACTCCTTGTTTTATTGATTGTATGTAATATTCTAATGCACTGAGATTGTGGATTTGGGAATTTCATGAGCTGTAAGCCATAATCATCACACTTATGACAAATCCCGGCTTGAACTATCTTGCTTTGCATGTAATGCGTCTATCTCATATATTAGTTTCCCCTTTTACGTTGCATTACTGAAATAAATTAACTTTTGCACGATATTCTAATTCTTCGAGTATCACCTGTATTATACCCAAAAGGAAACCAACAGACATCATTCTTTACCTCATAGACAAAATACTTTCATTTTCTACCCTTTTTTCTACTTTTATCTGTCTTTTATTCTCTCCCTTGCAAGATTTGTAAAGTATCGATGAGGTTAAACTGGTGAAAAAGGTCATACTTTGGCAGCTCGGGATCTGCCAGTGTCTTACCTTAAGGTTCTCCAGATCTGGCCGCTCGACACTAACAACATCAGCCAGGAGCTGGTCTTCAAGCCCATCAGTGGTGACAGTGAAGTTAATAAGAGTGGTCTGAGCCTGTAATTCTGGTTTGTAGTGTGGGTTAGCAAGCTTTGTGTGAAGGATAAGGCGGAAGTTTTTACTGTAGTCACACTCTTTGTCCCCAATCTTTATGTACCTATGATGAATAGCAAGTTAAAATCATAAATCAAAAAATTATTTTACAGGCACAGCCAATAATAGTCTAGAAAAAAAACACACATCAATTTATGTGTATGTCGACGTTTGATATATTAAACAAGGAACATTTTCTTGCATATTAAAAAATGTATGTAGAAATGGTCACATTTCACTATATAATCAATATATATATATATATATATATATATATATATATATATATATATATATATATATAAAATGTAGCGCACATCCAACAGTAAAATAAAGTTAAAAAAAATGCTTCCCAGAAAAAGACTGGTTTTGGAGACTAAAAGAGATAAATAGCAACCTATAGTGCAATAATTCTGTAACCATATGTGGCATATGCAAAAAAACATATTATTAGGGTATCTTGAATATTGAGATCTACATCTGTTGTGTAAGTAAGTCTATATTTTGTCTATTTTGTACATAAGAGAGACTCTTACACACTGACATAGCTCATACATGAAGGCTCAGAACAATCCCTTGTACCAAAAACACAAGATTTCCTTTGGATATACAGAGGGTTCCAGTGTTATAGTTCCAGCAGAGATACAGTATGAATCAAGAGACTAAAGAGAAGGTGGAGGCCAGGGGTCAGATAAATTTACCTAAAAATAAATAACATCTGTCTTACATTTAAAAAAAGCATCTGCAAGTGTAGTACTAAAGCGGAAACAAATGACCTGGCGCTACTCAATGGACCTTCAACAGTCCAAAGAATAATACACAAAGTCCAGGGATTTTCAGTATGACATAACCTGCACCTGGAGTGTTACCCCCAGATGAGGTCTCTTATCAGTTTGGTGTAGCACAGATAAATCTAATTAGAGACATGTATAGCTATCCATCTGTTTATTGTAGAGCTTATATACATTTGGATGGGTCTAGCTACCCTGATAGATATTGAAGGCTAGTTTCTTTTATTTATTTTTTATTACTGCATTAATAGCATTGATTGATTGAAGTTAAAGTAGGTTAAAGTAGGTTTTAAGCTATTTGGCCTTTACTTCAGAGAGAGAGAGAAGAGAGCACTGGTGAGACCTCACTTGGAGTATTGTACACAGTACTGGAGACCGTATCTCCAGAAGGATATTGATACTTTGGAGAGAGTTCAGAGAAGGGCTTCTAAACTGGTTCATGGGTTGAAGGATAAAACTTACCAGGAAAGGTTAAAAGCATCTTAACATGTATAGCTTGGAGGAAAGACGTAACAGGGGGGATATGATAGAAACATTTAAATACATAAAGGGAATCAACACAGTAAAGGAAGAGAGTATATTTAAAAGAAGAAAAACTACCACAACTAGAGGACACAGTCTTAAATTAGAGGGGCAACGATTTAAAAGTAATATCAGGAAGTATTACTTTACTGAGAGGGTTGTGGATGTATGGAATAGCCTGCCAGCAGAAGTGGTAGAGGTAAACACAGTCAAGGATTTTAAGCATGTGTGGGATAGACACAAGGCTATCCTAGCTATAAGACCGGGAACGGGGGACTAATAAAAGTACTCAAAAAAAATTGGGCAGACTAGATGGACCGAATGGTTCTTATCTGCCGACACATTCTATGTTTCTATGTTTCTATGAGAGAAGAGAGAAGAGAGAGAGAGAAGAGAGAAGAGGAAGAGAGAGAGAGAGAGAGAGAGAGAGAGAGAGAGAGAGAGAGAGAGAGAGAGAGAGAGAGAGAGAGAGAAGAGAGAAGAGAGAAGAGAGAGAGAGAGAGAAGAGAGAAGAGAGAAGAGAGAAGAGAGAGAGAGAGAGAGAAAGAGAGAAGAGAGAGAGAGAGAGAGAGAGAGAGAGAGAGAGAGAGAGAGAGAGAGAGAGAGAGAGAGAGAGAGAGAGAGAGAGAGAGAGAAGAGAGAAGAGAGAAGAGAGAGAGAGTTAAAAACCAGCCCTGGCACTTTCCAAAGCTACCAAGAACCACCTCCTCTCAATGTCCAACACGATTAAAAGATTTAAGCAGAGAAAAGTAATGTTAATAAACCACAGGATGATAATATATTTTATGGAGTTGCTTTACAGATCAGCTAAATATGCAAGCTAAGAAGTTTGCTTTGCAAGGGATACAACTCGATAAATATTTCCTGCTATGCTTTCTACTGTCAATTGATATCATAAGACATATTTTATTTTAAATTAGTAGAGTCTAAAGTTCAGTAGATTTAATTATTTGTAATTACCCAGTTGTTGTCAGTATGTGGCCGATTTTATGACAGTGGAGTCTACATTGTGGGTCAGGTTCAACTGTATATCTTTTCAACACAGAATTAATGTACTATTGATAGAACCATTACTAGAACCAAATTAAAGTCTGAGCTGATGGATTGGTCCACAGGGTGCTGTCAGACATGAAAGGAGTAATTAGTATTCATTACTTCATACTCCACAACATTCCAATTATTAATGAACTTCAACTGTTGGACTGCACCAAATATATCACAACCATCTATTTAGCCATTATTTCTTAGGACAAATTTATACCTTGCCAAGTCATTAAAAAAGATCAAAAATTGGGAGCTGGGTGAATGCATGATCCATTCAAAAGAAATGCATATAATGACCCCTCTGCATGCGGCTGTCATCTCTACTAACTAGAAATTTCAACCAAGACTGTCTCATACATGGAGTGTGGGTGCATACATAGAATAGGTTTAAAATGTTTTATACTTATTGGCCTGAAATCTTCATTTCGTCATGGAGACTGTTGACAGACAGTAGTATAATGTTATATATCGAAATGTTGTCTAGTTCAGTATTTATTTCAACTTTTATGGTACTTTAAAAGATTTCATAAAATGAAAATGAATCATAGTGATTTCCTATATTTTCTAACAACGTGATTACATTAGAAACTTGTAAATGTCCAATATAACTTGAGGGAACATTTAGTTAAGTGTGCAGGTGATTTGTTACACGTGTTTACTGAATGAAGAGTCTGATTACTATAGCTAGCTGGTGAGACAAGGCCCTTGACCTATTACTGATGTAGCTATACTTTGTGTTATTTTTTTCCCTTTCTTTTCTGTCATGTGAACAAAGATTCCCATGCACGTCAATGGAGGCTGACAAAGATGGCTTAACTCAGTAAGGAGCCCTTTATAGAGTAAGACATGCACAGCTTTAACTGAATGGAAGACACATAAACGAGTCATGATCCTGTGTTGTACACATTCGCCGAGGAACTCATATTGGGAGATTCTTCTCACGGATTTACCTATACATTGTTCATGGCAAACATGGGTCATGTTCCTCTCAACTCACCTGCACTTCACTCTTAGGGGTCACTCTTAGGTGTCAATAAAGAGAGAATTGCAGGCAATTGGGATGGGCATTTCAAACTTCAGGTCAATGTAACTGAGTTGGAAAAAGTCTTCAATGCTGCTGAATCTTTCCAACTCGGAGACTTTGGCCTTCAGTTTGTAATTCCCTGAAATACCCTCTTTCATGAAAAAAAGCCAATAATTTTGCCTCAGTCATCTGGACTGTGTATATCCCTATGTTTCCCAAATAATATATATTTAAATTGTGCCTACCTTTCCCCTAAATAAGATCATTAGCAATAAATCAGATCCAATTCACATATATTAAAAGAACCTCTCTGACTGGTAAATGACCTCTCTTTTTAAAATGTGTTTATTAAAATGTGAATAATTATATTTCGAATATGTTTAATTTAATTTTCCCACATTCTTTCTAGGCTACATATTTCAAAAGGGAATATCAGAACTACCAACCGTCCTGGATCCAGGAGGACAGTACTAAATTGAGACTCATGTCCCACTATCCTGGGGTTTTATCTCCTTTCTGGAACACTGGAGAAAAGTGTGTTACTGCAAATGTGCATGTGTGTAACAGAACTCGGTCACGCATGCACACAGCATCATGTTGTGGTTTTTGAGTGATCACGCCCCAGGATTGCATTGTTATGGGCCAATAAACTAATTTTCCTGGTCATGTGCAAATCAACAACATGCAATGTTCTTGTAGACATTGTGGTCATTTAAAAGTCAGATATTTGCAAATTCAGTTCTGGACCATGAGCGAAGAAGACATATTTCAATTAAAGCAGCCTATGAACCTAGAATATTGTGAACAGGATTGTAATGTAATGCTAATGCCTTATTTTACCCCAAACCATGAACTTACCGGCCCCTCTTAATAGTGTTTCTTCCAAGCAGAGGGTCAAGAACGGGATCAACTGTTTCATCCAAATTTTCAATTAGGACAGTATCGCCTGATGCCAAAGCCGATTCAATGGTCTTCAGATAACTATGAAGCCCAGAAAGAGATGCATAAAATAATGGTAATTTCATACATTTCTGGTTTATAGAGCATGTGTAATAAAGATATTATACAATGGCAAATAAACATAGGACATAATGAATTTAAATTGATCGATAGTAGGGAAAACACTGCTGTGTTTATTTCAAAGCAGGGATTAAGAGATTATTTTGTCTTGAATGTATCCTAAGTGAATAAAATGGAACTTGGGTGCAAAGGTCATGCACATAAAAGAAATTGGAAAGTTAAAAAAGCAGCAACAAGATATATATCTTCTGTATAAAGGCGATTGGCAAGTTTTACATCCCAACATATTATGTGCTAGAACTTGGCATCTGCCAAGCAGGATTGATGGAGAAAGTCCACCACTTATCATGGGTATTTCAAAGTCTTCTGATTGGACCCAGGATTCTTAACATGTCTGCCCCCTAACGGAGCTATACAGAGAAAGAAAGGCTCAATAAGGTACTTTATTTTTATTCTTTCAGTAAAACATTTCTACTTAAAATGTCTACACTTGTCCTTTAATGGCAAATTATATATTTCAGTGGGCTAATATTACAACTTTAGAACCTGTTCAATTCTCAGAGTTGCTGGTTTGATTCCTGGCAGGGTCTGAGATATATAAAAGTAGTACTATTAAATTGGTCAATGGTAGCATTGCTGAATTTTGGACTATAGTAACATCCCCGGGGTGTACTTGAAAATTAGAGGATGTCTCAACATAGCTTTTCTTGGTTAAATAATATTTCAGAATTATGTCTCCTCTGACTACAATTTACAAGGAGTTGGATTATGGGCTAAAATGGAAAAAAACAATTCTTTATAATTTTACCCCCCCTCCCAAGCTATCATATCCAGGAAGGCATGAGACACTGTAGAAACATAGGGGTCTATTCACTAAATGGTGAGTTGTGGTGAGAGGAACATTTCACCATGTTTGTCCCTGCACAATGTATATCTAAATTGGTGAGATCAAATGTTCCTCTCACCTCAACTCACCTTTTACTGAATAGCCCCAATAGTATTACCATGCAAAAATACCTAGGAAGAAAAGCGGTCATTTGGACATATCACTTACCCTTTCCGCCCCAATTGTATAACTTTTAAGGCAATTCCATATTTATTCTTAATCCATTTGATGCCCTGCTGCTGTGGATCTATCATAAGAGGCCATCGTTCACAGTTTATTAAAATGGTGGCATTTTCTGTTGACATTCTATCCCCAGGCAATCCTTCATTATTCCAAGCAGCTACTGTAGCATCATCAGTCAGCATGGAAATTGGATCAAGACCTTCACATATTGGAATGACAACCTGAAGGTAACAAAACATAGCTTTGCATTAGTATACTAATCTGATGGATTTGCATTCTTTTTTTTAAAACATACAGCAAGGTGTACACACAAGAAAGTCAGAATTTGGATTAAAATATCTATAATTCATATATCTGTCTATCTATCTCCATTTATTAAAATATTAAACATTTAACAGATCACGGTTCTTGTTTTTCAGGGACCTTTTATCACCTTATCAAATGTCGTCTAAAATGCACGAAACATTCATCTAATACATTTCCATTGTATATTTGAATTACCGTATTTGCTCGAATATAAGACAAGGTTTTTTTCAGAGCAAATGCTCTGAAAAAGACCCCTCGTCTTATATTCAAAGTCGTCTTATAATCTGACCTCAAATCGAGGTCTGATTATAAGACTGGGATCCAGGTCCCCCGCAGAGCTGCAGGGGACCTGGATCCCCCACACTAACAGCCGGTGGATTTCTGCGCTAGGGGGAGGGGTGGAGAAACAGACACCATTGGTGGGAGAGAGACAGACAACGTTGGGGAGGGTGGGGGAGAGAGACAGACACCGTTGGGGGAGCATTGGGTAAGTCTGGGGGGTAGGGGTAGCATTGGCACATAAAAGGTAAATAAAAACAAGAAATGCATTTTTTTTATCATGAATTTTTATTAAATATGAAAAAGCAATTTACATGTGAATATATACAAGTTAAACTTGTTTTCCTATAGGGTAGTCTTATATTCAGGTTTTTAGTTTTTTTCCTAAAGGAATATCCATAGTTTAGGGGGTCGTCTTATAATCAGGGTCGTCTTATAATCGAGCAAATACGGAAATAACATAATCCAAGTAATTACAGTATGCAAAGAATGATTATCTGTACACTACTCAAAAAGAAGTGAATAGCTAACAAACATCATCCAGTAGACATTCACGTCCATTCATATCCATTTTGTTCACTACACATTCACAGAAGTTGAAAGGAAAGGAAAGCTCATGAGAATGACAGGATATAATGGTGATTTGCTTTAGGAACACTATAACAGTTGGAATGAAATTAGAGAAGCAGAATAAGTGCTGTCCAGCACATAAACCTGCTGAAAAGAAACACTCACACAACACAAGTGCTGAGAAGAAGGAAGAGCCTCTATTGGACGTGTATGGGAGGAAAGATTATGGGCTTTATTCATGAAAGAGGAAATTGCTAGGAATAGACAAGGGAATTTCTTAAACGGACACTGCCACTTACATAAGATGTAACTAGACTACCTGTGCATTTTAAACAAACACATATATAAGACATATGCCACTGTTTTTTTCTATTTTTGAATTAATTGCATATAAAAGAAAAAATTAAATTAGGCGTCTATCTACAGCATCCATTTTGAGAATTTTACCCAATATCCTTTAAAACCTTCCAGCAAGTCTCACTTTACAACTGTGGCCAGAGCCTGCATGATGATGTCATAAGATACACCCTTGCTCTCTTACTGGCTCTGGTCCCTTTAAGGACCCATGAATGACTCTCTAGGAACTTTAATACTTAATTAGATGGAACTCAAATGCATTGTAAACACCATATATAACTTAGCATAAAATGTTTACAATCAAGTACATGCAAATACGTACACCGAAGATATTTAGAAAACAAACACCTTCTATTCATTTCATATCTATCATTTCTTATAAATGAGAGTAACAAAAAATGTCCAAAAAAAAAATCACCTTTTGTGATTTCAAGAATGGGATCCACATGTGTTCCATCAGCTCCAGACGATAGTGTTTTGAGAAGGAACCAACGTAAGACACAAAAGCAGCTGTCAGCAGTACATCTCCGCACAATGTCTTCTCCTGTGCCTCATAGCTCTTGATTGATTCACTCCAGCGTATATTTTCGGACTGAAGCAAAGAAAAACATCAGTAGACATGACCTTTCTCTGAAAAGAAACTTTTATAAACACAGAACTGTCAGAGCTCTAAGTAGAGCTGATTCTAAATGGAGCTGACACATGCTGAGTTCTAGCATGCTAACCCACTGACAACAGCACCAACTGCTGCATACAGCACTGAATACACAGGCCTGCTCCCAGGAAGAGACCAAGAATGAGTCTTATCTTGACAATCTCATCAACCACATCTGTTTAAAATACTAATTTCATATTCACTGAGAGGCAGAAAATTAATCCATTGTTTTACAAAAACCTCAGGTTAAATTACAAAAATCAAATCAACCGTCTGTTTATCTTTATATGTATATAGACACATGTATAGTTTACTCTGTGGGGGCTATTCACTAAAACCTGAACTGACAAGTAAACTGCAAAAATAAGGCATAAATGTTTGAAACATGTTGGAAACATTTGGCAGGCTCCTAGCCCCATTCATAGTAACAGGGAATCAAGGGCCACTGCATCAGCAGCTTCTGGTACTTTTTCATCATAGGGTGGAGGGACTGCCCTTTACTCCCCCCCCCCCACCCCCCATATGTGTGAGAGGTACAGGTTGGCCATTTGGGGAGCCAACGGGCCACGTTTTAGGCAGGGAGTATTTTTTCCCATTTAAAAAAAAAACTTTTTATGCAACTCGTCACCTGTAAAAGTGAATGACCTCCCAAATCAAACTCCTTCCGAATTATGGAATTCCAGTAATGCTACCATGGGGATTATGTATAAAGGTATATTCGTCAGAAATGTAGTGCAGTCATGCCATAATTAATGTCTACTCCTATATTTAAACTGATTTCTGCCAGAACAAAAAAGCCACAGTGTGCCAGATGTGCTAAAATAAAATGTATTTATTGTTGTTTATTTTGTCACATGCTATTTATTAAACAAAGTTGCGAAATTGCATCTAATTTAAATCACTTTCTGCTACATCTTTGAGCCTGGATATTAAGGCTCATGTATATGTGAGTTCCACTGTGTTAGGGAGATTGTTTATCTCCATGTGTGGCTACATACTACACTATAAGTGTTTTTTTAGTTCACGCATCAATTTTATATTTTACATTACATTACATTAACATTTATTTGTACAGCGCCACCAATTCTCGAAGCGCTTGGTACAGAGCAAAGAAAGGAACTACATACTAATTTAGACAAACTAGTACAGACTGGTACATGAAGTAGAGAACCCTGCTCGTAAGCTTACAATCTAGAGGATTTTATTTTGGGATCCCTCACAGCTTTAATTTCCTAAATCAAGTTATTAATCTACAATTCTCTACCAATCATAATCTGGCATTTTCTGCACAAGTGACAAAATGATACTAAAAAGTCACATTTTTGACCTTCTTTCTTTCTTATGTGTGAAAGACGTGGGAGCAAAAACCTGGCTAATGTAATCAGGATTAGACACCAATATTTATAAATAGCACCCACTGGCTTTTGTCAGCTAGTGAATGGTAGTCATTAAGTAGCAATGCAACTAATATAAACTGACAAGAAGCATATAAAAGTGTTTGTAAAAATGTATACGGCCCTTTCGTCCAAAATAGAAAAAAATCCTGAAAAGTTTCCTAACATAATTTATATGGCCCGTATATATACGGCCAAAGCATGTTTAATAATGAGAGTTAATATAATAAACTAAGATCGATATAATCACATAAGAGAGGAGAAAGGACAACAAGGACAGTGGTGGGTGGGGGGAGAAAAGAAGGGTCAAAATAGAAAAAAATCCTGATATTTCTGAAGTTCTCACACTCCTTTTCCAGTGTTTATGTGATATTGGTTTGGCAGTCATACACAGCTGAATGTGCCACACTTTTATCTTTATGCTTTTTCGATCTAATTGTGAAACCATTAATAAACAGTCAATAAGTTCCTACTAGGAAATAATGTATCACCTGCAATGCAGAAAACTTTGTTTATTTAGAAAGAAAAAGAAACCGTTGATTTATCCATTCTGTCTCTCGTGAATAAGTCATAAATAGCAATGGCAATTCTTTCTTTAATCTCCAAGAGAACTTTTCAAACTAGAAGATTTTCGAAACATGGAATGATCATCTATTTAAATCTTCAATAATTTTGCTATACCATCCATGTATCATAAATCACCAGTGACATTGGCTAACAGGAGTTTAAGAGTTGGAACATGCAGCGTAATAAATTTCTCGACAGTTAAAAATCACTATAATTTTATTTTAATGTATTATAGATTGCTTGTAATGTCATCTTGGCGGGGTTGACCCATTTCTAATTTTTAGCAGCTGCTCAGCTTGGGAGTTTGTTAATGATTAAATATAAATGGCCTGATTTATTAGTCTGATGTTTCTGCTTCCAGGTTAATGCAATAGAGGGGAGACCATTGTGCTGAATACTGTTTGCCCCCACTAAAACAGATATGTATAATAGGGTTATGGTTCTCAATGAATCCATTTAAAGTGTATCTGTTATGAAAAATGACATTGTTTATAGCAAGTTATAATGGATTGAAAATTCTATACATGGTGTTACCAAACTACTTTCAAATTAACACACATTTTTGTTTAGTAAAAATGGAGCTACCTCCGAGATGGAGAGGATGTGTCTGCATATGTCCACTCTCAAATGGTGACATCACATTCTAAAATGGTTAGTGAGATGTCTACATGCTAGACATTGTATAGTTTGAAAGCAGGTGGATGAATGGGCATTTGCTCCAGCGTCCATCTTAGTGGAGGCAGAAGACAACTTACACATCAGTTTTAATAACATTTAATCTGTTGTATATATTTTTTTTACAGTTTATATAGATTACATGTGTATACCTAATGGGAGGTAAACTTATTACCTACAGATTTTTATAACAATGTTATATTATTCAGAACGGCAGAATAGATTACTGCTTTATAGCAAAAATAAAATAATAGCCAGTGATGATATGTAATGGTTTGTTTATCCTAATTTACACCACCAGGGGCAATATTGTATTTGAGATGGTGCAGATCTACCCAGTATGCAAAGTTAGGCCTGCACCTTATTAACTAAACATTCCATCTCTGCTTAGTTTAAGTTAGAATTGAGTAAAATGAAGACTGATCTACATTTTACTAATTACATTTTTTTAAAAGGTATTTCTGAATAAAAAAAAAAAGAATGCAATGTCATTGTAATCTAATCAGCCTGGCATACATTAGAAAACTGCTTCTCAATGTAGATCAGTGCTTCTAAAATCAGTCCTCAAAGATACCCAAACAGTCCAGGATTTAGGGATTACCCCAGTTGTGTTTAAATAAGAATATGTATAACATATGGTGTGGTTCCCTAAGCATTAGGAAACCACACCAAGTGTTGTACATATTTTTATTTAAACAGAACTGGGTAATCCCTAAATCCTGGACCATTGGGAACTTTGAGGACAGATTTGAGAGGCACTGATCAAAAGGATGGCAGCAGACATGAAGACTGGAAGCAGCAGTTTGGGGAAACAAATCCCCATACTTTTTTCCCCATGCAGCATCTTAGAGAACACTAAAATAACAGCTTGGCTCAGCAACACAAAGGGCAAAATTGTAGTTTTTAGCACTACCTAAGAATCTCCACACTTGTCTCCAGTTTGGAAGTAGAGAAGAAACTGTGAGCTAGTCATGTGAGAGTCATATACCATGCTAACAAGACAGCTGTGTCTTAATTCACCACATACTGCGGTAAGCCTACAATTAACTCATAACTGCCCAGTTTCAACTGTCTAATAGAATAAAGAGGATCTAAACTGTAATAGTCACCCCTTCAGAGCCGTAGAGATAAGAAGAGCATTTGATTTGTACTGTTCTCCCTCCTTTAAAAATACAAAATGTTTCATAGAGACAGGAGAAGAATGGCTCCCGCTGCTGCATTTTAATTAACGTCCAAATCCCAAATAGCAGGAAAAAAACAACATTTGGTTGTGGGTGAAAAGAAAAGTACCCACCCTGTTATTTTTAGGGGGCAGAGCCATGCTCATTACGAAAAAAAAATATATTTTTTTTATTGTGGTGGAGGATTGTTGGTAATTAACAGCACAGTCTGTCATTGGGGTATATTTTATGGTCTTCTGCTGTACATTTCCTTTGACCTTAGAAGACTTGCTGTCCATTTCCTTTGACCTTATGGATTTGATCTCAAGTTTAATTATATTATTGATGGGCAGTGACCTATATTAGCTGCAGCACCCATTACAGACGATTGCAATCAGAACTCTTTAGAACACTCCAAAAACCAATTATATGCATTTTTCAACAGCCTCTAACAGTAAAGGTTTTACGAAGAAAGTCACAGAAAGCTAAGAATTTGTATATCACACTAGCAGGCCATGTTAACATTAAAATGTAACAACACGTTTCACCCAGATAAAGCTGATTGGTTAAAGTCAGAATGTGGGATACAAGGAATAGTTTTGGTACAGCCTGAAATAGTGAGCAGTTTTGGTAAACCATGTTGCAGACCAAGGGGTAATAGGTCATCTGTTAGAGCAGGGGTGGGAAACCTGCGGCACTCCTACTTTGTGGACTACATTTCTCTTGATGCTTTGCCAGCATTATGGATGCCAGAGAATTATGGGAGATGTAGTCCATAACATCTGGGGTGCTGAATCTTGCCTACCCCTATCTTAAAATATTATTTTTAAGAGTTGATAGTATGTTGATATCTGGTGAGCTGTGTATAGTTCACCAGACTTGTAAATTGTTAGCTGGCTACTTGGATCAGCTACTTAGAACCCTTTGGTCTAAATAACTGGTTCTCATATAAATCTTGAAGGACCACTAGTAGACCAGGATCCAGTAAGTAACCAGTAGTAATACTGATAAGATGATCTTTGAGTTTTAGAAATATAAATATATATATATTTGCACAAAAAATGCCCCAAATGTAATTAAAAAAACCCCATAATTGACCTTCTTCTGAAACAAGCATGATCTCAATTATTTGTAATATAAATAAAATAGGAACATGAAGAGTAAATGAAAGTTGTGCATTAGACTGTGATATGTCTCTATATTAGCATCTTATGACACTGAGGAACATAGTATTGAATGGAACCAGCACTGCACTACTATCAGTGTTCATTCTATAGATCACAGCATTCTCAGAATAGACACTTTACACTGACATAAAATACCTACTTCCAGTCCTTTGACAAGTCTGTTGGCCAATTCAATGGTGGTGTTTGTTCGATTAACTTCCTCCTGGCATCTGACTTTCTCCGCTGTGGCTTTTTCAAATGAAAGAGTAAGTCTTTTCAGATTCTTATCCAGATCCTGAAATAAGAAACACACTTTAGAATTTTTTTTTCTCCTAACAAAAACTAATAATTGCAGGGCCAGCACTTACATGGGTCACAGTGGGGCAAGTGACCCAGGCGGCATTCAGACAAGGTCGGAGTTTTGTCCCAAACTAATAAAGCTATTTATAACTTGTCTGTTGGCCCGAAAGCATGTTGATTGGAGGTCAGCCCTGGTGAGGCAGTATGGGCGTGAAGGGCACAGTGACATCAATCACCGTGAATCCTGTAGACGGTTGGACTGGACATGAATTTGAAAGCGGCGCTCGGCAGAAGATTTCATCCTCTTGTGTGTGTGATCCCTGTGTGATCCCTGTGTGTGTGATCCCTGGGTGTGTGATCCCTGTGGTGGCTGAGCTCTGCCTCATTTAAATACAATTATTTTATTTTATTATTTTATCAGCTCTTGGAATTTTTTTTTTATTATTATATACATATGGAGAGACACTTCAGTTCATTCCAGCCTGATCTGGACATAATATTAGGCTCAGACTGGAATTAGTTGAGTCTCTCAATAATATTTTTCGAAGATCTCCCTTTTTTGGGTGAGAAGAGTGAGGGAGAAGGCAGCATTTCATCCTTTGTCCCAGGCAGCACAATGTATTGAATACTTGGTTTTATTATAGTCAAGATTCTTGTAAGGGATTTGTCTAATCTTGACAGCAAGTCAACATGTTGCCCTAAATTCAAGTTTGACATTAGTATTCGCTCATTACCCCTCATCCAGAATTAGTCAGAATATTTGCTTACGTCATAAATCTACCAAAAAGAGGAGAAAAGGGCTTTCTATCAATTGATGTGACGTTGCTGTGTCTTTTGCATTGAATTACTTTACATAATGAATTTTGAGTCACATTTTACATAATGCATACAGTATAAGCATTATTCTCACCTGACAACAGGAGAACAAAACAAGACATACTCACATTGAGCTTCTTTCTGATAGCAGACAGCTTTTCAGTAGCTCCGCTAAGATCTTCATTGGCTTGAGCTAAAGCTCTCCGTTTGGGCTCCACATCACAATAGATCTGAGAATAAACAATATTGCTGAAAATGTTGAGTGAAAGACATTACATCCCTAATACACTTAATGAAAATTTAACCACAAGAAATGATAATTTCAATGTAATTTGATAATGGGTAACTATTAACCCATTCAGCCAAAAGGACGTATATATGCGTCCTTGCTCTGTGAGCCGCTGCATCACTTCCACCCACTGGCTCCCTGAAGAAGAATCTGCCTCAAAACGAGGCAGACTTCTGAGAACCTGCTCAGAGCACTTCTGGGCATACGACCTACCTCTGGTCGAAAAAATGGTGGTTCAGAAATAGCTACACTTAGGGCTTTATTCATGAAAGAGAGGATTGCAGGGAATTGAGAAGGGAATTTAAAACTTAAAGGGACTGTCTAGTGCCCAAAATACATCTGCCAAATATTAATCTATATATAAATGTGCTTTTAAAGTACTTTTAAATGCATGTTTTACATTTTGCACTGCATAACATATAAAATACTTACAGCACTTTGCTAGAAACCAGGACTGCCCACACCAACTGAGTAAAAGTAAATTTCATTTTTTTTTTGCTGCAGGAACCAATGAGAATAATTTCATTCAAATGAATGGAATATCCTGTTTCTCTAGTGATGTCATCAGACAATGTGAGTCCACACAATGTATTCTATTCCAGGAGCACAGGAAGTGACTAAATGAAACAAAACTTTATATGCTCAGTGTCTATATAACCAGTTCTGCTGCGCCTGCAGTAAACATGCAGAGTAATCACTGAGGAGGACTTGAGTCAAATATTAAAAATGTGATTTATGCAGAATGCCTGCATCAAATTACATTGGGAAAAAGCCTGTGTTCTGTAAAGCAGCAATCTTAAACTTTCATTAAAGTGAGATTGTGGACTTTGTTTGCTCCTGAGCGGCTTTCGTTGTTAACTTTGTTTGCTCCTGAGCGGCTTTCATTGTTAACTTTGTTTGCTCCTGAGTGGCTTTCGTTGTAAACTTTGTTTGCTCTTGAGCATCTTTCGTTGTTACCATGAGGTACGGACCTCTTGTCAAATCGAGCAGATTAGCGCAAGATAGCCTGCAGCTGAAAATGATATTACCAGGCAGAAATTTTGTTCCTGTTCGTCATTACCCGATATGGTGTGGAGTCAGACAGGTTACAGCAGGAGTCCGAAGAGGTTTCCTCCCTTGTTCTGATACAATACAACACTGAATTATCGAAGTGTATATGGTGCAACGCGCACAAAGCGCTACTACTGGGTGCCTTTAATTAGGACTCACCAACTTTTCCTGTAAGCTTCCGAAAACGGCTTCATTTTTATTAATGTGTTTCTTTTGTGTTTTTATGTGTCATTGTATTTCTTATTTTTTTAATATAATAGCTGTATAGATTTAAATTTATGTGCAATACATTTCTAAATACAGTATTATACTCGATCATTTAGGGGTGTAAATCATCCCTTTTCTGCTTCACAGATTATTATTACCTCTCTCTGGATTTTGAGACATAATATATCTTGTTTGCTACAGGTAGCACTATGTGGTAAATTGTTTATTTATTTTTTTCTTCACATATGTTTCCTGCAATTCACTTTATGTGAGAGTCTTCATTCCATGAAATCAACGGGACTATTATTATTCCTATAAGTATACATTTTTTTATATACTTTATTCATTTTGTCACTGAACACTATTAATAACATTATAATTTATAAGGTTCAATATATTTAGCGCTCCAGTAATATCTAGTTGAGTTTGAGGACTAGACTGCCCCTTTAACTCCTTCACAACTGATGGTGCTTTGGTCCTTAACTACCAAAGCACCATCCAGCGTCTTTTTGTTCCTGGGCGGCGATTACTTTGTGATCGGCAGCCAGGAACATCCAAGCAGGGACTGAGTCAGGGCCTCTATAGACCCTGTCGGTCCCTGCCGACATCCCGCGATACTTGTGACACATGTGACATCACGGAGGCGTGCCCAAACCCGAAAGTTCGGGCACCCCGGGATGCCAGAAATGTAGCGGACATCCGGTTTGAGCGTCTGCTACATTTCATATGTCAGACTAAGGGCACTCAAAGTCCCTGAAGTGGGATCCACAGTACAGCTCATCAGTTACATGCAGGACCGTCTATGCCATCCTGCAGGCTTTTTCTGTAAAATGTAGCTGACGCTCAGGTTGGGGACCCCGCTGCAAGTCCCTGCAGCGGGATCCGCACAGAACTCATCGTGGGGGGCCGCGATGAGCTGTTTAGTGTTGGACGTTCCATGCCGTCCTACTAGAATCTTGGCGCTAAAATGTAGGACAGCATAGAACGCCCTACAAGCGGGAAGCTTAAAATCCTTAAATTTCCTCTTTCATGAATAAACACCCTGGTTGTCCATTTATCCTCTCTTAACTGTAGCTTTCTGTGAACAGAAATCCCAATCCAAGTCAAATATTTATCGCTTATCAGATAAAGTTGGCTTAACCCAGAAAAAAAAGTTAAAGAGCTCTACATTCGTACATTTCTAAGAAGAAAAAGAGCTCAGCTGCTACAGATTTCCGGTGGAAACAGACTGGGCCCCTTATAAAAATATGCCAAAAAGAGAAGTCGTTCAACGTGTTTCATTCTTTTCTAAAGTAATGATGGACTATAAAGTGGTCCATTCACCAAGGAATCTATGATGTGCCTGCCGTTTAGAGGACTTTTAAAACTTTTCCCCAGAATTGAGTCTTATAAATAACCTCCAATCTGTTGCAATAATCACATCCATGAAATATGTTAACATTACACTAAAAATAATTACATTTGTATCTAATTAATAGGAAACAAATTGTTATAAATCACAAATCCTTGAAGAATGAAATGGAATCAAACACCTTTTTGCAGACATGGATGTTAGCTATATTATATAATGTGTTTTATTAATTAACTATACACATACCTCATAGTATCTCACAATGTTGATGACCCATGCACATAGACCCGCGGCTGCAAAAGACTTTATGCGGATCAGGTCAGGATTAAAATGTGGATCTTTTAAGTACTGCTCTTTTACCACTTTCAGGCAGTTTTCGTGAATATGTTCCTTGTCGTAATGTACTAAAGCTTGCAAAAAGTCATCAACCTACAACAAATAAGCAACGGTTTATAAAACTACAAAAGATTATTTTTTAAAACGATTAGTTATTACATATGTATAGGTGTTCTATCCACATAATGATTATTGTTTATTTGTAACGTGCCAGCATTGTAGCACCATACAAGAACATAATAAAGGTAAGAAATATAGAGCTCCAAGAGTTATAAATGTCTCTTGAGGATGAATATATAAAAATATTCTGGTATGTATCATTTAATGTATATAAAACGGTAGAGGAGAGTATATTTAAAATATGGAAAATTACCAGGACAAATGGACCTAGTCTTAAATCAGAGGTCAGATGTTTAAAATTAACATTAGAAAGTGGTATCGAGAGGGTGGTAGATGCATGAAATAGCCTTCCAGCAGATGTGGTAGAGGTTAATAAAGTGGAAGAATTTCCGCATGCAAGGGATACGCATGACTATCCTGAACATAAGATAATGCCAAGAACAAAGCAGACCCATTCTGTGTTTTTCTACATCTTTTAGGTTAGCATATTCTATAGTTTGAGCACTGCTAGGTGGCATATTGGATGTGTTTGGAGCCATATTTGAAGCATTTTGCATGTACTATATTTTAATTAATAACAGGCTTTAAGAAAGCTACTCATTATTTCAAATATTACCTTTCCCATGAACACTTTTAATGCTTTCCAGCTTCTGTCTTTCGGGACTCTACCCCTGGGAGCCAACAGTACCATCACTGCAGCAGTAACATTGATGACTGCACTTGGAGGATTTGGAAATGTTTTTAACTCTGTGAGATTGACCTGCATAGAAACAAATAATCAGCATTAGCTTCCATGGTAATTACTCCACTTACAGAATTTTACCTCTGAATTGTTTTATGACCAGAATTATTCATCTCAGTCACCATAACACTATATTATTACGGTTTCTTGTGAAATTCTGTACAGATTTTACAAATATTTTTTTCCCACAATATATACAATATTTAAATATACAACAAATGCATAAATATCCAAAGCTGTAGCAGAAGATATTCTTGGTGGTTAACCTATGAAGCGCATGCAACAGCTGAATGTCTGTGTACTGTCCTAGCAGGCTCAGGCTGCCTCTTGCGCTCCCCAATGTGCTGCCCACTGCTAGACACCAAGTCCTGTGGGTGCAATCTGGGTGCTGGGAAAATCCTGTCGGTGCAATCTGGATAATGTGGCAAGTCTTGTGGGTTCAATCAGGGAGCAGGGGCAAGTCCTGTGTGTGCAATCTGGGTACAAGTGCTGTGTGTGCAATCTGGGTGCTGTGGTAAGAGCTGTGAGTGTAATCTGGGTGCTCTGGTAAGAAACATGGATACAATTTGTGTGCTCTGGAAAGACCTTAGGATAAAATCTGGGTGCTGAGCAAGTCCTCTGTGAACAATCTGGATGCTCTTGCAAGACCTGTGGGTGCACTCTAGGTGCTCTGGGAAGAACTGAGGGTGAAATCTGAGTGCTGAGCAATTCCTAGGTCTGTAATCTGGGAGGGGGCTCTTGCAAGACCTGTGGACGTTCTGGCAAGACCTGTGTACTATGCATGGGCATAAAAAAAAAAAAAATGCATGTGTGCACATTATTAGCACTTTGCAGTGTATTGCTATATTTTGTTAGAAGACTGGACACTCAGATCCAAAAACATTTCACCATCACTAGTATATATGACTATATACTATAAAGTGTCTCATATGATATACAATATGTTTTTTTAGATGCAATTGTGCCAGTTACCTAAAATTGCAAATATTGTCACTGGGGGTCAGAAAAAAAAAAAAAAAAGGAAATGATCTGAACCAAATTGTTTGTACATGGCATGTGATTTATATAAGTGCTTAAAAAAATAAAATATTTTCATCTCACCATTTATTTTTTGCAAATTATTTAATAACCTACCACTTTAATAAACTATTTTCCCAGCTAGCATCTATAAATCACTGCAGCACACCAGTCACAGGCTAGAACTATACATATACTGTATGTTTAACAAATAGGTATGAACATTCTACAGATATAAACCAAAACGTCTACAAGCCCTAAACAGAACAAAACTGAGATTCTCAACCTTAGTTTTCCACCACATTTTTTAGTATGTAAAAATAATTTATAATGCATCCTGGCAATACTTTGTCTCTACCTCTAGATTGTAAGCTTACGAGCAGGGTTCTCTACCTCATGTACCAGTCTGTACTAGTTTGTCTAAATTAGTATGTAGTTCCTTTCTTTGCTCTGTACCAAGCGCTTCGAGAATTGGTGGCGCTGTACAAATAAATGTCAATGTTAATGTACATTTAAAGGTTTTATATCATTTGTTTATGTATGTATATATCTCTCTAAACCTTAAAGCAGTAAACAAATGTGCTAAAATAATGTCATTGTTGGCAGCCATAATGGCCTTAAAATACTTTAAATGCATTGGAAATAGTACCCTGATTTTTGGCAACAAAATATAGAGTGATTTTTGCCAAGCACGTGGGATAGGAAATAGACCCCATGAATGATGGCTCCCTGAGGTGCGGAAGAATAGGAAGTGCTTTGCATGGGAAGATAAAATTGAATACTTGGGAAAACATCAGTTAGATGTCTTTGCATCTCATACATTATCTTGTCGGTTAAGGCATTGTTAAATTACGATCCCTACTGAGATCCAAGCCATGTGGTTTACTTTTAAAGATGTAAAGTGTATGTCAAGCCTCATGTTAACAAATAGGGCCTGCAAAGAAATAATATGTAGGAATACGGTATATTGTACTTTTCATATATTAAGGAAATGTGCCTGAATTAATAAATCTCTGCTGAGCGTAAATCAGGGGAGATATCAGAAGCCATAAACAGTGCTGGAGTTTATATAGAAAAATCAGGTGTATGTAAAATATGGAGTACTTATATAGCTGCTGGTCTGTCTTTTATGGACAGAAGTCAGAAATAAAGCTCAATACCAGTATTGTTCCACTTTTTAATGTTAACATACCATGTGGAAAGTGAGTTTGGGGACTGAATATAATAATATAATTAATTTCATGAGGTAATACCACAGCGCCAAAAGTCGTTTCTGTCATGACTGAGGCCTGACAAAGATCAGTGGCCATAACTGACTGCCAGTTAGACATCCATTCTCTAGGCTATCCTTATACAATGTGTAAAAGAAAGCCGCAGGGATTTGTATCCTGCTGATAAAACACATGTATAGAAAAAGGTATTTACCCGCCTTAACAGCTGTCACGTGTTGGGTAGTTCATGCGGAAGCTCATTCCAAGTGTTTGATAAGATGTCGCAGGTGGTATATTAATAAGACTGTATTGCGTTCTTAACTGTTATGTTATTAGTATAAGTGTACACTCAATAAAGGACTTGGGGGGGGGGCAATTTTCAAAGAAAGGTAACATAAAAAATTCAATGGCAATTTATAAATATAATTAAAATGATATATACCTATATTGCTTATTACATGCATACATATATAATCTAAATTGCTCACGTTTTTGTAAATGTTTTAAGTGAACAGTCACCATAAAGCTGAGTAGTTCACCATTTCCCAGACAATTTTAAATCTTTAATGTTTCTTTATATAGGGCCAGTTAAGGTGCAGGTTTAATTACATGCAGAGATTTCATTATATGTTAAGTAGAAACCATAAGTGAACTCTCACTACCATTAAACATTCTTGGTTAATATGTTGGACCCGTGTTCACCCAAAACGTAAATTAACAGTAACCAATAAGTCTAATGGCCAGAGCAGACATTACGCCTACTGATATTAACCTTGTTGAGTGTATTAAGGGCTGCTGTCGCCAAAACTAATGCCGGTTCAGCTTTAGTCAAGTCATCTTCACAGTCTTTCTGTTTGACAGACACCTCTTCTTGTATCGTTGCAACCTACAGGTAAACACATTGTTATTCTATTTTATGTCCAATCATATGTAGAATTGTTTCTGCTTTTCAATTATGCGTACATTATCTGCATCCATACCAAATAAGTGCAATTAAATTAAACTAAACATTTACAATAAATATTAGGCCATAAGAATGCATGATATCATGTGGTATATTGGGGAAGTTAATTTCATTAAACACAAGTGAAAATGACAGTGGTCCAAGTAGGGGGATAAAAAGAGTTTGAGATACTGTAAAGCATGCAGGCTGATTTGGTAACCATCTATAGCGGACACAGGGGGAGATCCTTCTTTTTCATAAAATCAATAGAAGCTGCTTTGAACTTTCAGTGTAATCCAAGTGTTTATATAAGCATACACTTCTATTACAGAATTAAATAAATAAATAAAATATAACAAATTATTCGTATTTTGCAGATAAGAACAAACATATCCTGCTAAAATTTACAACATCTTAGCAAAATGTCTGTATAAACTATATATATATATATATATATATATATATATATATATATATATATATATATATATATAGTTTGTATATACTAATTTTCAGCTAAATTTAAAACAGAAAAATGTCACATCACATCTTACAGATCTTCTTCTTAAAAAACGTTCTATCTTTTTAAAAATAATTTCTATTGTGTCTGACGATTTAAATAGACACGTGGGGATATTCTTTGATAGCCACTGTCTACTCTAAAATAACCATACATTGAACACCAACCTCATCCTTAGACTATGAAAATATAGAATTGGAAACTTTCCCTAAAATGCCAGCGTTTCACCGGGGGCACTGCAAAACACATTAGCACTTGTCAAAAGCTGGCATTAGATCAGCGTGTATTGTTATTCTTTAGCAAAACCAAATGTCAAGTGGTAATAATCATGTGGTAAAAGGCTATTGCCGCAGTCATAATTTCTAACAGTTTTTCTGTTCTCTACAGAGTTGTTCAAAATTGTTCACCTACAAAAGGTGTATTTTGTGCAGAGTATTACTGGGCTCGGTATGACTGCATTACACTGACCTTCTGCTCTTCTGCATCAGCAATAGTTTTTTCTTGGCTCACTTTCTCGGTCTGAAGCCCAATCTTAGCAATTAGAGATTCAGCATCTTGATTTCTTTGTTGTAATTCGACCTCTTGAGAAGCAAGTTTGGCTTTTAGATCTTCTACCTGCGGAGCAAAGAGGAAGAGAAGAGATGGATCCATAAATGTAGAGAATGCTGACCTATGAGTGAGTAAGCTCTGTGGATGTTGTATTAAATATTAACTTTAATTCAAATTGGGCATTATTAAGTGTAACACAACAGAGATAATCCTAGCTAAAACAGGGAAGGGTAGCAGCAAAAACTTTAAAATCAAAATATCCAATAAACAAACTAACACTATGCATTTGCCATTGCGTCTTAATAAACGTTTTAACTTTTATTTTGTAAGAATTACGTTGTGCCAAAAATATCATAAAAACACTTAACCCTTTAAGTTGACCGTCTGATTTCGTATTTAGTGTAAGAATGAAATTTCTAAGATTCATTGCGAACAATTGTTGTCAATGATGCAGTAGCACAATAATTAAAAAGTACTGTAATTATTAAAGCAATAGTGGAGCAATTTGGGTCAAAAGTGCTAATTTGGGGCAATAAGCATTGAAACCAATGGAATGTTTCTCACGCTTAATTCGCATTTAGTGTTTTGTGTCAGATTTAGCAGCATTAAAAATCTACTTTATATATTTTAGCTCTTTGTTATTTTAAAATAAATATTTTTGTTGTTTTATTGTAACAGCACCTTGAAATTTCCATTTGTAAAAATACAATGCAATTATTAAAAAAAAAATGCATATATAATAAAGTACAAAATCAGGCTGACATATACCAAAGTAATGAATTAACAAAGTGAGAAATACAAAAATGAGGGAAAAGGGACCTAGGTTTTCCTAAAGAATGGGAATAGGATATATTATAATTAATCTAAGTATATAATGACTCCCTGAATATTATTTAGAGCAGGTTTACCTGTGATGCAGTTGTTTTAAGTTTCTGCAAACCATTAACTAGGTGCTCCATCTTCTGAGACAATTCCCTCCGTTTTCTGTCCAGCAGATTTTTGTACAATGTAATTTGTTCCAGGAAGCTTTTTGGAGTGGTGTAGTTATGCCGTTTTTCATTTTGATAGTATTTTCTGCTCATTTCATTGACACTGGTGTGTACATATGCCATAAACTGACTGATGGAGTCCTTGACATGTGGCTGCAACAGATATAAGATGTGCTTTATTGTATCAGGAATGACTCCAAGATGTCTTTAATACATCCACTTGCAAGATGATAAAGGGAAGGGGAGTCACAGAGCATGTAAGGGATTTAATAAAGTTCAAGAGTGAACCATTAGAAGAGAGAAGTGCTACAATAAGTGAACAATTTTTAAGAAAATTGAAAAGGGAAGTCTGAAACTGTATTAAAATGCAATCGGCGTGTGCGCCAATGTACAAAGAAGACTCCCGACAAATGTTGTGAGTCTGCGTTATCTACACCGGATGCGTAAATTAAGGTTGTGTCGGCGCTTGTGGCACCGGCACTGCCTATGTATATTTGTGTCGGGGAATCTCTGCCAAACACTGCAACGTGCCGGGAGTTATATTTTCCTGTCCAACATCTGTATTACACTGTTAACAGACTGTGACCTATTACCACAATTACTCTTAAATACACTATACCCAATCACTGTTATTTATATGACGTTTCCTTTTAAATGTTCTCATTGATTTAAAATTAGTTGGCTCCTGTGAATGCACAACCACATTAATGTAATGATTATTACCTTCTTTAATTAATCATAGAAAGCTTGGAACTGCATAAAAAACAAACAGCGCTCTGCATAAATGTATAATAACAATGAACAAAGTGCAATGTGTCCATTAACTGTACTTTAGTTGGATTGTACTTTTTTTTATATTGTATTTAATACTGTTATTCAAATAATGAACACATATTATCAAGAAGGACAGACAGTGACAAAAAGTGCACTACAACTCCCATTATGCTCAACCATCCTCTAGGAAAGATATTCTGTCCTTATCAAGCACATGCTTTTTTTAAACACTGCAACCTCTAAGCCCTTGTCTTTTTTAGGCCAGAATTTCCCACATACATGACAAGTATACCATCTATAAATACTGTAATCTGTGATGATACGCTACCTAAACTGACCATTGATCAATAACTTTCTCAATGCCAGACCTCCTTTCTGTCCATCTTTACATAAGACAGGCCGGTCTTTGAGGCTCGGTGGGATAGCGGGTTTCAGAACCAAAATTACCATGGTCCTGATCTCATTCTCCAGTGTCTGGGACACCAGAAAATGCCTACTGTACATGCGCATAATTGTGCACACATGCAGTAGCGCTGTCAGTGTGAGTGTCAGCGCTACCACCTGCACACTCTACTTCCCAAGCTCTGAGTTCCTCAATGTGGTCAATCCCAGAATTATTTTCTCATAGCATCGAGTGAATAATCACCACAGGATTTCATGTAAAGAGTGACTACACCCTCCTCAACAGCTTCTTCAGACAGAAGCGCATGACATGGAAGCCTGAAAATGAGATTTACATAATAGAATCATGTTTGAACAGTGCTCCATAGGAGCATTGTCTTTTTATCAGACAGTACTGTATAGAACACAATAAGTGTAATTTAATGCTGCTTTAAACATAAATCTGAAGTCTATTAAAGGAAAACAAAACTTTTTTTTTTTTTTAAATCCTTGCTTACTTGGACAAAGCAAGAGTTAAAATGTTAGTCTCCTATGTCCAGGGTAAACCTGATGTGTAGCTTTAGAGATACACATGGGTTCATGGGCATCAGCAGGTGGGGGCAAGGGGGGGGGGGGTGCTTGCCGCCCCCTGAATTTAAAAAATACAACAAAAATGTATGTGTAAGTGGCACGATCCGTCATATCCTGTGGCTGTGCTTCCATCCTCCATGCAGGAGGGAAGACTGCAAGGAGGAGACGTGCATCGTCTACACGGAGCATCCAGGAGGTAAGGGGGAGGGGGGGGGGGGATATGACGAGCATAACGCTGGCTAATTAAATGGCTAAATACCGGCATACTGAAAAGCAAAATACTGGCATATTGAGTGGCTAAATCCTGGCATATTGAGTGGCTAAATCCTGGCATATTAAATGGCTAAATCCTGGCATATTGAGTGGCTAAATCCTGGCATATTAAATGGCTAAATCCTGGCATATTGAGTGGCTAAATCCTGGCATATTGAGTGGCTAAATCCTGGCATATTGAGTGGTTAATCCTGGCATATTAAATGGCTAAATCCTGGCATATTGAGTGGCTAAATCCTGGCATATTGAGTGGCTAAATCCTGGAACATTGAGTGGCTAAATCCTGGAACATTGAGTGGCTAAATCCTGGCATATTGAGTGGCTAAATCCTGGAACATTGAGTGGCTAAATCCTGGAACATTGAGTGGCTAAATCCTGGCATATTGAGTGGCTAAATCCTGGAACATTGAGTGGCTAAATCCTGGAACATTGAGTGGCTAAATCCTGGCATATTGAGTGGCTAAATCCTGGCATATTGAGTGGCTAAATCCTGGCATACTGAGTGGCTAAATCCTGGCACACTGAATGGCTAAATCCTTGCATATTGAATGGCAAAATACTGGCATACTGAGTGGCAAAATATTACTGGCATATTGAATGGCAAAATACTGCCATATTGAGTGGCAAAATTATACTGGCATATTGATTGGCTAAATCATAATCGCATATTAATTGTCTTAATAATACAGGCATATTAATTGGCTAAACCATAATGGAATATTAATTGGCTAAATAATACAGGCATATTAATTGGCTGCATCATACTGGCATATTAAATGGCTAAATAATACTGGCATATTAATTGGCAAAATCATACTGGCATATTACATGGCAAATTGGCCGGGGCATTTTAATGGCAAAAAAATACTGGCATATTAAATGACAAAATCATACTGGCATATTAATTGGCGAAATAATACTGGCATATTAACCCCTTAGTGACAAGACATTTTCACTTTGACTTTCCCTTGGTGACAATGGCTGTTTTGACATTTCTGGGGTGTTTGTGTTTAGCTGCAATTTTCTTCTTTCTCACATACTGTACCCACACAAATTATATGTTGTTTTTATCGTCATAAGAAGGGCTTTCATTAGATACCATTATGTTCATCATATCTTATAATTTACTACAAAACAAATCATAAAATATGATAAAAAATTAAAAAAAAAACACTTTTTCTAACTTTGACCTAAAATATAATTTAGACAAATACAATCATTAAAAAAACCCCAATCTAAATAGTTTCTAAATGTTGTCCCGAGTTCAGAAATATGCATGTTTCCATATTTTTCAGTATTTTTTTGCGAGTTATGGGGCAAAAAATAAAAATAGTGTTTTTTGTTTTTTTCCTATATTGACCTTTTGACCCCAACCCGAACCCAAAGTTTAACCCTAACACAAAATTTAACCCCAACTCTAACCCTTATGCTATCCCTTAATATATTTTATATTTTAATTTTAACCCTATCCCTTATGCTAAAAATTTATTTATTTTTAACCCTATAGGCTAATCTAACTATAGAACTAGTTTTATACTAATTAAATATTTATTTTAATTTTTTTTACATTGCTATGTTACTTAGCTACCACTAGGGGTAGTCAAGTAGCATATTCAGAGCGATGGAAGTGAAGTTACTTTCACTTCCGAAGCACACACCTGCAGAGGGCATAGCCATATTGACGGAGCATTCTGCTCCGTCAGTATGGCTCCCGCGATTGCTCCGTGGGGCGATCGTGGGTGCCCCAGATTGGAAATTTAAAGAGTTTTTCGCGATCACTGATCACGAAAACCGCTTGATTCACCGCAGGACGTGCCAGGCATGTCCATTGTCGGGAACAGAGTTCCCGGCAGGATGTGCCTGACACATCCATTGACGCGAAGGGGTTAATTGGCAAAATCATACTGGCATATTAAATGGCAAATTGGCCAGGGCATATTAATGGCAAAATAATACTGTCATATTAAATGACAAAATCATACTGGCATATTAAATGACAAAATCATACTGGCATATTATATGGCAAAATAATACTGACATATTATTGGGCAAATGGGTTGTGGCTTATTAATGGCAAAATAATACAGGCATATTATTGAGCAAATTGTCTGTGGCTTAATAATGGCAAAAAAAATACTGGCATATTATTGGACAAATTAATACTGGCATATTATTGGGCAAATTAGCTGTGGCTTAATAAAATAACACAGGTATATTAATGGCAAAATAATACTGACATTTTAATGGCAAAATTGGCTGTGGCATATTAATGGCAAAATAATCATTTAATGCAGGGCTCGACAAACCACGGGCGCCAGGTCACTATGGCGACTAGGAAATCAGACCTGGTGCCCGGGTATCGTGTGCCCCGCATGGTGCTCTTGTCGCTGGGATCTTTTTTTCAATTTTATTTTTTATACGGTGGCATATTTTAATAGGCAAACTGACTATAGCATGTTAATTGGTACCTGACCGTGGCTTCTTTTAATTGGCTGTGGCATCACCATTTATCAACCGTTTGCAGGCTGCACTGATAATGACTAAGCTCCTCCACTTCATAACATTGACAAAAAGAGGCGTGGCGCAGCATGGACGATGGTAAAAGTATGCCCCCCCCCGCCCCGAAAAGAAATTCTGCGGATGTCCATGCATGGGTTCACTCTTAGCTTGGGCTCAGAGCTGAGGCAGAGCTGCAGAGAGGTACATGCTGACAGGTACATGGTGTGGGCACAGCCAATCAGAGCAGGGGCTTGTCCTGCTCGATCTGTTGGATCCAGTGTTCTCTCTCTGCTGGTGATCAAAAAAGGGGATCAACAAAGGGGACCAATATAAGGACCCTCTGGTGATCCCCTTTGAGTGTATCCCTCTATCGGCCCTAGCAGATTCAAAACAGTAAGAGTTTATAAGCTAAATTACATTACAAAGCAATTAAAATATAGACTATAAGAATGAAAATGGACTTAACCACCATGTCATGTATCAGGTGCCTACTTAGAATTCCTATTATCTGAGCCCTACAGGATCTATAAACTAGGGATGGAAGGAAACATGGCAAATTACCGGGAAAGTGGTCTTGGTTTAGTCCCCAGTTTGGAAAGTAACTACTGCTATCAAGCTTAAGAAAATGGCACAGCATGGGAGACAGGTCAAGTCAGAGAGCAGCTGGTTGCAACTCATTCTGCTATTCCAGAAAACACTAATCGTTGTAGAACAGGCCTCTTTGATGATTGGCTTCCTTTGCATTGGTAATTTGTCACTTTCTCTTATGATAAGGTCAGCGGTGACAGCACTTCCTGACTTAAACAGCTGTGGCTTTTAAAAGGGTCATTGTCAAACTACTAATTGCAGTAATTTCATTAGCATAAATTATTTATTCTGCCAGTCATGTATCTTCATTTCAATATTCTCCTGGTGTGTTTTTTTTTTTTACAATACAAGTCTGTGTCATGATATGAAATAATACAGTAGAGAATGTATCCTACAAACCTACTGTATCACGCACAGTAACAGATGGGATTTGTAAAATGAGAAGACCAAATAGAGTTGGCTAGGTTTATGCGAGTTCAACCTAGTGATGTAGATTTGCATATGACAGATTAAAAGTACACGGAATAAATTTGCATTAAGTGGTTGCTTAACTGCACCCATTTATCTTGCTTTTTCACACATATCTACCGCGTGTTAAAACTGGAATACACAACTTAAAAAAACTAGAGGCTCGCTCTTTCAGTTTAATTCCTTTTTCATCATGTACAGTGGAATGGCTCAGTTTGTATAAGTCAATATAATAGAACTGTGGTTAAACACACACAACCCCCACAAAAAAAATCCAAGAATTAATACAACTTCTTAACCTGTGTTCAAAAAAATCCAACAATTAATACAACTTCTTAACCTGTGTTCAAAAAAATCCAACAATTAATACAACTTCTTAACCTGTGTTCAAAGAAATCCAATAATTAATACAACTTCTTAACCTGTGTTCAAAAAAAATCCAATAATTAATACAACTTCTTAACCTGTGTTAAAAAAAAATCCAACAATTAATACAACTTCTTAACCTATGTTCAAAAAAATCCAACAATTAATACAACTTCTTAACCTGTGTTAAAAAAAAATCCAACAATTAATACAACTTCTTAACCTGAGTTCTTTTCTGTTATTAAACTGGCTTCATTCTCAGCTTCATATATAACATACAAAGCGTATGCTTCACACCTTCCGTGCAACTATAATCGTGCAATACAGATTAAACAATATACTTTTACCTGAAAAGACTTAAAGGACAATGTTTTAGTACAAATATTTAAGTAATGAAATCATTTTCTCTGATTTCATTAATCCTGGGGATATTCACTAGGGATCTATTCACTAAAAAGACACTAAATGTGAACAGACGAGTGATCTGGACTGGCCAGTGCTTTATTATTCTGTCTTGTAAAATATGGAGGGAATACCAGACATTAATATTGCTTTGTATAAGATGATTGTTTTGTAGTATATTTGATAAATGAGCAGTAATTTAATAGAGCCAACCCCTGTTGTAGTAGGTATGTTCATTTAACTATATACTGAAGCTCTTACTATGACTTATTATACTAAGGAACATGTACAGTGATAACATATGTATCTGTACAGGACCTGGCACCTTCTCATTGGGGCTCGGTTGCCTGGAAACATACCCTCTGGGGATATAAGTGTAATAGATCAGAACCCATCGTTGTGTTGTTTTTCAGGGCCAAGTTAGATCCTAATCATGTGTTTCTAAAAATACAAAGATCTCTGTAGTATTAGAGGTCTCAAGTTGACCATAGACTTTACATTGCAAACTAGCTATTACTACCAGGAGCTGTCACCCATTAGCGCTCCTGGCAGGCTCATATTCCTAAATACTAAGATTTCAAGAAGCAGGTGAGAAACATCAATGTTCAGCTAAGTGTGCCTCCTACCCAGTAATGTTATCATATAGTTACTGTAGCTCATTCCAGTCTGGATGTCCTTTGTCAGTTGAATGGTTTGGAAAAATTACTTCTATGGTCAACAACCATTGTATTTATTATGTAATACACGCAGAGGCAAATGTCAATCTAATTGTGAGCCACTCATCAAGTTTTCATCCAACTTTTAACAGGCAGTTACTAGTTTAATTTTAATGGAACACTTTTTATTACATTGATGACATCACTCATACTATAACTCAGCCAGATGAATTAATGAATTTATAGTGACATTCATAATAAATCGTAAATATAGTGTTGCGCAAAAAGATAAATAAAATAACGTTTTTTATCAAATCAATTGAGTACCAAAAAAAATTGTAAATACCCAATGGTAATCCACCTCCATGTACCAGAGCCTCAAATGACCAGCTCTGGTATGAAGTGTAATATGGGGCTGCAGTTCCCACCATCCAATTGAGCAGATATGTTGAAGGAAGTAAAAAAAAATTCAGGGTTGATAATTTGATCGGATAGAGAGAAAGACAGATATAGTGTATATTTGCATTCAAAATGTATTTGTCCTGTATTAGTAAGGTTTTACTTTAAAAACATAAAAAGTGTGAATTTAATATACACACGAGACAAGAATGCTGAGCTGAAACACATTGTGCGTGTCCTAGACTTGAGGTGGGCGTGTCATCAGTGGCCTCCACCGGGCGATTAACAGAGAGGAACTTTATCATCAATTCCACTTGGAGGAAGTGAGAAGGATGGCGGTGGTTTTACCAATCCATATTGTCTCATGTGTATATAATATATAAGCACTTTTTATATTTTTAAAGTACGCCTTACTAATCCTGGGGAAAACAAATTTTGGAGAGTTTGTGGATTGTAGAAATGTCTGCTCCTTGTTATGGATAATTGGAACAAAGAGGGCTCAAGGTACTTTAGTTGTATGCTCTCATTAAAGAATTTCTCTATAAACCATCTACACTTAATTCAATCTTTTACTAAAACGAAAGTACATTTTTTGCTACAATTGTCTTTTATAATGCATTGAGAATGTTCCCTTAAAATATGCCCTGGAGTGAAGACTAATGGTTGTGGAGCCTTTTGACTCCACCCCTTGCAGGCCAGAGATTTTTCCCTCTGCCACCACCTTTTGCACCATGCCCTTGAGTCCTGAGACCTTTAACAGGTAGTGAGAATTTTTCCTTAAAATAGGCCCTACCGAAAGTAGGCTGATATAAGATGGGTTGGCACAAGTCAATCAGTTGTCAAGCACAGAGACTTCCAGAGTTTCCGGACATGAAGTTGAATATGAGCTTGTTAGGTTCCTAAATACACCTCTAACCATATTCAACTATTCTATTCTTCACATATTTAAGTCTACCCTAAACAATCTCTAGTTAGAAGACCCAGCATTTTCATGCTTAAGATACAAAGTCCTGTGTATCACTATAAAACCATAAAAATAAATTCACCTTTTCATTAACAATCTCTTATATAAAAGAATAGAATTATTTGCCATGTTAGACACAGGCTTTGCATATGGCAGACCTCTGGTTCACACCATAAGCATCCAAGAGGGGGAAGGAGCAGCAGTATTTAGCTCCACCAATTCCAATCCTTACTCTGCCCACCTTTCGGATTGGCATGACCCCTTTTAATGGCACCTCGTTCCACCAATAATACAACAGTGAACTCTTTAAGTCCTGTGGGATTCTGTGATAATAAAATGATTGCCTGTGTCGCAGGCTAAAGAATAAAAAGTAAACAACTAAGACAATGATTTCACTCTTTTCCCTCCTTTTCACTCTCCACCAGCAGTTTCTGAGATAAAATATTCCGTTTTATGTCACTTATAAAGAGAATCTCATCATGGTGCTGATAATGGAATTTGTAACTTGATAAGGTTTTGAAAACCACCTCATGTAATAGAGCAGATACCTTTAAGAAGTACGACTCATAAAATCAAATGCTTCCAAATCTAGCACCAATTTAAAGGTCTTTCAGGAACCACAAGGTCTTTGTCTGACAGACAATCCAGCATTTCTTACCTCAATCCCCTCAGTCTCTTGAATGAACCTCCTGCTGACAGACTGTAGGGCCTCCTGTGGCCACTCATGAAACCAGTCAATAGCTGTGCAGTTAACTATGGCTGGGAACTTCCGAGAGCGAACTCGCAGAGTGGAACCGACTGGAGAGAAGCACAAAATAACCTGGGGGGACACAGCATAAAATCATGAGTGGGGTCAACACGTCCTGTTTACATGAACAAAAGCATAATGTCTCTGCACCGTACAAGGGTAATAACGGAGTTAAATGACACCAAAAACAGCTGATTTGCAATCAATTGCCGACTCCAAGGGAAACATAATAGTGTCTTAGCAGCCTAAATACAAATTACATCATCAAAGAATGCTTTGATATAAAGGAGCTTTTATTTATTTGCTACTTTTTTTGAGGGGGGGGGGGGGGATCAGTGAAATAAATTGGGATCTGCCTCACTGCCCAGCCATTCAATAATGTGTGCAGCATTTCACATAGAAACACTGTCTCCTTCTTTTCTACAGTCTCAGACAATCCTATTGTATGCTCCAATCAGTAGGCCAAATCATTATCAGCCTCGCTGTCCAACCTTCTAGTGAAATCTATCACTATTAGAAGTCTGAATGAGGCAGAGAATGTAACAGTGTCACATCATGTTCTCTGTTTCCTGTATTACCATAACTTTTAAATGCAGAAGTTCAACTTTTTAGATGTTCCAATATAAGGATGGCACTGAATTGTTCCCAGCCATTTTGAGATAATGCCCCCTTTTTGTCTCTCGGTGATCAAAGACTTAGGTTATATATAAGCATAAGCACTTCCTTCTTTCTACTGCTAATTTAAAAGATATCAGCAAGGTTTTTTTGGAAGCAATAAAGTGAAGCAACTTGAAATTTAACAATATGTGCAGAAGATGTTACACATTGTAAAATACACACACAAAAAATGCCAGCTCCAGTTCCCCACTGCAGCAATAGCAGGATTTTTTTCCCTCACTTCAGGTGCTGCTACAATACAGGAAAGGAAAGCTTCAAATCCAGCCGAAAAATCATAGGCATCAGACACCTCACGATGAAAAGGAAGTCCTTAATTCGAAACGTTTTAGGATTAAACATATGACATGCGAAAACGTGCCAAGTGGTTGCCCTTTCTTTTATCTTTGAGTCACCCCTCAAAGTTTTTAATGAGTTTAAGGACTTGAATATGAGTATATATTTTTTACTTTATGGATCTGGAGTTGGCAAGTGTCTATTTATGATTTATTGTAAAAATAGACTCTACAAAACTGCCCTTTATACCTCCTGTGTTACACCTTAGAGTACCATCCAAGTATTAGAGGATGAACTGAAGACGAATACTTAGGCATAGCCATTATGTAACTGGTAAAATAAGACACAAATCAGGCAGTTAAACTATAGATGGCAAATATTTTTCCAGTGTAATTACTTACTTTAAGTTGAAGTCGAACTCTTTCCAAAAAGAACTTCCAACAGCTTTCCTTGGAGTCATCTAATCCCAGTCCTCGCACTTCATGTCTAATCCCAGTGATAATGGTATCTACTTCTTCTTCACTAAACAAATCAGGGACCTCTCCTAAAATAAAAACAAAATAAAATGTGACTAATTCATCATAAGGCCAAAAAGTGTGCAGTGTTTGATTTTTGTATGTTTTTGTATTCTCTTATAGAATAAGTCAGTGATTCAGCAGTAATTTTGTTATCTCACCAGTAAATTATGATTACTACATTACACATGGTAGCTGATTGCTGACAAGGTTTTTAAAATAGTCCATCGATCCTAAAAAATATTATATCCTTAAAATACAACTGTAAGCAATAAACTAACTGGTGTTAGATTGAAATAATGTATCAAGAGTAGGTATTTTAAATAGACATGCTTTAACAAAATAATACAAATAAAATACCTTATTATGTCCTCTTTCTCTGTAAAATTCCATCAGTGGGCAGACATGTTGTTTAGAATCTTGGTTTAGATGACAGAAGATCTAACCCAAGAATCTACACATAGTATGTCACAAAAGATCAATCATGAGATTTTAATCGCAAGTTTTTCACCCTCGTTTTAAATTTAGAACTACTATGCCATTTACCCTTCACATTAAACATCTATCAAATACACGGGAAAGGCATGATAATTGCAGACAACCTCCTTTTTTTTCTTTATAAGTTCACAGTAAGTACAGATAATTTATCAATGGAAAAAAATCGTTGAAAAAAATGTGTTGGTGTAATCACCTGATGCCAACAAGTCATTAATCAGTACAAGGAAGCGTTCATCTGTAACTTGGGCATCTGTCAGCAGAAACACAGTGGGCATGTTCTTGGCTCCAGTCCTGATACACAACTTGGCAAGATCAACCTGTAAGGGAAGACACCATCATTTATACTCGGTAGAAATGTTGATGCAGGTATAAAAACAAAGACACTCAGCTCTTTTGTCCACCTGCCCTCTCTACATATATTTGCTCAATGAAGGAGACTGATGAAGGTGAGAAGTTGAAAAGTAGAAACTACAATCTTTCATCAGCATTCAGCTTGACAATTATGTCCCAAATTGAAATAACACATATTTACTGTTTTTTTAAATCAACTAATGTGATAATGGGTTGGCATTCCCATTCAGACATGCATTAAATGCAGAGCAATAGATATTTGTTTGGCTATGTTATTTTTCGCACACCTTTTCTGCAACCTGCCCTGTGCTGTTATTTCCTGTATGTGAGAACAGTTTAATTTGCTGGAGGTCTTGCTGCCCCAACTCTTACTAACATAGGACACCATGGGTTCGGATTATAGAGGTCAATTATGAGTTATTTATTTACTGATAATGCCTCTGCGTGGTTTCTCTATGATCAGGTACAGTAAGATACATAGCCTAGAAATCCAGGACTGAGCTTTACCCGGTGAAACGAGTCAAGAGGGTTTTTGTATTTTTGGTATTTCGATATCTACTATGACCCATGTTACTGCTCTATTTTTGGAATATTCTTTTATACAGAAAGTAAAGCTTCCTTGGACTATTCCTGTGACTGACTTCATTAGACAGTAAGATGTACAGCAAGATATCCATATCTGAACAATACGGGACTCGAAGCATGGAAGAGTTTTTAGTTATCATCATAAGACATTGGCCCTGCCCAAATATTGCTCAATCATTGGCTAGGATACATTATAGAATCCTTCAAATAATCAGGAGTGGTGTCTTACTTTCAAGTCTTGAATCCCATATCCATTTTTCAAAGTGATCTGAAATATTTCAAGGGAGCCGATGTAGGCAGCTAGTTTAGACAGACTTTGTTTGCCGCTGCCACCTACACCAATCAGAAGGGCGTAACCCCTAGGAGCTTCCAAAATACGACTAATGCGGCACCTGAAGAGATATATAAAGGCCTCAATAAGCACATACATTAAAAATACATCCTACTAGCCAAGTAATAGTGAGATCCAATGACGTTAAATTGTAACTATATGGACCTCACACTTTGTCTCAAAAGGAAGCAGCAAATATCTCTAGTCAATGTCACATAACTTTGCATAGCAGATGAAGAAAACAGGACATCTTAGGCATCCACTATGCATATTATAATATGGCTCATTGAATATAGGTGCTATAATAGACATTAATGGATAATCAGCTAGTTCACATGCTTGTATCAGCCACTGCAGTGAAGTTATCTGCATCTCTGATATTGTAGACACAAGTCTGTGAGAGCCAGGCAAGGGTGCAGAGTTCAAATAAGAGATCTAAAGATGTTTAATATATGATGAAGTTACAATAGTGACTTTTTGTTCTTGAATAAATGCATATATGTATCTTGTGTGCATGAAAAGTGTGTGTGTAAATTAGTGTTTAATCGGAATTGGGGGACCTCCATTATTAAATGAAATTATATAATGTACTGTACTGTGTTTTGCTCTTTGTATATAATATGTATTAAACACTATTTAATAAACTGTACAAGCCTTCATTTGGTTAACATCACTTACACATGCTGCATTGCATCTTCAAACAAGACAAGATCCATGGAAGCATTCAGCTCATTGTAGCTCTCCAAAGTGTCAACAAGTATTTTCTTTAGCGAATCCCAACTTTGTACAGGCAGGTAAGATGGAGCACCCACCCCACGGGCAAAGTGACAGAATATTAGTGGCTGTCGAGAGAGGACTTGGTCTTCTATACCCTACAAGGCAGTGACAGGGGAAGAAAAAGTACAAGAGAGTGGATTGATTTATACTGTCAAATTATGTATTGATTCTTTCACAGCAACAGAAGCATAATGATGATTGTCAAAGCTGTATCAATGCTTTAACTGATCATTCAGGTGTTCTGTTAAGAGATACAGATGTATTCTTGGTTTTTGGATACAAATATCTTTGATGATTTAGGTACTTAAATTGCATGCCTGCAGTAAGCATGTTAAAGGAGCAGAGTAAGTTTTGGACACAGGGGCAAAAATAATTAAGTGGCCCATGGTGCGACTTTTTCAGCATACTCGTTATCATCTGAGATAGACACAGACAGACAGACAGGACAGATATTTTTACAGATAAGGACCTAAGGTACATGGATTGAAAGACAAACAAGACAATTAGAGAGAACATTTGGAGCACTAGGCAATCAATATGTGAAAAATGGTCAACCCCAACCCATTGAGACAGGTAAGAGAGCAGCCTGAGGGGCAGCCCTACCCTTGCCAGCTCTACCCTGGTACCATCCCAACAAACTACCTCAAAACTTTAACTGAAAGTGACCATTTTCTACTTCCACAGATGCACTAATTTAATAAATAGGAACAAAAGGAGATAGTGTCCGATAATTGTTCTATCGCTCTGTGCACCAATTTACAATGTTATAGCGATAGGCTTCCAGGTTGCTATGGTATTTTTATTGCCAGAAACAGTCCTGTATAAAAAAAAATTTTCAAAAATCAAATGCGCATAAGCACCTGAAAAGTGGTGGAGGCGCTATTTTCTGTTAGTCAGAGATTTAATAAAGAAGCAATCACCATTATATGTAAGGCTTTTTGAAAAAAAACTAACACTTATTAATACATAACCCCCATTATATGATGGGCTATGTAAAAAGCTGATATCGCACAAGGGATAGCATACTACATTCTTACATATGGGTGCAAATCCCAATACTTTTTGTTCTGCTAACAATAATGACCCACAATATAAATGATAGAGTAGAATAATGACATCTGAGATATTGTGCAGTTCTTGTTCCATCCTGTACCATATAAGATACATTGAAGGATTACGAATGGCTCGGTTACAAAGAGTTTTCTGTTCAAAATAAACTGCTCTGGTAATAAATTACTTTAGGAATGTATTCCCTTCCATGGAACCAGCGATAAAAAAACCCAAAACATTAATTTACTAATTATACACAACATTTCCTTCCTTACTTCAAAATATCTCCGGGCAGTATCGTGCAGGATTCTTTTAAAAAACTCGTAATCCTTCGTCTCCACCAGTTTATCTCCATAGACACGAGAAGATTCATGTAGCCACAGTGCCACCAGATCACTGGGCTGTTTTAAGCATTCTGGGGTAGCAAATAAAATTCCCTAACAAGAGAAATGTTAGAGAATTAATCAAAAATATTGACTTATTAAATATTGATTCTTTTTTACATATAAATCTTTATTCAATTTTAAATATAAAAAAAAAAAAACATACAATATCTTAATATATATATATCCAGATTTAACATATAAAATATAATTTCAATTACAAATATAGTTTAATGCATGCATTAACCAGACCGTTACTCAGAATAACCATATCTCAAAGTATAGTGGCAAAAGCATGGTTATGCCATGTTCAATATAGTACAGAAATGTGACTGCAATTGCAGCCTAATAATGTTATGTAATATTTATGATTCTGTATCACATACAGTGATGAGGATATAATAAATTATTTTATTTTTATGTTTCTGAGCGCACTAATACCACCTTTAAGCTATATCATTCTTAATAATATAACTGACACAAATATGTATAATAATAACAATGGCACATAAGCACATTTATTATGACTGTTTTTTGTTTTTTTTGTTTTTTCCTTCCTTTTTCTCTTTCTATTTAATCTGTATTTTTCTTTTCTTTTATGTATTCTTTATTAATTTTCTCCTTTACATACAATACATTTCCATTTTTCAAGTGGTTACTTTAGACATAAATCAATTAGGTTTTCCTTTACAGCCTCCAACACAACAAATGTTTTATATCGAAACATATTATAGAAATTTGACTACTCGTCCGACTTGTGTTCCCATATATAATCCTCCCCTTAGTATCCCATCCTCCCCAGCTCCCCTGGTCCCCCTCCCCCTCCATGAGAAAGGGTGAGAACCGATATGGGTATGAGAGGGGAGAGGGGAGAGGGAAAAGCAATAGAAGAAAAAGAGAAAAGAGAGAGAGAGAAAAAAAAAAAGAAAAAAGAGAGAAGAGATTATTATGACTGTTTAAAGAAGGACTACACCTCAAACATATGCCATATTAAAAGGTTCACCTAATACTTCCTGTTTGTCCTTGTGCTGAAATAATCAGTAACCTGCAAATCTTTATGTTTTGTGCTCTCTTGACTACTCGAGTGCCTTCATCTGTGACTATTCACTAAAACTGGCAAGTAAATAGCAAATATCGTCTGTAGCAGAGTTGTAAAAATTGGCAAGTTATAGCCAACTATTAATGCCTTATTTTTTTGGGAATTCACTTAACAGTTTAGATTTAGTATATAGACCTCACCACCTGTTCCCTCCTGGTGTCATTCTTCTGAGTTTGTGGCTACCTCTTGGCCTCACTGTCCATATACTTCCTGCTACAATGTCATTCTTTCTAACGGTTTGCATTTGTGCCCAAATTCACATTTGCATTCTCCTTAGCATTATCGTTCTCATTCCTATTCACTAATAGCTGTATCCCCCCACACTAAATTACTGAAACACAAACACACCGCTTGTAACCACCAAGAGTGAACCAACGAGCTCACTGAACAAAAGCTATGGGATATCTTTTGAATGGTAATTCATAGAGGGAACTTTCAAAAACAACTTTAAATAGGTGATAATGGCATTTAACCCATGTGTACACAAATACATTTGGAGATTTAGTCTCTCTTTAATGTATATCAGCTTATCAAACAGTTTTCTCAAATAGTTTTTCATTCATGGCAATGATATGCAAGCCATGTTTAGTTAAGGGTAGGGTTTAATGGCTAGCAGTGCTGAATGTGGCATGTTTGTGCACCACTTTCCAAAATAAAATAAATTGATAGTAACACACATTTTAATTTTCTATTGCAAATCCCATGTATTACAGTAGTAGTCGTCTACATTGTTGTTAGACATCTACATTGCTCCAAAAATCTAGGCAGTTTTTGTTTACAGACTTTATTCAATGTAATCTAATGGCAATACATCAAATATTATATTGCCCCTCAGTGCAATACAGATTTCACCACAGTGGTGTCTCCAGCCATGTTGGGGACATATGACACTAGGGAGCTGATTAGGGACAGATGTTACTGGGAAGCTGATTGGGGACAGAGACAACACTGGGGAGCTTATTGGGGACAGAGACAACACTGGGGAGCTTATTGGGGAAAGAGATTACACTGGGGAGCTGATTGGGTATAGATGGCAGTAGTAAGCTGATTGGGGACACAGATGATACTGGGAAGCTGATTGGGGATAGATGACACTGGGAAGCTAATTGGGGATCTGGTTGGGGACAGAGATGACGTTGGAGAGTAGATTGGGATAGAGATGACACCTGGGTGGCTGATAAAGGACAGAGGTGACACAGGGGGGCTGATTTGGGACAGAGGTGAGCCCGGGGAGCTGACTGGGAAAGAGGTGACACTGGGAAGCTGAACCTCACATGATGCAGCATATCTGACGACACATGACTTCATGTAGTGACATATGGCGACAACGTTTTTTTTAAATTTCTTTCCTGAACTGCAATGGCTCCCTCTGGCCCCGGCCTGGCGACGCCACTGCGTGGCGGAGCTGCTAGAGACCTCCACTGTCAATTTCTGTCCTGCAGCCAAGGTACATCTTTCAAGGTGGAAGGGCAGCATAATACATGGTTTAGGCTGGGCCCCCTGGAGTGACTTGCCCAGTTATGACTGTGACTCCTGCACCCATGGTATTTACGCCACCGTGTACTACCTTTTTAAGAAAGCAACTGGATGTGCAGTAGTGAAGTATGCAGAAAAGTAAGCATGGGAGCGCAGCAAGAACATGAAAAGAGCTTAAAAAAATATAAATGCTTATAAATGCTTGAATATGGTTGTTTACACTTACCTGAAAAATGTTGGTAATATCCCTTAAGTTAAATATGTAATGGAATTTAATGGCAGTGGGAAGGAAATTCTGTACCATCTTCTGATTGAGCCACATTGCTGCCTGGATCATGGCTGGGCCAGTTCGGAGGATGGATGGACCAAAAGCATGTTGCTGGAAGTGAAAACTGAGGATCTTGCTAAAAATAGCTTCAAGAGCATCATTTGCAGGGAAATTAACAGCGAATACTGTAAAATGTCTCTGGATATGAAACAAATAGATTTCATTAAATCACTTACTTTAATTCTATAATGGGTCACACAACCAATTTACAATATTTCATTGGTCTGCAAAAGTTGGAAAATTTCTCCAATTAACTTTTCTTTCCAATTTAACTGTTAATATCTGATTTTTTTGGTTTATAATCACAATAAACTTTTCAGTGAATAGACCTCAATATGAAAACAATAAAATCTCTAACTCGGGACTGGGCCATCAGTTTTCCCTATGGCCATTTTACTACTCCCTAAAGCTTAGTGTTTAGGCTTTTTCTATTCTACAGGTTTCTGCATACTAATGGGTGAACACAGGAGAACAAAACAGTTCTGAGGCCTGGATGGGATGGAGCGGTGTTTATAGGCCAGAACAAAAACCTGATACATTTATTTAGCCACAACTGGGTTGATTTTGTTGCAGAAAGCATTTTAAGCATTTCTCCCACCAAGTCTTCCTTACCTCATTAAATTTTATATATAGTTTGGAACGTGGAATAAAAGAAATTCATTCAGAAGAATTATTTCAGAGACATCAGAAGGAAGTCAAAATAATACTAAAATAAGAAGCCAACGGTATTATGGGAAATGGTGCATTAAATGCAGCGTAGAAGAGATATGAAACAGCCCCTTTACTGTCACGGTGTAGACACATCACAAATCAAATGGTTTAATGGAGGTAAATAAAATGAGAAATGTTTATGAAATAACTTATTTTAAATACACTTAATGATGCACTGAGGGATTTTTTATTTACCAAACCTTACCTGTAATCGTTGATTGATGGTGAAACTTCCAGATGTTGGATTCATGCAGGCAACGTATTGGCAATTGTGTATTTCCTTTAGAGTCATCTTTTGCCTTTCATACCTACAAGACAATGTAATAATCACCTTACTTGAATTATACAAGTGATCAGCAGTAGAACCACAACCGGTCAATAGGTTCCACATTTGCTACGGATTAACATCAACACATAAGGAGACTCTAAAATGAAGGCACCCGACCCTCCAAGCAGAAGCACAAACAAAACATTTGCTAGTTCCATATTGTGAAAACAGGATGGTATAATAAGGAATAAATAGACAAACTGGTGTTATGAAATGGTAAAACTTGTGTGTTTTATTGTGTTTCAAACATCCAAACAAAAACGTTGGGTTAAACACTGAGCCAAACGGATACTTACAAACCGCTTAACGCGTTTCGCACCATTTGGGGCATAAGCTTATGATTAGTCACCAAATGGTTCCGAAACTCTTCAAGTGCGTAAACACAATTAGTAGTTTGTAAGCATTGGTTTGGTTAATGGTGTGAAACGCGTTAACCCTGCTGACGTAAAGGAAAATCTATGCTGCATTTAAACTTGGTAATAATCTGTCACTTATTATATGTTGAAGTGGGTATACTGGCTCCACTGTGCCTATTTGGCCTTGTGTTAGGAAAAGCCTAGAGGTCACTGATCAACATGATCAATGTAAGTTTAATAATCAGCAAATGGGTTCAACGGTTTTTATTTTTATATAAAAGGTCTTGACCTGGAACACATTTTGAACATAACACAAGATTTAAGGCAGCTATAGGAATCCATCAATGTGTTTTCTAACATATGGTTACAGTTTTCGGTTTGTGTTGTAATCTGCCAATTTAAATGAACAATAACAATATTAGTTTGCTGTCACTTTAAAAAGTATAAACTATTTTTGCTTGTTACACACAAGACAGTTTTTACCAGTGTCCATAATCAATATGTTGTCGAATCAGTGCATGGGGCTGCACAGTGCCATATTTGTCAACTTCAGGTATATTCATGTCGTCAATGAAATATACAAGTTTTTTGTTTCCCAGTGGACCGTAGTTACGTCCTGCCTTCTTCTCTAAAGACTTCTCAAGAAGTCCTGCAAGAAAAAAAAAGATAATAGCACTGGCTACACACTGAAAACCCACTACAGTAATAACAAACAAAATAGTAAATGAACAGGAAATGATTGCAAATAGTTTGACACTTACGTTGCAGAGCATCTGATGTAGTGTAATAGTTGAAGGGCACTTTGGATATCATATAAAAATCAGAAAGGGAGGCCAGCCTGTCACTCAAGAACACAGTCTTCCCCACTCCTGCATTACCCACGAGCATAACCGGCTTGGCTTTTTGAATCAGAAGATCCGTGAAAAAACCCAGGCAAGTTGTTTCAGATGTCTGAACGAAAACAGACTGGAAAGACATAAAGCATGACAAATTGTGTGATGGTGCGTAATCCTATTTTCACTTGCATTTGTTCATGTATCTTTATTTCACAGAGAAGTTTAAAAAAAAAAAACTACACTATCTACTTATTTATCTACTGTCTGTCTATCTATCTATCTATCTATCTATCTATCCATCCAGTAGAACATTAGTGTTTGCATAAAGCCCCTAAAGTACTGGAGTTTGACATTCAATTTTTGAAATTAAAAATATTTCCCCTTACCTCCAAAATGTATACATTTGGAAACCCTCTATTCAATGATTGTGAGTGATTTACCAAATCCATTTTTTACATGCTCCTCGAAATTATAGGACTGATATTTTATTAAAATCCCATAATGCAACCCAATTGACACTTGACTTATCAAATAATTAAATTCCATTTATTTTGGAATTATGTGCCAGAGTGACCTTTTTCATCAGATTTACTCACCTGCAGAGGGGTGTCTGCCTCCATTTGAAATTTGGGAACTTTTTCACTCCATGGCATGAACCTTCTAGTTTTGTTATCCAAATAATAATCAAAAATACTTCCTTGCAATGGGAATTTCACTGTTTTCATCTCCTTTGTCCACCATCGACTGAAGTCCGCTCTGTAGTCTGTTAACTAAAGAAGATAATTGCTTTATTTCTATATATATATATATATATATATGTATGTATGTATATATATTATTATTATTTTTTGGGAAGAGCATGTTATGATTATTTCCAAAAACTCACTTAATTTATTACAATTTTATAAAAATAAATCTATTACTCCTTAATAGCTTTCCATACATTTGCTGTAATAAATGTGGAATGTAGAACGTAGGATGGAATTTTTTGGGGCCTTACAATTCTTTAGATACATTTCCCAATTTAGCATTGTCACCTCTGATAGTCCTTTTGTCTTTTGACCTTCTTGGGTATCAAAAAGAAGACGAGAAAATAAAGTGCACAAAGGGCTAAGCAATTACACAAGTGTTGGGAAAAAAGGAAGTTAATGATGGAAAATTACAGGCTGAGAAGCAGAAATAAATATCTTACCATTTTGTATGTCACCCGCATGAATACTTTACCATATTACGATCACAGCGATGAATGAATACATATTACAATCCTTTAGAAGTAACATTCTATTTGATGCTGTGTTAGCGATGGGATAACATTAATCTGACATATTTCCCCTCACATCAAAATGTTTATTATCGTGATCAAACCTGGTCTCTGTGCAGGGCTCCGCCAAACGCCCAGATGCATGCGAATACAAAGTATAATTCATACAGTTCCCTGGAAGAATCTGGTGGCACATTATCAGGGGTTAGGAGGCAGTCCAGAAGAAAACACAGTGTCTAAAATACAAGGAAAACAATTACAAAGACATGTCAATGTCATGAAAATTGCATTTCAATTTTGCTTTAAAACATTTCCAATACATTTCAAATATATACATTTTTATATGTCCCCTATAACATAACTGAACAAATCTCAATAGTAAAACACCTTCTAAATAAATAAAAAGAAATATAAAATCAGATGTTACAACACAGGGTGGTTTGATTAAAATATGAAGGTCTTCTCGATAAAAATAGAAGTGCCGGAGATTTTAGATGGGTATTTCAAACTTTAGGCAAAAGTAGCCGAGTGGGAAAAATTCACCACTAGAGCTGTATGGGGGAATTTTTTCCAACTCCTATTGCCTTAAGTTTGAAATTCCCGTCTCAATTCCCTGCTATTTTCTCTTTACTGGGTAGACCTTTTAGTTTGCCCTAAGAAACTAGGTTACATTGTATGAAGAGTTTGGTGATACGCAGGATGTTTTTACAGACTGTACTTGAGATGTGAAGAATGAAGATTTGATCTACAGCAAAGGAAGGGTTATTTACAGCAAGGACAATAAAAGGTATGGATCTCATAACTAAGAACGCGGGTGCTATCCATCAGAATAGATGCCTTTAAGAGGTTCTGGATATATATATATTTTAGAATAGCAGAACATGTAAATGATAAAATTGACATTGATACTTAAAACCGGTTGGTCCAAGAAGAAATATGATTGCCATTTGGAATCAAGAAGGAATGTCCCTGTTATTAGGTAACATTTAAAATGGTTTAAAGGGGCTGTATCACCGAAGCATTGTTTTAACTGTACATGTAGAGAATAAAACAAATATTGAAAATGTTCTACAAATTGTGCTAGCAAAACTGCAAGTAAAAGCCTAAATTGAGAGACAAATGTATTTTAAATGTGTCTGTGGAGTCTTCTGCTTATGACATCATCACCTGTGGCTTAATATGCAAATTACATATTTCCCAATGAAAGGCAGTACATTTGCATATCAAGCCACAGGTGATGTCATAAGTGGGAGACATTTAAAAACACATTTTTCTCCTTATTTAGGCATTTACTTGCAATTTTTCTAATGCAATATATAGATAATTTTCAATCATTTTTTATTCTCTACATTCACAGTAAAACAATTGTTATGCAATGCAGTCCCTTTAAAATGGTGGTTTTTGCTTTTTTTTTTGGATCAACAGCAGTAACAACGATAGGGAATGAGTTGGACTCGATGGGCTTAAGGCTTATTTCAGCCTAAATGATTATGGTTATATTATATTATATTACTTTCAAGGATATAAAGTATTGAATACAATAACGAAAGGAGAAAAGCTTTGCACAATAACTGCCATCAATTCATCTTGTGAGCTGATTACACAGAGGTTATGTTCTTACCTGTACCATGCTGTTCTCAGAAATGGGGGTAATAGTTTTAATGATGCCAACTCTGAACTGGTCCAGACAGGAAGGCACATACTTGTCAAAAAGTATAGTCAAATTGGCCTTTTCAGTTTGGTTACTTCTTGTTTCTATCCAACTGGCCACGTACCTGCCGAGAATAAATGGTTAAGAAATAACTGATCATTGTGATTAAAATGAATAATTGGAGACGTTTTTTGTCAATCATATTACTAAGAAGTTCAATACAGAACATCTGATCCTCGATGTCTTTCCACTTGTGACCCAAACAATAGTATTAATGAGAATAGTAAACATATTAAAAAGTATACTCCATCATATACTGATGAAAACATACAGCATAAAATACACTTTTCCTAGAATTAAGCTGAACAACACAGGCAAGATTAAGAAGACCCTAGAGAAATATAGAATGTGTCGGCAGATAAGAACCATTTGGCCCATCTACTGTATCCAATAAAGAGACAACATAAACAATATAGTAAGATGGGCTCACGAAGGGACATTGGCTTATCAAGCAAAGCCACCAAAAATGCAATGCAACAGTGGAAGCTTCAATACACTTTCATGTATTTATTACTGAAACTCTGACCCTCCATATATACCATAATTAGAGGGTTGTCATTAGTAAATGTGTGGCTTTTTAAGATAGATGTACTAAACTGGTGCCCATGTGTTTTACTTACGGACTCCAACCAAGATCTTGGGGATTTACATAGAGAATCCCGGCTCTGGAAACTGTGGCCGGCGTGGCAGTCTTTAAATGGTGGATCTCAAAGACCAGACGCATCGTTGGTGTTAATGGAATTCTTTCATTGCTGGCAAGTGTCAGGACCTTCATTTTGCACATGTGAACATTATAAACAGTTACTTGTTATATTGCATAGAAAGCACATACGTGTGTAGACAGGACATTTCTTGATACACGTCTTTTCTGCCAGAAAACTACTAATTGCACGTGCCTGGAAATCTACTAGTCAGATTTTAATGGAAGATCTATATATACAACTGGATTACTAGGCAACTATGGAAAAAGGCTACTTTATAAACAATGTAGAGAATATGGAAAATTATAACAAACAACACACACATATATATATACACATTAAAAACAAAACAAAAACATGAAGAGGAGCCAAGGGTGGAATGCTTGAATGAATTAATGAATAATTAGATTAGTAAGAAATGGTATGGTACGTAATTGTTTGCTGTGAATATATATTTATGGATTATGTTTTGTCATTTTGTACTTTTTGCAATAAAACAAAACAAAAAACATGTGTAGAGTCAAACTTCAAGAATACATTATTAGTGGATGCTTTAAAGTTTTTACATCCCAAAAAATAATTTACAAACTACACAAAAATAACAGATGAAATAATTTTCACTGCTGAAATCTACTATTCTATTTCAATGTTCATTTTACCTTATTATCATCCATGACAGTATTAAGTGATTCAATCCACATTGGGTCAATGTCACCATCAAGAACAATCCACTTTGGACCTTCGTGTGTAAGATTGGCTTGTTCCCTCATCAGAGATGATAAAAGACCTGAAATAAACATTGAGTTTGTTGGTCTATTGGACTATTTATTTTCTAATGTCCCAACTATGTGTTTACTTGTTAACTTTGTTAATATTTTCTTATATTTCGCTAAATATATATGAGAAGTTGAGAAATCATAGAAAGGACTAATTTAATGGTTAAACATGGGCCTGGTTCAACATTGCCATTCTGAAAGATGAGCCAATAGGTCACAATATCTTGGTTTGAGTCCCCCAAAAAAGCGATTTCTACCAATGATAGTACTGAACTGTATCACACCATCTTCAAATTACCCATAGATATCCTAGTGGGTTAATGCACCATTTGTAGAATGTGTGTTCAACCCACAGGATTGCAGGTTCAATTGCCAGTGGAGTCAACTCATTTTTTTCTACCTTAAAAGATTAAAGGGCTGAGTACCATTAAACTGGGCAAAATTAACATCTTCAGGATGTCCTTGAAAAACTAGAGAATATTATTATCTACTTTGTTTTGCATGGCAGATTCCCTTTAATTACCAAAGAAGGCATGCATTTTGGGGCCTGCAGATCCTAATACATACCATCTTTCCATTCCCTTGTAGCAGGATGGATGAAACCAAAGAGTTCATCAGTGGTGATGGCCTTAGGGTTCAAGTCATTCCATACAGGTTTCCTCTTGCTATTTACATATGTTCTATTCAGGGTCCTCAGTATCTAGGGAATGATATGGACCATTTATCATCATCATATTCTAAATGCAGTTGCAATTCTATACATTCCTTTGGAATACAATCATTTCAGATTAATTCCTGATCTAATGCATCGGTAATTACCAAGACGTTTGGAGTAGAATAAAAGCAATTAAGTATACAGAATGCAGGGATGGTAATTAGTTGTGATGAAAGACAATAAGCGCTGAAGTATTGTATGTGTGCAAGAAAAGGAATTATACAAATAACTGTCACAAAGCCAGATTCCAGAATGAAGTCACAAATTGTAGGTTAGATTCTTTACACTTTTCAAAGTCGGTTTATCTGAAATTAAAATAGCTTAAAATATAAATTGAAATTGTTCACTTATGCGAAAAATCTATGCAACTTTAATAACATCTATTTTTATCAGCTATTATAATCCCACTTGTTTAACAACTTCCATACACCCAAAACATTTTATTTGGAATAAAACAAATCAAATAAATAGTTTGTATCATCATTTTAGAGTAGTGACTCTGATAAAGGAAGCCTGTGCATTACATAGCAGTTTTGCACCTATTTTTTTTTTTAGTTTAGTTATTTGTAGAAAGAGTAGCAGATATGCACATTTATTTTATTTTTTTACATTCTTCTTATTCTTTTTTAGTAGCCTCTTTGTAATTTTATTATCTAGTAAATAAAGTATGTTTGTGATCAAAAATCATACTAAACACATCATGCCCTTTTTATTCTATGGAATTCATTATTTGTTTTTCATATATATATATGGTCGCTGTATTCATTTTTTTCAGTCTGTTTATTTTTTATTATTTTTTATCTTTTTATTATTTTTATTTCATTTTATATATTTCATTTCCTGATTTGATTATTTGATTCCACTGCATAACATTAATTGACCAAGTGCTTGTAATAATGATTGCTTGTTTTAACAAATATTTTTTTTCCCATTTTGACTAATATCAAAACCAGTTCTGAGATTTATCTGTAAGAAATATAAAATATTTATTTTAATATCGTTACATTCTCACTTTCACCCCATCTTGTTTATCATTTATTTCTACATTTATTACTATTCCAGCATACACTGTGGTCCGGAGCTTTATTGTGGGGAGCGGTGAACCCTAACCTATTTTACGTTCATTACTGTTGTTGAACTTGGTGGGAGCACCGGGAGGATTGAACCATTTCAAACAATCTGAGTAGTCTGCTATTGCAGTAAATTTCCCGAACGTTTCTGTCAAATATGGATATGGCGTGAGACGTCTCCGCTCCCCCACAGTAAAAACAATGCTTAGGTAATGTAGTCCCTTTAATATCACTCTTACGTTACCTTGCTTTTTCCTGTTCCTGCATTTCCAACCACAAAGACAGAGTGACGCACAGCAAGTAGCTCCTCCAACTGGACAACCTAAACCCCAGAAGGAAAAGTCCTATCACTATACATGGAAACCCACCAATGTCAACCATTTTTCTATTCTTTTCCTTCAAACAATATGGGAAAACATTAATTTATTGATACATAAGAACCTCATATATAAATATGCTCGTGGGTTTTTTTTTTTCAGCGAATGATTTATCCTTCCATTTTGTTTATTTACTAATTAAGTTGTAAGGCTTAGGTGGCAAACTGGTGTCTTTTTAGCAGATATGCGGCTATAAATTATCCAAAGTGATGGGCCAACAAGACCACTGTTTTAACAGTGGTGACAATCTGTAATGCAGTTTAATAAAATGCATTTGTTGACTTAAGATCTTCTAACGATACTTTACAAAATGACCCTTCAAGCAACTTAGTTAATTGTCAGCTAGAAAATAAACATGGCTGCTCCTAGGCCTAATTCTCCAGGGTTCCCAATGACTCATAGCTGCGCTGTCCAAAAGATATATAAGGTAATATAAGTTTAATCCAAAGTCAAACAAACACTTCCAGGCTGCAATCTTTATTGATCTTTGCAAGTCGATCATGTGTGACCTGCCAAACATGCCTTTTTGCTGGGAGGAGATGGTTATCTCCTAGCAGCTAGGGGTTATTTTGCGTAGATCCATGACAGATGTGCCCACATGATTCATGGGATGGCAGCTTAACAGTTTGAATTTTCCTTAAGATTAAACTGTAATATTTTTGAACAGTGAAGCTAGTGGCACAGTGCATTTGGTGTTGCAAAGTGCATTAAAACAGTTTTAAAAGATTTACTTTCAAGGTTCCTGTAACTGGGAATGATTTTACTTATTTATGCAAAGTCAGCAATTGGATAACACTGTATAACGCATATAGATACTTTCATAAGGTGTTCCAAATCATCACCAAGTATTTTTGACTCAGTTCAAAAAATAATGATAAAAAGGCCTGTGAGAGCCCAGAAAGTGTAGCTCAAGTTTTAAATTCAACTATTTAACTCAAAAAAAGATATCTCTAGTGATTAATAATTAAAAGACATCGAGAGCCATGTATCAAAACTCCTGTCCCGCAAAGTGTTTGGAGAGGTTTAAAAAGGCGCAATCGCCATTTTACAGATTGGCTGCAACGGTGCAACTAGCCCCAATACATTGGTGCACACGCCGATTGCGCCAATATTTGGTGCTATCTGATTGTGTGCACAGTGTTTATACATGACCCCCATTATCCAAAAAAAAACCAATAAAAACATAAAACAACAAAAACATTATTAAAAGAAACTAATAAGGCTTTTTGTGTCTTTGTTGGCATTTTTTGGCATAAACTTTTTGGTGCCAAAACACCACCCACATTGTATATTTCTGAGCAAGTAATATTTCACAATCTGAGCTGAGGGAAAGAAAAAAAATAAAGGCAGAATTTTTACCTAAACATGAGCTGGTATCTTTAATATACACACTTTGATAGATCCATAATAAAAGTTAACCTTCAAGTTTATTGCGACTTTACTGCGTTTATTTTAATGGTCGGCAATTAAAAATAAATTGATTTTTGTTTTTACTTTGAGAATAAAGCTCTCCTCGGGCTGCAAGTGATGCTCCAGTGTAGACTGTTTAACCATCTGTTCGAAGGCAAGGTCTCTTTTTCTGGGTACGTCGAGAGCAGGAAACAGGTCACTGATCAGACCCATGAAGATCGGGACATCGTCTGTTACTATCTTGGGCAAATTAAAGTCTCTTAAAGCTCGCATTAGCACCTAAACAAATAGAAACATCCATGAGCCGGACTTTATGTTGCCATTTATGGTTATATATACATTACCAATAAAAATATTTATATCCTATTTAAGACAAGCAAAGTAAGCATGTATAAAAGAAAGCACCAGCAATTACAGACACTGGTTTGTTTGACTAAATGTAGCTGAGAGTGAAATTTTAATAGAAAGTATGATTTTGTTTTGGAAATTGGGAAATAGGACATATTATTTTTAGTTGGTTTAAAAGGAGCCACCTGTCAGAGTTCTACACTGACCTTCTGACTCATGCTTTAAAAGTCATCGTGTATGTCTTATATACCTCCTGCCTTCTCTAGAGGCCACCCTACCTTACTTTGCTTGTATTTCTTCCCCTCTGTTTGGTGTCAGGTGGGCTTGTTACCGTTTGCAACAAACCCATGTTAAATAGCTGCAGTGGATTGCAAACAGGGCTTTTGTATTGAAGTTGGATGCCTGAATTCTGAGAGCTGCTGATTCTGTTCCTGATCATCTGCTTAAATCTCATTTGAATTGTGACCCTGTCCAGGAACTGGGAAACTGAACCTGGGCGGCTCAACCAGCCTGACGGATGTTTTTCAGCAGTCCCTCCGGCTACAGCAAGATTTCTTCAGCTAAGTTGTTCCTTTATAGCTACCCTTCTGATTCCTCACCCTCTCTAGGATGTTCCTCCTGTTTAGCTACCCTTCTCAGATCTCACCATCTCTCAGGTGTTCCCTTTTTGGACTACCCTTTTCGGATCTCACCCTCTCTCAGGTGTTCCTGTTATCTACCCTTCTCAGACCTCCCCCTCTCTCGGGTGTTCCTGTTTAGCTACCCTTCTCAGTTCTCACCCTCTCTCGGGTGTTCCTGTTTTGGTACCCTCCTCAGGTTTCACCCTTACCTCAGCCCTCACCCCTTGTGTACTCTCTCTACCCTTACCTATGCTTTGTGTACAGTCCCTGCTATAGCTCTTTGTACATACTGCAGTTCCTACTCAAACCCTTTTCCCATTCTGCAGTTCTTTGCTAAAGTTCCCTTTTGTCTCTCCTTCAGTCCTTATTCCAAACACTATCTCTTTGTTTCTTTATCTGTTCTCACCCTGCACAATAAATAACATGCAACCAGACACCTCCACTATCCCTGCACTGAAACTCCTTCCTGCCCTGGTAAAGGCCCTGACACTACCATATTCCACAGCTGTACATTAATATTTCTCGGTCACAGTAATTCAAATACAAATTATGCCAAACACTAATGTAAAAAAACAGGAGACAGCACAGACTTCTTTTAGGTTTGATCCATTTATTTGCTTGCCTTTCTGATATATAAAAAATATCTAAATCATTATCTATACTGCACATATCCATTGTAAAAACTTTTAGGTGACATTGATCCTTTAAATATTTCAACCAGTTTTATCATTCGAAGCAAGTACAGCCACCATCCACAAATAATTAACTGTTTTCACTTAAAGGTTCTAGAATCTGTTAAACAGAGTGGAAGTAAAGGTAGGCAACATAGGGCACCAAGTTCAACCTCTAGTGAATTGATACAATGATTCCATGTATTCTGTTAACCTGCTCACTAAAATGGTCTATCTGTTCACATAAAATGGTTAACATATAAGATGATGGTTCTATTATGGAATGTAGATCTGTATATATGTTCTAAATGATACAGATAACAATATGTAAGCATTTTAATTCTGAGGAATGAATAAGATATATTTCACATCATACCTGGTCTTCAGGCCTTTTGCTGTCCTCTCGTCTCAGAGAACCTGCCACCACCAAGACAGACTTGACAGCACGTAATCCCCAGTCATAATGATCCTGTAACCAAATAAAAACCAATGAAAAATCTAAAACTGCCCCATATCAGTGTGACCTGAACAATATAAAATGATAACACAGTTTCCTTTGGGGAAAAAAATAGAATAAATAAATAAATATATGGAGATTATGATCAATTTAAGAAATGAAATGTCCATGGCAAATGAATGTTATTATGTTTGTAATGATACATATCTACAGGTGATGGATATTACAGTCATGTGTTGTGCAGCATTGTAATGCTATATACAATTCACAGGAACAGCTGGGGGAAAAAGACCAGTAAATAAGAATTCTGATAAGAGTTGTTTCAGATGCAGGATACACTTTTTTATAAGTCTAGGTACATTTACAAAATTATTGGAGAGTTGTATCTGTCAAAAAAGGTATACTTCAGTGTATTTTGGTTTTGTGCTGCCCTAGGCAGAGTAAACTCAGGCACCCCCCCTTCACCAACATTGCAGAACCAGTACATACTCCACGGTATGCCTGATCCCTCACAGTGCACACTCATTGCATGTCCCATCACTCCAAGAGATGCCACATCACCCACATTGCACACCCATTTCATGCCACCCCATACAATTAATGAGGCCAGAGACTGACCAAAAGGTTAAATGGTGCTGCACTGGAGTCACCTCCCGGGTATGGAAAAAAGCAAATGTGTAAAGTATTTTTATATGTTATTCCTTTTCATGCCTCTGCTTCTCCCCCTCATGAGTTTTATTACAATGGATTCAATTCTTCAAGTAGTTACACATTTCTCTACCCCGTGACTCCCATGTAGCACCCTCCATTCAAATAATGTTTTGTATATTTGGTGGCTTTGTTGTTTGCCCATAAAAATAATGTAATCAAGACAAGGGTGAGACTTGCAGTGTCCTATTTGCTCAGCACACCTAAGGGTATGTAAGTAGCTGATGTTGCCTCTCTCTGCTTCAGTGGGAGGCTAGTGTCCCCAATTAGGAGAGACAGTCACCACTTTGAACCCAAGTTCCTCTGTCCCTCCTTCCTCTTCTATTATACCCATTTTCTAGGAGCTCAGAATTGTTGGTGTTTTAGTTGTATCACAGAGCTTCAGCTCAATAAAACTCAAATAAAGTGTGTTCAAACTGCAGTAAATGTGTGTCTATACTATACATTGTATGTAAAAGATAAATTACTTACCAAATGACATAAACAACCATCAAATGATGCTTAATTTGCTTAAAATGACACCAAAACAAGTGTCCCTCTTTGGCTATCTGAATTATTGGGAGGTATGCGAGATATCGGTATGACCAGATGACCATCATGGGAATTTAATTCCCAAACATCTGCATGTCCAGGGCTTGTCTTATGACTGACTGAGCATCACAGCATATGTAGTAAGTCATTGTTTTTATTCAGTAAATTCTTTTTAGTGTAATAAAAGTCTAGTTATTGACCCACAGCAATATCACCGTTCTGCAAAGCTAACACCATCTACAGCTAGCAACTCACTGTGAGATGGCTGGCCAGGGAAACCGGCCCTACATTTTTTTTATTTTATTTAATATATTGGCAATTGTGAATTAAAGTGGTATGGCCCACAGGCACCATGGTTAATTAATTAAACATATCTTCCTGGCAGTACTGTGCTGTTTTCCACATTTTATGGAGCAGGTGTTAAGTAAAGCAGGGGATATGGCCCTTTTTATTGGCCAATTAAGAAATTTATGAATGGTGACTGAATTCTCACTGGAAAACATTACTGCCTACGTATGACGCCCCTGACTGTGGCTTTTACTTTGAATGGGGACATTTATAGTTAACTAATTGTGGGTCAGGATGTAACTAGTTAACTGCTAATTATTGCTATGGGTTTGAGAATTAGGTAAAATTAATAATAACATCAAAACTTAACCCTATGTGTGCCGTGGCGGTATTTAAAAACAAAAAAAAAATGTAATACATCCACTAGATAAAGTGTTGAATTACAAACAAAAATATTTCATATCGAGCGTTTGCACTACATTTTAATATCACACATTTTCTTTTTCTCAGTCTTTTACTTTCCTTAATGTTTTTTTTTTTCTATGGCAAACCATTCTGTCTACATTTGTCACTTAGCTAATGATGCCAAAAGGAAATGAAAATAGAATCCCCTGTTAAGAAATAATGGGGGGGGGGGGGGGGGGAGGGGGAGCAAAAATATTACCATTTTCTGCCAGGCAAATTGTGACTGATCTTTTAATTACGCTGTAATTGCAATAGATTTAAAGGGATAATATGCTAGCGTAGTATTAAAGTGCAAACCTTTCATGTCACTGGTGACTTAAAACACCTATTGTAACACTGTATTGTATATTGTATGGTCCTGTCTCAAGAGAGGACTTTCAGTTGTATTATCGAGTACTTATTACTTATGGCACAGATACAAAGCATGTACTAATGCTAAACATAACATGTTCTGACTAGTAGCTAATGGGGCGGCTTTCTTAACATACAATTATCTTCTCCAAAAAAATGACTGCAGGTTAAATGGGTGAATAATAGTATCACAGGAAAATTAATTGCAGATATATTTGGGCAAAGAAGCTCTTTTTTTTTTTTACTGCATTTTTCCTTTAATTGTTCTAATGTCATTTGTATATAAGACATTATAAAATTATGAATGTACAAATGAAGGACTCTTCAATACATGCTACCTTACTGTTCAGTGCAAGAATAAACCAGTGTCATTGTTATGTCTATAATATTTTAATTTCTGCAAATTATACATGAACACACATGCTTTCATTATATCATGGTAGTTTATACAATGTTCTCATCAGGGGAACCAGGTTTCATTCAAGCTGAATTTGGGAGATTTGTTTCATTTAATATTATTAAGAAAGCTACACTAATTTCAGTATTGTTCAAATATTCGCTTCAGCAGTGCTGACATTTCTCGAATGATTATCATTAATCTCACTTTATTAGGAGGGGAATTCAAAAACTGGGGGGCCATAATCCCAATAATTTTGGGGATTTTCTAGTAAACATGTAATCAAATAATTAACACTATGCTAATATTCTGAAAATATGATGTTACTGTTTCTTTCAAGGGCTACATTGGCATCGATACACACTTTGGTACCAGGAGTGGGTCCTAGGGTTGTCTTTTTCTTCTTTGCTACTACCTCTATAAACGTAACATTACATTTCAGCATTGCTACTAACTCCATAGACTTAACATTAACCTCAGTATGTTGTAGCCCTAGTAGGTATCAACATTTTTCATTGTGGACATTTACTGGATTTTGTGATACATAATTTATTGGTGTTCGATGGACCTTCACAGACTTTGACAGTGACACTGGTGTCCTTGTATAGCGACTTTGCCTGTTCCTGGGTGGAAGGGTGCAATCAGTAGAATGCATTGGGGCAGTTGCACCATATATTAATTGTCTTACTAAATCATGAGGGAGTGGAAAAATTGGGTTACTCATGCACAGATCTCCCTTACAGTGCTTCCTCCACTGATTCAGCTGGAGATTTTGTCATGAACTTCCAGGTGAACTGCACAAATCAGGTACCTATAGAGGTGAATGCAGACTCAGATGCTCACTCATGCACTGGAATTCCTCTACAGAAGGGCACGGGACGCCCTTTGTACTAGTTTTTGCAAAAGTGCTCTGTGTAACTCCCATAATGCCCAATGCCCATATTTGGGAACTTGCAGTGGTTCGCTCTTGGCAGCAAAAGCAGTGATGTCTGGCCCTCCTTTGTCTGGCCTTATTTTTGCTGGATGGACCAAACTCTTCCTGTAACCAGGAGTACAGGAACAAGGATTTTGACAGTTCTCTGCTCCATCAACATTCCCAGGTATTCCAATCCTTCTTATATTATTTGTAATTTGAAAAATGCGAAGGATGTGTTGGAGCACAAGAATTGTAGGGATAAAGTATTGTTGAAAAGAAGAAAAAGCCGGCCCTCTGTCTCTTTAACTCGTCGTACAGAGTTTAATCGGTGACAAAAAATGCAAATAGTAGCAAGTAAAAAAAAAATTGAAGGGGTGGGAACACTTGACGCATTTCACGTCACTAAAGATGCTTAATCATGATCCTCCAGTTGGAAGGACTGCAGCAGAGAGCATCCCTCTCTAACACACTGGTTCCCGCTACATGGAGTTTGAGCCTGGACAATCCCTATTTTGGGTCTATGTTCTTGTTTTATAGTATTGTTTCCTAGGTTTTAAAGTCTGATACTTTAAATTAAATCTGAAGCCAAAGTACTCAACTTGTATAAATGAAATGATTTTTATAGTGGGTGGCTTAAATGCGCCCATGTACGTACCTGGAGCAAAATCTCACCTGTTTGGAAAGCAGTTCCTTGCACAGTGTATAAAGCGTTATAAATTTCCTCGCTAATGGACGGGCGTCAATGAATCCTTCAGCAACCAGCATTATCTCACAAATAAGCTCTGTGTCAGGCACAACCATGGCGCATGGCCTATTTAGAGGGGATCAAGGTCCAAAATGATCACATACTAAAAGAAATTCTTAAATATATAAAAAGCCAATAATTTCTATTCCAGCATCCTAATAATAATATTTACCATAGTCATTAACTTTAAGGAGCAATGTACTACTGGGGTATTGTAACAAAAGCAAATCTTACCATCCGGGACACTATGGCACACAGAATTACAGGTGATACACAATAAGTGACATAGAACCCAGCGAACAGTGTACTTAAATTAAATGAAGCCTAATCTTTGGCTTATGCAGCCAGCGGGCTCTTTCAACCCAAGGAAGTTGGGGAAAAGTGCTGAATTCATATTGTGGGAAACGTAGGATTTTATAGGTACTTTAGCCTAGTAAATATACTTGTATACTAAACCTGTATTTTTGTATTTGGAACGTTAATGCACTGGTTTGCAAAAGAAAGAATACTTCTTTTGATTATAGAAGCACAACAGTAAGATGCCTAAGGAGCTATACTAGAGTTGAAGGGGTATTTACTAGATATCTATTAGCTAAATGTGGGAACAAATAACCTTAAAGGGTCTGTCTGGTGGCCAAAATGCATCTTACAAATGTTAATGTTAATACTTTAAAATGCATGTTTTACACTTTGCATTTCTTAAAATATAAAAAAAAATGTGCACACTAGCTAAATAAAAGTCCAATAACTTTTTTGTTTGCTGCAGGAATCAAAAGAGAATAATTTCCTAGCGAAACAGGATGGAATTTCCTGTTTCTCTAGTGATGTCATCAGACAATGTGTTGCACTGTTAATAAATCCTACTATGTACAAGTTCAAGTCTATTACAATCCACACAATGTATTCTATTCCAGAAGCCCAGGAAGTGATTAAATGAAACAAAACTTTATATGCTCAGTCTCCATAAAATCAGTGCCATGTACCTGTAGTATACATGCAGAGTAATCACTGGGGGCTTGAGTAAAATATTACAAATGTGATTTATGCAGAATGCCTGCATCAAATCACACTGGAATAAGCCTGTGCACTATACAAGCAGTGATCTTCATCTTGCACCAAAGTGAGTTTGGGGACTAGACTGTCCCTTTAAAAAGAATTTTAAAATAAATTCAGTACATAAGCATAATGTTAGTCACTACCTCAGGGCCCCTTAACCTAGAGGGAATGTGGCATGCAGTTTCACCAGTAGGGTGCTAAGCAAAGTGTTGGCATTCATACTGAATAAGCTGTATTATTCCAGTAACATACAGGGTTAAGTTGAGGGAGAGGAAAGAACAGAAATGGTTGGAGGGTATCTATCTACTGCTAAGTCACTGATGACTAAGAGCCAAAAGCATTGCAAACATGGAGTGGATCACTCTGATGTCATATGTAACAAAGTGGTCTAATGAGTAATTATAAAGAAAATGACAGCTATATACACAACAAGAAGGAATATTCACATTTGACGTGTTTTCTGTTGATCTTAAAGTTCAGGTTTGTTTTTAACTGTGAAAATGAAATAATGATGTCATAGATGATTGTCCTCTTACACTTGCATGATTAGCTATGTTTAAACTACTCATTCATAGCATTTACTCTTATCCATGATATTTCATTTTAGATGATCATCATCACTCTGTTTAATGTTCATCCACATTTCAGTTAATGTGTCTTCATCCTGTTTTGGGCATCATTACAGAAACCTGCGTTCGAAAAGTCACAACAATTATGGGGAAAAATCTGACTTCCAATGAAATGGAGAGAAACTGATAGCCGAATTGCAAAACAAAGACCAAAGAAGCTGAGTTTGAAAGCTTTTCCAAACTGGCTACCTTTCTGTCATTTTGGTCTACGTTCTTCATTGCAGATTGTCTATTAAGTGTATAAACCACTTAGTGTCTAGATAAAATAGTCTAACCTCTGGGAGGCAATTTTTTGCTTCATTCTGGACCAACAAGTAATTCTTGATATTGATAAAAACGTATAAAAATAATAATTCAAGTCTCTGTGTATTTTTATATCTATCTCTCCATTCACTAGTAAGTATGTTAATTACCTTGAGAACATTTTCCAAACACCTATAATAAATCCATGTAGCCCGTGCATAATAGGTGATTTTTTTTTATCATTTTGTTCTTACACAGACTGTGAATATGTTTTAGCTGTACAGCCAACGTATCTTTCTTACGCTGAAATTAACGAAACCTCAATTCTACCAAACATTTGTAAATAACAAAAGGAACAACAGATGGCGTGAGAGATCCAACTGCTTGCCTGAAAAGAGCCTTGAGATTCTCCGGTAGCTCAGTCCGACCGGCATATCCAGGATTCATAGTGATAAATATTCCCACTGATAGCTTCAATGTGATGTTTTCTCCCAGGAATAGAAATCTGTCAGAGGCAGAGGAGCTAGTCATGAAATGTGTTCCTTGCAAAAGATTACATTTTGATTTGAAGTAAGTTATCATTTCTGGATAGATGTTCTGCTTGCCTGCTTTTCTTGTTTCGAATGGCATCTTGAATACTTTTCACTTGTACTGCCACCACTGATAGAACTTCTACTGCAATCCTGTTAAACTCGTCAAAGCATCCCCAGGCTCCTGTCTGCGCTAGGCCTTTATATATGTTTCCTACGGACTGTGAGACAAATGGCAATGCAACTGCACCCTGTTCACTTGTACCAAGATTTAGCGCAGATTGTAAATTTCCCATTTAACTTACCTTATAATCCATCTGTTCAGAGCAGTTGAAAACGTAAACCATTACCCCAAGCGCACGTCCTAAATCCTTAGTGGTTTCAGTTTTTCCTGTTCCCGCTGGGCCGGCAGGAGCCCCACTCATCGTCAAATGGAGGGATTGTGTGAGAGTAATGTAACACCTATGGAAAGAAATAGTCTCAGTAAACATTTGATCTGCTGCTTCTATTGAAAAAAAAAAAAACCCAGAAGATGATATTTACTCATATACTGTGCACATGTGGGATATAAAAATAAGTGTATATGTGGGATATAAAAATATATATGTATTTTTGTTAAATATGTATTTTCAGTAAATGTTGTGGTGCTTAATTAATTGGAAAATAGTAACATTAACAAATAACCACAACTAGAGGACATAGTCTTAAATTAGAGGGGCAACAATTTAAAAGTAATATCAGGAAGTATTACTTTACTGAGAGGGTAGTGGATGTATGGAATAGCCTGCCAGCAGAAGTGGTAGAGGTAAACACAGTCAAGGATTTTAAGCATGCGTGGGATAGACACAAGGCTCTCCTAGCTATAAGACCGGGAATGGGGGACTAATAAAACTACTCAAAAAAAATTGGGCAGACTAGATGGACCGAATGGTTCTTATCTGCCGACACATTCTATGTTTCTATGTTTCTAATTTATAGTTGCTTCCTGACTATAACATTGGTCTAAAGTCTCTGCAGAGTCAAAGCCGTTAATTCAGATCCAGAAATAAAACAAGGCAAATTCATAAGGGACTTTACATTTTGGCATTAATACCTCTTTAATTCCCATATACATTACCACCACTAGTCAATGACTGCTCAGAAATGATCATTGTATTGTTTTGACCATTTTAATGTTAGCAGCAGCACTTTCTCACATATACCACATTACCTGTCAGTTAAAGGTGTAATGACTAGCCGGGGGGTATTTCCCAAATACTCGTAGGAATACTGGAACTGTGCATCACATATATTGGCAAAGCAATGTTTTTCCTGGTCATCCCAGCGATGGCGCAGTTGAGACAGCCAGGCAAAATCCTGGGAACTGGTTACCTTTAATAAAACAGGAATTTGACTGAAATAGTGAAACTAAGTCGTGTATAAAAAAAAGTTATGGATAAATATGTTTACAAAGACATCGATAACGAATCAGGCAGAATATATCAATGGATGGTGATGATGATGGTCTGTCACGCCAAAATTGTAAGTGGCATGAACAAGGGATGCCTTGTCCATGTCTATCGGTCAACAAGGAGGCACGACGTCTCTCGTGTATTTCCGGGGGTTGGTGTGCTGAGAACAGCCAGCAGACAAACCCCTGGAAATACACGAGAGACAAATATTTTACCATGAACAAAGGTATCACAGGGCTTATTATGAAATGACTAAAAAATCCACATAATTAATGAACTAATGTAGACTGACAGCTCTCAGTTTAAGAAGCAAGTCCAATAAATTGAGGATCCAAAAACACATCAGACATATAATGCCATTTATGATAAATTGCTACAATGTCTATAGAAAAGCAGATGCTGCCCATTCTTTTTTGCAAGACATCAATAATATCTATGTTAAGTGGTTACTTTGCAAGAGGGGCCTTTGGAAGAAAGCAATATAGCCTCAATCGTCCCATTTTGTCATATGTACAGTACTACACATTAGTAAACATAATAAGCCACACAGATGTTTGTGGCATGATTATCCTTCACACGTATGAGAAAACTACATACATGGGCATAGAATACTGCATGCTTCACTGCAAAATCTGTAACAAACCATGCAAAGAAGGGTAATGTAAAAATGCTGTAACATAAACATACAGAAAGTTACGGAGGTACAGCGCGGATTGATACCATTGTCTGCATTCATACCTTATTAGCAACTAGCTTAGCTACCACATCTCTGGCATGCACATCAATGGTACATATTGTCATGACTTTTTGTCTGTCGCCCGCTGAGAGTTCTCCTAGTAACATGGTAATGAGTGCATTTAACTGGCTAATCTGAAAGAAAGCAGAATATAGGTTGATAAACATTTCCAGTTACCTAAAAACATGTTATAAACACTACAGATATGTTTTAGTATTTAACTTATTTTGGTTTTGGAGTACTTAACGGCACTCGAATAACCTAGTCCTAGGCTGGAACTCTGACATCACCTGTGCTTGATACGTACCCCACAGCTGTCCCCCTTTGCGTACGACAGTGCCAATTTGGGAGGTCTATCCCGCCGATTTCTACCTCACAAATGCACAAATCACAATTAATGCAGAAAAACAGGTCATTCCCGACAGGTCACATACTTTTTCTTGCTGCTGTATAAAGTGTTGGAGAACCTCTGTCTGTGTGTTTGGTTGAAATTCTATTCCCGCATCGGAATTGTTGGGATGTATCAAAAAGGTGCAATTTTGATTTATTAAGGAATATTGTTACTTAACCCCCAATGACCTTTGATTTTTGTTTCCTTGACTGTCTAACTAATTGTCTAGTGATCCACTGATACTGTCTAGTGTTCTCTTAACAGTCTATGAATTGACTGTCTCAGTCAGCGCACAGCCAGCACTCTTTAAATTACGCATTTAAATAATTGAATTACATTGCGGAGGTTCGCAGAGGTTAAAAAAACACTGGTCCAAATTCCTGAAATTAGTCCAACCCGAGGGGGTAATTACTTTTGCTGTCCCCTTGCCTCATTTACACATGTAATTAATTTGCTAGCATGCTGAACCAGAACTACCAAGGTATTTACCCTGTTGTAACCCTAATGGGAGATCAAATGGTTGTGCAGTAATTGCACTGTATGTGTCTGTATGAATTAAATGTAACAGGAAGGTGATTTGATCACCCAACGTGGATGCTGTTCTTGGGCTAATGAGTCCAACTTTTTAAATTGAAAAAAAAAAAAGAGCTCAAAGAGGAAAATTGTAAATGTGCCATATATATAATATCCTACATCAAGTGACGTTTCTTTAATTCCATAATAACTACCCTTTAACATTGCAGCTTAATTTAATGCATCACAGAGTTTTTGAACTATGCTTTTAGATGTTCCTTAATGGCCTATAGAAAATGTAGGTCAGTGAGCAAGAAAAGAAGCATAAAGCTAGGGAAAGTGATTAGAGAGAAATCACTCTTATTAATTCTTCCTCATAAAAAAATGGCAGATGTTTGATAGAATGGTTGTGCATGCAAAAGAGAGAGAGATCTGTCCATGTGCATTCTGCTGCATGAATACACATATATTGTATCCTATGTTTGATAAAATAGTTGTGCATTCAGAATAAAGAGAGATCTGTTCATGTATGTGTATTCTTAATACATTTAAGGGATTTGTTTTCAGAGGAACCTCAAATTAGATGAGTTGCTCTGGATGAGGTTAATAGGAGTATCAATCTAAGAACAGATAAGAGGCTACGTTCTCCTTTCTGGTCGTAACTTGCCCATGGGAATATTTCTAACTACTACAAATTCCTTGTACATAATTTGGTCTTATTTTCAGGATAGCCCTAGGCTTATCCCAAGCCTGCTTATAAAGGTAGCACTAATGGCATAAAATATTACTTATACAGATTATGGCTGTATGGAATTATATTCAGGAAACATTTGTATGTTAATTCAGATAATTCTACAAATTTATTATAACATTTTAATTTTACTGCAAAAACAGCAACCAACATTAGATAATCGGTGTGTAGGATTAAGAGTTCTAACCATAAACGAATGGAACCATTTCTATTAGGCAACCTAGACCAGTGTTGGGAAACATAGGACATTTCTTGGGGGTGCTTGCCACTTATTATCTAATTATCTTATTATCCCACTACCATCATCAGGGGGAGCGATACAGGGCTAAGCCCTGGGTGTGTAATATGGGCGATGGGGCATGTCCTGGGTGTCCAATGTAGGTGATGGGGCATGTGCAGGTGTAAGTCCAGGGTGTGCAGTGGGGTTCAAGGGCATATACTGGGGTAAGTGACAGTCATGGTTGTGCAATGTGGGCGATGGGGCATGTCTTGGGTGTGCAATGTGGGTTAAGGGGCATGTCCTGGGTGTGCAATTTGGTTGATGGAGTAAATATTCTGTGTGCAATGTGGGTAATAGGGCATGTCCTGGGTGTGCAATGTGGGTGATGGTACATGTCCTGGATGTACAATTTGGGTTCTGGGGCATATGCTGGAGTAAGTCCTGGGTGTGCAATGTGGAAAATGGGGCAAGTCCTGGCTGTGCAATGTGTGTGATGGGAAAGATCCTGGATGTGCAATGTGGATGATGGGGCATGTCCTGGGTGTGCAATAATGAAAAGAGAAATGGAGTGTGGGATTTCTGATGGTGGAATAAAAACCAGTCCTTGAAAAAATTGTATACCAGCCCCATAGCATAACGTCATTATACCAGCCCTATAGCATAACATTCTTTTTTGGTTCATAAAAGGGAAATCCATGCATTTTAGCACATCTGAAGAGTATATTATTTATAGATAGGAGTGACATATATCCCTGTCTAGTGCAATATATACCCCCAGTATGTACACAAGGGTATATCTCACACACTGCCTGACGTACACCCCATGCACAGGGTAGTACATAGAACCCAGTATGTATACAAAGTTATATGAATTGCCCTGTTCATTAGGTATATATCAGGGCAGTGTGTGATCATATATCAACAGGGCACTGGGTTGATATTTTCACTTACCCCAGCACCCACATTGCACTCACAGAACTTTCCCCACCACTTTTCCCAACACCCAGATTGCACTCACGGGGCTTGCCCCAGCACCCGGTACTTACCGAAGCACGCAGAGTGCACTCACAGGACTTACCCCAGCACCCAGATTGCATTCACAGGACTTACCCCAGCACTGAGTGTAGTCACAGGACTTGCCCCGCAGGTGCGAATCCAGAGTCTGATCTTGGGAGTGGCACTGCCCGTGTCGGTCTGCGTTTTTCATCCCCCCCCTCATGTCTGTCTTTTCCTCTCCCCCCATGTTGGTCTTCCTCGCTCTCCCCCCTCATGTGTGTAGTCTCTTTCCCCTCTCGGTTCTGTAATATCTCTCTCCTTTTATTTGTGCAGTCTCTGTCCCCCTTTTATTTGTGCAGTCTCTCTCCCCCTTTTATTTGTGCAGTCTCTCTCCCCTTGTATTTGTGCAGTCTCTCTCCCCCTTTTTTTGTGCAGACTCTGCCCCCCTTTTTTGTGCAGTCTCTGCCCCCCTTTTTCGTGCCATCTCTGTCCCCATTTTTTTGTGCCATCTCTGTGCCCCATTTTTTTGTGCCGTCTCTGTCCTCCTTTTTTTGTGCCGTTCAGTCATACCATTTCCCCCAGAACACTGCTGCCTATAGATCAACCTATATAAAGAAATATCTTGCCTGATGTGTAATTTGAACTGGTGTCCCTCTTTACACTTGGCAGACGTTGTGCAGAAGAAGCAAATAACACAAAAATTAAGGATTTACCTGTTTTTTGTTGTAGTCCTTAAGTGCTGTTTCAAACCCCTCTTCTAATCTATCAAAAGCAATTCCAACATCAATGGTCCACCAAATTTGTGAACTGGCCAGAGCAACTTGAGCTGGGTAGTCAAAAACCCACTGGTCCCTGGGCTTCTCTTCATAAACAGTCACAGCCTCTGTGATGTGATAACGCACAGTTTCACGCATTGTGTCTTCCAACCTCTGTAGCCAGTGTTCCACCTTTAATGAAAAATCTCAGTCAGTGAATATCTCAGACTATACAAATGTACACACTTTAAATACTAAATCATGTGGTCATGAACTACAAGTACATGCGGTCACAACTGAAGATACACAATCACAAAAAAAGGAAATACAATCTATTTAATTAGAGAGGGAGTCCACTGTATATATGTTATCCATATTTTACATAGAAACATAGAAACATAGAATGTGTTGGCAGATAAGAACCATTCGGTCCATCTAGTCTGCCCAAATTTTTTTTTTTGAGTACTTTTATTAGTCCCCCGTTCCCGGTCTTATAGCTAGGATAGCCTTGTGTCAGTGGATGTAGTACAGTGACCAGTTATATCCATGTAGTACAATAATACACTATAAACTACAGGTGCGGAGAGAATCGGTGTAAATATGATAATATGCTTCAACATTTAGAATGAAGTCAAAAGCCATTAATTCATAAATTAATAACAGCAGAGTCAAGTTTATTACATTATACTGGAGAGATAACAGTGTAAGACGATGTCATTAACACAGAAGATATAGAAGGATGAAGGAATAAAAGAAAATAAGAAGAGGGAAAAAAATGGATGAGTAGGTGAGGTAGGGGGTATCTTGTGTGGTCCAGGTCTCCCATTGTCTACCAGGTGTGAGGGGGTGCACTGGGAGGCGGATCCATCTTAATTCAATAAGTGGGTGAGCGAGAAGAGATGGCCAAGAATATTAAAGTTATGCATTGTCTCCTATTAAGGAAGCTAACTGCCGGGCATTAACAGTAACAATTAAATCTATGTTACTGTGTGTGATATAAAACACTCAAATCGGATTCCGATCAGACAAAAAACCTTCATTGTAATCAGTAAAGAGAAAAAAACGAGTCATCAGGAGGAGTCACTGAAACGTATTCAGTAAGTCTCTGGGTCAGTAAAGGTGCCCAGTTCTCCTGATGGAATCAACAGGATCCGTGGGATATAGTTAGCATGTAACTGTCCAGACATTTCAGTGATATAATTTTTATATAATATTCGGGCTCTGGTCTGGGTCATGGTCGGGATCATCTGGATGTTCAGATCTCTCAGGAAGACATCTATGTCTATGTCTATGCTTTGTATTTGTTTCTAATATACATTCTTATTTTATTGGAATTTAAAAAAGCATTCATGGGGAAAACATGTACTTGGTCATTTTATCACCTAAACATTTCTACATGTAAATGTATAAAATAAAAAAATATTGAAAATGATGTATACCTAGAGTTAGCAAAGTTTCAGGCAAATACCTAAATTAGGAAAAAAAATGTGTTTAAATGTGTTTTAAATGACTGTGGAGTCTCCAGTTTATGACATCACCTGAGGCCTGATATGCAAATTAACATTTCACATTGAAAAGCAGTTCAGTTGCATATCAGGCTCGAGGTGATGTCATAAACAGGAGACTCCACTGACACATTTTTCTCCTAATGTAGGCATTTGCTTGCAATTTTGCTAATACAATGTGTAGATCATTTTCAATAATTTTGTATTATCCACATGCACAGTCAAAACAATGTTTAGATGATACATTCTGTTTAATTAATTAACAAGATCTTGCTGAGTCTATGAAATTTTCATGTGGGTTAAAACAGGTTGTATATTTCTTTGTATTGACCATGTGAAAACACTTATGGACCGCACTGTCCTTACCTTCAAAGAAATATATATATATATATATATATATATATATAAAAACACTCAGCCGAATCAGTTATCGGCTGCATGAATCAAAAGGAGATCCTTGCCAGGGAACTATTTGGATTTCTGCCATAAATGCATACTCTATGTCAAATACACAGCACCTGTGTGGAACACCTCCAAGCAAATACCATGAATTGGCTTAGTACTGAATACACATGGACAATGCATTCAACATGCATGGCCACATGCAGCACTCTACTGCCTCTTACACAGAGCATGGTGCTTAAACCCCTTTAAATGGCTGGAGTTATGTGCAGAGTATCAACAAGCTGTTCAATGAGGCAATGAGTATGAAAGTGACCAGCCAGACTGATCCCAACAAGTTTGGGGTTTACTACACTTTTCATTCTACAGCATTATTTGATTTGAGAATAAGTAACCGATATGCCAGACTTGTGCTAAGCAGATCCACTGTATAATATTAAATGATAAGAGTGAAGCATATCCACACTTACCTGACCAGTACACTGACAGTGACCATTAAATGAAACATACTCCTTCTCTTTGCTGTACATCCCTATGGCTGTGCATGTCACCTCAGATTCCGCACTATCTTGAAAATGTAGATCAGCAATATTATCAAAGAGTTTGGCTAAATGGCGCGTCACCTGAATATAAGAAGAAGTGAAAGTAGCATGAGGTACCAGGCATTAAATCAAACAAATTATAGTCAGCATGGCATTACAACTGCAACTAATATAATAACAATCATGATATCCCCCATTGCTGTGACACTACCAGTTCATATAACACAATTACCAGTTTTAGTCAAAGAAAACTCCAAGACACCGGATTCGGACAGTGGTACAAGTACAGCATTTCCGATGGTAACGTTGAAGTCAGATACAGGGACTCAGCTCAAGGGTGGGAGGATCATTAGCTCCGTTTTAGAGAGATTGAGTTTTAATGGTGTCTTTTGATTAAAAGTGAACTGCAAAAACACACATTAATAGACAAATTGAAAAGTTGCAGAAAGTTTCCAGCTCAGCTACGAATTCCAGATTTTTGCTCCTCACGTGCAGTTCACTTGTCAGTTCTCGTTTAGCAAATAGCCCCGACTTAGCTGCGCAGTTCTACCGCTAACCCAGCGAACCACTGTCTTAAACAATTATGTGTGTTTATATTTTATTCACTTGGTAGCAAGTATTCCTTAAAAACGAATAGTGTGAAAATAAAAACGGATTGTGAAATTTTTCATCCAATGTAAACTTTGTGTTTTTTCTTATTGATATCTGAATAGCTGGAGAATGGATATTTCTCAAACCAATATATTCCTTCAGGATGGATGGTCATTGTCTGCTCATAAACTGCATACTGTAAATCTCCTGCATAATTATCTAGCTGAAGAATCACAGAATGAATGGGTCTTCTGCTGTCACACAAGTTGGCAGATTATTGCTCGAGGGAGGACATAAGGATGACAGTGAAAGAAACGCAGGAAAGCTCATTACCATGGTCCACCGGCAGGTCACTGACACTATGAAAAACAACACTGATCTCTTAGCTCTACTTATCATCCCCAGATACGGAGCACCAGATCTATGATCCGGAGCATGTTTGGTCTGTTGTCTCTATTGTTGTTAATGTATGTCAGACACTCAGGGCATGTGATCCTTAGGGACATGAGTCTGTGATTGACTATCACTATCTCCTGCAGACAGACATGTCTGGGGTGCTGCAAGAATTTAACCCTCTAGAGACCTACGTGGCTGGATGACACACTACAGAGCAATACTTTAATCAGCCGTGTGGCGCTAGAATAGTTAAAATCCGGGGCATACTCTTTATTGTGAAGGGAAAATAAAAACATGAAAGTTAAAAGGAAAACTATGTTATCAACACTATACTTTAATTACATACTGTGAAACATATTATTACATGATCTTATGGAAGGATGCCACAGATAAGAGCCTTTTATAGTTAATGTCAGTGATGTTTCAAAAGGCACATTTTTATTAGTCATCAAAGGATGTCATTAGTCTCCAATGTGTAAATAAAACATAATTCCATACTCAAGGATGCTGCCTTGCAATTGCCAGGGAAATGAGATTATAAATTAAAACTCAACTCAGTAAAAAGCAATGACTTGGAAAAGTGTAACTCAACACATCTACAACACAGTACAGTTATTTTCTTTATTTTTTTGGTTTAATCATTTACAGTCTGGATTGAAGGAATTTTTTAGACTTTTTATACATTGGTGCAAAACTTGAATACCGTTGATATGTTTCGTGTTTACTGTATTGGCAAATCCTGTAATATTATGTTATTATATTATTTAAGATCGGATCTGTGCTACTTGGGACAAAACACTGTTTTCTGTGAAGGTGAATAACACCATCTGGATTTGTGTGTGTATAAAATCACATCTATACTCGCAAGATGGGAATGAATACTACACTATACTTGTGTGTTGTATATTTTTGGTCCCTTTTAAATGTTCTGCATCAATTTGAAAGTTACAACTGAAACATAGTATGGCCTTCCTGCTATATATTTGGTAAACTATAATTGCCTTACTGTATACGATGGCTGAAGTATCATTTGACAAAAATACGTAAGTATAATAATCATACAATCATAAGTATGTGTGTCTCCAATGTATTTGGGTATGACATATCTCACAGTAAGCAATAAAATATATTATAAAGATAAAAAATATATAAAAAAGCATAAAACAAACCAAATAAAATATGAAAAAAACATGACTTTTGTGGTCTGGTTTTCTTTTTTTCAGTCACTACCTTTTAAAATAGAAGGCTATATCTACTTAATTTATGTAGATCATAAGTACACTTTCATTGTAACGGGTAATACTGACCTGTTTGGGCTGAGTTCCCTTTGAGAGAATATCCAGCAAATCTGCTGATGAAACAAAATAAAAGCGTGGAAATGCTAAACGTTTTGTTTCCAAATACTCCGACAGTGCTTTTTCACATAGAGAAAGTCTGAAAAAGAAAGAAAATAAGAACTAAGCAACATGTTTGCCATACAATACAGGCTTCCTAATGACCGGTGTGCAATTTGTGTCCAATCCCAGAATTCCCTGCAAAAGGCCAATGTTTATGTACGGCACAACAAAAAGACATTGCAAACAGAGGTTGCTCCTTCTACTGAAGTAGTAAAATGATTTTAAATTAACACTAACCAGACAATGACAGTTTACATAGTAACTGGGGATTAATATGGTACATTGCAAATCAGCTCTGTGTACTCATAATTAATGCAAAAAATCTAGGGGGAATATTCACAAAATAGTGAACTGCAAAAATCAGGCATTAATAGCGCTCTGTCTTTATCACTCAGCTATTTATGTCTGGTTTTTTCAGTTTACTTGCCAGCTCACCATAGTTCCATTTCAGTGAACAGATCCAAAGCACCAGTACAAGAGCAGTGGCTTATGTTTCTCCAAATCCTGGATGAAATGATTTACTATATACTGTATTCTGTATACAAGGCCGTCTAGCAGCTTATCCTGGGACTCATTATAGCTATTCATTTGTGACGCAGTAAATAATCTAATGCTCAGCACTCAAGCCGTGAGGTATTTTATTTCAAAACCATGAGTGGCAACATTTCAACTCCTAAAGGTATTTTTCAAGCCATACATTATTAAAGGAATTGTCAAGGGACTTGGTTGAGCCCGACTCGAGCACCCAACATGTCAGTGTGTGGCCTACACTTATTTAATGTATGCCAAAAAAATCCTACTTCATGGTAAGGGCAGTAAATATGCGCAATCGCCTTCCAGCAGAGCCAGTAAAGACTAACACCACTGAGTAATTTAAGAATTCCAATCAACATCAGCCAACTGTCCTGCTTTACCTTAGACAGTCCCAATATTCCTCTCTAGTGTCCTGCTTCATCCTTAAAATATGACACACTCAAAACTGATTGTCATTCTTCATCTGCATCCATGCCCACTAATGTGCTGCCTTTAAAAAATGTGTATAGTCCTGAATAATATATTTATAAAATGAGTATGATACTTAATTGCAGCAGACTAGATTGGTTTTGGCTCCAGTATGATGATCCTAAGTTACTTAGACACTTGCTACAGAAGTACAAACATTGTATTTTATACTTTGAAACAATAAGAGCTCTGTCGTTGTTTCTTAGTTACTAACAACCCTTGTACTTGTGTGCAGCTTTTCATTTTTCTTCAATTGCACAAATCTACTGATGGTGAAACTTTAAAACATCTATTCGTCTGTATCAGGTGTCCTGGCATTCACAGATCAAATAGCATTTTAAACTGCTATGACTTTCCAACTTCAAAAAGTGTGAATTTATGCAAAATATGGTCTCTACATTTGCGGGCAAGATCGGGTTGGTGACACCAAGAACACCTCTATCGGCAGCCATCTTTGTATATTTTTCCGTTTGTATTTTTCCTTCTGCGCAGTGATGGTTTTTATTTTTATGACCGTTGAATAAAAGTACCTTTCAGAGAAACAAATAATAATAATTCCTATACATTTAATAGCAATTTGACCAACACAATGTGTAGAATTGTTTTGTCATTATCCTTATTGGGATACCATGTCAATTTTACTTGACAGGTACATTTTAAGACATAAATACCATTCAGCGCGGTAACCGTTCATCTTTCTTTTGTGCCCGTACAATAGTATCTTTATAAATTGCTTTACCTGAGCTGAAGATCCTCCAGAATTGCATAAAGATTCGGGCGATTAGTTGAGTCCAAAACATTTTGTGTTTTTGCAGTTTCAAACATCAGCTCCTAAATGGAATTATAAAGGGATAGCCAACAGTAGATTAGAAAATAGACACAAAATATAAACATAGCATAAACAAAAATGTATAAAGACAGATAAAGTCACATTATTAGCATTGACACTACCATCAGGTCATGACATGTCAATATGAGTGTATGGATAGATGTATTTATTTTTACACTTACCTTGAAGTCTGCGTCTACGCCATCAAATCTTTTCGCATCTTCAGGAAGTTGGTTTCTGATATCAAGGGACCCAATAAAAATGCTTTCCAGATGTGACCATGTACGTTGGACCTCCATCCAAATATAGATCACGGAATCGGTCAAGTTCAGCTTTTTCTGCCAGCTTGATACTTGTTCAATGAAATATTCGACATATTTGCTTTGCATAATTGCCTGTAACTGTACCTGCAATGCCATAGTGAACCACCAATCAGCAACAACAAACTCTTACACAACAAAAAATATGATGCTTTTACAATACTACATAGTCCTTAAAGATCCTACTCTTATATGGAACACTCATTTAATCAGTAGCTCCATAGAGCCCTAGATGATCAGGGCATTCTATATTAAAACATACCTTTATGAACCAAATGGTCATCAAGGCATGGGCACTCTTTTGTAGGTGAGCTATCTCTTGGTGGAAAATCTTTCACTTTTTTGGAAGGAATATTTACTAATGGGTACCGACCTGGTTGTTATCCAGAGTTTCAAATATCTGTTCATCGATTTTTATTAGAGGGGTTTCAGTTCGATGATGCAGTTCATAGGAGAATTCCATTGTATTCCATGTTTGACTGATCTCTGTAAGTATCTGATCAAGGAGAAGAGAAGTTATAACAAATATTCCTGACAGAACCAAATGAATCATTCTCAGGATATAAATCAGCATCATACTTGCACAATTAACAAACTTCCGAAAATATTGATTACAAATTGAGGCTTCCTCATCTGAGATGGGCTTTATTGTGATGGTTTTATAAATTAAGAACAATAAAAGGAAGCGTTTTTAGTAACACCAATAAGTCATGACTATTCTGGATTCTACTGAAAATCAATGTAAATTGAATGGATACACATTGAGTCTTGTTTACATAACAACTAGTAGGGTTTCTAATACTAATTAACTAATCAACTGTAATAATCAAGTATTAATTTAAATAATCAAGTACATAGTGTACACTGAAGTATAATGTTCTCCATACTGTACTGCTATATATAAACCAGTTGAACCTGTATCAAGTGTAAGTTCTACACTACACTCTCCAGATTGCTAAGAATGTTTTTGTGGTCTAGGTAGATAGGACAGGACTATTAATTTAATAGCTGACAGAAAACACTAGTAAGACAACAGAATGATCTAAGTGAGAGTGTGCTACATTGAGTGGCATGTAGGTGTGAACTGAATCAATGTATGGTATCTGTTTCTACATTTCCAAACATACTTTTTCAGTCCCCATCTCTTTCACTGCTTTATCCACAATATTCCGGACTTCATCTTCTACCTTGTGGAGCTGTAGAGCCAGTAAATCTGACAAAGTAGTTTGTTCAGTCATTGAAAACTGTACCTGCAAGAAAACAATTATTAACAAAAATATTATTAATTATTAACAATTATTAACAAAATATTAAGATTACTGAACCATTAAATGGTTACAAGCACGTCTACATGTTAACCCCTTAAGGACAGACCCGTTGAAACTTTTTTGGCCATTCTGGACAATGGCTATTTTAACATTTTTGTGCTGTTTGTGTTTAACTGTAATCATCATCTTTGTCATTTGCTGTACCCACACAAATTATATATTGTTTTTATCAGGACAAGAAGATTTTTTTTTTAGAAACCAAAAAAACATATTTTCTGACTTTTATTTGAAAAACCATTTAGTCATCTACAAAAGCTAATGACAAAACCTGCTAAATAGATTCTACTATTTTTGGTGGTATTTTAATACTTTCCATGCACTAGTTCTACCACCAGCCTTTGTCAAAGTTTGTGGTAGTAATTGTTTTTGGGGGGTTTTCCACATACATTGTACTTCAGACATGAATTGACAGATTCTGTTATGTGTTACTGCCAAACAACAACCCAATATTTGTCCAGAAACATTGCCTGAGTACAGGGATACCACCCATGCATAGGTTTGTTAGGTTGTTTGGGAGCTAAAAGGCCACATTTGGGAGGTGTGCATTTCCAACTTAAAATTTTGACATGTAGTCAGCCTGCGCCCATGTTCCATTTGGGACACCCGGTGTAGTTTACCCAGTGCAAAACTGAGCAAAAGGACAAGTACATTAGAGAGACTAATTTTAAGAAACTGACTGCTTTATTAACTATTACCCACAAAACACCATTCTCAATATCAACAGTAAAGAAGCGACTACAGAATGCAGGAAAAGAAAGAGATTTGTACAGGTCGAAAGGGATCTTGAAGAAGGAAGGCTATCACTCCATTTTGCTACGCCATGCCATACCCTGTGGACGGCGCTTGATTTAAGACAATTTCTTTTTACATGACATTGATTCAAAGCACAGCTTCAAACTATGCAAGAACTATATATCTATAATGGAGTGGCCAGCACAGTCACTGGATCGTAACCCTATTGAGCTGTTGTGGAAGCAGCTTAACCGTAGGGTATGTGAGAAGTGGCCATCAAGGCAATCCAACTTTTGGGAGCTACTTCAGGAAGCATGGAGTAAATTATCTTCAGATTACCTCAACAAATTGATATCTAAGAAAACCCAAAGGTCTGCAAGGCTGTAATTGCTGCAAATGGAGGATTCTTCGACAAAAGAACACACTTATTATTTAAATTAAAAATCATTATTTCTAACCTTGTCAACATCTTGACTGTATTTCCTATTCATTTTGCAACTCATTTGATGTTTTCATGGAAATCAAGGACAGTTAATTTGAATAGTTGTATACTTATATAGAAGGAGCATTTTATATAGAGCAAACAGAGACAGATTGACCCATGAGCAGAGATCCCTAAGCTTACTATTGTTAACAGTTCACTGAGAAGTGATTGATCACTATTCTCCAGTGAAGGGACATTCTCACCTCCATACTGTTTACAGTAGAAATAAAGAAGAAAACATCTGTACACTGATCTAGCAGAATTATAAGAAAACTATAAATTGGGATAAATTATATATATTTGTCCCCGGTGCACAGAATGATTCAGTGATAAAGCATATCCTTCCCACATAATTAGAATTCATTTCTATCCTATTGAAACATAAATTTGATATGCATGACTACACAATGTATATGTTTTAATGATCACGCTGTCTTGAACTAACCTTTGTTGCTCTCATTAGCTGATGCCAGTGTCTCTCTCGGATAGCTGGATTCTGTAAATCTGTGACAGCCCGCAGAGATGTGACCAAGTTTTTTATAGTTAGGTCCAAGCCTAAGTACGCATCCCATGAGCGGACTTCTTTGTCCAATGACCACATTTCCTATTGAACAAAATATTGTTAAAGTATCTGTACATAGGAGGGATAATTGCTGCAAACAGGACAGATCCTAGCTTTATAATGTTCCTTGACAGTTAACTTTGAAACTACATTTTTAGGTGGGAAATGGCAAATAATAATGGGTGATAAGAAGAGCTACTCTCTTCAGGACTGTTTAGTGCCCATTTATTTTAATTTGCATATTAACGTAATCTTTTTTTTTATTCACTTTTATAAATACATATCATATTTTAGACACATTAGACATAGACATAAATATAACCGATTACATATCTTGATTTCTCGTAGAGAGATAAATCCAGATAAAAACAAAAAAAGAACCATACATACCATTCATATTTCACATTCATTCTTGGCCGTGTACCCTCCCCTGTACCCTTCGGGGTTTTTTGCTTTGTGATTGGGTTGCTTGGTCTCTGGTGACAAGATCCCATGTGGGGTATTTTGTCTGCTAGTTATTGATTTTTTTTTTTTTTTATTCCATTTCCCTCATTTATTTTCTTTTGTGTTTTTCCTTTTCTTTCTCATCCTATATATATTAAAGTAATCTTAATCCCCATTATAAGAGAATACCCTTAGATCGATGAGTATGTCTAACATTGGGTGGCATGCAGGTGTGGAACTTACCTTACCTTCTTAATACACTTACAGTGTACATTTTTGGAATACATCACTGGATGAGTACTGTCGTTTTTAATATTATAAAAGGGAACATATTTCAAAATGAGTTTTATTTTTTTTAATCTTAAATGGTAACGTTACTTCATGCACAGTTGAGGTACCAACTAGAAAATAAATTTGTCTTGCCCTTTTAAAATTATGGAGAGTTTATATTATAATGTACCTGAAAAAAGTCACCATAAGGTGGGGTTGGTGCTGGGAACAATAAATATAATTTAAGGCTGTTGAGACTGAGAAAAAGTCCAGAAGTTGGGTTGAAAGCAGGTGGCCGTGAGTAAAAGTGGATCAGTAAATTAAGCAATAGAATGGAGCTGAGGACACACAAGTCAAACACAAACAAGTGAACTCATGTAGAGAGCAATGGTGTTGCCCTGCAATCAAGCATAATTTGATACAGAATATTATGTTTACAGTTAACTGAATTGCAACGTTTCTATTGAAAGAAAGAAGCAACTGTGAAACTCGCCTTTGCAAACCTTCTCAGCTCAACATCCATCTGTTCCACATTAATCTGCCTCCACTGGGTTTTAACCCAATCAGATATGCTGCTCTGGAACAATAAACACAGGACATTGTTAATGTATCTGCACCTTTAAATCCAACAATCACTGTCACTGTATGTAATATGGTGTCCAACTTCAAGAGCAAAGATCAACCTTAAATGATATTCCTTAAACAACTATAAAAAGGACACCGAACCTGGTTAATTAACTAGCCTTATGGAAGGATTTGTATGGCGTTAAGGTTGATCATTTAACCGTAAATGATTTTGGTCTGCAACTCTATTATCATTTAAATATATTGGCTTTTTGGTAAATAAATACCATTTAGCCGTATAGCCCATGTTAGCTATTAATCCAATGATTCTCGACTAACTAATCACTGAAAAAACGGATCTAGTTGAGTCTCATGGGATTTTGCAACAGCTTGTTTCAAGCCTTCTCGCACTAATTGGGATCTATCTTATATTATATGAAAGTTGCAGCACAAGTGCTTTAAAATTGCTTTGAAAATCTTGTCATAATTTGAGAATAAAACAAAGTTTATCTGCGATGAGTGGGGAGACTTTTTTTACCTGCAAAATTCATCTTGCCGACTGTGATGTGTCTTGTGGCCGTGAGATTTTCAGCAAAGATCAGTGTCATAATCTTGTATCACTTGCACAAGTGGAAAGGAGGATTTATGGCACTTTATAAAATAGGGGACTTGTATGGCACTGAGTAAAGTTAGAACGTACAAGGAAATAGTTCTCCCAGATCCATTCAAGATCCCACTTTTCACAGTGCCATAAATCTCTTTTTCCACATTGTGACCTTTTCCACAGTACTATATTCCCCATGTAAAATAATCTTTTTGCCCTTAGAAAATATTAATGTTGCAAGATTTTAATTAAAATAATATATACAATTTAAATATACACAAGTTTCCTTCAGTATAATTAATTTGATTAAACTCACAATCGTAATTCGCAAATAAGTTGACCAATTTTGATGTCTAGCTGCACTAAACTAACTTAAAACACACACACGTGCATATATATATATATATATATATATAAATATATGTCTAAGATCCAAGCAGACATTGTAGAAAATAATTCATACCCTAATATAGACTATCATATCCCACAATTCCTTCAATAATTTTATTTCCCTGTGGCACTTCTTCATTTGCTTGTAATCAGGAACAACAACTTCAAACAGGTCAGCGGATTCCTGCATATGTAGCAGTTCTTTCTCAAGAGAGTAAATATCTTGGATTGCCTGTGAATTGTACAAGTTTATCATTAATAAAATATGATAAACAATACACATTATAAACACACATTATCATTTACTTCCTTAACGGGCTGAAATATATAGCAAAGCCTAGATATTAACAATATATAAATCTATTGCAGGAATTTCCAAAAGAATTACAAATATATTTGCACTGAGCCACAGGTAATATACTATTCCTTTATACTAGGGTTATCATATCCTGGTCACAATAAAAGAGGACACACACCTGCATCCCTTGCCAATGCACCCACAGAACCAGATTGCACCCATATAACTTGCCCCCAGCACTCTTTGTTTTCACAGTGATGATTCTATTAGATTTATTTTAGTTTGTTTATATAACAATGACAGGATCTAAGAAATCCTAATCAGTTATCTGTCCCTGAGAAATGCAATTTGATGAAATGTAAGATACGAACACACCCGTAAGGAAGGAGGTAAGGAGTAAAGAGGAAGTTATTAAAGTGCATACTGTTAATTGTATTCTAGGCATCAAACATGTATAAATGACTAATAGAGAGAAATAAAATGTTTGTCAAATTGACTTATCCTGTGATTTCTAAACAGCTATTTAAATCATCATTTGTGATGTGCACTGAGGTTGGATAAGTGTGAATCAGTACTTATTATCATGGATATATCTTCTGTTACAGAATAATTTATGCCCAAAAATACTTACGGAACAGCGATAGCGAATGTGTTTTAGGTCAGGTAACCAATTGTTTACAGTTGTAATGTCCAAATGGCAGCCTACAGGCCACATGTGGCCCACTACGGGCTTTATGTAGCCTCTATTCCCTTATTCAAATATGTAATCCTGATAATCAAAGTAAGAAAAACATACAATACCAACATTCCACTCACTTTGTCTAGCCGGGCATATGGCTTCTGTGAATTGTATGGGAAGGGTGCATCCAAACAAAACATCTGCCTGAATTGTATCTGCTTCATCTGTAGGCAAAAAGTGAAATTAATATTCTTTAAATAAAAAGTTCTCAAGCATTCCTAAAAAAAGTCCTACCACCCCCCCCAAAACAATATAAATCATATAAAGGGAAATACAAAACACATTGTTGTAGGTAGAATGGCCATGAGTGAGTATGGTTTTTAGTATGATTGTCCATTACTTGTCACGCTGTAATATACCATATTTGCTCGATTATAAGACGACCCTGATTATAAGACGACCCCCCAAACTTTGTATATTCCTTTAGGAAAAAAACTAAAAGCCTGAATATAAGACTACCCTATAGGGAAAAAAAAGTTTAACTTGTTTAACTTATATATGTAAATTGCTTTTTAATATTTAATAAAAAATTGATATTATACAAATGCATTTCTTGTTTTTATTTCCTTGCGGCCTCTCTCCCCCCCCCCCCCCCCCAGCGTTGTCTCTCTCTCTTCCCCCCTCCCTTCAAACTAATCTCTCTCTCTTCCCTCCTCCCTCCCCTAGTCTCTCTCTTCCCCCCTCCCTCCCCTAGTCTCTCTCTCTTCCCCCCTCCCTCCCCTAGTCTCTCTCTCTTCCCCCCTCCCTCCCCTAGTCTCTCTCTATCTCCCCCCTCCCTCCCCTAGTCTCTATCTATCTCCCCCTCCCTCCCCTAGTCTCTCTCTATCTCCCCCTCCCTCCCCTAGTCTCTCTCTATCTCCCCCCTCCCCTTGATTCTTTCCCTGGTGGCTACGTGCAGACATCCTCCATGCTGCCCGACACCTCCGTCTATTATGACAGACAGCTGATCGCGAAGACATCCTGCAGCTCTGCTAGAGACCTGGATCCCTGTCTTATAGTCTGACCTCAATTTGAGGTCATTTGAGGACCTCATTTGCTCTGAAAAAAACCTTGTCTTATATTCGAGCAAATACGGTACTTGACATTTACACTACTTTCTGTGGCATAACGCCATTATTGTTTGTAGTGTGTTGTATATTTTAATAGGTATGCAGTATTTTAGTACATTTTACAGTTTAGACTTTACTTACATCAAAAGCAGCACATTTTTTTCTGATAATGGACACCTCTAACGTCTGAAGAGGAGCAAGGTCGTGCTTTACAGAAATGGCAATTTTTTTCGTATTGTTCCATTTTTCTGGTAGTTCCTGTTGAAATGGATTTTAATACTTTGTGTTAATTTCAACAAGCAAGAATTTTTTCTACAAAGAATGTACTGTTATTTAGCTGAAATTCTCTCATATGAAGGTAATTCTAGACCACAAAACACAACAGCTACGTAGACATAATGAAAAAAAACATGAAATCGGTGTTCGCTTTACCTCTAATTGTGTATATATTGAGTCTGGTAGTCTCTGCCCGTAACTTTCCAGTAAGGTAATAGTCTGCCTAAGTGGTTCAAAGAGCTCATCAGTTACGAGCTGCCTGTCCTTCACAGCCAGAAGATGCTCCATGACTCCTACAAGTGCTTCATAATCTCCTTCAGGAACGTTCCTCTGCAGAGCAGAGTCAGTAAGCCTAATAAATTCATCCAAGTTGGTCAAACTAAGATATGAAACAAAAAAATACAAATATTTTTGTATTTTATATTATTATGAATATTGATAAAATAATGTCAACCACAAATGATAGTGGACGGCAGCTAATTGCTTCATTCAAATTGAAAACACACCTGCATATTGTGCAAAGAAATTGATATTAACATTAACCTTGCAGGGAATAAGTGCTGTTTGTGAGCATTCTCTGTCTAGAGTAGGGATATCAAACTGCAGTCCTCTAGCTGCTGATTGTCTACATCTCCCATAATACTCTGGTATCTTGACAGGAGATTGTTGGAGATCCAACAACTAGAGAGTTGCTGTTTGATATTCCTGGTTTATGCACATATGGGGTTATTCACTAAAAGGTGAGCTGCAGGTGAGATGAGGTGAGTTGAGGTGAACATTTAATCTCACCAATTTAGCTATACATTGTGTAGGTACAATCCTGGTGACTTTGCTTAGCAGGGAACTCACTACCTTTGTACCTGTACATAGTGTTGTCACCTCGACCACATACCTTTTGATTTTCTTCTGGTCACATATGACTTCTACATACTGCAAGGCAGCCTGCAAAAGATATATGTGGCTGGTAAAAAATGGCCCGAGGTAGCAACCCTACTTGGACAATGTATAGCTAAAATGGTGAGATGAACCTTTCATCTCAACTCACCTCATCTACCCTGCAAGTTGCCTTTTAGTGAACTGACTCCATAAAGTTATTAGAGGATCAATATTTATCATTCAGCCGTCGCGATTCTTTAGTCAGGGTTGCTAGAATGTGAATGGTAGAACTGCTAGAATGTGAATGGTAGAACTTCTAGAATAAGCTCTGTGGAGCAGAGTGAGCAGACTCTAATAAGGATGGCACATTCCATAGGTTATAATTCTCACTAACAGAAGATTCATCAAGATGACAGTGGGAAGATGAGAACAGGACACAGAAATTGGCATGATATATAAAGTATATTGAGGTGTATTCGGAAGTGATTAAAAACATATGTAGGGGTCAATTTACTAAACAGTAAAATGCTTCCAGCTTAGCTATTTTGCCAAATTAGTTTAATCAGTTCACTGTTTAGTGAATATAAGCTGTATAGCTGAGGTAAATGTATAATTTAGCATTGTAGTCAGCTGATAAAAATCAAATATTTTGGGATTCTGTTACCAGCGTCAGTAGGGAAATGTTTTCTGCAGTGACCTGAGCTGACACCAGATTACTATTGTTACATTCCACTAATTGCCATCTGGAACACAATTAGTTTATTCCAGAGAATCCAGAAAGATAAAATGTGCACTCTGAATTTCTACTGAATAATACAATAAACAAATGCAGGTCAGACTTTTGATTTCTCTTGCAATGCAGTCCTATTATAAAGAACTATTCGTCACTAAAAGGTGAGTAGCAGGAGAGTTGAGGTGAGATAAGGACCAAACGTCCCAACAATCATCCCAACAAACGTTCCAACAATCAGTCCCCACACACACTGAGAGAACTCACCAGGATTGACCCTGCATACTGTATACATCTCACCTCAACTCACTCCATTTCACCTCATCTCATCTCAACTCACTTCATCTCATCTCATCTCACCTCAACTCACTCCATCTCATCTCATCTCACCTCAACTCACTTCATCTCATCTCATCTCATCTCACCTCAACTCACCTTTTAGGGAATAGACCTCTATCTGTATCATTTGAGAGTCAATGGCAGCTGACCCTCTACTTCAAATTATGAAATCCAAACCCAAACAACCACTGACACACATCACCTGTCAATGACAAATCGAAGAAGGTGCTCTTTAAACATCCAACTCCACTTCTTTATTATGACAAGTAATGACATCTTAAAGGGTCTCACGTCAACTTTAAACCAGTTTTCAAAAACGTTGGTATCGCCAGAAGAGCTGATTTGAATATACAAATTTTCATATACGTCAATCTGAAGGGAAAAAATATATATAAAAATTATTAAAATACTTATTTTTATTTTCAACATAATCTTCCATTGGCAAGACTACCAGACTGCCACTTACCTGCTCTTTAAACTGCTCAATAGTAGGGTGGCATTCTGGAACCATGTCCTCGGCATGTGCTTCTATTTCCTCTGAGGTTAACACATGACTGTACAGCAGAAATTGTCTCATGAACTCCAGTCTGTCATCAGTCCACAGATAAGAGTAGGAATCATAGCTACTTCTGTAATCTGCCACTTTGCTGATAACAGTGGTGACTTTCCCCATAACTTCCTGCCTCATTTCAGAAAGATCTATCATTTCATCCATATCGTTCTGTGAAATACAAACATCAGTCCAACTGTGATTATATTATTCATAATTATTATTCTTATTATAATTATTAATTTAATAATCCCTAGGACTGGAGAAATTGCAGCATAATACAGGATCATATTCTGTGCTAGTGTATCATAGCTTCATACTTCCCAACTGTCCTGCTTTAAGCCTGGCAGTCCCTATATGGACCATAATCCTGCAGTCCTGATTTTCATTTTACGGTGTCCATGATAACTAGAAGAACGCCAGAACACTGGAGAATGAATATAACGCATGAGCACTGGCACTGCCAGTTTGAGCCCCTAAGCTTCGCCTCCAGCATCCGACATTGCTGGGGTAAGAGTTTGGGACTTATATAACCTGGAGGCTTTATTTGTAATTTACTATTTTTTAGATATAGAAATTCAACTGATTGGTTCATATAGACTGCCCGTTCTCCTACCTATTATAAGCTTTGAGGTGTTACAGCAGGTAGAAGCATAGGCAAACGGAAAGGACAAATCAATAATCTTGGAAGAAGGTTTGCCACCTGGCCTGTATTTTACCGGCAGGCCGTTAGAATTTGTCAAGAGGCCAACGTTAATTCTATGGAGCCAATAGCATGGCTGCTGTTGTTTTCAAAGAAAAGGGAACCACTATTTGCAAGGTCACCAAAGGATTACGTTTTTAGGGGAATTTTGCAAAGCAAGAAATGTAGCAACACCCTCACAGCTCCAAAAACATATGCTACAGATTTTCTATAGGTTTCAAAAGAAATTATTATCTATACAAAAGGAAAGGCTATGTTTTTAAGCTAGTTCATACCTCCCAACGGTCCCGCTTTGCGTAGGACAGTCCCGATTTGGGAAGTACATCCTGCTGTCCCACCACACTCTACCTCTGTCCATTTTCTGTCCAGATTTTGGGGACAGAGGTAGAGCTGAGAGGGACAGCAAGACTCAGGACCACAATCCCGCAGTCCTGATTGCATTCTCCAGTGTCCCAGGCACCAGAGAATGCTTACTTCAGAAGCCAGGATGAAAAATGGGTGACCGCACATGAGTGCTAGCACTGAGACCCCCCTCCCCAGACTCCACCCCAATGCCCTTCCCCCTCTCCCGGCGTCCCAATTCGCCAGGGGGCAAAGATGGGAGGTATGCTAGATTCTGACAACTTTTACTGTCTTTTTATTTATTACTAAACAGGTTTAAACACACACAACACAAGCATTTTATAATTAAAGTATACAGAGAATTTGAATTTACCTGGTAATTGTCACCATCACAATGTTTAGCAATTCGCTTCACCTGCCCAGACATCTTAAAAATGTCACCTAATAGCTCTTCCATGAGATCATACAAGCCATCTCCATCATCTTTCTGTAATGAAGGCTTAAAAGAAATCTCAGTACTGTTAAGAATCATTTGTGCTTCGAATAAAGGAGCCGGGTTTAACTTTTCATCTGTGTTCTCCATGAAAAATTGTAAGGAATGCAAGATTGTATGATACAAGCCATCATTTACAATGTCATCAATGTATTCCACATATATTTTCCAGGAGTCTGATTCTGGATCAGCTTTAAGGAGTTTCATGTTTTCCTAAAGAAAATGTAATAGATTTTTAACATTACAAGTGAACATTTCAGAATTGTTTTCAAAGATCCATTATGTTGACACATTGGAGAAAAGTACCCTGGGAGCTTGAATAGTAATCATTTAAGGCTGCTGAGTAGTGTTGAGCGAACCCGGACATTTCACTGTATGTCCGTGATGGAGTTCGAGGTTCGCCTATAAACCGAAAGTCTTTAAACCGAAAGTCATTCGGCTTATAGACTTTCGGTTTATAGAATAGCCAATAGCATTACATGTATTCTATAAACCGAAAGTCTATAAACCGAAAGACATTCGGTTTATAGACTTTCGGTTTATAGAATACAATGTACCTATTGACCTATTCATATGAATGGGAACTCTATTTTGGTTTATAGAATAGCAATAGCATTACATGTATTACATCTGAGAGTCAAATAGAATCTAATTCTAATTGTTTTGGGCGGTAAATAGTACAGTATTTTTAATTTGTAAGTATTTTATTTTTTTGAAGTTATTTCCCTATCCATATTTGTTTGCAGGGCAGTTGTCCTACTCTTACCCACATTTTAATTCCTTTTGCAGCCCTCTAGCCCTTTACATTTTCTATTTTAGAGGCATTTTAGTGGCCAAAAGTCCGTGTCCCCATTGACTTCAATGGGGTTCGGGTTTGGGGTCAAGTCCGGGGGCAAGTTCGAGCACGGACACGGACTTTTTCCAAAGTTCGCTCGAACTTCTCGAACCCGAACATCCAGGTGTCCGCTCAACTCTACTGCTGAGCTTTCAGATACTATGTTCACTTTTTTTTTTTTAAGATACATTTTCACTTTTTGACTACATGCGAATTAAAGGACAACTGTAGCAAAAACATAACTTATGTTTAGTTAAAAGATTGTATCAAGTGTTGAATTTATAAAGAAATTCTTTAATTAAACAATACATATAAAGTACCTTATTCAGCCTTCTTTACTTGATATCATTCGCTCAGGGACGGACATGTTTAGAATCTTGGGTCAGATCTCATTCACCTTGGTTCAGATGAACAAAGATCTGACCCATCTGATTAATGATTCTAAACAAAATGGCTGCCTCCTGGTATAGCTATTTGGAGCAAAGAGGGCTCAATAAGGTACTTTAATTGTATTCTTTCATTAATGCATTTCTATATAAAAAGCCTACACTTTCAATTAAACATAACTTCATTTTTTGCTACTGTTGTCTTTCAAAGGGCAATTTCACCCAGCTTACTTTCTACATGTTGTCCTTGTGGGTTTTATGAATGTGAAATTGCTTTAAAACAGTTTTCCTGTGGTGTTACATTAAAAATAATTTCGCAGAGCCCCCTAAACTGAGGTGACATACAATGAAGAGAGATATGCAGAATTGTTGCTATGACAACACCCGAGAAGGTTTATGACATCACCTTGTGGTTTGATATGCAAATGAGCTAGTTCAATGGAGAAAGAAGATTTGCACATCAAGCTACAAAATGATGTCATAAACAAGTAACAGCACAGACATTTTTCAACATAATTTTCTCTTAGCATAATTGCAACCAAATTGATGCTGGCGCAATGTATATATAATTTATTATGCTCTACAGAACAAACAGTGTTTATCTGACAGAATCCCTTTAATTACATCCTACAGTTGAATCCCCAACAGCCTTATAAAAAAAATCATTATGGCTAAGGATACTTTCTAAAAAATTTAAAACTTAATTACATTACTGATCTATAATTGGTGTCTGCTCTGTTTTGATGTATGGCAGCAATAGGGTGATGCATAAATAATGCATCAATAACTTCACACATACAAAAGGGTGATGACATGGGCTCTTAGGCCATACATAATAGATTAAGGTAACAAATTCACCAGTAACGTTAATTAACTATTACTAGCAATTGTATGTATAAAGAAACCAAACCCCAATATTTTAAAAGTTATGCGCCTTAGAAATAGTTGATAAAACATAAAAAAATTCTGATACCTACCATCCAAAAGAGGTAAATGAGTGAGTGCAAATTATATTTGTTGCATGAACGAAACAAAGGAAGTATTGACATTTGAATAACTGTTGCATAAAAGTAACAACGTGTCATAAAACACTATATTTTAACATATATAATACGTATCGTATCTTTAATGTGTTTAAATGCTGTGATTAGTTACTCGCGAGGTCCAAGCAGGCTCCCGGGAAGATAGTCTTGCTTCAAAATTGTTCACAAGAAACTTTTAAGTATGTATTTTAAAGAGCCCTACCAAATTCTTGGTAAGTGGACAGCATTAAGACACGATTTAAGACACAATTATCTCATGTATTATTGATGATGGCTGTTTTTGGGTTATGTAGCAGGTCAAACATGATTCAGATGATTAGCAAAATCTATTTTTGGTGTGGAGGTAATGGGAGAATGGAGGTGACAGGGTCTGATATGTAATGTGCTATAATTGTGTAAGTCAAATGCGAATGTTGAATTGGATTCTATTGTATGTGTTATGTCCCAGCTAGATTGACTGTTATCAATAAATACTGAAAAAACAATAAACATTTTTGGAAATAATACAGATCAACAAAATTTACACAGTACATCAAAACAAGTACATCTCAACCATTGCAAGTACAATATGCAGTGTGGCTACTCCTCCTTAGCAAGACCTGACGCATTTCACTTTACAGCTTCATCAGAGGTCATCCGCACAAGGAAATGTACTACAATTCTTTAAAATGGGAGAGCAACGTACTCAAAATAACAGTGGTTGGTTCTGACTATTTGAGTTTAGGCTGAAAGATTTACAGTGATACATTACCACTTAACTTCTCATTATTTATTTTTTTTCTCCATTTTATCGACATCTGTTAGCGCAGTCATTTTCCTTTTCATACTGTTTTGTGAAGTGTACTTTTTTGTGACTAGCAGCTATATCTATTTTTCTTTCTTTCTTTTACCTTACTTTTTAGTCACAGCATACTTCCTTTACATTATACACCGTGTAAATGCAAGAAAATTAGCTCCAGATACCCGGCATATGTACCGCTGGAGCTCAATCCTCACGTGATATTATGTAACCCTTTCCCTTAGTGCTATGATATAACAAACAAAATATTGCTCGGGGAGATAGGCAGGACAGTTTCTATAGCAAAAGCAGTAACTCTATTACACTTTATATGCAGTGTTTAGCAGAGTGGACATATATGTTTTTTTCTTTCTTTTACATGACAAACTGCTCATTTAAAACATTTTTGGGCACCCTAAGTGGAACTGTTACATTAAAAAACAAAAGAGTGTACAAAAAATAAAAAAATCAAACCATTCAACCAAGTTAATAAATATAGGAGTTTGTATAGTTATAGGATATAATTAGATGCATGAGCTGCTAAGATTTTCTGTATTTTATTGAAATTCATAACACTGAATTATCACTGCCCTTACCTCTGCGAGACATTGGATTTTAGTTCCATCTTCTTGTATTAACTTGTATTTCTTGTTCATTCTATCACTCTTTTCATCTAGATTGATCAGTGTCTCCTTTCTATTGTCCTTTCGTGAATACAATGCTTGTTCAGCCCACATCTTCATGATCTGTTGGATTGCTGCTACATTGTCCTTTGCCTTCTGCACTCTCTTTTCTAGGTCATGAACAATGGATTTCATGGCAACTATATAATCCCAGCAATTCTCCTGATTCCAAGTGTACAGTTCCTCTGCATCTTTCAGTCGCACATCGATAGCCATCATGTCCTGTTTAATCAAAGGGTATTCAACTTCCAAAACCGTTTGTTTCAGTTTGTTGTACCACTGGACAATGAGTTCCAAGTTCCCTATGTACTAGAGAAATAGGACATAAACAAAAGCATTATATATTTTAGGATAACTACAAGCATACATTTGTCTCCATAATTTTGTCCCTTGTGCCCTAAGCAGCCATCTCTTTCAGTCACACTTTCTGAAATGCACTGATTTTTTTTTTTTAATATTAACCAGAATGGATATTACTTTAACTCCACCTACTGTCTGTACTGGAAGGCTGTACATAAATATCCATATCAGCCATTTTTTTAGGGACAGTTATAGCTCTTATATGCAGCCCTGCATAGTGTATAGTTCATATGTGTTCAGATTATAATCAAATCATTAATCAAGGTAGTTGCTATAGAATCCTATCCTTGATAAATGAATTGGTTCCTCATGGAGCATGTAATAATGTAATGTAATAATTATACGTGTACTGCAAAAATTGGTATCTATAGCTATATACTTATAACTACACTAAATTTAAACAAGTATAGGCTCCTGTGTGATATATGTAAGCACACAGTTCTTGTATAGTTATTGTGGAGAGCTGAGTGGGATGTAGCGTTTCACATAGCCAGTATTTTACACGTAAATGGATGCAAAAGCATGGTCGGCATTTATTTATTTTTTGGAGAAACAGTGGAAACCCTAGTGGTAGGGGGAGCACAAACTGCAAACGTGAATTTGATGAGTAAGTTTAACATATTCAAAATACAGAAATTCATATTTTAATAAAGGCTTACATATGTCTAATATAAATTAATTATTGAGCTTTAATACAAATTATAATTGTAGATCATCTTCACGTTAGAGTGATCAGTATACACTCTACATTGACTGGTTGCATCTGTAATTGATTAAAATGGATTTTGTAAACATGTCCCATACAGATTAGATTATGGTTCCTGTGTATTGGGCAAAATGATGCTTAATGCAGCATGTTTCACCATATGACTTAAGATGGTATAGATCTGTCAGTCTCCAAATGCGGATATCGGCATCAGGTAAGTATAACTCTCAATCTACATGTTTGCTGGTAAATACTCCTGTAATTGTAACATATTTAGCTGTTATATATTTATATATATTATACCTAAACATTATTTTGTTATCCACTGGTTGTGTGAATGACAATTTCACGTTAAAGCAGTGATATAATAGACCAGTGTACCGTCTTTCTGTCAACTCTAATACAATATTCGTTGCACCATCACACCACTTTAAAGCATACACACCTTATGTAAGAGCTCTCTTTTTTCAAAGATAATTAAAGCTGCTTTAGGGATGTCTGTTTGATTCAATATGTGCAAATATTTCACTTCTCTTAGCACAGCTGCCAGCTGCAAAAAAATATATATAATTAGTAACCGTTAACTAAAATAGTATTCGTTAAAATGACAGTATGAAAGGTCATGTTACTAGTATATGGTGATTTTGATGCTATTCCATGTATCCACTGCCCTCTCAGTAAGGTAATACTTCCTGATATTGCTTTTAAACCTCTCTCCCCCCCAACCCCAATTTAAGACTATGGGAGCTATTCGCTAATTGGCGAGTGGCTCACCAATTTAGCCATACCTTGTGAAGGGACAAACCCGTTGAGTGTGTTTGACGGGGCACCTGCACAATGTATTGCTAAACTGGTGAGATGAAATGTTCATCTGACCTTTTAGTGAATAGCCCCATATGTCTTCTTGTTGTGGTCGAAGAGAAAGTGAGCACTTGGTGAAGAGAAGGTTTGCTAATGAACTATAAAATCAAGGCTGCCAGATGCAGAATAGTTGGGCCATTTGTAATTAATTTATAACATAACAGTAATTCATTATAAAACAAGGCACTGCTGAGAATTGAAGTCAGGAGCTCCTGTTTACTAGACAGGCACTTTAACCAACTAAGCCACAGTGCCAGGCTAATAGGGCTCCAGCACATTTACAGAATTACAGAGTTTGTCTATTACAACAGTGCAGTGAAAACATGTATGCAGTATGGAGCAATTTACAAGTATAAAGCACAAGTTATTTTTTTCACACTCTAAAAGCTTTTGAAAATTCAGAAAATGTTGGTATATTTTAGTATATTTATACTTTCTGAGTCTGAGTTGTAGTATACCTAATTGAGCAGAGTTATATATGTAAGGGATCAAGTAACATGGAAGCTGACTGCACTCAAGAACACTGATTTTATATCACCCACTATTCTTTCCAAAGCAGTCAACGTTTTCTTTTTGTATATAACAGTGATCTGCAGACAAACCTAGCCATTAATACATAGTTATAATCTTACCCGCTGGTTGTGCAAGCTGATATCGCTTCACTATAATGGAGCTTGTGCGACCAGCCCTATTTTGATTCTTTTTTGTAAGACAAAGATTAAATAACATGTATTCAAAGTGGTTATGTACGTGTTCAGCTCTGGGGCCAGCAGGTATAAGGAAATGTTACATTTTCTTTAATTCCTTTCTACAGAATATAGGGAGGGGGAAACGTATAAGGGTTAAGGGTCAAGAAGACTCTATGATAAAATAAAGAATGATTCTTTGGAGCGGATACAGTACGACATTAAGCAGTCTGAAAGGATACCGTTTAGTTAATGGGGATAAGAGAACTTGTCAATGTTCCGTAGATTTGGTCTCACTGTCAGATATTGTGCAGGGAAGGACGAACAGTACAGTTGCCCATTGTACCAGCTAAAATTTGTTGGCATGCTGTAGTCAGTTTCTTCTGTTGGTGGTTAATTAGTGGTCTGTCTTAATATTAATATAAAACAGCAAGTACAAGAAACCGTAAAACAAATGCCTTTGGAGTTTTGGGGGCAAACCAGGAACACCAACTCAAGTCAGAATTGAAATGTTAGTATCCCTCGGTTGAGTACCCTCTGATTTCAGTGGAGTGGAGTGGCTCAAGATTATGCATTAACTTTGGCTGGGTTAACAAGCTATTTCATCTTGGTACCATTCAGGCCAGACTGGAGATTAAACTTGTTCATGTTTTATTTTTACTTCATTACTAGTTTTTGTTTTGTTTTATTAATAAATGTATTTTTTTCTCACAAAAGTGTTCCTTTCATTTTACCAAATGAAAAATATCTTATATCTGACACTATACACTACTGTTAGTCTCTTGTATTCAATTGTTACTCACAAATGGAGAGTTATGCTTGTATGGAATAAGAATCATTCAAAAATAATGCCTATTTAACAAGTGCTACATAATCAGGGTTCATATTTAAAGTCCAACCCAGTGGACTGCACAATTTCATATCTATAAAGAACATTGAAGGTTGGATGTGTAGTCATGTCTATTGTCTACATACCTCTTGGTCAAAGTTCACATTCAGAAGACCATCTTTATGGTTGCGTTTGATGAGTGGTCTTTCCAAATTAAACTCGCAAACGTTATCCACCTCTGATATCCATTTCTCATAGGCAAATTCCTCATGTTGATCAAGCAAAGTCATCATCTCCATATATTTCTGATAAATGGTTGAAGCTTCCATACTCTCCATGCTCCTACGTTGAATATATAATATACTTTTTTTTAATATTCTTTATTTTTATAACGTTTTCGTATACATATAAACGTTATTTTATATAGTTATATACAATACGTTTACACATATAACAAAATATAAAATGTTCTAAAGTTACATAACACATGCAAAATTATTCTAAAGATACCGGTAAGTTAAATATTTCATAACTTTTTTTTGTAAAAAATTCTCTTTTCATACTGTTAAACATTATTCACACTAACCTAAATTTATACATCACATTTTTACACAGTTTTAAACTACCTGCTATAATTCTGCTCCTGTAATGAGTCTTGTATAGAAGACTTGTAAATTGTAGGCTTACATTTTATGAATTGAATTATAAAAAAAAGTATTTTTTTATTTGAAGAGTATCAAGAAAAACCATAGATAAAATAGACCGACAATACTTGTGTTAACAAACGTATGGGACACGTATAGGATGTCTTCTTCTTGTATTTTAGTAACTCTAGGCCAGCACAGGGAAAGATACCAGAGGCCTAAAGTGCCATTACTACCTGATCCTTTCAGACTACTTGGATCCTGGGAGCCATGTTCTATTTAAGTGGTAAGGGCGCTATTGAGAATTTTAGTTTTTTAAATAAGTTACTAGTACTAAACTTAACTCTCCCAATGACAATAACACAACACCCAGATGATCATGTACTGTACTTATTATGTCAGATTACTCAGAATGACTGTAACATCATATACATATACACACACACTGGGACTTACGGATGATGGATAAATCTGAAATTTGACCACAGTGTCTGTATCCGATCTTTAAGTTCCTTAGTCCATTTCAAAATGCCACATGTTATTGGCATATTCTTGTGTACAAAGTCATTTTCCCCCTACGTGATAAACAACACAGTCATATTCCTTTAAAGTCCAGTCGTGCATATAGAATGTTTATAAATGCGAATTACACTTTTTCAAGATACCTGTTTAATATGCTCGTCATATAATTGCTTGCACCTGTCTAGTTCCTCATTATACATCTGGAGGAGAAGAAAATAATTTGGACTGAATATATCCAAAATCACATGCCTTTCCAGATAATAACCAGACATGGCCAGTACCTGCATAGAAACAATGGAAAGTTTATACAAGGTATGTGAAACCCATCTTAAAATCTAGTGGCTGTGTTAAAACAGCAGTCAAAATGAAAAGATCTCTCTATCATCAGTTCATATTACCCCTACATTGCATATGTATACATTACATTATGTTACATACATTAAACATTTCAAATTAAAGCTTAAAAAACTTTTTTTTGTTTAATATATAAATAAAAAATATGATAGTCCTCTCTAACATGAAAACCAGCCCTGTATATATATATATATATATATTATCACAAACTATGCCAGGATTGCAAGGCATGCTGGGTAAGAGAATAGTCACACCATCCACTTCCCTGTGGCCCATGGTGTAGGTTCTCTGGATTCGGAAGAGGATAGATCTATTTTATTTCAATGTATTAGAATTATATAACTATGGAACTTTGTTACCTTATCCATGACAGTTCCTTTATTATTTTATGGTGGGAAGTGAACTCCTAGTCATTCCCATGGCGCTCGAAGGGTTAAGTGTGCTGTACGGAGGTGATTAACCCACCATTTTAGCTGTGGCGTGAGAGTACATGGCAGCGTGCCACCGTGCACACAGTCTTATTAGCTTTTCAGCATCTACTTTTCTGATTAAATAACAGCAGGATGAACACATTAGTATTTGTTCCACCATAGCGAATAGGAGCCTCCCTCATGACCATATTAATTTACCACAGTGAACATAGAAACACGTTGCTGCATGTATTCACACACTGCCAGCTAGAGGGATGGATTCAAAAGTTGGACTGGTCCTGCGCCATCTGATAGTATTTAATCCACATATTGCTATAAATAAACCAGCCTAAACTCTGTTTGTTTTCTTGGTACTGGTTAAATACACAATGTACAATATATTGCAGAATGTGTTATATAAAAGCAGGTAGGGGGGTAGATTCCACATAATGGGCATTACAGCAGTGTCCCAGTACAATTCACATAGTGCTCCAATATTTGCAGTCTGCTTGGGAATGTCAATTGTATTCAACCACTTGGACATAGCTCAAGAAAAGTAAATCATACCTTGAATGCAGATTCTAATCCAGAACAATCACTAAAAGCAATACAAAGTAGGGAAGCAAGCTGTGTATCAAAATCCAGCACTTTTGCCTTGAATTCAGAATAGTTATTTTCAAATTCCTGAAAGAAATACAATTTTACATGTTGATTTATTTCTGGTATGATCTGTAGAATATTTGAATGCAGTATGATTGGCTGTCTCCACTGGTCCATTCAGCCAATCAGAGAGTAAAAGGGAACGAGAAATCATAAAAAAAAGAAGGATTGGTGTCTAGAGCATAATGCTAAGTCTAGGCAGACATACAAAACTTTGTTAAAAGGGGAATTTGGATGGAAAAAATATCTGGCTTGGCAACTGTGACCAGCTCATTTCCAGCAAGACACATCTGGAGCTCTAGACAACTTCTTAGTTTTATGTATTGAGAAGGCTGAGTCTCCCTTATCCCAAGTGCTTGGGACCAGACGTATTTTGGGCTACGGGTCATTTTGGTGCTAAAATAGTAGTAGTAACCATGGAAACCAATGGAAAGTTATGGCAGTTTGCTCCAAATTTTGGAATAGAAATAACACCTGCTTTGTCTTGATAAATTTGGCCCAAGATTTATTAAAGCCTCTTAGCACTCATGAAATACAGTAATATCAGCGCAAATACGGTATAGAGCAAATAAATTACTTGTACTGTGATGTAGTTGTAATGTGAGGTAAGGTTGGGAACCTGCCTTTGGCTTGTCAGTCCATTATATTATCCTTAGTGGATGTGCGGAAATCTGAGCAGACATAGAAAGAATATAGTACAGCTTAAGGGGGCTGGACACTGAATAACCTTTTTGCACGCTTGCATTCCAACAGGTGTGTGTGGAATTTGCAACTTGTGGCAAAATTCGCAAATTTTTGGGGATAACAGATCATTTTGAACGGATTTCTGGATGAGTAATACTCAACCTATACATACATACATACATACATACTGTGATGATAAATACATACTATACTGTCTACTCAATAAAGAGAGAATTATGGGGAATTGGGACAGGAATTTCAAACTTTAGGCCAAAGTAAATGAGTTTGAAAAATTCTCCTATTTAGCTGCAAATCTGTAACATTTTTTTCTTAGTTCCCTGCAATTCAGTAGACCCTTATCTAATACATCTTTACATTTAAATGGAGACTATATTCCCATATTTCTGATATATAAGTAAGTCACAGGGAGCTTGTCAAATACACATCTGTGTATGTAATAAACATTATTATGAACACAAGTAATCATGGTAGAGACCATACGGCTAATACAGGTAGATACAAACACCATAAGATTCACAGGTAAAGTAGGTAGATACATTTTCCTTTTAGATGCAATCAGGGTTTAATTCTCAAGGATTTTACATTAGAGGACAAGGGTATCCAAAGACATTTTTCAAGAGGGGCAAAATGTTTCCACCTGTTTCCACAGACCTGTTAATCACCCTCCAGATTTCCTACCCTGGTGGTCCAACGTTGGGATTGAGCTATCTGTGTCTCACACAAGTATACAGACTCCTCCTATTCAGCCTCTGAATGTTTGTACTGGTCAAAGGCCACATGAAATATCCCAGACAAGAAGCATCCTTAGCACCCCTATCTCTGGTTAATGCCTATATCAGCCCATAGATCCTCTAGCAAGAGTTCACTTAAAGGAACACCTAAACCTTGATTATACTGTGACTGTAAAGAATACAAATAATGAAAAAGTATCTATACAATATGTTCATATATGCATATTTTAAATGGGTCTGTGTGTCTCCTGTTTATGACATCACCTTACTTTTCAATGGGAAATGTGTAACTTGCATTTGAAGCCACAGGTGATGTCATAAGCAGAAGACAACACAGTACATTTCAAGTCTAAAGTATTTCTCTTATTTTATGGATTTGCTTGCAATTTTGCTAATGCAATATATAGATTGAATTTCATAATTGTTTATTCTCTACACTCACAGTATAAGCAATGTTTAGATTAGTGTCTCTTCAAGCAATATATAGATGTTTAGCAGCAAGAGCCGCAAGCAATGGCCTGGGATGCCCACTAGTGTTACAGTACCTGCCCCCTTGCTAAACATTACATCCTGTTTGCTTGTTTTAATGATCTCATGTATCAGAGTAGTTTATTAGATCAGGAAAACATAAACAATATCCTTTTCAACGAGTCACCCAAGACCACAACTCATTACACAAGCAATCTGTTTATCCAAAGGAATCTAATTATGCCAAATACCACATGAAATACACTACTAAGTAAATGATCTCCTGTATTGTGTGTTCCCAGGTGAATGGGTCTGAATGTGTGATTCTGTACAGAAATGTGTATCAATTGTCAAGTATTCACTTTAGTCACACGGACTAGATAAGGCATTCGTGTTGTAACATGCTGGAACTCTGGAACTATTTAATATCATCCAGTTTGTATAGCCACGCTTCATTTTAAGCCAGCAATAAACCAATAACACAATGCTGCTAATTCATTGCATTTCAAAACAGCAATAATCACATTGGACTATATTCTAACAGTTAACAAAATGTAAAGTGAGTGAACAGAAGAAAAATCTAAAACAAATCAACATTTGGTGTGACCACAATTTGCCTTCAGAACAGCATCAATTCTTCTAGGTACACTTGCAAACCATTTTTTTTAATGGACTCTGCATGTCGGTTGTTTTTAGCATTTAACTAACATGGAGAACTAACATCAGTTGGCAGTTAGTTAGTTAGTTAGTCAGTAAGTTTTGCAGAATCAGATGCCTCCTCAGCATAGAGAAGACAATTAGTTCTAACCAAATACATAGTTGCCAACTGTCCCAGATTCGCCGGGACAGTCCCGGCATCTATGCAAATGTCCCGTGAAAATTGCGATCGCGGGACAGTCCAGGGAAAATGATCTGTCTCGCGATCGCGGCGGGTCACCTGGTCACGTGACGTCACACGCAACGTCACCATACGCGCGGCTGTTCATTCACAGCAGCTGTTTGTTTGTTTTTTTAACTTTCATTTTCTTCGGCCGGATATGACAGCTAGTCATATCCGGCTAATGCACTTCCCTCCTCCATGCAGGAGGGAAGCCTGCAGCACGGAGGATGCTATGGGGACACGGGGCAGCCAAGAGGTAAGTATTAGGGAACCGGGGGGAGGCGGTTGGCAAATAATTAATGGGTAAAATAAGACTGGCAAATAATTAATGGCTAAAATAATACAGGAAAATAATTAATGGCTAAAATAATACTGGCAAATAATTAATGGATAAAATAACACTGGCAAATAATGAATGGGTAAAATAATACTGGCAAATAATTAATGGCTAAAATCATACTGCCAAATAATTAATGGCTAAAATTATACTGGCAAATAATTAATGTCTAAAATCATACTGGCAAATAATTGATGGATAAAATAATATTGGCAAATAATTAATGGGTAAAATCATAATGGCAAATATTTGATGGATAAAATAATACTGGCAAATAATTAATTGCGTAAAATCATACTTGCAAATAATTGATGGATAAAACAATACTGGCAGATAATTAATGGCTAAAATCATACTGGCAAATAATTAATGTCTAAAATCATTCTGGCAAATAATTGATGGATAAAATAATACTGGCAAATAATTAATGGGTAAAATCATAATGGCAAATATTTGATGGCTAAAATCATAATGGCAAATAATTAATGGCTAAAATAATACTGGCAAAAAATTAATGTATAAAATAACACTGGCAAATAATGAATGGGTAAAATAATACTGGCAAATAATTAATGGGTAAAATCATACTGGCAATTAATGGCTAAAATCATACTGGCAATTAATGGCTAAAATCATACTGGCAAATAATTATTGGCTAAAATCATACTGGCAAATAATTATTGGCTAAAATCATACTGGGAAATAATTAATGTCTAAAATCATACTGGCAAATAATTGATGGATAAAATAATACTGGCAAATAATTAATGGGTAAAATCATACTGGCAAATAATTAATGGATAAAATAATACTGGCAAATAATTAATGGGTAAAATCATAATGGCAAACATTTGATGGATAAAATAATACTGGCAAATAATTAATGGGTAAAATCATCCTCCGGCTGCCCCTACTACCCAGAGATTTGGGCAGCCGGTGGGGAGTGGGTTACTGCTCAGTAATATGTTAGTGTACTAGCTTACAGTGCAATTAAGTCACACTATTTTCAAAAATACGACACTATATTATTTTTTATCTATTTTTTTGTTCCCTTAACACGGTCAGAATTAATGGTCTTTTAACCAGTAATAAGGAAAAAGGTACAACCAATCATGTTCATTTTTTGCAAGAAAATGTTGATTTTTTAAATAACTTCAACAGAAATATCATAAATATATTTGAATCACAATACCTTATTGGAATAGTCTGTTGGATCAAATGTGCTTTCTTTAAATACATTGCAACTGATTTTGAATTCTTCATACAAGTGAAATACATGTTCGTTTAGCATTTTGCCTTTATTTCCACCAAACTCAAGCTTTTCAAGTCTTTGAAATTCAAGCATTGTTACAAAAATTTCCTATAAAAATAAAGAATAAATAACTTCAATGTGACATGTAAGAAGAGTTTGTAAATGTAGATTATTTAGATTAGGCATTTAATGATGAACAAACCATTTAAGTTATGATGAGGTAAAGGTGATGCAAACCCCCCTCCACCTGAAATTCAGTGGGTTGCATTATCAAACACAAATCTACACACAACAATCAACCCAGAAGGCCTACTTTTCCCACATAAATCACACACTCACAATGCTACCACCACTGCAAGGGATTCTGGGTAGTCATATCCAGTTCATGTAGTAGCACACTCAAATATCAAGATATAAATTAGATTGAAAAGCTTGGATTACCATTTAAGGGGGCACTACACTTCAAAATGTTTTTTTAGAAGTATGGTGGAGCAGGTTGCATTCATTTATCAATTCTATTTTGTAATGTCATATAGTTTTGTACATTATAACTTGCGACAGAATTTTTTTTCCTTAGCTCCACCTATTGGATAGCACATGAAAAGTCTTTTGTACAACTGTACATTCGGAATTTGTGCATGCTCAAAACTTCTCTCATTGAAAAAAATGGTGATAAAGCCATACACATAAAAATCTGAGAGCCTTGTGAACTGCTCTACCAAGTTTCAGGTCTCCAATCTCAGACAAGTATAAAAATGTTGTAAAAGTAAAGAACTAAAACAAATGTAAAAAGTATAAACTCATGGGAAGGTATTTTGTTGGGATTGCTTTTAATGATGGGTATATAAGTTAACTATACATAGACAGATGTAGATATGACTATTAAATGGACACTCCCACAATGTTTACATTATAAACACTGTATGTGCTTCTTTGCATTAAAACAATAGAATATGGAAATGTGCATTCCAGGATAATTATATCAGGATCAAAGCTTCACAATGTAATATCTACCCAATTAACTATAATTGTTGTGGTCACTGACTGTGTCAAACAGGAGTAATTATGGTAATAATTATAATTATAACTCTTACAAAAATATATTATTTTAGGTAGAATATGCCTTACATAAGGTATGAAAGTAGGGCTTTTCTTAAATAATACATGTATGATTCCTCATTTGCAATTCATAGCAGACTACTGTAAGTATTTATAGTGTTCAAAATTGAAAAGGATACAATTAAAAGACTTAAATACCTCAATCTTCATTAATCGCTCAAGAAATCTGTCATATCTTGCAAACACCATTTGAGATCGAAAGTCCCAGGGTTTGAATCCTTTGGTGTCTTTGTAAAATGTCCTCAATTTGCTTCTGTTATTTAGAAATGAATGTTTGAAGCTTCTGAGAACATTGAGTGTAATTTGTACATGTTCCAAGGCTTCTTCAGGCTCCTCTTTGAAAAGGTCTTCAGGTGATAGATAAGACTTAGCCTGGAATTTAAGGAGTAAAAAAAATCCATTGAGAAATAAATTCTAAATAAAAATAACGTTAAATGTTATATAAAAAATATACACTAAAAATTGACCAGGATTTTATGGAATCTCAAAACCAAGTCATTAGAGTATTTGTTTTTAAAACCAATAACATTCGACATCTTGCTCACCATCCAGTTTTTAAAGTGAGCCTGTCATACACAATATTGGTGGATGAGAAGTTCATGATCACAAGTTTGGTGGTGAAACATGTAGATCAAGAGATGTATAAAAGGAACTGCTGCCTGCTGCAACATGGCTGCCCAATATGATGCTGGATATGAATGCATGCACATTCTTGCCAGTGTCAAGACTGGAGCAATTTAAAAAAATGAACCCCTCTATTAGCAGACATGAGAAGTTTCAAAGAATTAACCCCTCTATTAGAAGACATGAGCAGTTTCAGAGAATTAATTCCTCTACTTTAAGACAAGAGCCATTTCTGAGAATTAACCACTCTATTAGCCAGCAGGAGCAGTTTCAAAGAATAAACCGCTCTATTAGCAGACATGAGCAGTTTCAAATAATTATCCCTCTATTAAAAGACAGGAGCAATTTCAGAGAATTAGCCTTTCTATTAGCAGACATGAGCAGTTTCAGAGAACTATCCCCCCTATGGAATGTGATCACCCTATTTTCTAGATGTAAATTATTTAAACTGACACTCTCTTTTCCACTCATGACAGTTTCCCAAATTTGTCCTACATTTTCCTTCAGTGCAGTTAAGAAAGAGCCTGTACCTGTTCAATTAATAAATTGCAAAACTCCTGGAGAAGCACGATAATCCGTGCAGGAACACTGTAAAACTTGGAGTGACTCCAGATCAAGCAGATGGTATGAAGCAAAGGAGGGATTAATATATGGATCTGAGGGAGGTCTGTCTCCTCTATTGACTTTATGTGTTGCCTGAGTGCTTTCAGGTGCAAGTCAACATCCTGGGCTTCACAAAGAGCTTAAACAAAGAGATAAATAACATTAGACACAACAATGCTTTATACGCATAACATGCCATTTATGTGTATTTTCCAATCATAAACTGATTAAAATTACAGTTCAAAGAAAAGCACAAATATTCATTTAATAACCCCGGCGCGCACAGCACATTCAAAACTGTCTGGGGCTGTGAAGACAAAGGCTGATAATAATAATTGCAATAAGTAAATGTTATTTCACAAACCTAACTTTGCACCTTTGTAGTACATGATTACTGGCCTAAGCACAAAAAGCTATGTCATAAAAAGTCAAAATGAAATGGCCAGAAAGGAAACACCCTGTGGTGCTCAATGTGAAGGTTCAGCATCTCTAGTAGTAAAACAACGTTGCCAAGAGCAGCCTGTAAAAAAGGATTTCCTACTGAAGAAGGCTGCCGCGTTTGTAAAGGACCTGGACTGATAAACATTCTACATGGATGCCAAGAATATATTCATTAAAATCAGGTTAGGCCTGTCTGCTGGATCCAATGGCTTAATCCATGCAATTGATATTAAAGGAAACCTATTGAAAGAGAAAATTAGGCCTGACTTTGTGAAGTGAGATGGGATAAAAAAAGTAAGTTAGGTACTGGGGCCAAGCAGGGTTGACATCCAGCCAGTAATTTACCGACAGGTCGGTACAAAGTGGCAACCCTACAGTCATTCAACTAAGTTTCCAGGTGCTCATGGACTACAATGCCTTGGTTCCTCTCCCTGACTTCAGGGATTTTTTGGGAAAGAAAAAACATGGATGCCTGTTTTGGATGAGTTGGGGGTTATTACCTTGCAATCGAGAAACCCAGATCTAATGGATCCTTTTTTGGTAGTCTTGGGAATAAAATGATTGTTTTAAAATGTTCTATTATTGTGGTAGGTGGAATTTCTAGAAAAAGCCACTGACAGTGAGACCTGTTTCTAAGAATCCAGCTATCTTTTTGCACAGCATTTCTTTTTCTTATGAATGGGGACTTTAGTTCAGTTTATAGAAAGCCAATAGTATTACATGTATTCCATAAGCCGAAAGTCTATAAACCGAACGGCGTTCGGTTTATAGACTTTCGGTTTATAGAATAGCCAATATGTATTTCTTATATATAGAATTTCTTATGAATGGGAACTCTAGTTCGGTTTATAGAAAGCCAATAGTATTACATGTATTCCATAAGCCGAAAGTCTATAAACCGAAAGACATTCTGCTTATAGACTTTCTTTTCATAGAATAGCAATAGCATTAAATGTATTCTATAAAACGAAAGTCTATAAACCGAATGTCTTTCGGTTTATAGACTTTCGGTTTATGGAATACATGTAATGCTATTGCTATTCTATAAACCGAAATAAAGTCCCCATTCATAAGAATAGGTCAATTGTCCTATTCTTATGAATGGGGACTCTATTTCGGTTTATAGAATAGCAATAGCATTACATGTATTACATCTGAGAGTCAAATAGAACTGTCAAATACTTTGCTTACAGCGCACTTTGAAAAATTCTAATAGTTTTGGGTGCTAAATAGTACATTTGCGTCTTGCGGTGCACTTCATATCTGAGAGTCAAATAGAACAGTCCAATACTGTGCTAACAGAACACTTTGAAAAATTCTATTAGTTTTGGGTGCTAACTAGTACATTTGCGTCTTGCGGTGCACTTCATATCTGAGAGTCAAATAGAACCGTCAAATACTGTGCTTACAGTGCACTTTGAACAATTCTGGCTCCTCCTCCTCCTCCTCCTCCAGCGCCGCTTCCACACCGCCACGGTCACCGCCCCCTCAACCTATGGGTCACTTAGCATAAACTGAAAGAGAATACCCTGCACTCCAACCCTCTCTCAAATGGATAATTCTGTTGATCCTCCTGGCAGCCATGCTTTAGATTTATGTTCTTCCAAAGCTAAAATCAAAGATTCCATCTAGTGCTATTTTATGGCTCAGCTGTATTTTTAATTTGTATGTATTTTATGTTTTTTTTTTTTTTTTTTTTATCAATAATATTTTATTTTTGCATAGTAAGGACTCAACATATTGTTTGTTACAGACAAATTAAATAAATGTAAGTGAACATTGTCATACAAATGGTTTTCGGAAAGGAAAAAAAAATTACAACTGTTGAGAAGTAGGTATAAACTTGGAAAATTCGTTGCTTTTGCTATACATAATAGATCGTTCTCCTATGTTAAGAAATTGTTGAACAAATAAAAATAAGATTAAGATCAATTAAAATACTTGTTGGTGCTAGTTTCCACTTTGTTATCTTTGTCCTACTATATGCTATCCATTTACCATTTCTAGATCCGTTAACTATTGTGATCTCTGATGTCACAGTTATCTAATCATTCAGTTTCTTAGTGTAACTTGGAAATGTTTAACAGTAATCAATATAAACCTTTGAGATCCTATATATAAAAGAAAATAAGAAATAAGAAATAAGAAAAGAAGTGGTGGGTATAAAAGATTTGGGGTTTGTAGAAAGGGATTAGAGGGGGAGGGTGAGGGGGGGAGAAGGTCAGAGCTCATGTTGGAACTTGACATGTGTCATCAGAAGTTCTTTTCCACATTTCCTTCATATCGTCATATTTCTTCATATTATTTGTGCTGATATAATGGAGTTTTTCCATGGTTAGGTTATAATTTATTAGGTTCTGTACTTCGGGTAACGATGGGATTTTTGTCGATTTCCAGTTCCTTGCAAGAAGTGTTTTTGCGGATAGTAATATCATTCCTATCAGGATTTTTTCCATTCTTGGGATTCCACTTGGGAATATATGCAACAGTGCTACCTCAGGTGTTCTCGGCAATTTGATCTTTGTTGTTTTGTTTATAAGTGTAAAAATCTCTGACCAATAGTTTTGGATTGCTGGACAAAACCACCAAATATGGGACATGGAGCCTCTCTCTATACATGATCTCCAACATGTGTCAGATGGTAATTTGTAGATTTTTGCTAGCCTAACTGGGACTAGGTACCACCGGTATAGTATTTTCCTGGCTAGTTCAATATGGTTGGTATTATGGGAGAATAGTTTTGGGTTTTGAATCGCTTGATTCCAGTCTCTGATATTGATGCTTATGTTCAGTTCATTTTCCCAAGCTACCATAAACGGGAGTTTTTTTGGAATTGAGTCTAGAATAAGTATATGGTAGCAAAGTGACAGAAGTTTTTTCTTTTTTGTTAGGGGTTGGCACTGGAGAATCAATTCAGATAATGGTTCAGTGTGATTAATTAGAGTGTTGGTTCTGTTTTGTATAGCATGGCGGAGCTGTAGGAATTTATAATGATCGGAGGAGGGGAGTGAATATTCTTGTTGGATGTTCTGGAAAGGGCGCAATTTTTTGTCTTCTATGAGTAGACCAAGATGTGAGATCCCCGCAGTTATCCATGATTTTAGTGATAAATTTGGAATTAAGAGTTCCATGGAGGTTAAGGGGGTGGCTTGAGTGAGATGTTGTAGTGCTGGGATATTTTTTGCATATTCATTCCAAATTTTTATTGAAAGTTTTGTACTGGGCAATATTATCTTATTTTTATCATATGTGTGGTCTTTGAGCCAGAGTGTGTCACATACTCTGTGAGGAAAACATTGGTTATCTTCCATGTCCACCCAAGAAATTGTACCTGGTGATTCATGATGTTGTATGGTCTGGGACATGCGTGCCGCTTTATAATAATGGATTAAGGAAGGGATCCCCAGACCTCCTTTGTTAGGTGGTAGTATAAGCCATTTATTCGATACTCTTGATTTTTTGTAACTATGGATGAACTCCTGTATTTTGGCTTGTATGTTGCAAATTAATGTTATTGGTATATGGATTGGTAGTGTCCTAAATATATATAGTAGTTTGGGTATTACATTCATTTTGATTGCTGCTGTTCTGCCTATCCAAGAAAGGAATAGTTTATCCCATTTTTGCATTTCGTTTTGTGCTAAATTCCAAATTTTTGTTAAATTATGATGTATTAAGTCCTCTGGGTTTTTTTGTTAGAGCAATCCCTAGATACTGGATATTATTTTTCCTCCATTCATAGGGGTATTGTGATTTAAGATTCATCAAAGTGGGTTCTGGATGTATTTTATGTTTTTTGAAGTTATTTCCCTATCCATATTTGTTTGCAGGGCACTTATCCTACTCTTACCCACATTTTAATTCCTTTTGCAGCCCTCTAGCCCTTTCCAGGACTTTTTTAGAGGCATTTTAGTGCGTGTCCCCATTGACTTCAATGGGGTCAAGTTCGGGGTCAAGTTCGAGCCCGAACCCGGACTTTTTTCCGAAGTTTGGCTGAACCTGCCGAACCCAAACACCCAGGTGTCCGCTCAACTCCATTGGTAACGACCGCTGATTCAACAGATTGTACATAATCAGGCCTTCTGGAGTCTTGCTTACCATGTTTTACTTCTCCCATGATGTTCTGGAATGTTGGGTAGTAGCTGCTTTGTTTCTCTTCCAGAACAGCAGCCATTCTTCGTACAGCCGGTGCCTGGAGCTAAACATGTAACTATATGTAAATGTACATTCTTTGTGGGAAAATGAGAATTATCATTTAATATACCGTATATACTCGAGTATAAGCCGAGTTTTTCAGTACATTTTTTGTGCTGAAAAATGCCCCCCTCGGCTTATACCCGAATCAGCGTCTGAAAGAAAAAAAAAAATCTAAAACTTACCTCTTTGCTGCTCCGTCTCCCGGTGCTCTTAAGGTCCGTGGCTGTGAGGGAAGCGTTGTGCGCTCCCCTCCAGCCGCTTGGTCAACAAAGTGGTTTTTTTTAAACAAACTTTATTGATCCGCACGGCTGGAGGGGAGCTCACAACACTTCCCTCACAGCCACGGACCTTCAGAGCACCGGGAGACGGAGCAGCAAAGAGGTAAGTACTGGGGTCTGGGGAAGGGGGGGAGGAGGGTGGCATAACGAGCATACTAAGGGGCAATATCCTGGAATATTAAATGGCATATTGGGGGCAATATCCTGGAATATTACATGGCATATTGGGGGCAATATCCTGGAATATTAAATGGCATATTGGGGGCAATATCCAGGCATATTGAGAGCAAAATCCTGTAATATTAAATGACATATTGGGGGCAAAATCCTGGAATATTAAATTACATATTGGGGGCAATATCCTGGAATATTAAATTACATATTGGGGGCAATATCCTGGAATATTAAATTACATATTGGGGGCAATATCCTGGAATATTAAATTACATATTGGGGGCAAAATCCTGGAATATTAAATTACATATTGGGGGCAATATCCTGGAATATTAAATGACATATTAGGGGCAATATCCTGGAATATTAAATGGCAGATTGGGGAAAATATTTACCAGTAGCTGCCTCATTTCCCACCCTAGGCTTATACTCGATTCAATATTTTTTCCCAGTTCTTTCTGTTCAGTAATGAAACTGCCACACTGAACTGTCAGCGCTGAAACTGCTGTGATGAATTGTAAGCTGTAAAATGGCTTCTATGAACTGTCATAGACCTTATTTTCTTCCACCAGTGAATACTGTGTTGCCCAAATAACAATAATTTTGTTCTGTACCCCACATTACAAACTGAATTTTTTAAAAAATCATTTAGTAGAAAAATGTGTCACATACCTGCTCATATATACATGTAAGATTTTCTCGTCTTTCTTTCCAGAAATCGAGCTCTGTTTCTGGACCAGGATTGAGACCTTGAACAAGAGGCTGTGAAGAATCTCTTTCAACTACATCCCGTATCTGATATGACCACTTTATGATCATTGATTCAAATGCATGAAGGACTCCCCTAGCAAATATAGTATCCCTGCAAAATAATTGTGTGAAGAGATACTTTTTAAACATGTATTAAATTCTAAAAATAATTTATAATTATTATTTATAATTGTTGTTCCAGCCGTACAGTAACAAGTGTCCCCGTATTTATTTCAAGTTTATCTCCAAAAAATCATCTTGCTAAGCAGGCTGTTATGAAGGAAGCCAGCCCTCTGAAATACCAGAAAATGTATTAGAATTATTGAGGGAAAAATACAAAGATATCTGCTTTTGTTTAATCTGCAACTGCAATGCCACAGCTAAAGGACAACTAAGGTTTTTTTTTAATGGTTAGAGAGAGCAAGGGTTAAAACAAATAGTGTCCCCTTCTTCAAAAAAAACAAGCATGTAGCTTTAGAAATAAATGCAGGTTTATTATTGGCTCTGACTCAGAGCTGAGGCAGGGCTAGTCAATGAATCAGAGTAGGGGCTTGTCCCTGTTTATCTAAGAGAGGTCTGCAGGCAGCTCGGAAGCTGGCAGCCTGGTGTCGTGGTCCTAATTAAAGGAACATTAAACATTGTTTAACCCTTGCTTCCTTGATTTACCTTTAAAAAAACGCACTAGCAGAGAAAGATAGTCGTCGAATCAACTGCCTGCTTCTCGGGGAAGCATGGCAGCTGCTGGTCAGAGGAAAAAATTTCATTTATTACCAAAAGTACACTCCAGTTTATCCTAATACTAGGGATCAACATTTTTGTACTGAACGCACAAGTGAAAATAAGTTTAGTTCTGATTTAAATAAAGAGATTTAGCACTGACAGAGATTTAAAATCAAATCACTCTTTTAGTTAATACAGGGGGTAGCTGCAAAATATAAATTCTAGGTAATTCTCAGGCACTCTGAGGCAGTTGTAAGTGGTTCAATGTGACCAGGGAACGTGTCTCTTCCTACACTTATATGTGTTTATATTTGGGGTAAAGATGGGCAGAATCTGTTGGAGCTAAATGTGACGCAATCGGTGGTGGGGCAAATTATGAGTCTGTGTGGAGACTCCAATTATTTGGAGTTCCCCTGTCATCCCTATATGTAAGTGCAACAGGAAGCAAGGGGAAGCAGTATGTCTGTACGTTCCATGGCGTTTTGATTCCTGTTGACGCACAAGACAACAGGGCACTGAGGATGGATGCTTTTTTCTCATAGGAAAACACAGACATCCTTAGCGATTACTGGACCCCCAGTGGTCAGGTAGGTAACAAGGAAGGGGGGAGGGGCTTAATGATTTAAACATTTTAGGAAGGTTATACTGTCATTAGGAGTTTTTTGGATGACTACGCTCACCTTGGCCCTTTGTGAAACGTACCCATTTTATTTATACATATGTGCAATACTGTATACATGTATAAAATGGAGGGGAACAAAAGGTAGAACATACGTCTCTAACGTGAATGTGAATTTTGTAACATTCTTACTTGTTGCTTCCCCCCTCGGTCATTGTTGTCACTGTAGGAATAGGCAGGATTGTCTTTCCCTCCAAAAGACCTTTCATAATGTGTATCTTGTTCCTTATGTATTCCACATGATGAGCCATATCTTGAGAAATGAAACAGGGCCAAGATCGATGATTTTTCTTATTTAAAAGCACAGGCACTACTACCTACAGAATGGAATGTAAAACAGAATTGTCTTAGTAAAATACAAGGTGTAAAAAGTTCAACCAAAAGTATAATGTTTAAAACGGTGGCTCCTGTAGCAGTGAATCCACACACAGACATCCTTAGAGTCAACCGGACCACCAGTGTGTTATCTGCCTTCAACATAAAAATATAAAATAATCATGAGGCATTAATATAAAAAATAAAAGAAAGAAAATAACTAATTCCATGACATCCATGACAAAGAATGGGCACACAAATAACTTTAGATAACATGTCCAAACCACTTTACTCATCTGCTTTACATGGCTTTATACATCTTTACAAACTGTGCTAAATATCCATTTCTTCCTTGTGTTAAACCTGAGGATGCTGCTGATAGTTTAGATTATATTACCAGCTGTTTGTACTTTCATTCAGGTCATTGCTGAAATTATTTGTTCAGTGTTACATTTCTATGAATATGTCTTGTAACACAGGAACCTATAAACACAGGTTCAAACAAAGAGGTCTGCAAGATTCAAGGCTACCAAATTATATAATATTATATAAAACCAGACTATATTAGTAATAAAAGATTGTTAAACCCTAAATATAGTTTTAATTAAACAAAATGCCACCTCCAAACTGCTGTGTCATAATCAACAGCTCCATGCCATAAGCATTATCGATTGATTTGTTTACAATACATGCTGAAAGGAGATTCTTATCTTCTAGAACAGGGGAGGCGAATGTGCGGCCCACAGACCAAATACGGCTGCCATTCATCGAGGTGCGGCCAGTCTGAGCTCTGCTCCGGTAGCCCCACCTCCAACTGCTCACTGCACGGGCAGCTGTGTCAGGGAACGAAGTTTCCTACATGGAGTCAGGGCCGTCTTTAACGCGGGGCAAATGGGGCAGCTGCCCCGGGCCCACTTACTCCTGGGGGGCCCAAGGCAGCTGCCAGGTGGTCCCGCTGCCCCTCCGTAACTGCACCTGCACTATGCGATCAGCACTGATCGCATAGTACAGGTGCGCCCAGCGTTCTCTGCTCTCCCCGGCTCCCTCAGCGGGGAGACGCAGGCAGCATGTGCTCAGTGTGTGTTAAACACACTGAGCGCTCAATCCATGCTGCTCGCGCTCCCCGTGCATAACACACACCCCCGTGTTTAACACACACTAAGCACATGCTGCCTGCGTCTCCCCGTGCTCCATTCATGTAGGAGAGACCACTGGGGCGGGGAAGGTGAGAACAGTGGGAGGGAAGGGAGGATAGAGAGAACAGTGGGGTGGCGAGGGAGGATAGAGAGAACATTGGGGAGGGGAGGGAGGATAGAGAGAACATTGGGGAGGGGAGGGAGGATAGAGAGAACAGTTGGGAGGGGAGGGAGGATAGAGAGAACAGTGGGGAGGGGAGGGAGGATAGAGAGAACAGTGGGGAGCTGAGGGAGGATAAAGAGAACAGTGGGGAGGGGAGGGAGGATAGAGAGAACAGTGGGGTGGGGAGGGAGGATAGAGAGAACATTGGGGAGGGGAGGGAGGATAGAGAGAACATTGGGGAGGGGAGGGAGGATAGAGAGAACAGAGGGGAGGGAGGATAGAGAGAACACTGGGGAGGGGAGGGAGGATAGAGAGAACACTGGGGTGGGGAGATAGAAATAAAACTGGGGAGACAATGGGGGACAGAGAGAACACTGGGGAGGGGAGATAGAAAGAAAGAAAACTGGGGAGACAATGGGGGACAGAGAGAACACTGGGGAGACAAAGGGTGTCTGTGTATGTATATGTGTAAGTGTGACTGTTAGTGTCACAAGGGAATATGTTTATTTTCTTTCGGTAAAAAAAAATGTAAGTGTGTAAGTGTGTGTGTCTACGTGTGGGCGTGTATGTGTGACTGTGTGTAAGGTTGTCTGTGTATGTATATGTGTAAGGGTGATTGTGTGTTTAAGAGTGTGTTTATTTCTGTGTAAGTGTGACAGTGTGTAAGGGTGTGTATAACAGTGTGTGTATGTAAGTGTGACTGTGTGTATAAGTGTAAGTGTGACTGTTAGTTTTTCCAGTAAAAATAAATAAAATGTAAGTGTGTGACTGTGTGTAAGGCTGTCTAAGAGTGTGTGTGTGTAAGTGTATCTGTAAGTGTGACTGTGTGTAAGGGTGTCTGTGTATGTCTAAGAGTGTTTGTGTATTTTTGTGTAAGTGTGACTGTGTGTAAGGGTGTGTTTAACTGTGTATGTAAGGGTGACTGTGTGTGTGTAAGGGTGTCTGTGTAAGTGTATGTATAAATGTATATGTGTCACGTGAGGGGAGAAATCTCCGCCCCCTCTCAGAGCATGTTAGAACACCAGATGTCCGTGGCATACCGGTGCTCAGAACACATGGAGCCACGCACAGAAGAAACAGCCCCTTCCCTGCAAATGTAAGGTAAGTGAGCAGGGAGGGGGACAAACGAGTGTGTGTGTGTGTTTAAGTTTGACTGTGTGTGTCAGTGTGTCTGACTGTGTAAGGTTTTCTGTGTAAGTCATATATACACACACACACACACACACACACAATCTAAATATTATATAAACCACCTATACATTACGCACACACACAAAGCAAGTGTGTGTTTATTTTTTTGTAGGGAGGTATTAGGGTGGAGGGTGTGACTGCATGCCGGGAATGAGGGGTGGGGTCCAGGGGCCCCAAACAATTGTTTGCCCAGGGTCCAGTCAATGTTAAAGACAGCCCTGCATGGAGTGTTGCTGCCGTAGTCCGCATAACCCTATGCGTGAGGTCATGAGCAAGGGTCAGAGGAAGGGAAGACGTGTACCAGCAGCAGGAAGATCACTGAACAAGAGCAAAGTGAAGGAGTAAAAAAAAAAAAGTGTGTGTGGGGTAAGTGTATGTGTATAAATGTATATGTGAGTGTGTGGTAATAGGGCAGACTGACCATACGAGCACTTGGGCACTGCCCGAGGGCCCGGGACAGTGGGGGGCCCGCTGCCAAAGGAGATCATGTGACCTCGCGCAGACACTTGTGACAGGGCTTGGTAATGCTGGCAGATGTGAGCGCAGCTCACACAGACCTGTATCACGTGACGTCACGCAATGACGTCATGTGACATCGCGCAATGACATCATATGACGTTGCGCAATGACGTCACATGACCCTGCAACCCCTGCAATGATGGAGCAGCTCAGTGCAAAGATAAGGTAAGTGGTCATCAATGCAGATTATCAACGGGGGGTCTTATAAGCAAGGGGGGGTCTGATTAGCAAGGGGGTACTGATTAGCAAGGGGGGTGTCTGTCAAGGGGGTGTCTGATTATCAAGGGGTGTCTGATTATTGGGGGGGTCTGATTGGCAAGGAGGGGTGTCTGATTGGCAAGGGGGATTCTGAATGGCAAGGAGTGTCTGATTATCAGGAGGGGGTATGAATGGGTAGTGGGGGGGTGTCTGGCAATGGGGTGTGTTTGATTGGCAAGGGGCGGTATCTGATTGGATAGGAGGGTCTGATTATCAAGGGGGGGTCTGATTCGCAAAAGGGGTACAGATTAGCAAGGGGGTGTCTGTCAAGGGGGTGTCTGATTATCAAGGGGTGTCTGATTATCGGGGGGGTGACTGATTGGCAAGGAGGGGTGTCTGATTGGCAAGGGGGAGTCTGATTGGCAAGGGGAGAGGGACTGATTGGGAAGTGGGGGGCCTGATTGGGTAGTGGAGAGATCTGATTGGGTAGTGGGGGGGGTCTGATTGGGAAGTTGGGGCATCAGATTGGGAAGTTGGGGTGTCACATTGGGTAGGGTGGGGGTCTGATTAGGAAGTCTGGGAGACAGATTGGCATGTTTGGGGGTGAGAATCGGTAGTGTGGGGGTCACATTGGGTAATGTGGGGCAGATTGGCATGTTTGGGGGGCGGATTGGGAGAAAGGGGGCAGATTTTTATGTCTGGGGGTCTGATTGGGTAGATGGGGTGTGATTGGGAAGTGTGGGGGTCAGATTGGGAAGAGAAAGCAGATTGGCACATTTGGGGGGCAAATTGGGAAGTGGGGGGTCGGATTGGCAAATACTGGGGCTCATACTTGGAACAAAGGGTCAGATTGGCAAATATTGGGGGCAGATTGGGAAGAAGGACTTATTGGCATGTTTGGGGGTCAGATTTGGAAGAAGGGGAGAGATTGGTAAATCTGGGGGTCACATTGGGTAGTGTGGGGCAAATTTGGAAGAAGGGGGCAGATTGGCACATTTGGACACAGATTGGTGTGGAGGGGGCTGATTTTGGAGCCGGATTGGGAAGATGCGGTCTGATTGAGAAGTGTGGGGGTCACATTGGCACATTTGGGGGGCAGATTGGGAATTAGGGGTCATATTGTCAAATCTGGAGGTCTGATTGTCAAATCTGGGGGTCATACTGAAAGTTTTGGAAGCAGATTGGAACGTTTGGGGACAGATTGTAAAATCTGGGGGTCATACTGGGAAGAAGGGGGCAGACTGGAAAGTTTTGGGGCAGATTGTCACATTTGGACAGCAGGGATTGAACGTGGGCGATACATGGGGTGGGCACAAGTGGGCCCCATGCCCATCTCTTGCCCGGGGGCCCCATGAGTTGTCAGTCCACCGCTGGTGTGGTAAGTGTGTGGGGAGGGGGGGGGGGGAGTAAGTGTATGTATGTGAGTGTGTGGTAAGTGTGTGTATAAATGTGTGGTGTTTGTGGGGTAAGTGTATGTGTGTGAGTTTGGAGATGTGTCACACTTACATATAATATGTCCAATATAAACAATAAGGAACTTTTTGGAACATATAGGTGAACCGATAGATGATGACAAGTGGTCAGAAATATTAGAAGAGAAAGCAAAATGTTCTTCAACAAACAAGCATATAAACTGTTACACAGGACATATCTAGTGCCATCTTTTTTAAACAAAATGTATGCTGATGCCAATGAAAATTGCTTTAGAGGCAGTGTAGAAAGAGGAGACAACATCCATATATGGTGGAAATGCCCCCAAATAAATAACATCATTAATGTGATCATAACCATCCCAGTGACATTAACACATTGGAAAGCGCTACACAATGTAAAAATGAATAACCTAACAAAATATGAAAATATATATTAATTAGATTATTATGTATGGGTGTAAAAATATATACATCTAGTAGATGAAATAAATTAGACCTATCCTGGTATGATGTGATTACAAGAATAAATAAAATCTATGTAAATGAAAAGCTACTGTGCTCGAGTACTGTGAATGACAAATATAAGACATTTCTGAAAATATGGACACCATGGCTTTCTAGCCCTTATGGTAGATCTGTTAATACTAATATCATCTAATTATTGATTAAGCTAAGCTAAGTAATTAAAAACCTCTATTCTATTTATATGAGTATTTTTTCATCCTGTTATTAATATTAAGTTGTATATCTGATATCACATACTTTGTAAATAATTATGATAAATTCGATAATCTGTTCAACAATTTGATAAATGACAAGTTGATGCAATGTAATATTTAGAAGATCAGTTTCTAATCTAGTATAAAAATAAAAAAGTGTGTGTGTATACATGTATATATGGATGTTTGTGGTAAGTGTGACTCTGTGTGTGCGGCAAGTGTGACTCTGTGTTTGTATGCTTAAGTATGTGTGACTGTGAGTATTTGTATGTAAGTGTGACTGTGTATGCATGTGTGTGTAGTGACCAGTGGACATTAGTGTGAAATGTATATATATATATATATATATATATATATATATATATACACACACACAAACATATGTATATATGTATATAATTATATTTATTATTCTATGAATGAATGAAAAATTAATGTGGCCCATGCACACATACATTTCTGGCAAAGTGGCCCTTTGCAGAATAAACTTGGACACCCCTGTTCTAGAAGCTGTTGGTTGTGTGAGGCAAGATTGACACACCCACATACCAATAAGATGCCACAGAGCAGTATGGATGCCTTTAGTTGCACTGAATAAATATCAATATATTTAGAATGGTGCACACTCGAACTGGTGAAACCTGTACTTTGGGTTTCGTGGCTCTTTAAATCATTTTACACAAGTTTCTCCTAGAAGGCAACAAGGGCCTAAATTATTGTTCCTATATGTTTTTATTTGATATATACTTAGTTATGAGCAACAGAAAAGTTTGAAGATATCTGAAAGGGACAGAAAGAAAATCTGTGGGTTGGTACTGTTCTGTTATCTTGCAAGTATTTGCAATAAATATTTGCACTGTGATCAGGTGGTATTGTGTAATTTGGAGTAAGCGTCAAAGAGATATATGAAGCATTGTGTTTGCCAAAGATGACTGCAGAGTATTGCTCTGACAATCCAGTCAACAGTAAGAATAATGCTGATAGCAATATTTACCAGCAGTGGATTTCCGCATTCTTGTATATTGAACAGTCTTAGCAACAAATGAGAGTAACGCTGAGCTCTTTCAACATCAAGGCTGAGATTAAAACTATTTGCACCCTTCCGACAAACAGGTGCATATCCGTCAAATGACTAGAATATATCTTAACTCTATGGAACCAGCTGGGCTTTAGGGTTGCCATATTTTCTTTCCAAAAAATACCAGCTATGCTATCGTCTCCACAGACTTAACTTTGACCTCAAGCCCTATCCGTTGAGTGGCAAACCCTACTGGGCTGTAATAAAGATGAAGCGATAATATTAATAATCCAATACATAAAGAACAGTATCATGGTTCTAAAGTACTGGGGGCTATTCACTAAAACTAAACTTTCAAGGGAACTGCTAAAATCATTAAAGGTCCACTCCAAGCTATATGGTTTCTACCGTTTTATTTCTGGTACTCTAAAAATTCATCCCTCTAAATCACACACGGCTGCCATTGTCCTGCTATTAATCTGAATAGATCTTAACTTTCATTCTATGCAACGTTTGTATATGCAGTCATTTTTGTAATGGACACATCCTTCACCCCAGAATGTATAATTTATATGTGTTCAAAGGGAAAACAATTAATCAGTCAAGGTTAACCTGACGCATGTAAACGTTATACATTGAGGAGCCATAACATTATGACCACTGACATGTGGCAAGCCAGCGGAGGCAGTGTGATGCTTTGGGTAATGCTCTGCTGGGAAACCTTGAGTCCTGCCATTCATGTGGATGTTGCTTTGACATGTAGCACCTACCAAAGCATTATTGCAGACCATGTGCAGCCTTTCATGGATACAGTATTCACTGATGGCATTGGTCTCTTTAAGAAGGATAGTGCTCCCTGCCACAAAGCAAAAATGGTTCAGGGATGGTTTGAGGAACACAACCACTAGTTTAAATTCCCCAGATCTCAATCCAATCAAGCATCTGTGGGATGTGCTGGACAAACAAGTCCAATCCTTGGAGGCCCCACCTCACAACTTACAGGACTTAAAGGATTTGCTGCTATAGTCTTGGTGCCAGATACCTAAGCACACCTTCAGAGGTCTAGTGGAGTCCATGTCTCGATGGGTCCGGGCTGTTTTGGCATCAAAAGGGGACTACAAAATATTAGGCAGGTGGTCATAATGTTATGGTTGATCGTTGCATGCGTCCAGCAAAAACCAGGCTGCCCTTGCAACCCTAGCTATACAAAAAATAATCCTATACAGTCTCATATTAAATATATGTATGTACACATAGCACGTATAGTTATCATAGTCTACACATCCATCATCTTCTCTATAAAGTTATAACTTGTCAATGCATAGTATTTCTGTGTCCAGAGAAAGGTACTGAAGATCAGATGGGTAAAGAAATTGGGTTTCACCCTGAGTTGTAGGGTTTTTAATCCAGTTTCCACATCTTTGGGTGAATCTGTAGCACAGCAAAACTAATAAAATTAAGGTAACACATCTGGCAAACTGCTACACAATATACATCAGATGGGGTATATCAAGGATCACATCTGAAAGGTTTTAGTGTCAGATCATTTACCAAACTCCCACATATGCCTATGTAAAGTTGCCACACAGCCAGTTTATTACTGGCAGGCTGACTATATTAGGTCTATGAATGCAATAACTTGGCCAGTAATTTTTGGAAGAAAAGGTAAGAACCCTAGTCCCGCGTATGATATTTAGCACATATTAGAATTCCAACTATGCTAATGGTCCCCCATGTGCTCAGCCTTGTAATAAACAGTATTTAGTAGCATATGGTAAGCCTACATGGGATTTTTGAAACATATATTAGGCACTAATGTACAATTCCTATTGTAATTCATAAATGATTTGCTTGAAGAGCTTATTGAGCTATGTCAAGTACAGATTGGGTCACCTGCTCTGTAATGAAGCACTTATCATAAAGAATAAATAGAGCAGGGCTGACCTAGTCAGATCCTTTACAATAAAAATGTCATAATCTCTCTTTATTAAAGATATAGGTTGCCATCTTAAAGTTAAGATTCACAATCTTGTCTTCAGGCCTAGAATTATGGATATCTAGTTTATTATTTCAATCAATATAACAAATCATAATACATCATAATAAAATATAACAAGCCTTTTTCTCAATTCAAGTAATACAATTCTTAAACGGGAATGTATGAAACACGTTAGACAATTCATTTTAAAAATATATATTCTTGTGTGCTATTTATTTACTTTGTTACGATTTCTTGAATTTTTTTATATTTACATTTTAACAAATAAAACCAAATGATTGTTCATTAAACAATTTAAGGAAACTATGAAATCAGATACAGACAGCATTTCTGTTGCAAAGGTTTGTGTATAGTCCTCCTAGCTGACAGATCCACTAGACCACTTTAAAGAACAAAGGGTCTACACTCATGTATAGGCAAGAAATTAACTTTTTAATAGAAATTAAAGAATAGACATGTAAACGTGTACAAGTAACATACTGAGCCCTCTTACCTCTGTATAAATCTGTCAATCTGCTGTAATGTTTCAACTGACCCAAGATGAGGGAAGATTTGACCCAAAATTCGAAACATGTTAGCCTTTTCATATTTGGGCTATACAGGTTATAAAGATAACTTAATAAAGTGCTTTATTTGTGTTTTCTCATCTAAGCAGTACTGGTTATAATATACATATATATCTTATTAGCCTTGTTCCAGCAGTGTTGGTCTGCTACTTAAGAAATGGTATCTTACCTCCTCTATTAATGATGATGTCTGGTTCAGGGAAGTGTTTAATTCTCCAAATAGAAGTGCTTTTTTGTAATTCTCCAGTCCAATGCTGGATGGCACCTTTTTCATAACGTAGACAGCTTTATTCTTTGAATTCAGGCTAATCTATGGAAAAATAATCAATTGATATATGAGCTAAAAAGTTTTTAAAAAAAATCTTTATTCCGGCAGCATAAAAATCAACATTTCGAACCAGCTACTGGTTCTTTGTCAGGATGACTACATTGTGCACGTTGTTGGACTCTATATTACAGGGCGTGACAAATCACAGGAGAATGGGAACCATTGCTCTAGAATCCCTACTGCTGGCACCTACCTAACTTTATGATTGATTTACATAGAACTTTATAGAAGTACCATTCTCCGGTTCCCAAACAGAAATAAGCCTGCTCCTGAACTGTCCGGATGTTTACAAAAGCTCTGATCTAGTGGCTAAAATCGAAAAAACAAAAACAGCCAGTATGAGTTAGATAACAATAAATATTTTTCCAACAACCATTCTACCCAGAATAAAGAATACTTGTAAAATCAACATTTGTAAAAGAACTACTATATTACATTATTAATGGAATAATAAAACATATACCTCTGGAGTTGCAGTTACGTTTCCATTTGTCATTAGGGAAAAGATCAATATGACTTGGTCTCCTTGGTCAAAAAAGTCTTTGATTATCTTCTCATTCAGTTCATCCTCCACAGATTTCATCCATTTGTCCGCTTTGACCTTCATTATGTGCTGGATCCAGCCCCCCAAAAACTGTACTCTCTCATCCTCCCAGAAAGGTGGAACAGGGGGCTCCTCATCTTCCAGTTCCATCCTTAAATATATTCAATGTCAGCTTATGACCAGCTCATATGATTGTTACCTACACAGAGTGATAAGAAATTACACACTAGCACAGTATATATGCTTTACTGGCACACTGAGTATACAAGTCACATCTAGAACGGTCTATAAGAGCAATAACCAGGAACATTCCATTCATATCAGTAGCAACAGCTTGACTTTTAGAATTATGTGCAAAAAATGTTCTTTCTACATAACCCCCCGAGCCCCCCAAATCTAGTGGAATTAAACAACAGGTATCTTAGTCCATAATCCATTCTTAAAGAATACATTTATTTCTCATACCTTCTATTCTATCCATTTGGTTTTTGTTGACTGGGCATGTACTAAAAAAAAAGTGAATATATTTTATGTGCTACACTATTTTTGCTCTTTCCTCCTTTTGCAATGTACTAAACATTTAACATCAAATAGTAAATATGAGCAAATTGGGAATAAAAACGGGTATATTTGTGAATAAAAAGGCACGTTCTTTTCTTAGCACTTTGCACAAATATAATCTCAGTGTATTAAAATTGCTTCTTGCTCATGTTTACACTACATTTTTTTTACCTACTTCTTTTCTCCACTGCACTTTTTTTTTTAGTGTGCAATACTTTAATTGCAAAGCTGTGTGCATGTGCAGTGTGCTAGCCACTTGCACATACTGGACATGTCCCCTGTTGGCCCTTCTGGAATATATAACAGTTGTATGATGAAGTTGCAATCATTCACATTAAAAATGAAATCCATAAATCTCCACAGAGTTTTAATGGCACAGAATAGGAGACTAATAGATGAGAAGCTAAAGGGCTGTATCTTGTCTTACAGAAAAGCTGCAAAACACTGACATGACCAGGTAAGCATTAAAGTAACATAAGTTTTTTTAAATAAATAAGGCTTCGCTAATAACAAGAGATTTGCATACATTTAGCTTAAGTGTGCAAAGTGGCATGTGCTTCATTAGATACATGCCATTCTTTCTCCCATACTTGGAATCTGGCCACTATAACATGAGATATACAGGCAGATCGGTTTGCTCACTTTCACTCTGTCCCTGCAGTGAGTGACACTAATGCCTTTATATCATTTTTCTCAAAAACCCTCTCTACCAGCGCAAGCTGATTTGCTACCACAAAACATTTAGTGGCTTTTTAATGAACTTTTTTGAAATAATAGCAATAATAAATGTATTGATTAATTGAATGTCTAATATCTATTAATTAATTAGTTGGACCAAAGAAAACATGCATCTAATACATTGTAATGGCACCTAAATATTACATTGTAATGGCACCTAAATATTACATTGTAATGGCACCTAAATATTATTGAAATGGCACCTAAATATTACATTGAAATGGCACCTAAATATTACATTGAAATGGCACCTAAATATTACATTGTAATGGCACCTAAATATTATTGAAATGGCACCTAAATGTTACATTGTAATGGCACCTAAATATTATTGAAATGGCACCTAAATATTACATTGTAATGGCACCTAAATATTATTGAAATGGCACCTAAATATTACATTGTAATGGCACCTAAATATTACATTGTAATGGCACCTAAATATTATTGAAATGGCACCTAAATATTACATTGTAATGGCACCTAAATATTACATTGTAATGGCACCTAAATATTATTGAAATGGCACCTAAATATTACATTGTAATAGCACCTAAATGGTACATTGAAATGGCACCTAAATATTAGTTATATTGTGAATGTATGGAATAAAAAATTAATAAAAATTATCTATTGTGTTGACATGATTGCAAACAAATGCACAAATTAAGAGAGCAATTTGTTTAAACTTGTCTGTGGTGTCTCCTGTGGCTTGAAATGCAAAGTAAAGTTTCAGTGGAAAATTTGTAATTTGCATATCAAGCCATAGTTTATGTCATAAATAGGAGACACCACAGTCACGTTTAAAAAAAAATGTTTTATGTTAATTGATGCATTTTGTTTACTATTTCTGCCACTACAATCTATAGTCAACTTTTGATCATTTTTATACTATACATTCCCAGCATAAACAATGTAAGAACAAACCTGAAGTCCATCTGACCCCCAGCAGCACAAGGTAGTCTCAGAGATGGTCACTACGCAGCTCCATGAGTACTTTACAAACTGATTAGTATTTTGGTGCCAAATATCCCCTAAATTCTGTAATCCTACAAACCTGATTGAATCAAATGTTGATTAGCATCAGCCTATTTGCACAATATTAAAATCGAAACACTTTCCTGTACCACTACTTATCTGTGGCCAGTGAGGTGCTACACTGGCCCTTATCGATATTAAGTAGCCCTGTTAATATTGAACAGATTCTCTGTAACCCTGCTCATCCATCCTGTCTGTGATATTACCTCTATATTCACTGCTCACTCTGCCCTCCGCTGCTCTTCACTCTAAGAGTGCCTGACTCCTGTTGCTCTTATCTATAGGTCCTTCTTGCTGTGTACTCAGTGTCTCAGACCTTTTGTAATGTCCTCAGATAGTGTGGCTTGGGGCTCTGGGGGCGTGTCAGGGTGCAGTGAGTTTTTGTGCTGGGTGATGCTGTAGCGTCCTGTTTCCCTGGGGATAGTCAGCTCCTGCACGGTGTGAGTCATACAGCAGCAAACAGTGCACACCCCCCAGCTGCCCCTTGTATCTAAAGCATGGCCTGTGCTCACACTCCTAGTATATGTATCAGATGCAGGCAGGTCTATCTACAACTAGCACAATATCCTCTTATCTGTGGTCAGAAGAATGTGCAGATCACGTGAAATAATGAAACAAAGATCCCAAAACACACTAAGATCTCTGCATGTCGTAAATGAGGCATATATTCTATAATCTGGATTCTCTTCAGAATGTATCAATCTTTTGTCTTTTACAAAGTAGGAATAAATGAGAAGATTCTCTCCAGTATAGTGTTTACTGAACAAACGTATTATTCGTGCCTTCAAACTGCCTGCTTTAGAGGGACAGTCCCAATTTGCAGGTATCCTGCTGGCGCAGACCAACAGCAGCCTTACGCCTTACTCACTTTAGATCAGTGATTAATCATAGCTCTGAGTTCTACCTTTGTGCCACTTTTTGGGGTAGAACTAGAGCTCAGCAGGATTTGGGACTGCAATCCTATAGTCTGTGCAATAGTGCAGCCAGCTCTATTGATACCAAGTCTGTGCGGTACACTCCCAATTCACTGGGGCTGTATATATATATATATATTTATTTATTTTTTTGCACACAAACACAAATTTGGCACCATAACAGTTGCAGTCCAATGGTGCTCAGTCAACCTCATAGTTTGTAACTATAGTCTACAACACTCAGGTTGATCAGAACAGTGTTTTGGCCCCCGTGGGGACAACAGTTTATTTAATAAGCCAGCCAAATTGTAGACTGAGCATCATGACTACTGTAATTCACAACAGATAGGGTGTTATGAGTTAGGGAAGAATGGGTTTGTTTTGTGATTTGGTAGCCTTACTGGTATGAGCTACAATTTCAAGGTCTTTTCGCAAGCCAAATGATTGGTTTCGTTGTCCATTTCTGGTGAAGAAAGAGTTTGAAATCGCTGATGATCCTTCCCTGTTATTTTCTCCCACATGGCCATGGCACCTGCTTTCCCAGTAGGCCCCTACACACAGGGTTGTAATTAATCTTAATGGTACCTTGGGCAAATGTCTGCCGAAAGTGCCCTATATTGATCCTTTTACCCCTGTCCTTCCCTGGATTACTGGCCCTGCTTTATCCTCCCTTAAGCATTACAGGATCCTGCCTCTCTTCTCTCCCTCACTGTCACAAAAACCTCTCTCCTAATTTGTAACTATTACCCTAATAGTATTAGGGTAATAATTACAGCTATACAAAAAGCTTTACAAGATCCTTTCCCTCATAATTTAAATAGCCCTATTCTGCTGTGAGCAGTGGGGTTTAATTACTTATGGGATATGACAAATTTCTGCATTCGCCAGTCATTTCCCTGACCCCAAATGAATCTGCGTATCAGGATGTCACATGACACTCAGTAGGTCAATGCTCATTCAGACGGGATGGGACTGTTCTTTATGGCTGCTTAAATGCAGCCGCTTCACCGCACGAGAGTTCATCATGGGACAGTTCATTGCGGGATTGCGTACAAGGTGAGTATTGTTAGTATTAGGACTTAGTGTTAGTATTAGGGCTTAGTTTTAGTATTAAGACTGTGTTAGTATTAGAGCTTAGTGTTAGTATTAGGACTTAGTGTTAGTATTAGAGCTTAGTATTAGTATTAGGGCTTAGTGTTAGTATTAGGGGTTAATGTTAGTATTAGGGGTTAGTATTAGTATTAGGGGTTAGTGATAGTATTAGGGGTTAGTGATAGTATTAGGGGTTAGTATTAGTATTAGGGGTTAGTATTAGTATTAGGGGTTAGTGATAGTATTAGGGGTTAGTGTTAGTATTAGCGGTGTTAGTATTAGGGGTTAGTGTTAGTATTAGTGGTGTTAGTATTAGGGGTTAGTGTTAGTATTAGGGGCAAATGTTAGTATTAGGGGTTAGTGTTAGTATTAGTGGTTAGTGTTAATATTAGGGGTTAGTATTAGTATTAGGGGTTAGTGTTAGTATTAGGGGTTAGTATTAGTATTAGGGGTTAGTGTTAGTATTAGGGGTTAGTATTAGTTTTAAGTGTTAGTGTTAGTATTAGGGGTTAGTGATAGTATTAGGGGTTAGTGTTAGTATTAGGGGGCTAGTGTTAGTATTAGGGGTTAGTGTTAGTATTAGGGGTTAGTGTTAATATTAGGGGTTAGTATTAGTTTTAAGTGTTAGTGTTAGTATTAGGGGTTAGTGATAGTATTAGGGGTTAGTGTTAGTATTAGGGGGCTAGTGTTAGTATTAGGGGTTAGTGTTAGTATTAGTGGTGTTAGTATTAGGGGTTAGTGTTAGTATTAGTGGTTAGTGTTAATATTAGGGGTTAGTGTTAGTATTAGTGGTTAGTGTTAATATTAGGGGTTAGTATTAGTATTAGGGGTTAGTGTTAGTATTAGGGGTTAGTATTAGTATTAGGGGTTAGTGTTAGTATTAGGGGTTAGTATTAGTTTTAAGTGTTAGTGTTAGTATTAGGGGTTAGTGTTAGTATTAGGGGTTAGTGATAGTATTAGGGGTTAGTGATAGTATTAGGGGGCTAGTGTTAGTATTAGGGGTTAGTGTTAGTATTAGGGGTTAGTGTTAGTATTAGGGGTTAGTGTTAATATTTGGGGTTAGTGGTAGGATTAGTGGTAGTATTAGGGTTTGAGGGGTTAGTATCAGGGTTTGGGTAAGTTAGTATGGGGATTTGGGGGGTTAGTGGTAACTTTTAGGGGAGTTATTTATTAGTGGGGTTTACTGTGTTTGTAAGCTTACACTGCAGTGGTGAAACGGCCACGTTGTCTTTCAGCTCTGACAGTTCAGTGCTGAAACTGCTGCACTTATGATTTAGCACGGGTTACCGTGCGAAACGCGTTAAGTGTTTCTGCTATTTCCTACTTTATCTTCTTGAATATGTTTTGTATTCCTATCACGTTTGAAGATTAAAACCACTACCTTTTTTACCTGGAAAATGTGAGTGCGCTCTTCTGTGTTCCTGTTTTTGATTTTGGCTGAAACTGCTGCGCTGAACTATCGGCAGTGAAACGCCCGTGATGAACTGTCCTAGACGCCCTTCAGGCATCCAGGAAATTAGGTTTGTGGTGATTAGGATGGTGGAAAATCAGCTCTGGATACCAGCACAGCACTGAGCCATATTCTCCCTTTTGAGACCCAGAGACCTCCCTGGCTATCCTCTCACTTATGAGACTCAGAGACCTCCCTGGCTATCTTCTCACTTATGAGACTCAGAGACCTCCCTGGCTATCTTCTCACTTATGAGACTCAGAGACCTCCCTGGCTATCTTCTCACTTATGAGACTCATTGACCTCCCTGGCTATCTTCTCACTTATGAGACTCAGAGACCTCCCTGGCCATCTTCTTACTTATGAAACTCTGAGACCTCCCTGGCTATCCTCTCACTTATGAGACTCATTGACCTCCCTGGCTATCTTCTCACTTATGAGACTCAGAGACCTCCCTGGCCATCTTCTTACTTATGAGACTCAGAGACCTCCCTGGCCATCTTCTTACTTATGACACTCAGAGACCTCTGTGGCTATCCTCTCACTTATGAGACTCAGAGACCTCCCTGGCCATCTTCTTACTTATGAGACTCAGAGACCTCCTTGGCCATCTTCTTACTTATGAGACTCAGAGACCTCCCTGGCTAACCTCTCACTTATGAGACACAGAAAGGCCTCTTTTCTGGGACATCAGATATAAGGTGAGGGGAAATATTATTATATCACTAAGCTTAGTTTAGGGTTATAATGAGGGTATGTATATGGGTTAACTCTAATGGTGATTTTTTCCACCCAGTTACATGCATTACAGGGGGTTAGGATTGGGGTAAGGGTAAGAGTTAGCCGAATTTACAAGGACTGGACAGGCCCAGAGAGTAGAGCATTCTATGTTTTTGCATACTCAATTTATTAAGCAAGCTTAATACAGCATTCTTCAAAATCATATCGAAAACAAAATAGGCTGGAATGGCCTTTTTAAGCATTAATATATGAAATGATATCATGTGTAGTATCATGTGCAGCTTGTGTGAAAACTGACAATAATTCTTTTAAATCTCCTCCCTGGAGCTATGCTTTTGAATAGCATACAGGTAAGAACAATGGAGAATACAGTTTAGGAAGAACTAACAGTCCCCATGCTCCTTAGCTATTTATATTAACACAAAACGCTAGCAAATCTATGGAATGTCACTTATTTTTATTTGTGGGCTTCAGATAATGTTATGGATCAGTGGAATGTGCGAGCTCCATCCATTGTGTATCATGATGCCATCTGCACCTTTACAACCAGGATTGCCTCATGATATGCTGTTCGTAACACATATTGCACAAATGGAGATCACATTGGGTGTAGAAAAGAACAGACCAGGCACTAGGCTGGTGCCCATCCATGCATTGCACTAGGCTCGGTTCTAGCAAAAGACAAGTGCTGCAGGATTGAGGAGAGGCAAGTTAGGAGAAATATCCCTTAACCAGCCCTTGGTCTGTGTGATCCCCAGGCAGCACAGACCCCCTCCTGTGTCTGCCTTATGTTACCCGGCACATCCAAGTGTCTAAGTGCCGGGTCACATGACCTCCCGTCTCTCAAACATTCAGATAACACATACATGCAAAGCCCCCCCAGGCCGCTCAAACTAGCCTTACCTTTGGGGAACATTCTAAAAATGGAGCAATCACCATCAGGGACTTTTGTCACCAGCATCCGTGGCAAGGTCTGTGAAGGTCCATAGAACATTAAACTACTGCACTTTCATTAAATATGAAACTTTGTTCTGCAGCATTTTGTTCACCAAAGTATAGTTAATGTTAATAATATGCTAAGACCATTAAAGCCTTTGTGGTGGTTGTAATATTTGTAATGGTTTAAAACAGGTCAAGCAGATTATTAAATCATTAATAGACTTAATAGTTTGTTAGAAACATACCAAACCTTCCTATTTAACGTATAGTCTCCTTGGTTACCACTTCCCCTTCTTATCCTCCCTCTTTCCTACTGTAAACAGCAAAGCTACACCAGGTAATATATACATCTAATTGCATTTCCAAACAACAGATTAAGTTTAATGAGTCTGCTAGATTTAGGATAACTCTAATCTGGTGATTGTCTGCTGTCTATAGAAATGAGGTGTGGCCAGATCACCAGTGAGTAAGTCAAAGATACACAGTAACTAGAAATATCTGAGCTGGTGCGATTAAAAACAGCAGTTATTTTATTATTTATACATTTAAATATCTCCCATTTAAGAGAAGTTACTGTTGAACCGGGTCTACTGTAAAATTATACTGGAATTAGTGATGCCTACTGTAAAATGACTCTTTAATGAATATGTTAATTTATCCCAATATCTAGGTTTGTGTTTTGTATTGAAATGAAAATGTGCTTTAATAATAAAGTGTGTGTTGTCCCACATCAATGTTAAATGCAATGTTAAATGCAAATGTCATACTTGATGGTTTAGTATATAGAACTGTATGATTATTACTTGATTTACAGTATGAATGTTCAGAGATGATCATAAGCCTCCAGAGAGGAGGTCAGAGGGCTATTTATTTGTAACCCTTGTCTAGTTTATAGCTCAAAGGGGCAGGATGTGTGTTTTTACCACCTTGCTCTTCTGCTTTTCCCAGTGTGGGAATGGTGGGTGTCACATGTTATCTGGCGCTCTGATACTTACAATTGTGTGGGCCAGATGAGGGAAGTTTCTGTCTGTCCATGTTCTAGACACAGGCAGCTCAGACCCTGTGCTGGACCTCAAGGGATCTCTCTCCTCTATTAGCTATTAAAAGTAGACATTTGTAAAATGGGTGAGGTGGCTAGTGGGTAACCTCTGGGACAATTCTTGCAGACAGACACTCACAGCAGCAGTCTGACTAGACCAACAATCAGAGTCTGAGGGGTGACTGCTGACAGGGTGACACATGAAATCTTCACCCTGCATATGAGACAGGCAATAACTTTGCTAAATCCTCAGTTCTTGGTCTGTCTATATCCTGCAAATACATTGTGGATTTTCCATTTGACAGAACTGGAAGATGTCTGAGGGCATACTGAGTACAATGTGTACATACTATGAGTTACAATGTGTAGTGGTGTCCATACCTGGCCTGTATATCATGGAATCTTTGAACATTTGCCACTTATGTGGTTTAGATTATCAGCCTTAATATTAAGGTTTCTACTGCAAAATAAGAAATTCATTTCTGCCCATAATTAAACAATTCTATTTTCCTACACTGTGTGTGCAGCATCAAGAGAAATACGGCAAAACATTTGCATAGGTATACAGTACAGTATACAATTACAGTTTAATAGGCAGTAATTGACATATGTTCTTCATATATACATATGCCTATAAATGACATATATAACTTCAAAAGCAAAGGATCAAGGCTGCCATTTGATGGAGCAGCACTAGCGCTAACATTTACGCTGCAAATACGAGCATCCGCTTCTCGATGGAGGTGTGTTTAGCGTCATAGATGTCAAACACCAACCGGCACTGCATGTCATGGAGCTCTGTAATTTAAAGGGACTGTTTGGTGCCCAAAATGCATCTTCCAAATGTGAATGCATTTTAAAGGACAATTGTAGCGAAAATGTAACTTATGTTTAATTGAAAGATTGTATCAAGTGTAAACTATTTATAAAGAAAATCTTTAATTAAAGAATCCAAATAAAGTTCCTTATTGATCTTCTTTACTCCATATGGTTCTCTAAGGGGCGGACATGTTTAGAATCTTGGGTCAGATCTTCACTCACCTTAGTTCAGATGAAGAAAGATCTGACCCACTCCACAGCTTCTTCACAGGGCCTGGGAACATGGCTGCATGAACTTGGGGTCTCAAACCACCAGGGGATTGCAGTTACCCAGCACCAGGTCCTGTGTCTCCATTTACAGTTGTTTGAATGCCTGCATCGGGCGCATAGTCAAACAACATCCTGGGTCATCCCTGACATATGGCTGTAGGCTATAGTCAGGGCCCTGACACCAGGACTGAGCACACTAGCAAAGTAAAAGTAATTCCCTCTTTTTTTTGCTGCAGGAACCAATTATAATAATGCTTCAAATGAGTTGAATATCCTATTTCTCTAGTGATGTCATCAGACATTGTGTTGCACTGTTAAGAGATCTTACGATGTACAAGAGCAAGGCCACTTATATTCAACACAGTGGATTCTATTCCAACAGCACAGGAAGTGATTAAATGAAACAAAGCTTTAAATGCTCAGTGTCTATATAATTAGTGCTGCCGGGCCTGTAGTGTATATGCAAAGTAATCACTGGGGAGGGCTTGAGTAAAATATTAATAATGTGATATATGAAGAATGCCTGCATCAAATCACACTGGGGAAAAAAGACTATGCACTATACAAGCAGTAGCCTTCAACTTGCACCAAAGTGAGTTTGGGGACTAGACTATATGTTTAAGGCCTGCAAAACAAATTTGAATGGTTGAGTTTTCCAAAACAAATTTGAATGGTTATTGAACAGTGTTCTCCAGAAGTTGTCTTCTGTCTGATTAAAAGTTGTTAAGGAACGTTTAGTGCAATGGGGAGATTTGACAAGAGATGAAAAAGCTTGACCAAAAGAACTACAATGAGAAAAAGTAGTCAGCCATACTAATCCACCTTTTGCAACGCAATAGCTTAATGTCTGAAATATTGTGGTGTGATATTTGGCGATATATAGCATGGCTTCTGTGGATACACTGAGGTCTATATACTGACCAGGGAATCGCAAAACTAAAATAGCTTTAAGCTTTATTGACTGGCTTTTCCATACCTATTGTTAGGACCGGGCATGGCCCATATCACTCTGAACCCGTCTATATCGTGAACCCATATAACAGTTGGTTTCAAACTGCAAGCAGAACTGTGAAGATATTTTGCACAATGTTTAGTGGTAATAAAAATATTGCACAGAGACAGTTTTGGACAACAATTTTCACATCATTTTATTTCCAAATCCACGATAAAGAACAAAGGTTTGTACAAATCAGCACTGTAAAAATGACAATTTAAAGGCTGGCAAAATTTGAGAGAATTTGCAATTCTTTCCCCCTCCCCCTTTCCATTAATTTATTTTTTTCCCCTCAAAAATATACAGTAAGTACCAAAAGCATGATCTTTTGCAAAACAGTATGATTTTCAAATGGTTTATTTTTCGAAATGATGTCCAATTTTATACCTTATGGCGCATGTCTCACCCCTCTGACATGCACAAACACAAGGCATACAATTATGTATAAGTGGTGCTGCAACTTATCCTAAAATTGAAATGTTAGACCATACATACTTTCTCACAAATCAACTCTTTCATCCTAAATCAGAAAACTGATAAATAATTTAAACTTGAAATGCAATTATCAGCACTTTTAATACTTGAACAAAGACACTGAAGAAACAAAAAAAAAAAATATCTAACACTGAGCTTCTAACATGATAAATATACATAAACAATTACATCAAAATTATTTTGAATAACAGTGGCATGGGAACCAAACAGTGAAATGACATTTAACAAAACAATGCAGCACAACTGGGTTTCTTCAAATCCACGCTAGGTATTATGAACCAGTCACCTGAAAATTCGATTTAGATTAAGTTCATCTAACAAGGTAAAGTACATTTTGCAGTAGTTACCATGTGAAAACATAACTAGTTTCAATGGTGGGATGGCCACTATGGAATAAATCTGCTGATTGTAACCAATCAGAACCTGTAATTTGCTCTGCCGAATCATAATTAGGCAACAAAGGAGAACCAAATATGCATTTTAGTCCCCTATGGCTAAAGACAAATGAAAGGAAGTAAAGGTGTGTTAGAAGTAGATTACTCCATTTCTATTAAAATACTGCTTAAAATATTTACACAATTATCACCAACAAATAATGCAGGCTGCTTTAATACAGCACACAATTTCGGATGACAGATCCACGATGAGTTAGAACAATTGCCATAAAAAATAAAAAATAAATCTTAATTTATCTGACAGGTATTACAGACATATAGAAATTAAGATTTACTTACTAAAACGTTTTAGAAGTTTTTTTATTTTTTAAAATGTAGTTTTTATTATTTTGCAGTCAGTGACTGTCCCATACTCTGGTTCATTTCCATGATAATTCTTTCAGTTTTAATTTGAATGAAGAAAAGTCTGTGGGACATATCGACGGCGCTAGTATAAATGAGTTTGACTTCTTTTGATTTGACAATCGCTTGCAATTTCAGTATGTATTCAATAAATATAGGGTTTGTATTGCTTTATATAAAGCCTTACAGGGAGAGATAAATAAATAAAACATATAAAAAAATTTGGGGATTCGTGGGGAAATAGTTTTAGTATGTAACAAACATTGTGAAAGAGCCACTGTGCACACAAAAAACAAACAAACAAAACACATTTAGCAACATTTTTGTCTACTGATTGTAAACAGTCAAATCCAACTACTTCTGGGAACTACATCATCTAGAGTAAGTGCTCAAAAGGAAATTTCATTAAACAAGTAGACTACAAAACCGAACGACACATGTGCATACGAAGGGAAGTCACACTAACTTCAAATCATGTAATATCCCATGAAATACACATCTATGTATGCATGAGAGTCTGACTCATGACAATAGGTTTTATACCAGACAGCTTGGAGATGAATTAAATTACTGTGCATCTTTTAAACTATAATAAATAACATCAATAAATCTTTGCCTCTGATCGTGTACATTTTTTATATGATGGACTGATCAGACAGCCTCAAATAGAAATAAAACATTTTATATCAACGATAAACACAACTTGCATTCAAGTGACATTTTAAAACAATTGAAATAATATACAAGGATGTGTATATATACACATAGTCCCGGACATACGTGAACATACAGACTTACCTCTGTTTCTCTCCTGGTGTATTTTTCTTGGTCAGAGATCAAGATATAGCAGATCATTTGCTTGTTTAGCCAGGGAGATCAAATTGTCACTTTAATTCGTCATTCAACACCTGGCATTATAAGTGCCAAATTATTAATAATTGAATCATTGAAATGTTTAACAAATGCCTTCAAATGAAACATAATGGACAACACCCACTGTCTCTATTTTTCTTTTTCTTAAGGGAAAAAAAAGTCAAGTTTATATATGCTTTGTGCTTCCCAAGATTGTGGGTAATTGCAAATCACACTTTCTACTAGCTGTGGGGAGGAAGCATACTATTTAAGTGCTTTAATTTTCTAATTAACAACATCTACAGCTTATGTCATGAAAGCAATTTTTTGTTAGCACAAATGTCTTTCAAACTGCACTCCGGTACTACCTATAGTCTACATTTTCATTGAGTCGACCAGGTAAGGCAAATAAAAAGATGCATAGCTGAGATCTTTCAAAATAATATAAATGTTTCTGCCGCCTGGTCCTTCATTATATGCACCTAAGGCATAAATATAGTCCACCGGCTAACTAAGGGTTAGGCAAAATTGATTCTATTTTTAATCTAGTTAATGCTAAAGTGGAGCAAATAAAAAACATACCAAATGGTGGCAAGGTGAAACAAGTGCTAAAATAACAGATCACCCTGGTTGTTGGTCAACAAATGCAGCAATATTTACCCACTAAGCACACTATGTAAGGTTTAATGATAATGATAAGCACAGGGATGATATGTTTCATTTTGAACACTTAATTCAACTGGCTTACTAGCTATGTACACACTGAGTTTCTTTTTTTTCCTTTTTTTTATCAATAGCGCTGATAAAGTTATCTGTGCTCAAACAAAAATGTCATTCAAATTTGGCCTATTAGCAATATTGACAAAAAGTTTGGGAAACCCTTAATTAGTGCACACAGACCCTCCATAGACACCTCTCTCACCCGCTAGCTAAATTCTAAATATAGAGGGGAGATACTACTTGTATCCAAAACACAAAATAAATAAAACATAAAATCACACAGTGGAATGTGGAAAGACTTGACTGCTGCAGTTTAAAAAATAGTGGACAACCCAATATTCATTTTAAACACAGAGTATCATTTGAGGAGTGCTCTATGCTTGATTCCTATTTACATGCCTATATAGCCATCAGTATAGAAGTGGTAAAGTGAAAATCCAATGTATGAAATTATATGAACCCTGCAGAAGGTCGACATTTCATCTATATAAATAACTTCCTTTAACTATCCAAAGGTTATATTTTAAATAATACGTCTCCATATAAAAATCATTTTCTTTGCAAAGATGATTGCAGATTCATTGTGTTTGCTATAAATATGACTTAACTGTAAGGCCCATTTTTGTTATACAAATCAAAAGTTTGTAATATTTATGGTCCAAAGCCTATTGAGAATTTCTTGCGACATGGCTTAAATGTCAGCGTCTTGCTTTAAGAAGGAATGAGAAAAACGTTAAATCTCTGCAGAAGCTAAATCGGTGTTACAAAATGTACAATATACATGATACAGATAAAATATTTGCATTATTTTTTTTAAATATATTGCCTAATGTTAGAAAACAATGGATATTGTTCACAGCTTCATGCCAGCCCCATTTTCGTTTGGAATAGTAAAAAAATTTAAAACATGATATCTCCCCAGAAATCCACTCTACAAATACCACAATCCTGCAAATTACATACATTGAGTGCAGCAGAATCAGTCTCTATTGAAATGCATTTCAAAATTCATCAATGTTTGTTGAAACATTTGGGGTTGCTGGGTTCGAATCTTGAGAGATGGCTGCAACTGTGACAATTCTTGACGACCCAAGGACTCCAGTGACGGAGGAATCTAGATCTCCAGAAGTCACAATGGCTAGTGCTGTGCCACCTCCCTTCTTGTTCTGGTGGGTTTTTACATGCTTTGAAAGATGGTCGCTTCTCATAAACCTTTTTGAGCATTCTGGGCATTCAAATCTCTTCTCACCTAAATATACAGAATCAAACAAAATGATGAGACTAATTTCATGAAGGCCAGACCTATTATAGCTATGTTGTCCCTATTTTTTGGCTGAATGTGTTATTGTAATTTTCCTTTCTTATTTGGTGTACCCACACAAATGATTTATTATTGTTTTAAGGACCAGATGAACCTCACTCTGATGCCAGTTGAATTTACATGAAGCTCTATATTTTTCAAAAATGTAAATGTATTTTACATGTAGATTTTGGAAACAGCCACTATACCATTGATGGTTGTAGCTAATTTTATAACAAATATAACAAAACCATTAATATTAGTATTCAGCACCATCCTCCATATACAGGGATGTTTCTCTGGGATGCAAGGTTTCTTTTTTGAAAGATACAATGTTAAACTTGGGACATGCACATTTTAATTTAAAATATGGAATTTTGGCAGATTGACTTGATTGGCAATTTCACAGCCAACTACTACTACCTACTACAAAATTATATATTTTAAGAGGTGAGAATCGGTACTGTGATAGCCACAGAAACAGAAGAGACAAGTAGAGTCAAGTTGCTACCTTTATTGGCTAACTGAGTAGCTTTAGAGTGCAAGTGGTATAACATACCTGATGAAGAGACCTTGAAGGTCTTGAAAGCTTGCACTCTAAACCTACTCAGTTGGCCAATAAAAGTAGAGCCAATTTGATACCTTTATTGGCTAACGGAGTAGGTTTAGAGTGCAAGCTTTCAAGACTTCTCAGGTCTCTTCATCAGGCATGTTATACCATTAAAAAGAGGGGTGAGGAAGTGTGAAGCAGAGAAGGTGGTAAAAGGAATGAAGGAAATAAAAGGTGAAAGATTGTGAAAGAATGCGGAAAATGAAGGCAGAGAGAAGTGAATTCAGTATGGCTCTCCAAAGGAGTTGTTAATTACTCCTCACCCAAGAAAAAATGGTTGGAGAGATTTCCTCACACTAGCCTACCTGTGTGTCTAACGCAACACAGATTCTTCCTGCTCTGTCCCCTTATGTTTCTGCACTTCCAGTACTTTCAATGAACCGAGCCTCTTATGACAGACAGCAGTCTGACACAGACAGATGTGTGGGGCTAACAACAGATAAGTAAGAAGAGCTGAAGTGCTAGACAGAACCCTCATTGGAACACCAGAGATGCCCATATTCAATCACAATTGTAGATGCAGCATGGCATGAAAGTATTCTGCCCCCTTACCGGAAGGTTGGTAAAAAGTAAGTTTGAAGACAATGTTAAGTCTATGGAGGCAACAGCAACACATTCACACAGTCAGATACACACACAATCACACAGTGTCACATACAGTAACACACACACAATCACAGTGTATACACTTACAATCACACAGTGTTACAGTCAGACACACAGTAACAGTGTCACACACACACACAATCACACAGTGTGACACACATTTCACAATCCAACTCCCTAAAACGCGGATTATGAAGCAACATTTTGACTGTAAGTCTCATTAAAATGTTGAACAGATATTTAGGATTGTTTTATAAACACCTGTCTCTGTTTTGGTATTATTTAGTTAGTTTGGCTGAAATTGGATATTTTGAATTCAAATGTTATGATTATTATTATTGCATGCATATAGAATTATAAGATATATTGTTAGAAAACTTTTTTTTATTTGATGTGACATTAATACCATGTTATAAAGCAAGGTCGGATTAATTACTACACATGTTCATGCGCATTACATTTGTTGAAGTTAAAGTAGGAGTTAAAATAAATAAAAAGAAATTCTAGCTGGGGGCTGCTGACCTGACCCTCTGCTAATAAGGAGTAGACTCATCAGTGATGGCAGCGTGCGGGGGGAGGGTGATCTGGCATAGAACCCCCAAGAGGGCTGCGTCTAGGCCAGCACTGGTGGTGATGGTACACCAAAGACGTTGACTGTAGAATTAAAAGTAGCTCAAAGAGGGATTCAACGAGCAGAAGCGAAAGTGGTCAGTGTGCAAGAAAATAAGCTAATGGCAATGAAGATAATGGTTCTAAGAGGAGGTCAATATGCAACATCTGAAGCATAAGAAATGCAAAATGTAAAAATGGGCATTAGAACGTGGGGTAAAACAATGGGAGAGTTTATAATAGAAAACCCAACAAAGATATTCAAGTAGAAAAAAAAAAAAACGATAGACTTGCCAGTGTGCGTCCTTCTGTGCCTCTGTAATTCATCACTTCTCGTAAATCGCTTCCCACAGAATATCCAGTTGCACACAAAAGGTCTTTCACCAGTGTGCCAACGAAGGTGTGCTCGGAGGTGGGAGGTCTTTCCATACACCTTTCCGCAACCCTCAATATGGCAAACGTGCTGTTTCTTTTTCCCAGGTTCGCTGCTTCCTCTAATTAATAAATAAATAAATCTATGAACATTTCACACAGATCATTTACTGTTCAAGAAGACAGACATCAAGCAATAAAGGGGGCAGTTTGTCATTATACTACAGGGCAACAGTAGTGAAGAGCACGGAATACACTTTGATTCCAGGTAGTTGTATGTAACTGACTAATAACATGGTTTAGTTCAGAGCCTCTTAGTGAACTCACCTTTCAAGTAAATCCTGATTGTTTCAAGCATTTTACAGTAATGGGATAAGTGGAAGCATAATAGTGTAAAGTAATTCAGTAATGCTGGGCTATGCATAAGGCTATCTCAAAGAACAAATGAATGTGAGCGGTTATTATGGGCAGGCCAACCAATCGGCTCTTAATTGCTCTTACACTGTTTGCTCCTATGTTGAATTATGGTTCACGCCAATAAGTGGTGTTACAACTAATTCTTTCCAATTAATCAGAAATGTCAGGAAGTTATAAATACTGAAAATGGTTACAGAAACTCATCGCACTGTTGACACAGATGACAAACACTTTCCAAAGTAAGGGGATGCATGCTTGTAATCCAATATAAAATCGCTATAATGTTAATCAATATTGTAGATGCCACAGAGATCAATCCATTTAAATTTTTTTTTGCTTTTAAATTTTAAATTTTTTTTTTTACTATGTCGTGATTCAAAATTACAGAGAGGCTTTTTCCCTGGTAAATAAATATTATCGGTACAGTTAATTGATTTTTTTACCTAGCAAAAATAAAATAAAAAAATACTGCTATTCTTAGTGTGAATCTTTGGATTATTATCCTAGACCATGCATGTGAAAACGGGGACATAAGGTATAAACATGGAACACAGTTTCCTTCTCCAGATTAGTATTGCCTGGTGTCTATTGCACGCTCTTCCAGCTGGGATAAGAGTCCTTTCACCCAGGAGACATCTGATTACATAGAAGAGTTTATATCCGGACATACTGAAGATCCTCTGAGCAGGGTCTGCTTGGTGCTGGTTTATAATTTCAGAACAATTACAGAAAGCACTGTATTTCTCATATATTTCCTTACATGAAGGCGTGGACTCGCCATCTGGCATTTGCCAGGTGGGCTGGGGTGTAACAATCATGGTCACAGGGGTCACAAATACAACAGGGTTGCCACGCTAATCGCTCCCTGCATTGACAGAGAGTGTAGAAATCATCTGATAGGATTATCTCTCACACTCTTTAAGGGTGGAAGTGAGAGGCTGTCTTGATTCTAGGGCGACATAGAGGCTGTTTGGGGGGGGGGGGGCCTAGGGTGGCAGAGAGAGGTTGTTTGTGAGGCTAGGGTGGCAGGGAGAGGCTGTTTGGAAGGCTAGGGTGGCAGAGAGAAATAGTTTGGGAACCTGCCTTTACGCACTTCGGGCCTGCACAAGTGCCATTGTTTTGTGCTTTGTGGGTGAGGGCATCTGACCATGCGTGGAAAGGCTATAATCACAGCTTTATGGGGCTGGGCACTGAATAAACTGTTGGATTCTGACAGGTTTGTGTGGCAAAATCTGAAAAACATTTTAATATCAGTAATTTTTATATCATTGTCAAGGATTTTAGGCATGCGTGGGATAGAAACAAGGCTATCCTAGCTATAAGACCGGGAATGGGGGACTAATAAAAGTATTCAAAAAAATTGGGCAGACTAGATGGACGGAATGGTTCTTATCTGCCAACACATTCTATGTTTCTATTGTGGTGACTCTGGTTTATACATATAGACACAAATATAGCGTTCCTTTGATAATTTGAATACCGAATTTTTGGTGCAATAAATCACTACCATTTTCCATACAAAGAGGCAACAAGTTTAAAAGAGGGGGATGTTAAAGTCACCAGAGTGGAAAAACACAATGCTACAAATTGATGGCGACATATGAGAATTTAAGACATATTTCGAGGTCACAGGGAAAATACTTCTTATAATCAGCTGGAGAAATCTGGTGCAGCCCATGAGTCTTTGCTGTGGACATTACTGCCCCTTTAAAATTAAAAAACCTGAGAGAATGAAAATATTGTTTGTAATGAAGAATTTAAAGCAAATTAGCAGAGAAATACAGTAGTAAATAAGCAAGGATTAGAAAGAAACATGGAGCTGGAGAAGTCAACAGGGAAGTTGACTAGTTGATAAAAGGCTGAACGAGATCTTTAGATTGTGGGGTAAGATATCCTTGAAGATGACAGCACATGGAGAAAGCCTTGGAGTAACTGGTTGTGAGATAGCAAACTGGAAATTGCTGAATGGATGGAAAGGCCCAGGCAAAGGTGAATACATAAGTTTGGACATCATTGTTGGAAATGGGACTGATAAACGAATGATAACCACATTTAAAGAGATGGCCAGACAAATAGAATGGTAGAGAATTGGAAAGGGTGGTGAGCAAAATTGGCATATAAAAAAAAATGCATATAAAACATGAACACTGCTTAGTAAATGACATTATCAACCAACCAACACTGTATTAATAATGACTAAAGCAGGATGATCTATAGATAATGTATGCAAGTCCTTTTTCTATAATACACAACATAATATTTACTTACCTTCCTTCACCTTCCCTACAGTTAGGACAAGAACATGCAACTCTTCTTAGCCTCTTGCCTGTCTGCACCTCTTGATCCGAGGATGGTTGGGACTGCTGGAGCTGCACTTGTGTTATTTGGTCTGGACTGACAGCGCCAAGGGTTGCATTAGCAATGCCTCCAACCGCCACTGTGACTGGAGCTATTGTAGCTTGTTGTACCTTTACGCCATCTGTCCCTTGCTGCTGACCTGTGTATAGGTAAACTTAAATTATAACAAGCTGTCATTTCCGAAATATTTAGATATTCTTCTGTTCTTTAAGTTTTTTAATTTTACATTTTAATTTATAACTTAAACATTTTATAACCTAAATATTGTTTTTACTCTGCATATAGAGTATAAAAAAAGATTGAAAATGATCTATACATTGTGTTAGCAAAATTGCAAGCAAATGTCTATTTTAATAGAAAAATGTGTTTTAAGTCTGTAGAGTCTCCCGTTTATGACATCACCTGTGGCCTGATATGCAAATTAACTGCTTTTCAATGGGAAGTGTGTGATTTGCATATGAGGCCACAGGTGGTGTCCTAAACAGGAGACGCTACAGACTAATTTTTCTCCTAATTTAGGCATTTGCATGCAATTTTGCTAACACAATGTATAGACCATTTTTTGTATTCTCTACATTTACAGTAAACACAACGTTTAGGTGATATTATCTCTGTAACGGAGCGCTAGATGATTTTTCTGTAACTTATTTTAGTTTTAGTTTTTATTTAGAAGACTTCCGTAGCGTGTTTTAAAGGATCTTATAGCAGATTTACATTGTATTCACAGAATTGCCTGCGAATACATAAAGTAAAAGAAAAATCTGTTTTAAAATGTGTCTGCTGTGTCTCCTTTTTATAATATCAACTTGTGGCCTGATATGCCAATGAACTGCGTTCACTGGGAAATGTGTAATTAGCATTTCAAATCAAACAGTGATGTCATAAAAAGGAGACTCCAGACACAGGTCACTTACTGTATGGATTTTTCGGAAATTCTTCTAACACAAAGTTTAGACCTGTATTGATTATTATTTATTCTCCACATCCACAGTACAGACAAAGTTTGATTTCGATCTTGTGTGGAGCGGATGGTATCTCCGCTGTGACAAAGAAATGAGATGACGCTCACAAGACACCATCTCTGGTTAAAAGCATTCATGGTACTCCTTGATAACTACAGATTTAAAACGTTTGCCATATAATAGATGGATGAATTTTGGATTACCGGTAATAACAAAACAATCAAATGTCTTTTCATAGCTAAACAGTAGCCATGATTTATTTATAAGTCTTTCATTGCTACATTAATACAAATTCATGGCTGACCGGGATGTTTAAATGCCTTAAAATATCAAATGGGTTAAAATACTATTCCAGCCTAGAAGAAGAAAATATAGAACATAGAAATGAATGGGAATGCCCAAGATTCATCAGAAATATATAATCAGAAATGCATGTGTATTGGATAGCATACATATTTATTTTCTTTTTTTTAATTTAAAAGGAGTGGTGAAGAATAGTTTGTTAGCCATAGAAAAAGGTTTGATTGTTTATAAGTACTACAAAACCAGTCCAAAACAGCGTAGATCAACTGTAAGCAAACTAAACCATGCATTTATGGGCCTAATGACAGTATGAGTACTTAAGTCAGGTGGGGCACCCATTGGACGCCTATGCTTGACATGGCATGACAAAATATATAGCTTTTTAAGGAGGCAGGGGAATGGGAATATATAATAGGGATATTAGGAGTCAGGATTTCTCAAGCGCGGGCCTAAGACATTCCTTTTTGTGAAGCCTGCATTTATCTTTTTCTGTGGCATCAGTCAGTGAATAATTTAATATCCATGCACAAAGCATCTTCTTCATGGTTTTATTGTGCAAGTAAGTGTGTAAATTAAACTTTCTGGCAACTCTAAAGATCCAAATATGATGTCACGGTTACAGCACTGGCTACAATTTTAGAGGTCTTTTGGCAGGTGCATCCATGCAATGGGCCATATTAAATATTTATTTTTACAGCAAAGGTGAAGAACAGCCTGTTAGCCATAGAAAATATATGGTACAGTAATACAAAATCAGTTTTGAACAACTTTAAGGACAAAGTGGGCTTGTAGGGCCTTCTTTTAAAACCATACTTTTTAAAAATAATATATATACATACACAGATTATTATCATCAAGTGTGGATGATCAGGTAGATAGTTTTACCACCACTTTATAGATCAAAAGTTATTTTCTTTAAACATGCCACCATTTCATTAATGTATAAGTAGGAATACATTTTGATGCTAGTAATTATTGTTATTGTGGGCAGAAGTAGCCCCGTTACCACAGGTTTAAAAGGTTGGATGTGAAATTACATTTAGGAAGTTTCCATGAAAATGCAGTATGTTTCAGCAAATCTGAGAGAAAAAAATAGCACTTCCCTAATCACTAGGGTTGCCACCTGGCCGGTATTTTACCGGCAGGCCGGTAAAAAAATGGCATCAGGCCAATGTTAAGTCTATGGAGACAGTAACAAGGCCGGTATTTTTCTGAAGAAAAGGCGGCAACCCTACTAATCACACTTACCTTTAACTAAGTGACCAAAAGAAATGTAAACTTATTATAGCACCTTTCCACAGGGCTGAACCTGGAACCTAGAAGTATCTATATTTTATTCTGAAATGGGTCACGTCATCAGAAAATCGTGTGTGTGTGTATATAGGCCTCATTAAATTTCTTTACAGCAATGGTGGATAACAGCCTAATTGCCATAGAAAAATATGTTTATTTAGTAGTAATGTTAAAGAAGTTCAAAAACAGTGCGATTGTCTGTTTTATTCATTGGAATAAAGTTAAAAAAATAAATAAAGTTGGTATAAATCACATTTTATTCAAAGTAAACTACACTTTACATGGAAAATTAGTTTTGTAAAGTTAAATCACTTGGGCCACACCTTGCAGTGAGATGGGCCTCATTCATCCAAAAGGCCATATGTTGTAACCAGTTAAGAGTTAAAGTTAGGAATGGAGCTTGAGCAAATTTTCAGATTAGTTCATTTAACACAAGTTTGATATGATGAGTCACCGGTTTCTAAACATTAAAAACCAATGGGATACTTCTTACCTCCCAACTTTGCCCCCCAGCAAATTGGGACACCGGGGGCCAGAGTCAGGGGAGGGGGGTGTCAGTACTACCGCTCATGTGTGGTTACATTGCCACCCATTTTGATACTGGCTTCTGAAGCCAGGAATGCTACTGCGCATGCGCACAATGTTGTGCATGCCCAGTAAGTATTCTCTGGTGTCTGGGATACCGGAGAATGGAAACAGGACCGTAGGATTACAGTCCTGAGTCCTGCTGTCCCACTGCTATCCCCTGCTTCAGAGAATTCTGACAGATTTCCACTAACCAGACACAAATGTCATTTAATTATTTGTGTGAATGATTTGTAATTGAAAGGCTCATAAATACACATTACATATCACAGGAGACAAGTACATAATGTGTCCATGTTTTTCATGGTACAGAAGAAACACAGGGAATACAATAACCAGTCTTTTTTGTGAATATACTTTTAAGAAAAACAACTCTAGTTTTAATCCGTAAGCAACCATATTATAAAAGGTGAGGATGGCTACTAAAATCCCTTCCGCTGGATCAAAACACTTTTGATTGTTTTACAATGAAATTGATGGAAGTTCCATTCCCCTGGCTCCTAAAAATAACCAGGCTGGCTCTTTAATTGATCTTCCTGGCTTCTAAAGGCTAAATAAATATCTCAAGCCCTGATGTAAGCCCATATATGTTATTATTCTGTGTCTCTCACCCATTGTTTGTCATTCTCCTACAAACATCCCCCAATGTCTGCCTCTCTCCTCTTGTAGGTCTCTGCCTTTGGATCTGTGTCTGTCTGCTCAAGCAGGCAGACACAGTGCTCTGAATCTTTACTTGTACAAGGAGCGTGAGCAGCAAAGACGGAGGTCTAAGCTAGGTAGGCTGCCGAAGAAGCCAGTGCTGGGTTTCTCGTTCCACTGGCGAACTGCCACCCTGCCAGTGGTACCCCCTGGCAAGCAGACCAGCCATTCTTAGCATGCCACTGTCGTCAACCTGGCCATTATTAAAGTTTTTTGGTCTTTTTTAATCGAACACATAACTTTTGCTTCCTACCATGCATTAATCATATGTGACCAGTAGGAAACCAACTCAATTAGTTCAGGGGTTTATTCATAAAAGTGGTTAATTGGGAAATGAAGGCCAAAATATAGTTTGAAAGAGAATGTTTCCAACTCTGCTACTTTTGGCCTTAGGTTTGCACCTTGTCAATTCCTTCTTCAATCATAGATACAATCCCACAGAACCACATTGGTTAAACCACTGTTTACATCTGTTGACACATGACTTCTATGTACTGCAATGCATCATGTAAAATGTACAGGTGTCCAAAGGAAAAAAAAAAAAAAAGGCCGAGATGGCCACCCTATAGGCTAATTAATTAAAATGACATTAGCATCATTCTCATGTCTTTAAACATTCAGAAATGCCACATCTCTACACAGGCAGGTTACTAGAGGAAGCACTCCAAGTTTAACTATTCTATTGCCAAATTACTCTGCAGTGCAGTGAACTTTGTAGCAAATACTTTGGCAGCAAAGCAATGAAAGGACGTTGCAGCCTTTTGGGTATTGCTTCAGTTCAACTTCCATAACACTCAGCCAGAATGTGGATTATGGGAGTAAAAACAATGGAATTTGACGTGGATGGTGGAAACTTTTCCACATATGTACTATAAAATGACACAAAACCAGCTTACCTCCAACACTCGTGATAGTTACCGGAACACCCTGAACTTGAACGCCTGCTGCACCCAGATTTGCCACGCTTACTGTCTGCAAGTTAGGCACAGATGTAAAGTGGGCTGCATTAAGAGTAATTGGGGTGCCAGCAACCGTAACTGGTGCAAGTTGGGCTATTGTTGTACCGCTGCTTGTAGACACTGGGGTTAATGTTAATTGTTGTGGAGAGTTTTGCACTTGCAAGTTCTGGAGGCTTTGAATATTTTGAACCTGTACAGTCTGCCAGCTGATTTGACCAGATGGAGTTAATGTCGGGGCCCTAATAAGGACTTGGGTTGGGCTAAGTGCTTGAAGCTGAACGTTTTGCAGTTGCTGCTGCTGAAGTGTCTGTATGGTTTGTCCTGACTGGAGTTGAAAAGACTGGTGGGGTATGGCTTGTATGATCTGTTGTTGGGGCTGCTGGATCTGTATTTGCTGAAGAACAGGCTGCCCAACAATTTGTACCTGTTGCAGAGAATTGGATTGGTCAGAAACACCCTGGAGTCCATTTGCCTGAAGCTGGCTGCTGTTCTGGGTATCTGAATCTGTAACAGATGTTGGGGATTCTTCTGCAGCACGGTCACCACTTGCTGGTGTGCTTGCATATTGGCCTGTCTCAGCAGAGCTGACAAGTGTATCACTGCTTGTCAAAGTGGTAGACACGGTGGTTGTACAAGTTGAAGAGGAGGAGGGGGATTCTGGCATGGTAGTGACAGAGGAAGTTGTGATGGGTGTGGACACCAGCTGATTTCCATTGGAAACCCCACCATCTGTAGGCTGAAGAATTTGTGCTGCTCCTCCTCCAGCAGTCACACTGTTTATCACAGGCAGAGCTAGAGTCACTCCTCCAATGTTTATGGGCAAGGTTGTCACTACTTGGCCAGGAGCACCAGGGATGGTTTGCAGTTGTAGGGGTATAGAGACTCCTGGTCGAATCTGAACAGTTTGATTTGCAAGGTTCTGTGCAATAATATTTCCCGAAGTTCTGTTCCCAGTTGTGATAATAGCTTGATTGTTACTAGCAGGAATAAACTGTATTTGTCCTTGTAGATCTTGCAGTGCAGTGGCATTTCCAGGGGCGAGCTGAATGTGCTGGCCATCTACTGTCTGAATTTGAGGAATGACCTGATACTGCACATTACCACTTGGCGTCTGTACCTGGATCACCTGGAACTGCCCGGGTGCAGAGGCCAAATTCATAGATTTGCCTTTTGTTGGTGAAGAGTTTTCATTATTGTTGCTGGAGGAGGCTGCTGTACTAGCAGCAATGGAAATTGCTTGCTGAGAAATGTTGTTCTCTTTTGAAACAGGAGGAGCAGCAGCAACAATTTGCCAAGCACTGCCAGCCAGCTGAGTTGTCACAAGTTCCAGCTGTTGTGGTTGGTTCTGAAGCTGTACTAATCCCTGGCTTGGGTCTATAATGATTTGCTGCTGTCCAGCACCTTGATTTTCCCCAGTTGTTCCTATTTTACTGCAGGTTGCAGCTAACAAGGCCAGAGGAGAAGGCTGAGAGTCCTAGCCACAAAGATAAAATGGGAAGGTTTAGAGAGAAAAGGGCGACTCCTGTTGTGACAGTTCTAACACATCAGTTTTTGACAGGAAGTGGTTGCACTTTTAGAAATGTCTAAGCTGCACTTATAACATTTAAAAAAAAAAAAAGTTAATATGTATACCACAGGAAACAGTTTAAATTTAACTTGTTAATTGTAAAAAATAAAACTTGGCATATAAATATCCTTTAAGCTAATTCACTATGCACACCGACCCACATCACCAATATTACATACTCTGAATTAAATGTTAATTTACCTGTGAACCTGAAGTTTTACCCTTTTTTTTGCTTTCTGATTCATTTGTTTTTCCACCTTCACTTGCCATGGTCTCCTCTGTCTGATCTGGGAAAAAAAAAAAAAAAAACTAAATTATGTCTTAAAAAAGTAAACTTTCTATAATAGAGATGTGAAGTTTGTTTATATAACGGCACAATGACCTAAAAAACTTAAAATTGTGAATTGACACTGCATAGTGATGTACCATCTTATTTCAGAATTTCAGGTAATGAACAAAAAATAAATAGTGGATACCAACCTGCATGACTTAACATTCAACAATAGGGAGTTACACTGATATTTAGTCATTGTGTAATATGTGCACAATATACATGATATACTGACCAACCCTGAACCCATCATCCCAATGGTTGTAGTAGGCTTTCTACCTAAACTTATGGCATGCTCCTAAATCCAAAGGTAAAGGTACAGTCACTTCCCACAAAAGGCTGTCTGTCACTGTAAGGGTTTTTAGGACATGATAAGAGGAAGATTAAAGCATTTGGGGGAGGGAGTTATGGTCCTTTTAAGAAGTGATGGCTTAGCTTTGATACTGCAGCTTTTGTGGAATAGGACTCCCATGATGCGCAGGCAGCGAAAGGGATAACTAAGCATCATGGGTGGGAAGTCCACAACAGCTGGAGTACCAAAGGTTGGCCATCACTTGAGTAGGGAGGGAGATGAGAGGTAGGGAAAGGGAGGGGAGGGGGCTGTTACATACCGCTCATGGTGAATTAATGATAGGGCTTATTCGTGGCACTGATAATCAGGAGGAAGGAAGAGGCTAGGGATGGGACGGGCGGGGGGTGGATATAAAGGCCGGTCCGCTGTGGCTGGAGGAGGGATGGGGGGCCTGGCTCTCTCCCTGCACGAATGGCGGCGGTGTCTGCCTGGGGAAAAGGGGTTGTGGCGTAGCAAATTCTTCTCTACCCGCAGCCGGGGCCTCCGATCTCCCCCCTCACCCGCCCCAAGCGACAGCCCCGGAGAGGGCGGCACCTCCTGCCCCCCCCACCATCCCGCCACGGGATCCATCGCCTCCATCCAACCCCCTCTCCTCCCCAACATCTCTCCCCCTCCAAGGCCTCCTCCTCCCCGGGACCCTCCTCCTGCCCACCTCGCCATAGCTTACCACACGGCCTCACTTCTTCACACTGCTATGGCGCCGGAGCCTTGATCCTCCTCCTTTTTTTTCCTCCCCTTCTCCGATCTTCTGTTTATTCTAATTTGTTTTTCTCTCTTTTGCTTTCTTATTTTATTAGTATATATATTAAATCTCTCCCAGGGGTTATTTGTATTTTTCCCCCTAAGCTGCTGTACAGGGGTAATATTTATTATTATTATTTTTCACCCAGCTGCTGGCTGAATCTCCTCCCCCCTTATTCCTCCTCCCCCAGACAGACAGAGCTGGGCGGCAATGGCGCAGGCAGATCCCACCCTCTCTGTCTCCTCAGCTAGGCCATGGAGGAGGGGAGGGCACCAGTTTGACAGGGTTTCACCATGTAACCTCCCCCTGTCACCACAGAAATACGTTATATTGTCAGATTAGTACAGATGGAGTTCATCCATATAGTCTAGTGACCTTCTTAACTCTGTCACTGCTCATGTATTTGTTGTAACCTGCTATACAAAGTCCTGGCACATACATGTAATATTGTTTGTTTTTTAAAGCCCCAGTGTATTATTCTGCCGGGCTGTACAAAGGAACATGTAATTTATACTTCATAGGATACACAAAATTAAGAAAACATAACCCCAAAAAGAGCAGCTTTGAAGGAAGGGGGCTGAGAGTTGTGCAGTTACTCCAGAGGTAAAGTGTAAGCGGTTTCAGGTGGTCTTTCTAAATCTAAATCACCAGGTGTAAAGTCTATGTAGTAAGTCTGATGTAGTAGGTGCATCCAGTTCTTCATCGTAATAAGTTGTATTTTATTTTCTCAATTTTCACATTGTACAAGCAGTGCTTCTTGGTCTTTTTCCAACCAAATGTCCCTCATAAGAGATTAATTTGGTAAATGCCCCTAGTTGCATTCAAGGAATGCCATGCAGATGCCCAGTTTAACTGGTACTGATTCTTTCACCCCTCCCCCTCATTCCTAACACAGGTATCCCAGAGGATACAAGCATCACAGTTTGATCATCCCTGGTGCACAATACGACTGTACTTGATACTGATCTTTCTGACAGAGTGCTTTCTATAGGGGAAATTACATTATAGGTATAATCATGAGAATCACTGGTATACACTAAACCTCTATGCTAACAGTGTATATATATATATATATAACATTTATAATGTAACTTTTAGCTTTAACATTATCTATGAGCCTTCTAATAATATGTTCTCGTATTCTAAAACTAAATGTCTCTCTGCTTTTAAACCTTTGGTTATAAGCTAAAGTGAACATGTTTTTATTAAAGTAGTTGTTTTATTGCTCTACAAATCAGAAAACAAGTAAGTGCTACTGCTTCTATCTGCAGGTTGCTGATTGGTTGACAAGGATTCAGCCACATTGCAGTCTGGGTGTTGTAGTTTAAGATTCTGACGCAGGTTGTTCTCTCCTCCTCCATATTAATAGACTCTGGAAGGTATCTCCCGAGTTTGACAGGCGGGGCTGAGGTGTGTATGGTCCTTTCTGGGAGGATTGGCTAAGGCGTGTCTGCTGTCAACGGTGGGAGTAGGGCTGATCCAGGGGGTGGCAGAAGAAAGAGTTGGTTTTTCCTTTGCTTCCTCCCTTCCCTCGTGTAACCCCAGAAACTGATAAACATACTGATGTGACTGTCAGCTTGGCTAAAGGACCAGGAGAGCTGTAATTGTACTGAACATCTGTAAGACTACATATTTCATATTTTATTAGAATTTTGAACCGTGGAAAAACTTTGAAGATCCTAAATTTAGCACATAGGTTCCACTGTTGGGCCTGTGCTATTTCATCTCTTCAATAAAACATATGTTTTTGTTAATGACGCATTCATAAATTAACTGTTGTAAGTTTTTGCAATACAAAATGCACTGATTTTATATGTGTGTATATATATATATATATATATATATAATTATTCTGCATATGAAAAAAGGGTGAAGCAGCCCAAGAATGGCACATAGAAAAACATAAAAAAATGAATTGTCACTAACGTTTCAGCTCTCTTTCTTGAATGTTGGTGTATCTAATCTAAGGCAGACCTGGATTTTGGGTCTCTGTCCCACTGAGCTGTACCTCTATCCCTATTTTTGAGGCAGAGGTAGAGCATGGCGGAACAGTGGAATTCAGTACTGCAATTCGGCAATCATGATCTCATTCTCCAATGTCAAGACACCATTGCAATCATGATTTCAGTAGCACAGTCCGCTTGCGTAACATGGCTACAGTGTGTACGCAGTAGCACTGGCATACACAGTGTTTGTATATGTATTATAAAAAGTAAGTATGCAAGCATGATTTAAAGAATAATCTGACTGAGATGATGAATGGAGCATGTGTAAATAGATTAGGTATCATCAATATATATGTCCATTGATGATACAACCAATGCACTATACCAGACAGAAGGCTTCAAGATGACTGTCTAAGACCGTTCATCTCGTCCATTTCACTGCTTACAGTTCAACACTACAGTTTGAGCGCTGAACTGTCAGTGGTGAATGGCAATGTGGCTGTTTCACTGTGACAGTGTAAGCGCTGACAGTTCAATGCTCAACTGTCAGCGTTTACAAATACAGTGATAACCCCCCTAATAAATTAACCCACCAGACCCTAATACTAACCCCAGAACCACAATACTAACCCCTAATCCTAACCCTCCGAAACCAATACTAATTGCTAATACTAACCCCCATCCTCAATACTAGCATTAATCCCCAATGCTAACACTAACCTCTACTACGAACATTAACCCCTAATAATAATACTAACCTTGTATGCGATCCCTTGATGAACTGTCCCCCAATGAAGTCTCCTGTGATGACCTCATGTGCAATGAACTGGCCATTGCACAAGAGAATGTGGTGCCATCCTATCCCATCAAAATGATACTTGTGTTTCAATGATGTTACCAAAGTGTGAGGCCTTGTCTTTTAACATTTTTGGAATAACAGTTACATTTTATTTATTTGTTGTGCTCTCATGCATCGTTTTTTTTCTTCTAGAGGATATTTATTATGCATCAGCTGTGACATCTCCTGCATGTCTTACTTCGGATATTTGGATCGGAGTGATGTGGAATGGCTCTATTAGGAGTAGCAGACTAGTATACCAGGATTAACCCCTTCGTGACGCATGGTGCTTGTGTCCCAGCCGACGCAAGCACCAAGACATCACGTTTTGTTCCTGGCCAGGAACACTATGGCAGAGACCCGATCAGGGTCTTAATAGAATTATACATTTAAGGGTCCACTCAATAAAGAGGGAATTGAGACAGGAATTTCACACTTACGGCCAAAAATTAGCAGAGTTGGAAAAAAATTCTTCCATTCAGCTGCATTGGAGAATATATGCAACTCGGCTACATTGCCTTTAACCCCTTGGCGACCTAATCCGTCCTGTGTCAAAATGAGCACTGAAAGCGGAGTTTTTCCGCTTTCAGTGCTCAAGCAGTATTGAAACGATGCTTCCATACGGAAGCATCGTTCAATACTGAAAAAAATGCCCGTCGGCATTTTGATCGCTCTGGAGAGCGATTGGAATGCCGGTTTAAAGGCACAGTGCCTTTAAAACACGGACATTACAAAAACGAGCATAGGAAGCAAATTTTTCGCTTCCTATGCTCAGTAAGTGTTTCTGATTGCCTCGCAAGTCGAGGCAATCAGGAACACACAAAAAAATGCAAGCAGATGGCGCTGCCCTTCTAAGGGCAAGAGCACAGGAGGCAGGAAGTACCTGCTTCCTGTGCTCTCTGGCTGCCACACGATTGCCTCTTCACAGAGGCAATCAGTGACTGCCAGGCACACTGACAAGCAGTGGGGATGCTCTGATGAGCACCCCCACTGACTGGTCAGATCAATATTAACCCTATATTGATCTGACCAGTTATGATCTGCCTCCCTCTCCTCACATTTTATTTTAGTGAGGGAGAGAGACAGATCAAAGTTATAAAAGTAAGAAAAAGTACAAAAATATAATAAGTACACAACACACGAATAATAAAACAATAAAAAAAAAATGTATTAAAGCAATCCCCTGCTTTTAACCCCTTCACAAATATTTATCTACCTCCCTCTCCTCACTTACATTTTTGTGAGGGAGAGACAGATCAGTATTAGTGATATAAAATAACATTTTATAAAATTGTCAGGTTTTATGAAAGTCTTTCACTGTGTATTAACCCCTTCCCTGCCATTCATCACTGTATAAGCAGTAATCTTGCACAGCAACAGTATGTTTTGCTGTCTGCACTGTTGTATGGATTAATTTATTTGTACTGTAATGTATTACAGTACTAGATAGGCTCTTCTAAGAGCTATTAACCCCTTCTTTGCTCGAGATCACTGCTTACGCACTGATTCTGAGGCCGCGGACTCAGGGTTCGATTTTGACCCTGGTCAGCTTTCTGATACATCATCTAGTGATGTATCGGTGGCTGCTGAGCCCTTGCCACAAGGAGTGATGGGTGTCTAACGTAAAAAAATATAATGGTTTGGTGGGGGTAAATTACATTGGCTGGCTTCAAAGGTATATCCCATATAGGACACGGACGCAGGTTGACTACATGTCAAAATTCCAAGTCGGAATTTTGAGATGCGCATCTCACAAATGTTGCCTTCTAGCCAAAAAACAAAGCAACAAACCTATGCATGGGTGCTATCCCTGTACTCGGGAGATGTTGCTGAACACATATTGGGTTGTTGTTTGGCAGTGACATATACCAGAATCTGTGAATTCATGCCTGAAATACAATGCATGTGGAAAAAAAACTCCCAAAAAAGTACTACCACAAACTTTTACAAAGGCTGGGGGTAGAATTAGTACATATACAGTATTAAAATACCACCATTTGAAATACCTTATGATGTCTATTTTCCAAAAATATATGGTTTGATGGCGTAAAATTAATTGGACGGCTTCAAAAATGTTCCAAATGGAACATGGGCGCAGGCTGATTACATGTCAAAATTCCAGGTTGGAATTGCGCACCCCCTAAATGTGGCCTTTTAGCCCCAAAACAAACCAACAAACCTATGCATGGGGGCTATCCCTGTACTCAGGAGATGTTGCTGAACACATATTGAGGTGTTGGTTGGCAGTGGCAAATACCAGAATCTGAAAATTCCTGCCTGAACTACAATGTGCGTGGGGAAAAAATGACATCCAAACCCTTTGACATAGGTTGCTGGTAGAATTAGCACTTGGAAAGTGTTAAAATAGCACAATTTTAAATACCCTAGGATGTCTAGTTTTCCAAAATATATGGTTTGATGGGGTAAAATACTTTGACAGGCTTCAAAAGTGTCCCAAATGGAACATGGGTGCAGGCTGATTAAATGTCAAAATTCCAAGTTGGAAATGCAGCCCCCCTTCCTAAACGTGGCCTTTTAGCCCCCAAACAACCCAACAAACCTATGCATGGGTGGTATTCCTGTACTCAGGAGATGTTGCTGAACTCATATTGGGGTGTTGTTTTGCACTGACACATAACAGGATCTGTGAATTCATGCTCGAAATACAATGTATGTGGAAACAAAACATTAAAAAATTACTAACCTAAAATTTGACAAAGGCTGGTGGTAGAATTAGTGCATGGAAAGTGTTAAAATACTACCATTTGAAATACCCTAGGGTGTCTAGTTTGCTAAAATGTATGGTTTTGTGGGGTAAAATACACATTCTGGCTTCACAAATGTCCCAAATGGAACATGGGCGCAGGTTTTCTGCATGTCTGAATTCCAAGTTGAAAAACCAAATAGCGCACCTCTCAAATGTGGCCTTTTAACCCCCAAATAATCTAACTAACCTACACATGGGTGGTATCCCTCTACTCAGGAGATGTTGCTGAACACATATTGAGGTGTTGTTTGGCACTGACACATAATAAAATCTGTGAATTCATGCCCAAAATACAATGTATGTGGAAAAAAATTACTATCCATAATATTGACATAGGCTGGTGGTAGAATTAGTGCATGGAAAGTGTTAAAATACTACCATTTGAAATACCCTAGGGTGTCTAGTTTTCAAAAATATATGGCTTTGTGGGGTAGAATACACTTTTTGGCTTAAAAAATGTCACAAATGGGACATGGGCGCAGGTTTTCTGCATGTCAGAATTCCAAGTTGGAAAACCAAAAAGCACACCTCTCAAATGTGGCCTTTTAACCCCCAAATAACCTAACCAACCTATATATGGGTGGTATCCCTGTACTCAGGAGATGTTGCTGAACACATATTGAGATGTTTGGCACTGACATATAACCGGATCTGTGAATTCATGCCCAAAATACAATGTATGTGAAAAAAATTTACTACCCAAAACATTGACATAGGCTGGTAGTATAATTATTGCATGGAAAGTATTAAAATACTACCATTTGAAATACCCTAGGGTGTCTAGTTTTAAAAAATATATGGCTTTGTGGGGTAGAATACACTTTCTGGCTTCAAAAATGTCCCAAATGGGACATGGGCGCAAGTTTTCTGCATGTCAGAATTCTAAGTTGGAAAACCAAAATGTGCACCCCCTAAATGGGGCCTTTTAGCCCCAAAACAAACCAACAAACCTATGCATGGGTGGTATCGCTGTACTCAGGAGATGTTGCTGAACACATATTGAAGTGTTATTTGGAAATACCCCTTCACATTTTAAGGTAATGTTTACCTAAATTGCAATCTATGTGAAAAATTTAAAAAAAAGTTTTTGCTGCAAACTTTGACAAAGATTGGTGGTAAAATGGCTACATGAAATGTGTCAAAATATCCCAAGTTAAATGCCCTGAGTGGTCTAGTTTTCAAAAATATGTACATGTTGGGGGTCATTCATGGATTTAGTACAGAAATCAGTGTTACAATGTCACTATCGCTAATTTTGAAAAAAGGATTTTAAAATAGCTTTGCACTTCTTATAGTTCTGGCCCTGTAACATGAATAAAAAAGCACAAAAACATAAAACATGGGCTATTTCTGAACTCAGGACATATATTATAAACTATTTAGCAGTGGTTTTTTTGTTGTCTCTTGTACATGAGTATACGATTTTTGAAATAAAAGTCATTAAAAATATTTTTTTACATTTTTTTGCCATATTTTATTATTATTTTTACATCAAATTATATGCTATTATTAAAATAATGGTATCAAAAGAAAGCCCTTCTTATAACGATAAAAACGATATATAGTTTGTGTGGGTACACTTAATGAGACAGAAATAAATTACAGCAAAACACAAACACCTCAGAAATGTTAAAACAGCCCATGTCACCAAGCGTCAGACAAGCCAAAAAAGTCATGTCACTAAGGGGTTAAGTTTGAAATTCCTCTCTCAATACCCTGCAATTCTCTATTTATTGAAAAGACCCTGTGGGCTTTATAATTTGTTGTCTGGGCTCTGATTGACCCATTCTCGTGGTATATAGTGCTTTGTACATATTAAAAATTAGGTTTTTCCCTTGTGAACAAGAAGTCACTTAGTAGTGCCTATTCTATTGTTACTACAAACAAATTAGGTTGCTCAGAAACACAATGTTAATTGTTTAATTACATGTTAATTAGTGAAATCCTAAAACTGCCAGGATTATAGCCCAGGAAGACATTGTTTATCATCCCCCAATGGGTTGCTATAGGGTTTACATGTAAGTTGTTAAGTAATTTTTTTAAATCTATTGATTAGGTATTTCAAGGTATATTTTGCTATAGTTTCCTGCTCACTGATAAAAATATCAAGAACGATCCTAATCAACCTGAAGCAAAAGAAAGGGATAATGCTGACTGATACCCACCACTTCTAAAAGAATCATTACAAATCTATGGGCTCAACTCAGTATAAATTATGTGCCCTGAATCATTACGGATGTCGGGCCAAACGATGACAAATCATGACCTGAATTTCGAGCTACCCAATAAGCCCCGATGTGAGCCCGATTAGCGCTGTAATTCAGCCAACACACCAAACCGAAAATTACCTCTGTTATCCTCATTTTATTGGGATGATAGACTGACTTCAGATTAATTTTGCTATTATAAAAACAGCCACATTGCTCCCAAAAATAAAATACATATATTTATTTTTTTTAAAAAGGATTTCGAACCATTTAAGTTCATACATTTCTACAGGCACAGATTCATATGGTACTGCTTCCTTTTGGCCCACCATCATAATTGTTGAATTGATTTGCATATGCCCTTGCAATGGTGGTAGTACTGTAAAATAATATAGAGAGATGTACATAGGTGTACACAACCCTTGTGGATACTGTCATAATATATATATATATATATATATATATATATATATATATATATACCTCCCAACATTTCCACCCAGCTAACCGAGAAACTGGGGACGGAGCTTGGGAGGTAGAGTGACAGCTCAGTTTTGCGGGTTTTAATCCCCCAACTGAACTCTACCTCTGTCCTGAAAAGATGGACAGAGAGAGAGCTCAGCAGGACAGACCCCCAAAATCCAGACTTTTGGGAGGTATGCAGGACCAGACTGGCCATCACTTTAATAATGTGTTATTTAACCCAGGACCAATTAACGTAGGGGCAGATGGAGCTGCTACTCCAGGCTCCTCCTTTAAAATAGGCCCAGCCGGCATGTCAGTTGTGATAAAACCTGTACTATGTGATCGGGGTTGTGAGCTGGTATCTGACTGTATGTATAAGTCTGTGAGGTTGTCTGGGTGGTAGATTGGCAATAGTGGGTATGCACTGGCAAGTCTGGGTGGCAGATTGGCAATCACATTTGCCAAGCCTTGGGGCAGAATGTAATATAAAAGCAAATAAAAACAAGAAATTAATTTTTTTCATAATTTTTATTAAAAATGAAAAAACCCTGTTTACATGTGAATTAAAATGTATTACAGTTTGAGTACCCCTTTTCCGAAATGCTTGAAACCAGACCTAATGCCAATTTTTTACCGGCCTGTAGGTAAAATACTGGAGGGTGGCAACCCTAAATATAGTATATCAATGCATATGCTGTATGGAGCAAATAAATCACTTACAGTGATGTAGCTGTGATGTGAGGCATTGTTGGGAACCTGCTGTTGGTACGTCAGGCCTGCTCACATGCCATTGTATTACCCTTTGTGGGCGTGGGGGAATCTGAGCATGCATGGAAAGGATATATCACAGCTTAAGGGGGCTAGACACTGAATAAAATGGGGTGCACTTGCATTCTGACAGGTGTGTGTGTGTGTAATTTGCAACTTGTGGAAATACAAAAGTTGTTTTTGTGCTTAACCCATTAGTGACAGAGTTCTATGCTGCATTTGATGTCCCTTGAAGACCAGAATTTCATTATTTTTGTCATACGTTTGCTTAACTGTGATGTCTTTCTTCATGTTCAGTACACCCGAACAAGTTATATGCCATTTTTTAAAGGACTGATAGGGCTTTCTTTTGATACTATTATTTTCATCATATGATATAATTTACTATTAAAAAATATATATGAAAATATGCCAAAACCCTCCTCTTTTTCTAACTTTGACCTGATTTTTTTTATGCAATTACAAACTGTAAAAAATAACCCATCTATATAGTTTCTAATATTTGTCCTGAGTTTAGAAATACCAATGTTTCCATGTTTTTCTGTTTTTTTCCCCCAAGTAATATGTCAATATTCTATACTAGCGTTTTTTTTGTTTCCTAACCATTTTCTCCTACAGTGACCTTTTGACCCCAACCGTAACCCTAAATTTAACCCTAACCCTAAATCTACCCCAACCCCTTAATCTAACCCTTGTACTAATCCTAATTCTCACCCTAACCCACCTGTAACCCTAACCCTAATTGTAATCCCAACCCTAAATCTAGGGTTAATAGATCTAGGGTTAGATTTCTCCTTTCGTTTATTTAATTATTTCAGAGCGACGGAAGAGGTTTTTTTTCTATCACTTCCGTCGCTCTGCCGGGCAAGCCGTATTGGAGGAGCATGCACCTCTTCAATACAGCACCCACGATCACCGGGTGATCATGATGCCCTGTACAGGGCAGAGAAGGGTGTTGCATGATGCCTCGAACGAAGGCACACTCAAGGGCTGCTTCGGATACGAAGCAGCCTCTGAGAATAACTCAGGACGTATATATACGTCCTCAACCATACTTTTCAGGAAGTATATATCCGTCCATTTCTGTTAAGGGGTTAAAGTACCCTTTTAACCCCTTCACGACAATGGACGTGTCAGGCACTGCCTATTGCCTATTGTCGAGGCAATAGCCAGCACCAAAATGTTCTCTCTGGGGCACCCACGATCACCCCACGGAGCGATCGTGGGCACCATATTGACGGAGCAGCATGCTCCGTCAATATGGCTATGCCCTCTTGTGGTCAGAGTTTCGGAAGTTAAAGAAAATTCGATTCCGTCTCTCTGAATATGTTGCTTGACTGCCCCTAGAGGCAGCAAGCAACATTGCAATGTTAAAAAAAAAAAAAGATTTAATTAGCTTAAAACTGGTATTATGGTTAGATTAGCCTGTAGGGTTAAAATTTTAATAATTTTTAGCATAAGGGAAAGGGTTAAAATTTAATTAAAATTAAAATATATTAAGGGATAGCATAAGGGTTAGCGTTGGGGTTAAATTTAGTGTTAGGGTTAAATTTACTGTTTGGGTTGGGGTCAAAAGGTCAATATAGAAAAAAACAACTATTTTCGGGTTTTGCCCCATAACTCGCAAAAAAATACAGAAAAATAGCGAAATATGCGTATTTCTGAATTGGGGGCAACATTCATAAACTATTTAGATGGAGTCTTTTTTAATAATTGCATTTGTATCAATTATATTTTAGGTCAAAGTAAGAAAAAGTGTTTGTTTTTTTACATTTTTCATCATATTTGATGATTTGTTTTGTAGTAAATTATAATGATATGATGAACATATTGGTATCTAATGACGATAAAAACAACATATAATTTGTGTGGGTACAGTATGAGAGAAAGAAGAAAATTACAGCTAAACACAAACACCCCAGAAATGTCAAAACAGCCATTGTCACCATGGGAAAGTCAAGGTAAAAATGTCTTGTCACTAAGGGGTTTAGTAAGCAGGGCTTAGTTTCTAAGTGAGTTTTTTTTAACCAAATTTTTTCATTAAGCTAAAGTTGTTTTTGTGCTTAGAGTACCCTTTTAATTAAGCAGAGCTTAGTTTCTAAGTGAGAGATTTTTTACACATATTCTACATCTCTAAAAAACAACTAAATAGTCAAAGATTTGTTATTGTTTTGAATCTTTCATTAAAAATATCGCACTTCATAAATTGCATTATGTTGTGTTTCATTTATTATCAAATATTTATATAATGCCAAGTGATTCATTACAGTGACTGAAGAATGTTAAATATAACTAATAGACAGCAAGACACCAGTATATTATATTTGTCATAACTGTCCATTTGGTTTAACAAAAAAATAAAATAAAAATGGGCTGCTCAGTCTTAAATGCTCGGGCCTATTTTTTGTCCTACTCCGGGCCTGGATGTAAATGTGAGACCTGAATGTCTGCTATAGCAGAGTAACGAACCATATATATTGTGCCCAAAATATACAAACACATATAAAAAACATACATATAATTTAAAAATATATAATATTAAAAAACAATAATGTTTGTGGATGCACTTACTAGACAAAAATGTCTCAGCCGAAACAGTAAAAGAAGAGAGCGCTCAATATTAGAAACATTTTTGTTTGCTATGCTTTACAGGTGATGTCAAGTCAACATGTAGCACAGGTCATGTTAAGGACATCAATACCAGGTATATAGCTGTATATCGCCCCCTGCTGTTTTTTTTTCTCTCCTAATGCAATACACTATGATCAACTGAAATTTCTTTCTTTTTCTGCAGCATAGTGCTAAGACAAGTGCTCCATTTTTTTGTATTTACTTAGCTTTTTGGGTGAGCAAATATCCACATATAGTCAGGGCCGGCGCCACTGTAAGGTCTGCTAAGGGCGCCAGCCCTGGGGGAAAAAAAAAAGCTGATAGGGGCAGTGGCTGGGGAGATGATCTCCCCTCACCAGCCCTCTACACGGCCGCTGTGGAGCAGCCTGGGAGAAAGCGGATCTCACTGGGTGCGAAGTCTGCCCCCTCCCCTTGAAGCAGAGCAGCATGAGCTCTGTGCAACACAGAGCTCAGTAAGTGTTGCCTGCGATCTCCATGTTTAGAGATAATGCTGGGCATCGGATTTCCCCCAGGGCTGGCGCCCCAAGTCGTTGCGTTGGGGGGGGGGGGTTGAGAGAGAACAGGGGAGGGGGGAGAGAGAGAACCGGGGAGGGGGGGGGGGAGAGAGAGAGAACAGGGGAGGGTGGGAGAATGAGAACAGGGGAGGGGGAGAAAGAGGGGAGGGGGATAAAGAGAACAGGGGAGGGGTGGAAGGGGAAAGAACAGAGAGACGGGGTGGAAGGGGAGAGAACAGAGGAGGGGGAGAATACAGAAATGGGGGAGAGGAAGAGGGGGAGAAAACAGAAATGAGGGGAGAGGAAGAGGTGGAGAGAACAGAGATGGGGGTAGGAGGAGGAGAGAATAAAGATGGGGGAGAGAACAGAGATGGGGGTAGGAGGGGAAGAGAACAGAGATGGGGGGAGGAGGGGTTGAGAACAGATGGGGGAGAGGGAGAGAACAGATGTGGGAGAGGGAGAGAACAGAAGAGGGGAGAAAACAGATGAGGGGTGGGAGAACAGAGATTGGGGGGAGGGAAAGAGATATGGGGAGAGGGAGGATAGATAAGGGATATGGGGAGAGTCATGGGATTGGGGGGCACCAAAAAGCACTTTCGTCTGTGTATCAAAAAATCCTTCCGTCGGCCCTGCATATAGTCCAAACAGTTGCTCATCATGTAATTACCAGAGGAAGTAAATGTTCCATAACTTTTATCCCCTCAGTGACAGGACTGTTTTAAAATGTTGTACCCTTTGTGATAATGGCTGTTTTAGCAATACAAGAATGAGCTTGCTCATATATATAGTGAGTACCAAACCAGGGTGGTAACCCCAAATGGAGGACTCCTATCACATTATATGCACTGAACAGCCAAAAAATTGCTGTCGCGAAATGGATTTGAAGATCCACTGTGACAAGGGTTCTTGGAGGACCCTGGGGGCCAGAAGACTCCCTGTAGACTATGGACCGTGTCTGTTTATGTATTAGTTTGGGGGTACACACTTTGGGGGCACCAATGGAACACTTTTTTTTATTATTTATAGATCTTTATTAATCGTATCAAAAAGACAAACAACATGAGGGGAATATCACTACACGTATAACAAAAGAAAGAAATATGAACAACATACAGGAAAAAAAAACATCAACACACATACAAATCAAGAGAATTGGTCAAATTATCACATCGATCCTCAGAATATAGTATTACTCCCAGAAAACAAATTATATATGGGATCGGTTAACATTAAATTATTAGGCAACTAGGGGGGTAGCCAAATGCCTTCACTCAACGCACAGGGGGTATGCACTCTTGATACTTAGGTTCCAAATTGACCAAATACTGTCATACAGGTCCCGTTTTGCCCCAAAGAATACTCTCTCTGCACCCGCTTGAAAATCAATCTGAGTAAAGATCTCTGTCCTGGAGGGGACTGTTGATTTTTCCAAGATCTCGCGATACATAATTTAATTGCTAAAAAAATATTTATTAATAAATATTTCTGGTGTAGCTCCAAATCAGGAAACCCAATATGAAACAGGAAAGACTGAACAGTCAAATCTATATAACGACCTGCAACCACCTGTGCAATGTTCGCCAGTTTATCCTTGATTGGGGCTAAGAGTGTACATTGCCACCAGATGTGAGCCTGTGAGCCTATCTCCGAGTGGCAACGCCAGAATGTGTTGTTCCAATTCTTATTATATTTTGCGAGGGGCACAGGCACAATGTACCACCTAAATATCAATTTGCAATACTGTTCTTGCATTTTTAAACAATGGATCGCTTTCCGTGTGATCCGCCAGGCCGCACACCAATCTTGGTAAGTATATGTAAATCCTAGCTCTCTCTCCCATAAGTTTATTGGTTTAACTTTCTCTACAATTAAATGTTCTGAGAGTATTCTTTTAGTTTTCAAAAATAGTTTTTTAGGAGTCGTAAAGGTCAGGAAGTTATCCCATTGATCGGGCTCAGTTGGAGGATTTGATGCAAGGAAATGTCTGACTCTAATATAAGTAAACAGTTCTAGATCTGAAAGATTATAAATCCTCTGCAGCTCAGGGGATGAAATTATGTTATCTTCCACATACAGATCCCCTAGTGTTTTAATCCCATTGTTAGACCAGGTAGTCAGCTTTATATTGGCTATATACCATGGTATAACCTCAATTGGGGTAGCCTTGGACGGGGAGATCTGGATATTGAACCTTCTTCTCATTGAATATAAAGACGAAATTAGGTTACCAATTATTAGACCCATTGTATCCAGTTTCCCATATTGTGTAGGTGTCACCCATAGGAGCATAAAAGGATCCAGATGATTACTCCTATACTTCTCTATGCTCAGCCAGTTTGGATTACTCAATCTACTTGTATTCCAAGATATTATGTGGGCCAGTTGTGAAATATCGTTCAACTGATATGGGTTAGGATATCCCAGGCCACCCTTATCTATGTCCCTCATTAATATTTGTCTGGAGATCCTGCATCTTCCATCCACCCATACATATGAGGCAAATAGATCCAGATCCAGATCTCTAAGATGCATTCGCGGCACCATTAAAGGTATGGCCCTGAGAAGGAACAAGACTTTTGGAACTACATAGGACTTCAAAATGCTAATTCGGTCCATCCATGATAATTCTACGCCTTTCCAGCGCGCAAACATTGATCTAAGTTGTTTTTTTAATATAGTGTAGTTCAAGTCCACTATCTGGTCTATCTCTGGGCAAAAAACAATGCCCAAATAATCAATGTATTCAGGGAGACCCTTTTTGTATCCGATAGTTTCCAATATATCCAATTGTGCCAAGCTTAAATATTGGGGTATAATCTGTGTTTTAGAGATTTTTATTTTGTAATTCGAAAAGTGACCACAATTTTGTATTTCCTTCAACAGGGCTGGGATAGACTCCAAGGGAGTGGACAGAGACAGTAATATATCATCGGCATATAGGATGATGGTATGCGTCTGGGGACCAATCTCTATACCTCTTATAAGTGTGATTTTCCTAATTGATACAGCAAAGGGTTCCGTGGCTAATGCGTAAAGCAGAGGGGCTAGAGGACAACCCTGGCGTGTACCATTAAGAATTGGTCTCGGCATCTAAGGCCAGAAGGACAGAGGGGACTTCTTCCAGATGGATTTCTTCTAAGAAATTAAGGACTCTTCGGGTGTTGGACTCTGTGGATCCTCCTGGCATAAATCCCACTTGATCCCGGTGAATCAAACCCAATACAACCAGTTTCAATCTCTGAGCCAAAATTTTTGAATAGATTTTTATATCAAGATTGATTAAAGAGATTGGTCTATAGTTCGTAACCATAGATGGATCCTTGTCTGGTTTTGCAATGGGGGAAATGTTGGCAACCATCATTTCTGTAGGAAAGCTTACATCTGCATCAATTTAGTTATACACACGTCGGAGGATCGGGGAGATCACCGGGCTCAAGATTTTATAAAAGATGGCTGTAAACCCAACTGGGCCAGGAGCCTTAGCCTCTTTTAGATCGTTAATTGATGTAGCAATCTCCAATTTTGAGAGAGTCTGATTGAGCATGTTCAAATTCTCAGGGGATATCTGGGGGGATCAAGTCCATCCAGGAATCCCATCATCTCTTGTGGTGTAGCTCGTTGTTCCCCTAAATTATATAGGGTTTTATAGTATTCCCTTAAGGCAGAGCCAATCTGGGTCGGGGTTATACAGGTCTTCCCATGGAAATTAATTGTCTTGATCCTAGATGCTTGGTTCATAAACTTCAACTTCCTAGTTAAGTCCTTCCCCACTCTGCTATTACTATGATACCATGGTTGTTTCAGACGGAGTAAAGTTGCATCTGTTTTTTTCCCTAAGTTTCGCCTTGATGGAATTCCTTGTGGAGTCGATCTCCGCCAGAGTCCCCGGAGTTGGGTCCAATTTATGTAATCTCTCTTGTCGAGCAAGCAAAATGTATCGATCAGGTAGGCCTTTCCCACTTAATTTATTTCTCCAAGTCCCATGCTTTATGAGGTGACCTCTTAGATAACTCTTCATCGCACACCACATGGTAAATTCAGATACCTCTCCATTGTCATTATTCTCCAAATACAGTTTCGCCTGTTCAACTAGGTCCGCCTTACTCTCCTCGGAGGATAACAGAGACTCATTTAGTCTCCAGTTTCGTCGTGTCTTATATATAGGGTCATCTTTTAAGTTTATGTACATGGGGGCATGATCTGACCAAGAGATGCTGCCCATCCTCGAGCTGGAACACCTCTAGAGGGTGGGCCCCATCCTTAGAAAATAGTCTATGCGGGAGTATGAGGTGTGTGCTGCTGAGTAAAAGGAAAAGTGCTGCTCATCAGGATGCAGGGTTCTCCACACATCACAGAGGCCATTCCTATGTAAAGTGTCGGAAAAACGATCCGCCCTTGACTTCAAACGAGGGTCCCTCCTACCAGAACTTGCAGATTTTCTATCATTATTAACATTAACTATACAATTCAGATCGCCCCCTATAACACATATTACTTTATTTAATTATTCGACCGTCTCAACCGCGGAATCTAGAAATCTTATCGTCCTATCTGAAGGAGCATACAAATTACAGAGAGTATATTCTGTGTCATTTATACGACAGACCAGTGTTAAACGTCTTCCCTCTTGATCAGACCCACGATGAATATATTCAAAGTTTATTTTAGCAGAGATAATTAACGCTACACCACGTTTTTTTCCCCCTTGAAGCGAGGATACATATATGTGTGGAAATCTGCAATATTTCCATAGATTAGGCTGATCAGCCCTCCAGTGGGTCTCCTGAATAAATGCCACATCTATTGCTTCAGTTATTAAAGTACCATAGAGGAATGCTCTTTTATATGGAGAGTTAAGCCCCTGTGCATTGAGTGTAACAAATCTAAAGGACATAGAAGATCCATGACCAGGGCCGGACTGGGAACAAAAACCAGCCCTGGAAAAAATTTGTATACCAGCCCCATAGCATAATATAATACATATTTCTGTACTGTCTCTCTCTCATTTCTGGAGAGTCTCTCTCTCTCGCATTTCGGTAGCGTCTCTCTCGCATTTCTGTACCATCTCTCTCTCGCATATCTGTAACGTCTCTCTCTCTCTCTCTCGCATATCTGTAGCGTCTCTCTCTCTCTCCTTTCTGTAGGGTCTCTCTCTGTCCTTTCTGTAGCATCTCTCTCTGTCCTTTCTGTAGCGTCTCTCTGTCCTTTCTGTAGCATCTCTCTCTCTGTCCTTTCTGTAGCGTCTCTCTCTCTGTCCTTTCAGTAGTGTCTCTCTCCCCCCCTTCCCCCTTAGTGGCTTTTCCCCCCTTCCCCCTGTAGTGTCTCTCTTCCCTCCCTTCTCCCTGTAGTGTCTTTCTTACCCCCTTCCCCCTGTAGTGTCTTTCTACCCCCTTCCCCTGTATTGTCTTTCTCCCCCCTTCCCCCTGTAGTGTCTTTCACCCCCCTTCCCCCAGTAATGTCTTTCACCCCATCCTCCCAGTAGTGTCTTTCACCCCACCCCCCTAGTACTGTCTTTCACCCCATCCCCCCTGTAGTGCCAGGATTTTGCCCCTCAATATGCCAGGATTTTGCCACTCTATTGCCACTTAATATGCCAGGATATTGCCATTTAATATGCCAGGATACTGCCACTTAATATGGCAGGATATAGCCATTTAATATGCCAGGATATATCCATTTAATATGCCAGGATATTGCCAATTAATATGCCAGGATATTGCCAATTAATATTCCAGGATATAGCCAATTAAAATGCCAGGATATTGCCACTTAATGTGCCAGGATATTGCCATTTAATATGCCAAGATATTGCCAATTAATATGCAAGGATATTGCCATTTAATATGCCAGGATATGGCCACTTAATATACCAGGATATTTCCAATTAATATGCCAGGATATTGCCAATTAATATGCCAGGATAATGCCAATTAATATGCCAGGATATTGCCAATTAATATGCCAGGATAATGCCAATTAATATGCCAGGGTAATGCTGCTTAATATGCCAGGATATTGCCAATTAACATGCCAGGGTAGAGCCACTTAATATGCCAGGATACTGCCAATTAATATGCCAGGATGATGCCAATTAATATGCCAGGGTATTGCCAATTAATATGCCAGGATATAGCCAATTAATATACCAGGATATTGCCAATTAATATGCCAGGATAATGCCAATTAATATGCCAGGGTATTGCCACTTAATATGCCAGGATTCTGCCACTTAATATGCCAGAGTAGTGCCAATTAATATGCCAGGGTATAGCCACTTAATATGCCAGGATATTGCCATTTAATAAGCAAGGATTTTGACCCTCAATATGCCAGGATTTTGCCCTTCAGTATGCTCGTTATGCCACCCTCTTCCCCCCCTTCCCCAGCCAGTACTTACCTCCTTGCTGCTGTCTCCCGGTGCAGGTCCGTGGCTGTGAGGGAAGCGTTGTGCGCTCCCCTCACAGCTTCAATAAAGTTTGTTGAAAAAAAAGCCATTACATGGCTATTGGCTTTCTATAAACCGAAATTGAGTCCCCATTCATACGAATAGGTCAATTGGCATTTTAGTGGCCAAAAGTTTGGGTCCCCATTGACTTCAATGGGGTTCGGGGTCAAGTTCGAGCCCGAACCCATTTTTTTTTTTCCGAAGTTCAGCCGAACCCGCCGAACCCGAACATCCAGGTGTCCGCTCAACTCTAGTTATAAGTTTGATTGAAATAGCTTTTGATTTCAGTAAATATGCTGCAAACACAACAAATGACAATTTTCAGTTCTTTACAACCTATAAAGTGTTTTGAAACTAACTGTGCGTAATAATTTGGAACAGTGCATTGTAAGTTTTTTATGTTTAAAAAAAATACTGTTATCATTAGGAGGTTTGTTCGAATTTAAATTGTACTCTTAATAGTTGATAACATGAGAATTATGCTGACTGTTATTTACATCAATTATTTAGGTAAATGAGAAAAATATCATTTGCATAATAATTTGGAACGGGGTGGATATGGATAACATTTATATTGTCTCTGTCAAATTTCTAACAAACTAAAAATGGTAAATGTATATTATATTTTATATGCTATTTTGTCGTACTTTAGCCAATAAAATTTTAATTAAAAAAATGGTAGATCATTTTACTGTTATGCAGGAACTACATTTCCCATGATTTTGCAGTGGAAGAAGCTACAATCGCGCACACTATTCACTAGTCAGCAATGCAATTTGAATGTAATATTCATAGAGTCCCTAGCAAGTCTCCCCCCCCCCCCCCCAAAAAAAAAACCCCACCAAAAAAGTTCACTTCAGTTAACTATTGAGTCTGAGTAAAAAAAAAGTTAATTTGTATATTACAATATTATAATACTGCATAAAATTATATGGTATGAAAATGTATTAAGCCTGTTCTCTGTGATTGACCAAATTGTGCCCCTGCGGAAGTCCTATTGGATGAAACGCGTAGGGCAGTACTCCAAACCTTTTAAGTTTGGACGGAGCTGTTGGGAATCTTCCCCTCCCTTATGCCAGAACATCAGGTAAAAACGCCATACTATCATATATAAACGCTGTTTGTGTGGTCAAGGAAGCCAAGACAGAAGCACCCTATAACATCTTTGTGGAGCTCTGACGAAAACGACAATTGTGCCAATCTCATTGCAGTGTCCAGGGAGGGTGAGATCACCACAGCCTCGGGGCTATTGTTTTTAAAGTGCTGTATTTTATGCATTTTACCATAAATGCAAGTCGTTTGTGAGCTGGTTCACTCAATACATTTTCATACCATATAATTTTAAGCAGTATTATACTATTGTTCCTTTTATATGTCTTTTTCTTATATGTGAGTTCCACTACCACAACCAAACCATTTCCTCCTGCCTTCTTTTCTACTGTGTACCTTGGGAGCTTGGAGATCCCTCAGGCAGAGGATATAATACGATTTTAAAGGGGAAGTGTAACGAGAAGGCTCAGTAGCCAGATGTTATTTCTTGTTTGCGGGTTCAAAATCTTCTCAGCCCTGAATCTTTCGCAATCGATTGTCAGCTCCCTGGTCAACACCCTTAGTAATACGGTATTTATTGCAATTACCAGAAGTAGACACGGCTACCAAGGATTTCACAGTAAGAGGAGTTTATTAAAAACAAGACAGCTCATTTATACAGTAAAACATGTATTAAACAAAGGATAATACAATGAAACCTGGTGCAAGTCTGGGGGGGAAACAAAAGAGAATACACTAGGAAAAGTAGCAACCAATCGGGGATGAGGCCAGAGTTAGGTCCCTTTAATCCTTTTAACTTTGGGGACCTTTAAACTCCTGGCCAATGAAATGGGTGCCTACCTTTTCCCCTTGGTCTGGAGGGTCTGGCACCAGGTGGCAGGTAAAACATGGTGATCTGCCCTTTTGGGGGCGGGGGGGGGGGGGTGTATTAAAACTGGGGAAACATGGGGACACACTGGCTATTACATTCAAAGTTTAACACTCTCAGAGTCACGGTGGTTCGTGACAGGACGTATTGTTTCGTTTTGTGACTTTTTTGTTGACTGCAATATCACTGTCTGTCTGTGTATGTGACTGTGTCAGTGTATGTGTGTATATACATGACTGTTTCATTGTGTGTGTTTATGATTGTGTGACTGTGTGTGATGTCAGGCGCCTAGATTTTTGTGCTGGCTCCTAAAACTAAAATAAATTTGTCAAGCCCTAATGTAACAAGGGCCAGCGCTAACTATGGGCAATGAAGTTGACGGCCTAGGGTGCAGATCTGCTGGGGGCGCTCTGTCAGAGCTGCACACTAAGCAGCTACAATCTGCGAAGTGTGGCATAGCGCCGCTGAACTTTTTTTTCCAGCAAGCCACATCCACTGGTAAAAAAAAAAAGTAAAAAAAAATCATTGCCACTGGATATGACAGTATGTCATAGTGGGTGGCTGTGTTTCCCTCCCTCTGTGCAGAAGGGAAGACTGCACGGAGGAGACGGCAGGGGACATGGAGCAGCAGGAGGTGAAAACTTGGGAAGGGGGGAGAAGGGTGGTTTATTCATGGGCAAATTTACTGTGGCATATTAATGGCAAAAGTATAACTGGCATATTAATGGAAAAATAATACTGGCATATTAATAAGCAAACTGGCATATTTAATGGACAATCGGTAGCATATTTTAAAAGGCAAACTGGCTGTTGCATATGTTAATGACAAAGTGACTGTTGCATGTTAATTGGTACCTGACAGTTTTTTCTTTAATTAGCAAAGTGATGCTGTGGCATGTTCTGTGGGGCAAAATAACAGGTACTATGGGGAAAGTGACACTGTGGCCTGTTCTGTAGGGGCAATTTTTTAGGAAATTTTGATTGCTCTTAGATACTTACATTTTAATGCATCCATTAATATAATTATTTAACCTTAATATGCATTTAAATCTTTGATGTCCCAGGTGTGGTATAAGTAGGCGGGGCGGCAAAACAAGGTTTTTCGTCTAGGGTGGCAAAAATCCTTCCACCGACCCTGAATGTAACACATCTGATTATATAGAAAAGTACTTATTCATACAGAGAGAATGTTCATGATACATATTCCCAGTAGGAAGGTACAGACATTTACATTTACCATAAATATATATAAGAGATATTACATAAGATATTTACTTTGCTGCAAGCCTTTTCAGCTGATTTTTCACCTGAGCACCGAGGATCAAGTAAACGGCAGCTTCTAACTTATTTTTCTCGCCAGGAGGATTTGAGCCTCTCGGATCCTATTCTGTGGAGGATCAATTTCTTTATTTTATTTCATTTACATTTAAACCTAATTGCATATTTTTGCTATCAGAAACTCTAAAGCGTCTACTCAATAAAGAGATAATTGCATGGAATTGGAATGGGAAATTCAAACCTCAGGCCAAAGTAGGAAAATTCTCCCTTTCGGCTTCATTGTAGAATTTTTCCAACTTAGGTACATTGGTCTAGAGTTTGAAATCCCATCTCATCTCCATAAAATGCCCTCTTTATTTAGTAGACCAGGGGTAGGCAACCTGCAGTGCTCCAAATGTTGGAGGACTACATTTCCCATACTCCTTTGTCAGCTCTTAGCTGAAAGAGCATTATGGGAGATGAAGTTCATCAGCAGCTGGAAGACTGCAGGTTGCCTACCCCCTATTAAAAGCTGTGGCCATATATTTTTTCAAAAATTGGTGTCTGTCATTATTGAGGGTACTTGGGGAGCATTAGCCCAGATATTGACGATGCCCATGTCATGAGGAAATGGTTTTAAATCAGGTTTTGGACACACTTTTTCTGAAAAACAAAATCATCATTGAGTTCTAGGTGTAAAATGGATCAGGCCAGCTGGTCTGCTCTGACACCTGCGTTTATGTGTCACAATAAATAATCCAGATAACATCGCTGCACTGATAATGCTATAGTGATTCACAGGGGTTGGGTCATCCACTGCCTATCATATCTTAATCAGATCTGCACTAGAACAAGAATTGAATTCTAAACAGCCCAGTGATCCAAACACACTGGTACTGCTATTTGTGATCTTTGTAAATCTTTAATGTAAGTCTCACCCTGTGAATTCTCAATGGATTTTTTTTTTCATGGAGTTCTAGGTTCTAGACTCCAGACCTAAATCTGGCATTGGAAAGCTTCACCTGAAGCTAAATGAGAATGAAATGCGTGTGGAGTTTAAAAAAAATACTTATACAGGTGTATACCCTATTATTTTCACAGTCCAACTAGTTCTTCATACATTATGTGATCTACTGTTATTTTTATCTTTCTGTTTTTATCTTTTTCCTTCATTTCTCATCTAATCTCTTAAATTCCATATAATTTGGAAATACATCTGTGTCTCTATATAAAGATTGTACGTTCCCTTCCATTTTTATATGTTCCCCTTGTTTGTATGTTATAATCAGTTTAATGGAGCACTCCGATAAAATTGCATACTGTGTTTCCATAAATTTCTCATTTTTCCTGCAGATCAGGGGACTTTCTTCATTCTCACACCATATGGTATTATCCAAGGTACATATTTTCAAGCATAATTTTAGTCCTTTACTCAACAATTTCTCCATGTCCATAAACAAGTAATTTGTATCATCATAATTGTGTTCATCAGTTAAATCATCCATATTCATATTTCCTAAAACTTACTTGTCTTTGTAAATGGCATGGATATAAACAGAAGGATGAGCTCCAAAATGCTATTCTTTTGTCTACTTTGAATATTATAATATTAATCCTTATGCTAGTATACAGATATTATGTCCACATGCAGTATTAACGTTGATCTGACTGCAATGCTACTGTTAAATAAATGCAAGGTAAGGGGAGATATTCATAGCCTTGGAGATCTTCCACAAATGGGAGTTATTTATAAATAATTAAAGTTCTCAAAATAGAAAATCGTATTTGTGACTCTTAGATTCCGTAAGGGTAAGAAACTTAATAAAAAAAAAAAAAAAAATAGACCTCTCCCTCCCCCGTCCCCCTGCTCACCCGGGCTCCACTCAGGGTCGATGGACCATCTCTCAGTTATTGTTAAATGTTTGTGTAACTATATCTTTGACGTTCCGGATTTAAGGGCAAAAGAAACATATATACATAGATTTGTTACAACAATATACTTCATTTTCATTTTCTTAAGTTCAAGTTATAACATCCTAACAAATTGTCCTAGAATCAGGTTAACGTATTGTCTATATGTGATGTCAAATATTTATGTTGTGCAATTTTATCTAACTTGTATTTTGTATTTTTGATAATATCCCATGATGAGTTCTGTAAGATAGTGCTGATGGCAAAAGTGTGCCATCACTAACTATGATGAGAGATAAGGCTGGGGCAGTACTGCTTAAACTTTGTCACCCCATTGGCTGAAAATGATGGATTCCATGGTGCTCATATGGCTTTCTGAGAACAGTAGGATCTTCACTGTTTTCTGAATGTCAGGGCCTTTTCGAGGTCAGGTAGGGGTTTCAGTGCAGGGATAGATGAGGAGTCGGGTTACATGTTATTCTTCATTGTGCAAGGTTGAGAACAGATATTGAAACAAAGAAATAAGGATTGGAATAAGTACTGTAGTAATGTATAGTCAAAGGACTTTCGCAGGGACTGTTCAAAAAGGTAGGAGTTAGATGCATTTTTGGCCGAAAATAGCATTTTCGTCCATTCGTCCGAAAAACGAATAACGAAAATGCTAAACTAACGAAAGCCGAATGAACGAATGGTTAATAAACGAAAATCATTCATCCATTCGTGCTATTGGCATTCTATAAACCGAAATAGAGTGAGTTTATAGAATACCAATAGCATTACATACATTCCATAAACCGACATCATGAACGACTTTCGGTTTATGGAATGTATGTAATGCTATTGGTATTCTATAAACCGACTCTATATTGGTTTATAGAAAGCCAATAGCATTACATACATTGCATAAACTGAAAGTCTATAAACCGAAAGAGAGTTGGTTTATAGACTTTCGGTTTATGGAATGTATGTAATGCTATTGGCTTTCTATAAACCGATATAGAGTCGGTTTATAGAACCCAAAAGAGAGGTTAAAATAGGTCAATTCGTACGAATGAATAAAACGAAACGAAAATAATTAACAAATTTCGTCTGAAACGAATGCAGTAATGAACGAAATTCGTTTTGGACGAAATAAATAACATTATCGTCCGAATGGACGAAAACGAAACGAAAATTTTAGTTTTGCACATGTCTAGTAGGAGTTGAGAGAGAAAAACAAGGCCTTAGGTAAGGGTGACGCCTGAGAATGGTAACTAAGCAGGAAAACCCTAGAGGGGGCTAGCAGAGAGAGCCAGTCACCGATGAGATGGCTGCCTGCTTCGTATGGAAACATGGCAGCTGTCAGTCAGAGGACAAAACTGGCGTGTACTATCAAATGTACACCCCAGTTTATCCTCACACTAGCAACAACTAACTATTCAATTGTGCTTTTATATTAGAAGCACAAGTGAAATATAAAGTTTAGTGTTTCTTTAACATATCTAAAAAAAATAAAAAAATTTGCTGGTAGAGGAACTGGCTGGAGGGGTCAGAGGAAGATCCAGGGAGGGGGGCGGACCTCACCGGGTGCAGGGTGAAGGTCCGCCCCCATCGTGTGAAGCAACTGCTTCACTGGAGAGCATTGCGCTCACGCACTCCCCGTGCATAGTGATGATTTAGGGCATTGGAAATATGATTCCCTGCATCATCACTACGTGCAAGGAGCGTGTAGATATGGGGAGAGAGAACATATATGGGTGGGGGGGGGGGGTGGAGAGACAGACATAGGGGGTGAGGAGAGGAGAGAGACAGACAAGGGAAGGGAGAGAAAAGAGACAGACAAGGAAAGAGACAGGGAAGGGAGATGAGAGAGCTAGACATGAGGCCGCAGAGACCAGGAGACAGTGCATCTTTTACGTGTAATGCTGCTTATATGACATGTTTGATCTTAAGTAAAGATAATTGTATACTTCTTTTTACACTGATATGCCATTTATTATTTATACTATGATAAAGGTGTATTGAAATATTTAATCTTAAGAAAAGTATTATAAACAAAATGTAAAAAATATGTTTAGAAGAGATGTGGACAGATGAAGTCCTAAACAAGACTAACAACATAAATAACCTACCTCGAGAATAAACTAAGACAATTGTATAACTTGTATTCATTACACTTTATGAGGACATATGTTAAAGTCCCAATTGTATTAGAAATAAGTACTTGACAAATAACGTTTGGGACTAAAAAGATGTCTTAATATCAGTTGCCCCAGGGAAGCCAGCATAAATGCTTTAAAATCAGTCCCTAAAGTCCAATATCAATACAGTAAAATCATTACACAAAGATATACAGTAAAACTGTACTGCACAGTTATCATCACAAAGCTTTTATAAGAATAAATGTAAGAACAGACAAACGAAGGTTGCATTCATTAACGCAAATGTAACGGGGGGGAAAAAAATCTAAAATTGTATTGAATTTAGTTTTTTTTCTTCTCTTCAGGCAAACAATGCTATTTTTGGAGAACAAAATTATAGAGTGTTGTAAAGGTATAAACCCAGTGGTCCCAAATTGCTATGTAAATTAGTGTAAAAATCACAGCTGCACCCCACATCAGGAATAGCTCTCAAATTTAACCATTTCACTCCGTATTTCTCAAGACAAATGCAGTTCCCACAAGCTGTGCCTGTATATATATCTAGTGCTGTTATTTACCACTGATGAACAAAATATATTATGGAAAGAAGTGACTTAAGTGTTTAAGGGAAAAGATACTTGGAATAAAAGAAAAAGTGTTACGCATAAAATAAAAATAAAGAAAATATTATCGAAATGCTTGTTGAAGTCTCAATTGAGTACATAAAACAGAAAAAACATAAAGCATAAACATGTCTGTACAACATAACTTCCACCCATCGCGTCAATTCCGCCCTTGGTGTGTAACGGTTCTTCTATTTTCTTGATTTTACCTATACAATGCTCCGATTTGCTCCATATTTGTCATCTATCTTGTGAATACTTCTGGTAGGAGGCGGGGTATCTATTTATTCGATATAAAAATACTGCACTATGGATTTTGTGTGCGCTTATATTTTTTAGATGTGTTTCCAACTGTATAAATAAAAATACTAGCAAAAAAATTAATAAAAACACCCAACGGTAAAATCATCTCAAAACGCTGAAATGATAGGTAGAAGGGTTGAACTTGATGGACTTGTGTCTTTTTTCAACCTAAATTACTATGTTACTATGTTACTATGTTCTCTGTATCTATTCTTTACCACCTGCTCTTCACCCTTTCGCCCTGTTCCATTTTCCTTTAAATCAATGCACATAACACAAAATTTTGTACGATTTTATTGCTTGTTTTAACTAACTGTTGATCATATTATTATTGGATGTTCATGACTAAAAGGAAAATTATATATTTAATATCCAAATAAATAATTGTTTAAAAAAGTGTTCCCTTCTCCCAAGTAAGCCGGATGCAGTTGGGAGGCTGGCATGCACTGACAGCCCTTGCACAGCCAATCAGAGATGGGGCACACCCGGCTTGTCTGGTCAGGGTCTATATGGAGCAACTATCTCTCTCTGCTAGTGCTAACAGTTACTGAATAGACCAGGCGGCTTTCTTCCCAGGGAAGCATGACAGTTTCCCATCAGAGGAGAAGCGGGCATGTACTATAAATGTACAAGCCAGTTCATAGTAGGGGCACTATGTTTTTCACTTGTGCTTCTACATTAGAAAGTGTTCCTTTAAATACATGAAAATGTGCATTGTATTCCTTGGTTAGTTTGTATGGACTAAAAGCCTTTGATTGTGTTAGAGATGAGTTTCCTTTATTGTTTTCTAGCGTGGTACCATCTTAAAACCTGACAACCTGGTAAACAGGTAAAGTTAAGAACGGGGGAGGGTGTTAGTTGGGGATGGACATGTTTAAATGTAAAATTTTAACACATCTTCTTACTACAGTTATTTACACTTTTATAATGTCCTTTGTTTTGGGTTTACTATAATTTTTTTTTTTTTTTTACTTACTATTATTAGACATCCTTTGCTAGAAAATGTTTACTACCTGTGAGAAAGAGATTGAACAACTTTTTTGTGCAACAAGCTTATCTTTAAAAAAAATGAGACCATAAATTATTTTTTTTTGGGCAACTTTTCTTTGTAGATATCTTTGTCTTTCAACGTTTTCCTTCCTTTTACATTATCCATAAAATGTACCTAACTTTTTTTGTAAATTATATTATCAGTATTTTGTAAAATCGTGTAGTGTTAAAAAAAACTGTTCCTGGTGACTATCTACATTGATATTGAATGAAAAGTGGAAACATCTGTTTATGGATATAATTAAAAAGCACAAATACAAAATAACATATGAAATATCAACTAGCTAGAAACATATGGCAGAGATCACAAACAGTCCCCAACCCCTTGTCCCATTAGGGTCCTGACATCTTTATAATAACACAGTTGAAATCCCCGCGATAATTTAATACAGTGGTTCAATATAACATTTAAATTTTCAATACTTAGTATGTTGCTCTCCTACTACGTGCTTTGCTTCACGGCCAAACAAAGAGTTAAAGTAGTCTTATTTAAAGTTTATTAACGAGCTATGAAAAGCATTATTTTAAATGTGTTCAACTCTATTTAGCACATCCTCCGTTCCCTTAAATCTCAGCGTTATCATGTAAATGCAAATATGTTTAACCTACATTGTGTTATTGATTGAGCCTGCATGGTAGGCAGGTGTAGTCAGCTGAACAAAAGTGACATTTTCAAGATCACATTTCTAAACATTCCTTCTACAAAAGATCATAGACAGCAGCAAATATGCATAGGTACGCTGTGGATTAAACTATGCAAGATAGATATAATGGATGATGCTAAACTATAAATTCTAAAGTGAAGTATTTGGCAAATATGGGTTTTATAGATCAGTTGGTAAATATAATCAATTGTAAAGTCAGAGTTTTATTAAACATACAACAAGATCATTCATTTTTCAATTATTTTACCAACACTGAGAAAATCCATTTTTTAAAGAAATACCCAAATCCAATGCTACTAATCGAAGCTAGGGTTGCCACCTGGCCGGTAAAAAATTGGCTTGAGGCCAATGTTAAGTCTATGGAGGCAGTAGCATGGCCGGTATTTTTTTGTACAAAAGGTGGCAACCCTACTTGAAGCCTATATATCAGTGGCTATAAGAGGTGCAAATGTAACTAGGCCCTGGATCCTATTTCCCACAAAACCTCTCTTCCTGGTGAACCAGAGTAGAGAAGCAGGCAGAGCTGTCTTCATCGCTAATCAGCCATGCAGTAGCATTTTATGTGGTCTGAATATAATGTTGTTTCAGACACTATATTTTTGTTAAATTACCTGTCTCATGAAAGAACAAGGGAGGTGACATCTCTCTCTTGTGGCAGGATGGGCCTGCATTGTGTATGCAAGTTTATTTTCTATTACCTAATCATCTTCCAGACAAACATTTCCCCATCTAGTACATGCCTTCCATTTCTCTAAAGTATGTCAGGTTTGTCATTACTGTGACCAATGGAAATCAAGTTTTGCAAGAGAGATCTGGGTAAGCACATCACCTTGCACTTTAATATTTTCACCATTCTCTGTGATGCCTTATTTTCTATCTTCTCACCTCGCCAATCTTTTTTTTTATGTATAAAGTCTTTATCTTATTGTTTTACCAATTAAATCAATGAAATGCTCTGTACAGAAATATAAAAAGTCACAACAGAAAAAATACATACATTAACATCCAACAAAGGAGACATACAGAAAAAAGAAAGACAACTCTGTAAATGATTATTGGGAAAACAAATACAAAAAAGTGAACATGTGCGCTAGTGACCAACACTAGAAAAAAAGAGCATTACCCTTTTCTATGAGACGAAATGCTCAGATATTATGCAAAGGGAAAAAAAACAAAAACAATAATAGTGTAGTGTATCAGTGCAATGATATAATAGTGCAAAGTGCATAAATGGTACACTCACATTTACATGAGCAATACCCTGCTCAAGATAAACAGCGTGGGTGAGCTCAGATAAGAGCAGGTAGATCTTGTAAACCAGCTCCAGAGGCAGCCCAGATATCCAGATCACATGGGAAGTAGAAGGCAGGACTGCACAAGTAAGTATTTTAATATATAAGCAATAAAACCAACAAACGGTAAGATCTTACATTTAAAAACGTTTTAAAAGTCCCAGATGCTTGTCCATAAAACCAATAGTGTTGTCTGTGCACTCCTCTCCTCTCACACAACGCGTTTCCCCTCTTGTTGAGGCTTTTTCAAGTGTCGACACATTTATGCACTTTGCACTATTATATCATTGCACTGGTACACTACACTATTATTGTTTTTGTTTTTTTTCCCTTTGCATAATATCTGAGCATTTCGTCTCATAGAAAAGGGTAATGCTCTTTTTTTCTAGTGTTGGTCACTAGCGCACATGTTCACTTTTTTGTATTTGTTTTCACTGGTTTGCTAGGAGTGAGACACTAGCTGTGCACAAGTGCTAGCTTACTCCATCACAGTTATTGGCGCAGTATACTGTATTGTTTGTTTAAATGATTATTGTGGTTTGCAACATCTAAAGGTGAACACTTAAAAAAGTTTTGTCATTTAGAAAATCGTAGGTCTACCTAAATCACTAGTTCCAAATCTTAGAACTACTTGATTTAAATAAACTGCCGGAGGACCTACTTGGGCATAGTGCCCCAAATATATGGTTGTCGCAATGTATAAGGGATCAAATATTCAGGCCTCTTTTAATAGGAATTAGTCCTAGAGGTTTGTGTGACTGGAGGAGATTTGTGTACTACGGGGAAGGTGGAAGATGTAATTTCCTTATTTCCATTATTTTTTGTTTTTGTTCTTATTACCTTTTCTTTCCTTTCCCCTCTACCCTATATTTTCTTCTACTGCCACACTTTCTCCCTGTCGATCATCTTTCTCCCTCTATTCTTGCCCATTGCCTTCCAGTTTTACTCTCCCCTGTGTCCCCTTTCATATTGTCCCCTTGGAGATCTGATTGGATATATGGCCAGTGTCATATATGTTTCATCTACAACATTCACCGATCTTTTACTCTTTCCTAGTCTCCTACTTATTTCCCTCTCTTTTGACAATTCCAAAAAAGCCCTTCTTCTCCTGAAAAATAATAAAAATATAAATTGTGTTGGTACTATAAATAAAATAGAGGAAAAATACAGCTAAACACAAGCACTGCAGAAGTGTAAAAACATCCATTGTCACGAAGGGTACAACATTTCCAAAACAATCAGGTCACGGAGGGGTTAATGTTTTGTTAATTTAGAATGAACAAGTAGTTTTATATATCTACTTCATTTACAAACACTTCTTATCTTTATTATCAGTATGTCATGTGCAGGGGAACTAAATCAGACAAAGGGTTTATTTATTAAAAAGCTACCATATTTAGTCAAATAGGTTGGAAACTTTCTCAGCTATTTTCCCAACCTGGTCTTTTCAAATAACTATTTAATGAATACATCTTCGTCAAAAAATCGTTTGCTTTGTGTTGCAAAATACGTATGGTGGCTAAGGAGTTAAATATAACATCATTTGCACAATCATACCATGGCAGAGTAAGGATATGTTAACAGATATATGTAAACATGCAATATTGAAAATCAAAAAGCAAACTGAAATAAGTGAGTTTGAAATCTGTTGATAATTAATACAAAGGGCAAAAAAAAAGTGTTTTGAATGTTTTGCATTGTCAAACTATGTTTTTTAAAATTTCTTTGAGACAAAAGATTGATGTTGTTTACCTTTTATAGGGTGATGTGTACAATTTATAAAACTTTAATATTTTACAGAATCTTTTTCTTTTTTTTTTACTTTTTTTTTACACTTGGCCTTTAAATGTTAATGTTAATGGATGCAAACTACAACCTGCCTGAATGACAACACATCGGCTGCTACAAATGTCAAGGCATTATTGGGCTATTTTGAAAAATATCTTTTTTTTTCTTGTATTTGCAGACATGTTCGAGACTGAATTTTCTGCACTAGAATTTCAGGTAATTCACATACTCCAGTTGGAAGCAAATTGAATTTCAAAGAGTCACAGTTTGTGGTTTACTTTCCAGTATCAATCTCATCCATACAGCAGAAAAACAAATCAACATGAAACACATTTGTCTGTGCGCTGACTTCCTAAGTGTTTTTTTTTTCTGTGTAAATTGGTTGTAAGAGCAAAATGTACCCACTTACTTTTTAATACCAATACAAAATGCCCATCTTATCAGAAACATGTGTGGCAAGTACAATAGGATCTTTTATACAAAACTTGGGGTCCTTCGAATGTGTCCATCTGACAATGGAGATCATTCCTGGAGTCAGCTGAGAAGGTTGTAGCAGGTTGAAGTAATAGACCTGTGCAGTATTTCTTTGTACAACTCTACTCCGCTCATTAACAGGCTGACCAGTGAGACAGATCATTCTATTAAAAACTCTGTGTTACTCATTAAACTCATCAGGTGTCAAATAGTATCCGTTTAACACTTTGTGTAATTTCCCCCCCTGTTTTAACAGCGCCTATCATGGCAAAAATACCATGATGTCACTTTAAAGATTATATTTCATCTATATATAGTCCCAGCCAATTTGCTATAATAACTTTTCTGCCACCTATATGTATGTTGACAATATGCAGATGTTTTCATTGAAAGCTATAAATATAGATACTTGTTGTGGTGTATGCACAAATGCATAGGTGTGGCTGGATAGAGCCAAAATATGACTGCAAGATGGAACTCCAGCCTTACATGTTTGGAGCTCACTGCTTGGGGTCTATGACCGTTCATCTCTAATAAAGTAATCCCACCCATCCCATGCTGGGACAGAGCCAAAATGTGACAGGAGAAGACTTCAAAAAAGTGGAACTGTATTGTAAAATCTGGGACTACTGTCAACTATGTCACTTGTGCGAATCCATGAGTGATTTGGGCAGACTAGATGGACCTTGGGCAGACTAGATGGACCGAATGGTTCTTATCTGCCGACACATTCTATGATCAGCATCTCCCAGCGGTTTCCAGAACATTCCGGGAATAAGGGACTGAACACGGGAATTTGTGAGACGTTATCTATACTGACTCCCATTTTCATTCAAAAGTGTTTTGTGGATATGGTTCCATCATGAGCGATCCCCTTCTGTCGGCCATGTTTCTGGCATTATTCACAGTCTGATTCCTTGGGATTGGATAAGTATAAACTTGTATCAATTTTATATATTTACATACTAACGTTTTACTTTTCACTTTACGAGCATGGGTTTGAAAAGTAAAACTACAATTGCTTTAGCATAGAAAATATACTCATTTGTACTGATGCTTTGAATGTGTGTTTTAGGTGGCGTATGTTTGTTTAAATTGTTTAGCACCTAATTAAAACATTTTTATTGCTAGTTATCCGAGTGAGAGTCAATTTGGTGGTTGGTTATTAGAACTTCTCTCAATATACCTTGGGCGTCTACTTTTTAAACTGCTGTCTAAAACCTCATTTTGATGCTTTGGGATGTGGTCTCATTAAGTGCATTATTTTGCACAAGTAAATCTCGCTGTGTCATTTTTTTTTAGTGCAAAGAATAATTAATAGATTTGCATTTACCGTCACATAACAAAAACAAAAAACATATCTGAAATAAACAATGCAAAAAAAACCAACCTTTTCAGTTTTTGGTGGGAGTGTCTTTTTAACTACTCGACACTCCAGGTGTGACTAAAATATAATAGGAATTTGATAACACCTAAATAAAAGTGAACTCACACAATGGGGATAATGTACAAAAACTCCAGCACTGCAAAGTGTTGGGAGTTTTATAAAAAAAAATAAAAAAAAAAAGACCAAATTGCAGTTTGTTTGCTTTTCAGCACCTGATTTTTTTTATACATAGGCAGTATGTATAAATACTCACTAATACACGCTCACACTAATACACACAAACACACTCACTAATATACGATCTCACTAATACACACAAACACACTCACTAATATACGCTCTCACTAATACACACAAACACACCCACTAATATACGCTCTCACTAATACTCACAAACACACCCACTAATATACGCTCTCACTAATACACACAAACACACTCTCACACATAACACTCACTAGTACACACAAAAACTATATCACACATAACCTTTTGGATTGGACTATCTGGAGAGGAGAATTCAGATTGGACAATTCAGGCCAAAAAATGGACTATTCCTGGCAGAACAATTTGAAGTGAACAATTCAGAGCAAATAATTAGAAGTAGGACAATTTGGAACCAATTATGTAGTGTGCTAGTGCTGATTAGAAAAAGATATTCAAAATGGTTGCCTTTTCATTTAGTCCATGCTGAAAGAGCAACAGGAAGCAGATACTGTATGTTAGCATTCTTTCAAAACAACTAATCTCCGTTTCTTTGTGTCCCTAAATGGGAATGCAATGTGTCACTGCAACACTTATGTTGTTGTACAGAAAATAACAGATGTCACAAAGCTGGTGCAAAATGGTTGTCTTTATTGAGTAGCTGGCTATAAGGGTACAGTTGAGCACAGTAGAAAGTATTCTTTTGAAAAACTGAATTAATATCTATTTCATGAAAAAATTGCTATCTGTCTATCTTCATCTTTTACTTATGATCAAAATAATATTTCTGAGAACACTGTTAACAGTGTTTTAAAAATCAAATGCGATTATACTGTCAGAGATGTCATTGCATGTGCAAACCTTTAAATTCAAATAGTACAAAGGTTATTGGAGTTCAGTATCATACTGTTCCTTTTTGTAAGAGAACAGGGAAACTATGACTGAGGTGCATAAGAATAGTGTAGAATAGCTGTATATAATTCATGGGATAATAAATCGGACACTACTCATTTATGGGATTTCGGTAAACACAAACCTCTGGCCTTGTTCACATTTGGTGAAAAAAACATCAAGTACTATTAGTCTTTTGTCTGTGGCATTTAAAAAAAATCCTCTGGGAAGTATTTTTTTTGCCTTCTTTTGGATCAAAACACTGAAATGATAGGTAGATGTAGAATAAATTACTATGCTACTATGTTACTTTGTTACTATGTATTGGTGATGTGTCAGACAACCATACCCTTTACGTGGAGCAGTTCTGGTTCAGGACCACCATCCTGTGGTACCTCCTGTTGGATTCCTGTGTGGTCAATGTTTAGTGTTATGGACCACAGGTAATACAAAGTGAGCAGAAATTGGCGTACAATAATGAACTAAGTATATTAAAAAATATTCACTTGTCTTAGCAGTAAGTGCCACATGCCTTCTCAGAATAAACACTAAAATCCTTTAAGCAGTAAAGATTGTGGTTCTATTCCTCTTTTATTGCTACTCTGCAAAAAAACATACAAAAAGTATAGTTCTGTATCAACAGTATTCCATATGCTGGGTGAGAATGTGGGGGAGAGGAGCTCTTTATTCTTGCATTACTTGTCACCTTTTTGAGAAGTATTTAACAATTTGTCATTAAAACTACCATAGTAACAAAATGTAGCATCTAACAGTCTGAAAAGCAATGTTTCTCCTCTTTAAAACAAATCTTAAAGGTAGTAACGTCTATTAATCTCTTGCAGAAAAATATGATAGAGATAGAATTTATTGGGTCTGTTAACCCCTTGTGACACATGGTGCTTGCATCCCAGACGACGCAAGCACCAAAACATCACGTGATCGTTAGCCAGGAACACTATGGCAGAGATCTTAATTGACCCTGTGGGTCCCTACCAAAAGATCGCGATACCTCCAGACGTCACGTGTGACATCACGGAGGCGTCCCTGAACCAGTGCAGTATTTACCATGAGGCATCCTAGGCGGATGCATAGGGCGGCAACTTTTGGGGGGCGGCAGCGCCCCCCAGCACTGAAAAAAAATCAAAAGAAAAAAACGCACGGGCAGAAGACTGCGACTATCGGGCTGCCCGTGCATTTTCTTGTTAGGGGGCTCAAGGCTTTTGATCCTTTTAAAGGGACAGTCTAGTCCACAAACTCCCTCTGGTGCTAGTTGAAAGCTACAGCTTGTATAAAGCGTAGGCACCCCCCCCCCCCCCCTGTGTGATTTGATGCAGGCCTTCTGAATAAATCACATATTGAATATTTGACTCAAGCCCTCTCCCAGTGATTACTCTGTATAATTGGCAATAAAGGCAATTGGCTTTTACTCAGCAACTGTGGGCAGTCCTGGTTTCTTATGAATGGGGACTCTAGTTTATAGAAAGCCAATAGCATTACATGTATTCCAGAAGCCGAAAGTCTATAAACCGAACGACATTCGGTTTATAGACTTTCGGTTTATAGAATAGCAATAGCATTACATGTATTCTATAAACCGAAAGTCTATAAACCGAATGTCGTTCGGTTTATAGACTTTCGGCTTATGGAATACATGTAATACTATTGGCTTTCTATAAACTGAAATAGAGTCCCCATTCATAAGAATTTCTTATGAATGGGGACTCTATTTCGGTTTATAGAAAGCCAATAGCATTACATACAATGTAATCGCCGAACCCCAAACTCCAACCCGGACATACAGTGAAATGTCCGTGTTCGGGTCTGGGGTCCAAAAACCGTTAGGTTCGGTACGAACCAGAACAGTGCGGTTCGGGTTCGCTCAACACTAATTATGACATCTCACATAGTAGGCATTTTCCCCTCAATTAAAATGTTTTTGCTGGGATACATATAATATATGGTAGGTAAATCCAGAAAGAGAGAGTCAGATAGATACAGAGTCAGACAGAAAAACACTCAGATGGCCATATCCTAGGTGGGCAATGTGGGTGCTGGGGCATTTCTTGGTTGTGCAATGTGGGTGCTGGGGCATGATTGACAATCCAGTCCCCAAACTCACTATGGTACATATTGAAGACTACTGTTTCTACAGGGAGTGCAGAATTATTAGGCAAATGAGTATTTTGACCACATCATCCTCTTTATGCATGTTGTCTTACTCCAAGCTGTATAGGCTCGAAAACCTACTACCAATTAAGCATATTAGGTGATGTGCATCTCTGTAATGAGAAGGGGTGTGGTCTAATGACATCAACACCCTATATCAGGTGTGCATAATTATTAGGCAACTTCCTTTCCTTTGGCAAAATGGGTCAAAAGAAGGACTTGACAGGCTCAGAAAAGTCAAAAATAGTGAGATATCTTGCAGAGGGATGCAGCACTCTTAAAATTGCAAAGCTTCTGAAGCGTGATCATCGAACAATCAAGCGTTTCATTCAAAATAGTCAACAGGGTCGCAAGAAGCGTGTGGAAAAACCAAGGCGCAAAATAACTGCCCATGAACTAAGAAAAGTCAAGCGGGCAGCTGCCACGATGCCACTTGCCACCAGTTTGGCCATATTTCAGAGCTGCAACATCACTGGAGTGCCCAAAAGCACAAGGTGTGCAATACTCGTAGACATGGCCAAGGTAAGAAAGGCTGAAAGACGACCACCACTGAACAAGACACACAAGCTGAAACGTCAAGACTGGGCCAAGAAATATCTCAAGACTGATTTTCTAAGGTTTTATGGAGTGATGAAATGAGAGTGAGTCTTGATGGGCCAGATGGATGGGTCCGTGGCTGGATTGGTAAAGGGCAGAGAGCTCCAGTCTGACTCAGACGCCAGCAAGGTGGAGGTGGAGTACTGGTTTGGGCTGGTATCATCAGAGATGAGCTTGTGGGGCCTTTTCGGGTTGAGGATGGAGTCAAGCTCAACTCCCAGTCCTACTGCCAGTTCCTGGAAGACACCTTCTTCAAGCAGTGGTACAGGAAGAAGTCTGCATCCTTCAAGAAAAACATGATTTTCATGCAGGACAATGCTCCATCACACGCGTCCAAGTACTCCACAGCGTGGCTGGCAAGAAAGGGTATAAAAGAAGAAAATCTAATGACATGGCCTCCTTGTTCACCTGATCTGAACCCCATTGAGAACCTGTGGTCCATCATCAAATGTGAGATTTACAAGGAGGGAAAACAGTACACCTCTCTGAACAGTGTCTGGGAGGCTGTGGTTGCTGCTGCACGCAATGTTGATGGTGAACAGATCAAAACACTGACAGAATCCATGAATGGCAGGCTTTTGAGTGTCCTTGCAAAGAAAGGTGGCTATATTGGTCACTGATTTGTTTTTGTTTTGTTTTTGAATGTCAGAAATGTATATTTGTGAATGTTGAGATGTTATATTGGTTTCACTGGTAAAAATAAATAATTGAAATGGGTATATATTTGTTTTTTGTTATGTTGCCTAATAATTATGCACAGTAATAGTCACCTGCACACACAGATATCCCCCTAAAATAGCTAAAACTAAAACCAAACTAAAAACTACTTCCAAAAATATTCAGCTTTGATATTAATGAGTTTTTTGGGTTCATTGAGAACATGGTTGTTGTTCAATAATAAAATTAATCCTCAAAAATACAACTTGCCTAATAATTCTGCACTCCCTGCATAGTGTGATTTGATTCAGACATTCTGCATAAATCACATTTGCAATATTTGGCTCAAGCCCTCCCCAGCGGTGACTCTGCATGTTTACTGCAGGTGCAGCAGCACTGGTTATTCAGACACTGAGGATATAAAGTTTTGTTTCATTTAGTATATACAGTGTATTTCAAACCCTCTCCATGATATCAATTACATGGTTGCCAAAAGCACTAAATTTGGGGCTTTCCTGTGTATACTAAATGTTGTGTTTCAGGTACAGTATTCCAATGTAATTTAATAAATTCCTTAGACAATGTTACTGAGCACAGACATTTAAATTTCTCCAATAAAATTAAAATAAAAGCTGAGATAAAAAATTCACCACTAATATTCCAAGTAAGAAATGAACCAATCACAATATTCACCTTTGTTTTTTGTAGCACAAAACCTCACCGATAGCCCATATCATATATTTGTGACAAATATTAACTTTAGAACATTGAACATAAAACTGTCCTGTACTTAGAGTAAGCAGCTCACTGATTACACATTTTTTGAGATAAATTGACTCTGTTCAGGTTGATTTGATATTCTTTTTAAATCAAAATGTTTTATTGAGATTTACAGTTTGGCATATTTAGAAAATATCTACAAAGACTCCAGAGATGGACTGCACATTGTGTTTTGGGGTATATTTTCACTGATGTCTGATTCAGTAAAGTTTTGTGCATCAAATAACTCCGGTATTTGTTTTACTATCTCCCTAATATTTTAAACTGTTACACTGTTTCCATCTCATGTTGACGTGATATTCAGAGAACCGCTAGGTTGTTTAAAAAAAAATATGTTTAGCAGTTGAAAAAAGGCTGAAATGTGTGTGTCAGCCATAATGGATGTGGCACCGACCACTATAGAATATTGTAATGGATGCGGCACTGACCACTATAGAATATTGTAATGGATGCGGCACTGACCACTATAGAATATTGTAATGGATGCGGCACTGACCACTATAGAATATTGTAATGGATGCGGCACTGACCACTATAGAATATTAAAACTGGTTATAGTATATTGATTATGGAACTGGACATCTTAATGGAATTGCATAAAGTCCATATGAATTCTAATGCACAAATTATTGCATGAAAATATTGATATTTCCTGCCATTGCAGATTTTTTTTATTTCTTAGAATTTTAGGTTTCAAATATATTTGGGATTTTCGTTCTTGAATTGGAATTGCATGTGATTGTTTTAAATCTGGGTTCTTAGTAATCTGCTATTGAAAAAGAATACAAAGGAACACAATAAGATTTAAAGTATTCAGTACATTTTAAGCATTTTTATTACAAAACTCTTTATTAGAATTTCTCAACCCAAAGGCCCAAAGCCATAAAAATACAGGACAAAATAATAGAACCACCTCACAATATATTAATTTGAAGGATCTAATAAGGAGTAGAAATTCCTAACAGCTTCAGCCTTCTTTGGATAATATCATACCAATTCTAAACTGTGGTACACTGATATATTGCACCTTTCTTCAAAGGGAAAGCCAACAGTTCTTTAAGGAATTAAGAAGGTAGAAATCGAACACACACTATAGTCTCCGGAATATCTAATAAAGGTTAGATTGATTTGGTGATATGGGAGACCAGGGAAGGTATCTGGCTTTGTCCTGATGTTCATCAAACTGTTAGCATTGACAAATTAAAATAATTGTCATTTTTGTGACCAACACACTTAAGATGCTGCAACAACCTATTTGGCCTTTTTGAAACTCTGTCTTGTGTTGCTGATGCATATGTATTGCTAATTTTTAATTAACTTAGTATGATTCAGTTTTGCAGTGGCATTTGTAATGCTAAGTAAGTTATTTTTGTGTTTCCATTATTGTTTCCATCCCGTGTATATCTATGCAAAAAATGGAACCCCCAATAATTATGAATGCTATAATGAAATGGGTTTTTGGCCTCTCCATCAGTACTTCCAGCTGGTGGAACTATATATAACCCTTAATTAGGTCCATTTCCAGACAATCCTTCATTATAGCCATGGGGCCACTTGCATGCAATACGGTACTGGCTTCAATCTGTGGTAGTTGTGCCATTTTGGTGTTTCCTTAAGACCAGAGACAGGCATCTCCATAGTTAGTGTTGCCACGCAACTGGTCACTAAAAATTGGCAATAGCATAGCCAGTGTGTTTTAAAGAAAAGGCGGCAAACCTGCCCATGGCTTAGCAAAAATAGTTTGTAAACATCAAGATTCTGTTGATGTTACTCAGTATAAACATTATCCAAGAAACGATAAAGTAGTCAATCAAAGTAGTAGAGTAGTGCACAGCCAATCAGACCAAGGTTTTGTCTGGTGTGTCTGATCAAGGTCTGTTTCTCTCTGCTCTCCTCTAGTAATCCCATGTATGTAAAGGTCTGTCTGTAGGTCACCCATATTGCATGACCCAGCACCACAGAACATGCCCCATCACCCATATTGCACACCCATTGCATGCCCCAGCACCACAGAACATTCCTCATCACCCACATTGCACACCCATTACATGCCCCAGGACCACAGAACATGCCCCTTCACCCACACTGCACACCCATTACATGCCCCAGGACCACAGAACATGCCCCATCACCCACACTGCACAACCATTACATGCCCCAGGACCACAGAACATGCCCCATCACCCACACTGCACACCCATTACATGCCCCAGGACCACAGAACATGTTCCCATAAACCACATTGTACACAATTACATGTCCCAGTATCAAATTTCTCACCCAGGACCTCAGTCTGCATCCACAGCTCCCTGGTGTCTAGGGGCCAGCAGCATGGAGTCTGTGTGCTGCCCAGGAGCACAGACATGTTCCCATGCTACCTCTCACTCTCCAACGTCTGAGCATCGGAAGGTCATGTGACTTGGGCACTTTGACGTCAGACTTGTGCAGGATCATGACAGGCAGCATGGGAATATGTCTTTGAGTCTGGGTAGTGCACAGACTCCATGTTGCCTGCTTGCTAATCTTCTGATGTCCCCAGCCTACGTCTTTGCAAGCCTTTTTTCTATGGGGCCCCCCAGGGCCACTGGGCCCGTGGCAGGTGTATTACCTGTCACCCGCTGATGGTGACACTGGTCTGGGTCAAAACTGAACATCTGACAAAACTGCAACTGAAGATTCCGATGATTCAGATTAACTCTTTTCTCAGTCTAGTTTTCTAGATAACAGACAGCCAGTGAAATATGAAACAAATACAATTGTTCAGTTGTTCCTTTAGCACACTGGGGTGTACTGATAAAATAACTTTTTAATCAGGCATTAATAGCTGAGTTGAAGTTAGAGAACATTTTCAGCTTTGCTATTATTTGCTGACTGCATGCGCAATATACATTCTCAGGAAAGCATGCAGTTGGGATCATGGGATCTGTACAGGATAAAGCATGGAACACAAGGACACCAGGAAACATATAGAGTTCAGATACAGGTGACAGAATACATTAAATGATAGGCGAATCCACAGATACAGAAGCAAAATAAATTCAGATCCAGTTGCGTGCATCATGCGGATGTGCATTGGGAGTCAAGATACACCTCTCTAGGAGCCTCTGATTGGCTGTCAAGAGGTTCCTGGGTTTGCCCAATTCACCCTGAATAACAGAAGATATTCACTTTCCAGATGTAACCCTGGTAAGTTTTAAAATATTTGCTTAAAAAAAAAAAAAAACATCTATATATATATATTTTATTCTGTCAAACTTCTCCCCAGGCCAGAGCTTCCATTTACAGAAACTCAGAATGTAATCTAAAATATAATGGGTGCCTCAAGCCATAAATAACACAATATAAGACCTGATTGTCTCTAGTATATGAAAACATGGTAAAGATGGTAAAAATGTAAGGGCACCCATACATAAAAACATACACAATTAACACTGTGTTAGTTAATACCAATTCCAGGCACACTCTGCCTGTAACATGGGTTATGAATTGATACATAAACCGCCTGGGTTACCCAGTTTACCCACCAAAGAACGAAGTGCATAAATACAAAAGTCACTATTCCAAGGATCTTAACATTATTATATATAAATATTATTAATATCATTAATGATATGCATTATTCCATTATTTTTTCCACCCACCCTGTGAGTGTTCAAGGTTTATGTGTACTGTTAAGAAAGCAAGAATATTATTTTTCTAAATTTCATTCCTTAATGACGCCTAACATAGGAACATTGTGTTTGAAAGCTATAATTAAGTGCATTACTATCTTTGCAGAGCGGTTTATCAGAGTATAAAGAACAATAGTGCTTTATTTATGCATCAGAATTAATGTGCTGAGCTTCAGCTGTGACTGCCCTCTGGTGGACATTTCAGGTGGCAAGAAAAGACAGAAACTTATTTTACAATAAGAAAAAAAAAATATTTTTTATATCACCTGAACTGAAGTTGAAAGAAACCTAAAGAACTGTAGTAAAGTGAAGCAGTCACAACCATTTTACCTAAATAATGTAAATGCCATTTTGGTATTATTTCCACCACTTTCGATTCTCCTTATGACCCCTGACCTTTGTCACCATCAATTTTGTTTAAAAAAGATGAGCATATAATTAGCTGGGCATTGATGGTGGTACTATGAAGCTCCCATCAGTAGGTAGTCAACCAAATATTAATAGTGGTGCAAGTACCAGTTTACAGTTAACAAGACATATAAATGAGCCCCCAACCAGCTGAATAACCCCAAAATGGTATGAATCTCCTGGGAAGGAGGTTTTTGTGTTAAAAGATTTTTTGGGGGGCTGTAAAAACATTAAAAGTACTCAGCATTCCATTTTGGCCTGCTGGGCATCTTTGGACCTTTTACCTGCTCTTGACTATAATTCATGTGAGGCTCAGCCAGATGCACTGCTATCATCACTGCTCACCCCTGAAGCAAGTGCCTCAATGGACTCACCCTTGCTCCTGCTCTGGAGGTAGGTTCTGGACATTCACCTGATGATATCCTTTACTCAATTGTGTCAGTTTGTGTCATTTTTGAAACATGAAGACCAGCAGAATCAAATATTTCAATCTCTGCTCCCGATGGTTTTATTTCAAGGAATAATTACAATTATGAAAAGCACCTTTTATGAGATTTTAAAGGACATACATTTTCCTTTTGTTAGTATAGATGTCATCCAAATTAAAGGGACCCTGTCAACCTAAACATTGGTTATATTGTGACAATAGAGAAAAAAATGCTGAAAAATAATCTATACATTGTGTCAGTTGAATTGAATGCAAATGCATAAAAAAGGAAAAATATATGTTTTAATCGTGTCCACAGTGTCTGTTGCTTATGACATCACCTTGTGGCTTGAAATGCAAATTACACATTTCCCACTTACAGGTAGCTAATTTGAATATTAAGCCAGATTATGATGTCATAAGCAGGAGACTCCACGGACACAAATATTTCTCTTATTTTATGTATTTGCTTGCAATTCTGCTATACAATGTATAGATCGGTTTTCATAATTTTTTATTCTCTACATGTATGGTATAAGCAATGTGTAGGTGAGTCCCTTTAAGTAAATCTGACATTTAAAAACAATGCATTATTATTTTTTATTTCCATTTTTGTAATACTTACTTTAAAAATGTATATTTTTCAGAATTTTTGTTTTCTGGGGATTGACCCTCCCTCTGCTTGTTGTTTCAAATGGATAGACACAGGCACATCTAATATCAAATCAAACCCTTCCTATAAATCTCTGTGCAAATAGGCACACATGTCAACATCTACCCTTATTTTCAATGATGCGGGTTAGTAGCATTACAGCAGTAAAAACAAAACAATAAAGATATATAGAGGTAATAAAAATGTACAGTTGTACGGTCAGAAATCACTAGGGCCGGACTGGCCCACCGGGATACTGGGAAAAATCCCAGTACTCCACCGGCCCTGGCTGGCTGAATCCCGCTGTCCATATGAACTCTACCTCCTGAAAAGTTAAAGCTCAATGAGACATCCAGACACTGTCTCAAACCCGGGACTGTCCCTATTTTATATGAGCTATGTGTGTTAAAAATGCAGTAAATTAGTTTATTTATCAGTTTTTGTAAATAAAATGCTATATTCTTATTCTAAAAGGCTCACCAAATTTTGCAAAATAGCTCTCATTTGGAGATAAATTCTTCCCCCCAAGCCACTCCCCCATAAATCAGAAGTGTCTATCTTTGGATTTGAAATGTTAGGAGGTATGATGTGTGTGGGATGTGTGTGTGACTATTATTGATAACATTTATCAACAAGTGCTACATCCAATTTTTAGATTTTTTAGAATACACAATATAGATATATACAGCAGTTAATTAGATACATAGCGTAAGTTTGGCTATTAACATATGCTAGAAACCAGTAAAATTTCACACGTGTGTTTCTCATTATATTAACATGCAATTTCTAAACAAATATTCGGGAATCAAATTAGTTTTGCCATTCAGTTAATGACAACAACTTTTGGCTAGGGGAACGTGCAGCAAATTGCATTCTGGGTCTTTAATGCTAGACCTTACAATGTAGCCATTGTTTATCCAAAGGATAAGACAATATCTCTGTCACCAGTATTTCGCAGAAGCATGTGTTCATATACAGCTTAGTAATTCAAAGAAAACATTAGGACCGATTTGAAAATGAGACCAAACAATTGGTTCATTTATCCTGCCCAGTGTGTGCTGGTGGGAGAGTCAGATATACCCTCTTTTTGTGCTAATTATTATGCACGTTTTAAAATACATGTGCAAGACTATTCAATAGAAATTGATTCCCACATCTATGTGCATAGCACCCCATGGAGAGCATTTAAGTTGGGATCAGTTCTGGGAAAACAAAAGCTGCATCGAATAACATTAAATGCTTATTTCAATAATTTTACCAAAGAAAACACAATTAAAAGTCCTGCCTGTGTAGTCCCCCCCCCCCCCCCCCTTTGTTATGCACTGACCAGATCTGACCACAGACATCCTGCTGGTATAGCAAAGAAAAAGTGTAAATCTTAACTGTTAGATAATCTGGCTCATTGTGTCCCTGTCTGAGAGTCAGAAGGATGTGTGTCTGAGGTGGGGAACTCCACACAGGCACGCAAAGGGTTAAAGCAATGTCACCAACTTGTCCCATATTTCTGATTAGCCTGCATAGTGACAAATTTGTGCTGTTGTATCTGTTGATCGGTTCATCTTACTTTGTCTCAATAACGTGATTATTTATGTAGAACAAAAAGAATATAAACCAGAAATTCAGCAAGTAAGAGTTTAAAAAATATAGGGAAATCCGTCTTAAAATATTCTCACAGCTCCAATAAAGCTGAAAATCCTGCATTTTTTCAGATAAAAGAAAAACACCAGTACGTTTGTAGAGTATAAATGCTACTTAGGTATTATACTAAAATGTTTTACTAGCAATGGTATCATGTTCTTAGCAATGCTATCACCATATTGTGGTGACTTAGGTTGTTCTTAGCTGTTACACTAGAATGTTCTGCAGAGTGGTACTAGAATGTTCTGAGGAGGGGTACTGGAATGTGCTGCGCAGTAATACTAGAATGGTCTGAGCAGCGATATTAGAATGTTCTAAATCAGTGTTACTGAGTAGTCATTGTGATGTGGTTCGGAGAAGTGGTACAACAATGTTCAACTCAGTGCTGCTAGAATTGTCTGTGCAGTGATACTAGAATGTTCTGAGTGTTGGTTGGCCAGAAACAACTGGCTTGAGGCCAAGTTATGTCTATGGGGGCAATTGGATGGCTGGTATTTTTTTTAACTAAAACTGTGGCAACCTTCGATTTTATAATATTCCGAGCAGTGAAACTAGAATGTTCTGAGTTGTGATATGGGTATGTTCTCATCTGTGATATTAGAAAGTTGTGAAGTGATATCAGAATGTTCTAAAACCTGACACTATAATTCAACCTTGTTTCTGTGAAAGACTTGCGGGAAAAGTGATGATAATATTAAGTTTATCATAACCTTATTTTACAATGATCAGTCTTAGTTCCAAGTAAAGTTACACTTGTTAGCCAAAGACACATGGACGCTGTACAGAGCAATGTTGCATTTAACTCATTCAGCAGTAGTTGGTGGTGGAATGTCGCAAAAAAAAAAAAAAGGCTTTTGGTTTGATCAGTTATTTGTATTTCTTTCATTGCCCAAAAACATTCAAGGCATTACTGAAGTTTCCACAAGTGGTTTAACTATATTATTTTTCACATAACTTGTCAGCCTATCCAGTCAAAAGTCATGACATAAAGGAAATTAATGCTCAGTGAAAAGGTCTTTTTTTTTTTTTTTTTACACTTTATTATTTGCATTAGGACCCTTGCATTAAGTCCTATTTCTAAACATACCAAAAAAATGTATTTACACAATTAAAACATTTACTGTATTTGTAAAATATTATTACCATAGAGCTTTGAGAAAGGAATATTATTAGGGCCAAGAAAAAATAATGTCACGCTAGAGTACAACAAAGGAATATTTGACTCACACTACCTTTCCCTCCAAAAATAGGACACTTCAGACATAAGAGAAGTGTTAAACGAGTGACAAATCTACTGAGGAGAATAATTGTTTTTGTTAAATTGGAATGTCTGATCAATTATCTGATTTAGACTTTTCACTCATTACAAGCTTGCATATAAAGTAAGCACACATTGATTGTGGCCTAGAACATGGCAGGCCGTGCACTTAAGGGAAGTCAAAGAGCGGAATTAAGAACTCCGGCAACATTAACATTTCACTCTGGCTCCTATTGGATCAAATTACTAACGATAAAAACGCCGGAGAAATCGCTACACCACTGAATAGAGCTCCATTTTCACTGTTAAATATAAATTATCTGTATGATGGAAAGAAATCACTACTGTTTATCACTGCTTAGTACATTTCCACCTTTTTACATACGTTTCCTTTTACAGATTTCTAACAACATTGTATTGCCCTTTTGTTCCTGTCTCTAAGTTTGAAACATTATTAAATATTATTAAATCTTTTTTTTTATTTATTGTAATGAGTGGTGATAACACGCGGTGCAGTCTCTAAGTTGGAATATAGAAACAAAAACCTTTGTAGAAGCTGTTATCACACTTTTGTCAAACTATTTGATCAAACACTGAATTTGAATAAGAGATTTATAAAAGGTCTACATATGTCTATCAGAATTGATAGTGTTAATGATGTTTTGGTAAGTTGTGTTAATTGGTGGGTGAGGGCGTATTAAGAATTGGCGAGGCTTTTGGGAAATACAGTCACATGGAGTTTCTTTAAATATAATTCTTATTTATCTGTGGAAATACAAACCTGCTGCTGGTAAACATTATTCCCCGCTTTATTCTTGTTCAAACATGCTGGGTCCCAGCCCTGTATGGACTGGCTGGCTGCAGTTATGTCTGTTGCATGTCACAGTAAAGCCCCTATAGTACCACATAGAGGACCTAAAGTCAACTGTCCATCTTGCCCCATAGTTGATTAACCCCTCAGCATAGTGTAATGAATTCAATGAAATTTAAAATATTTCTCTTTTTTTAAAGACCTTGAAGCCTTTGATTGCCAGAGACTGAGCAATTTTTGAGTCACCCCTTGCCTCTTAATAAAGGGTATATCATCACATGTATGAATCTGCTCACATGATTTTGTAAATTGCACTAGTACTCGTGGGTGTCCACAGAATGTGCCTTTCCTCCCACCTTTCTGGCATCCTTACTTTTGTTGGCTTGAAAGTAGGATGGGTACCTGGGTGCCTATGGTGGGATGTGAGCATAGACTCTTCCTGCTCTGTCCCCACATATCCCACCTACCTGTTGGAGTCAGAGCACCATGATGTCACACTGGCCATGAGTCTAACTGGAGTGAGAGGGTGCCCCCTCAAGAGAGAATCTGCACCCATCAAGAGTACATTATTCACTCTGAAGAGTGTTCTTCACATTAAACACATTATTAGCCTAGTATGGGAAAGTTCCTCAACTGGCCTGGCATAAAAATACAAGTAAAACGGTGTCATCAGTTTACATTTGCTCATTTGTTCTTCATGTCTAATGGATCAATACAAAGAGTTAATGGAGTTAAGAGAATGTCTGGTGGAATATAAATGCAAAGTTATTTAGACTTTTACTTTTAGAACAGGTTTACAATTCCAAATAGTAAGTCCTGGGTTTATGTTTAAAGAAAAGCAACATAGCTAATTAATATATTAATTAATATATTAATAAAACTGAATTTGATAAATGAAAACACTTTTATAGTATCTACAACCATAGAACAAGATTTTTTTTACAATGACATGTGGTTTACTGATCTGTTAGGCCTTAATCCAGATCCTAAATGGAAGAAGTAATTAATCTACATATAAATATCACCATTATTTGAGGCTGAAAATTTAGATAGACAATACAGGATATAGTTTGTTATAAAATTACTAGAAAAAAATACAAAACAGATGCTAAAAATATTAGAATATTAACAAATAGAACTGTTAACAGTGGCAGCCATGATTTTCTGGCAACGTTTTTAAGTTATGTAATTAGTGATGACCAGGACTGAATATCTGTCAGAAAAAAAAGGTAAAAAAAAGGTAACATTGGCCTGTGTGAAATGTGTACTTTCTGAAGACCTGTAATTAGGGTACAGTTTGTCACATGGTTAAACATGGAATTAAACTATTATTTGTACTATGTGTACCTTTTACACCTGAGTATACTGTACAGTTTTCCTACCTATCTTGTTCAAGTATCATAAAGCAAGCATAACGATTCACTCAGTGCACTACATACGCAGAGATTCAGTTTTTGAAGTATTACTCAGAGGTTCTATATGATTTATTGGCTTGGCGAGTCTCAAAGGGGTTTGCTTCAGAAAAAGATACTGTAGCAGCAAACATAGCTATCAATTTCTCAGTGTCAGGAGATAACATCTGCTCACAGAGATTATTTTTTAAATTTTGTTTACGTGTTTTTTTTCTAGGATTGCGGGTTCTGAGCAACCACAAATGTATTTTTGTTTTTAAGAATATATTGCTTCTTATGCAATATTTTAACATCAACACATGTGACTGAAAAATAAGAAGGCCTAAAGGATGCCAGGTAAGTACATATATACATTTAATTTATTTAATGTACATATGAGTTTTAAAAACCCTATTTATTTATCTTGAATTTTTTAAAACATAGGTAACCGAAAAAAATAAAACAGGAAAAAAACAAACTCACATTCTTACTAAAACATGCTTCTCTATATAACCAACAGAGGGCGCTCTATGGTTTTAAAACCAACTAAAGTACTTATCACAGGGAGGAAGGAGATGCCACTTTAATTAGAAACAGAGGCTGACAACACAAACCAAACAGTCTTTATGTACTTTGTTACTTATGTTGAATCTTTATACCTAAGTAGTAGCACACTCCATGATCTGGTACAGGGATGACCACATCCTATTAGAAGGCCAATTAATGACACTGAAACCAAATATTGAATTTTTATGAAATGGAAGTTTATGTATTATGACTAAACCAATGTTAATGCAATGGGTGGTTCCAGCAATTTTTGATTAATGCCGAGTGTCATGATTAACCCAGTTATTTAATGACATATCTGACACACTACATTTTACAATTGGTTAAACAATCTGCTAGATCCTCTGTAAACATTTTATGTGTCAAACCAGTGGCTTAAAACATTTAGGGGTGTGCAACATATATTTTGCACGCCCCATCCAGAACTATGTGGGTTAAGTGAACCTTTTGTAATTCTGCTGGTTACATGACAGACATTTTTTTCTGTTTTTCTTTTTATCTTTTTATAATGTACTTTTTTGTATGTGTGCTTTGAATGATCTTATCATCTTTGTTATGGGTTTTTTTTTTAACCATTATATTACACTTAGTCCAAACAAGTATTATTCAAAAGAGCATGCTCTAATTCACATTGACCAACTAAATGATAATGTGTTTTAATCAATTACATCCGAATTATGAATGTATTTTACTAATGTATTTCCACCTTGCTACTATGTGTGTACACTAACAAAAGCATCACAATAACACCAATATAGTCAGCCATGACCCGTAAGCTCTATGTTAGATAAAAATGACTTCAAAGTCTGTGCTGGTAAAAATATATCACACTTTGCAACAATATGTACATACCTATGATGTAGCCTACCACTTTACTAGAGGGCAAAGTTTAATCTTCAAGCTGTAAAAAAAACTGTTATATATTTTCTGAAAACCTTTAAGGCCCAAACTTATTTAATTTTCCTTGTTAGAATCTGTTTTCCAGTGTGCCTTTCTTAGATGTGAAGGTAGCGAAACAGTTAAATATCATAAAAACAAACAAACAAACACAATAAAAAAATAGTTTGAGTTATTTCCCCACAGCTTGGATAACTAAGCACGCTAGTCTGTTATCACTTGCAAAAAAAATGCCTAAATAATACTGGTAACCTTTTATACAGTTTTCAACAATTAATTGGTATGAGAGATTCAACCTCACTGTAAATGGAAGAATCAGCTTGTGTCCAGAGATCTCAATAAACTTTTCTTTTACTCTCACTGTAGTGGCAAATTAAAAAACTAGTAAATTAAGATTATTGCATTGTAATAAAAAAAAAGTAAAAATGTATATTTTTAAAACTAAAATACATGGACATATGCTATATTCTTCATTAAGATGGCTGTGTTTTAAACAGGTTGGAATAATAATATATAAATATAAACCAGCACCATCATTTAAAATATCAATGATTAAGTTGGAGAAAACACAGAAAATATGTAAACATCTAATCTGCAGATGAAACAGTGTAAATATCCCCAATTTGATTCTTGCCTAAGTGAAAAGTACATTTTAAAAGCCCTTTTATTGCTTTGCAAATAGATTCGCAAGCAGATGTTGCAAAATATATAAATACTATTTCCACTGATTGCCAACTAACCATAAATTCATCTCTGCAGATTTTGAGTTGTAGGCATAAAAATAATTACATGTCTGATTAAATCCACTTATGCCTTCATGTCTTGATAAATATGAAAAGCCATGATGTGTTACTTCTAAGTGCAGAAATGCTGTAATGAGGTTGAGTGCGGTCCACATTATTGTGCGAAGGTTGTGAAGCAGTGATATAGAAAAGGTGCTGTGATGGCATTTTTTTTAGATAGGTGAGTAAAGAAGCTTAGGCAGATATATGTTTAAATTAATTAAAATATAACTATTTCTAACTTTCTGTATTTTCAGTTAGGCAACTTTCTTAGGACATTCTGTTATTAAATCATATGGTTAAATGTCCAGTATGTATACATATATACATGCCTATAAATATATATATATATATATATATATATATATATATATATATACATGCCTATAAATATATATATATATACTCACATATATAGTTATATATGTATGTGTGTGTCTGTATATATATGCAAATCAAATCTACATAACCTGGTATATATCTGCCACTTGACTGCTTGACTGATGTGCTGTCTGTGTATTTATCATTCTATTATACATTACTTTAATATTTAATCATTATTTACTCAGCACCCGGTGCAGAGTTTAAAACTACAAACATAATTTAATGTATGATAAGAATCATATCTAATATTTATAAAGCACCTTGACGTGTTACAATACTGTACAGTGGAACAAGATTACAAACAAGTAGACATACATCTGAAACACGACTTGACCTGTAATATATGAATGACTAAATAATGATACAGAACATGTACTTTACTAGTACAAATGTAGAGAACAAGATAGGGAAACAAATAATCATTACATTATAATAAGGCTGGAAAAATTCATGATTTTTCTCATTGCTGTTAAAAATAAAGTTATAAGAGAATCATTGGATTCTAATTGTGCACCTCTCTGAAACAATGCTTTTATTTCAGTGTCTAACTAGCTGAATCCTTTTCTTTTATGTTTTACAAACATTTTAATGAATTTAATAAAAATGTCTTAACCTCAAGTGTATGATTATATATATATATATATATATATATATATAATATATATATATATATATATATATATATATATATATATATATATATATATATATAAAACAAAAGTTGACCTCGAATAACAATTGCAGTGTTGTTAAAGGAATACTTTTCCCACAGTGTTAATGTAGATTTTAACTAGCTGTACTGTTTCCAAGGCATTAAATCATATGTCATCAGACTGCATTGAATTGTATTAGAGGTGTTCTTATAGCACCCAGTAACACTTAGCAATAAGTGTTCCACTATTAATAATTAATTTAGTATTCATTGCCATAACATGAATAATAATAAGCTAACTTGCAATTCAGGCTTTAAGTATAAATTTCACATGATTCATCATTAATTAAAGTACTACCTCATTGTCTGATTTAAACAGGAATAAGCTGCATGTAAAAAAAAAAAAAAAAAAATATATATATATATATATATATGTAGTGTAATTTTCAGTTGTCTAAATATTGTGTCACATTAACGATACATACCTGTACAATTTGCTATTTTTTTCCCCAAATAACCATGAGTATAGAAGGCTTGATATATGAACTGCTTTAAAGGGAATATATTACATATTTAACTCTTAAACATCTTTAAGCGATTAAGCTATAACTATTTAACAGTCAATATAAACAAATTACAATTTTTTACTTTATTTTACATTTCTTACATATGGAGCAAAAGACTAAAATGCATAATAGAATGACATATTCTAAAATCTTGGAGCATCAGAGCACATTCTCACTTTATCATTTTATATCAATGTATACATTTTAATTTCATTTTCTTTAATAATTAAGAAACTAACTTTTCCATATAACAATAACAGATCTGACTAAGAGCTTAAGTATGTAAAACAATTTCAATACATTTGGAGCAATTCTGTAGAAAAATAATTAATGATAATGTATGCATTTTTTTAACATGTTCCTCCCTATGTGACCACTTCATTAAATGTAATTATTTGCTTAGAGTACAAATTAAGCCTTTTTTTGTTATTGGAGGGATAAGCATTGTCCCAAACTGGCTGCTGATCAGAGGATCAGATGTAACATAGATCACCTGAATATTTATACTCCCTCATTTTAAAATGTCAAAATAGCAACATTTAACATTGTTCCTGAAAATGATCATTTGATTCCTTTGAGTCGTACATCTACTATTCTAGTTTCTCACTATCACATGGTTAAATTACCGCCAGTGGGCTTATAATGGATTCTGGGTCACAAAGGTCTTCCAATACAGCAATCTGCATAATATAATTAGCATGGTCGTAAAGAAAGCATCTCCTTAGAAATTCTTCCAAAGGTAATTTGTAAAAAAAAAAAAAAAAAGAAGCTTATCATAGTTCCTGTTTAAGATGTACACATTGACATTTCATGCAATTTTATTATTCTGATAAACACTACTCAACACCAGTTAATTATTTTACTTTGTACCCTGCCAAATGCAGTGGGGGTGGGGGAGAAGCTAAAAACGAATAATTTATTCTTCAATTGATTATATTTTTGTATCTCAATCTTTTTATCAATCGATCATTTTCATCAAGATTTTTTTAAAGTTTTATTTCACTGGATCATACTATTGTAATTAAATATGTATAATATACAATAATAAATCATATTTGCTATGGAATCTAAGAGTCTAGCAGTAGTTATATAAGCAAACACACCTTGTTCTCACTAATAGTCAGCAATGATTTTACATACAGTTGAATGAAGATAATGTTACAGTACTACATTTATCCCTCTGTAGTTTCTACAATGTAATCTGATGTGACTAAGGGGCTATTATAAAACCTGAATTCTTTGAACTGCTTCTAATGAAACTTAGACAGTCATCTCACTTTTTTCCCAAGCTCAGCAACAGACAATTTCTTTCTTTTTTTTGATGACCTTTAGGTATGTGGGGGCCATTTTGGTAAATTACAAGGTGCCTTCAATATGATGAAATATCATGGTCGTTATTTCTGGAGTAAAGGAAATTGGGGATGAGTTGCAACAGGTCTGAATAACCTAGTATAAAGAGTTGCCAGACAGTCAGGGACATGAATGGCTATTGGCTAATATGAACATTCTTCAGGATTGCTCGATGTTCAACAAGATTTTATTATGTTGTATAAGGATCACAAGCAAGAATGATTTTATGATCACAGATTTGCTGAGTAGTAAATACAATCCACCATTACAACAAGAAGCCTCACTTACAAATATTTGTTACTATTACTAAATTTTATAATAAATGTTTATTACAAATGTTTTACCTTACATATTAAGCAAATAATGGTTTTAGTGATCTAGTTTAAAACCTACTGTAGGTATTAACACTGTAGCCATGATAATAGGCCTCTTCAGTTACTCCTTTTTGATGACCTAATGAGGAGGGTCCATTGCTTCATTGCTCAATTGCTCCATTGCTTGCCAAACTGTGCGCAGGTCATGTCATTATGTCTTGGTGCTTTCCCTCATTCTGGGATGGAAAATCATATTGGTATAAGAAAAGACCAGAACTCTCCAATCCAGGGATATTGCAAGTACACCATGTCAATTACCTAGTCCCCCAAAGTCTAGTCAGAAACAGCAATGTCAGTGGGGGAACTATAAAAGTCTTTATTTTAGTTCTGATACCCACTCGCATTCTGGATGTTCTTTTGGGTTCACCCTCTAAAAAAAAAGTAGAGTATCCTGGTAGAAAAATTCTACTAATTTTCCTTTCAAAATCACAGTCCTATTGATCCCAGTCCTTTGGCCATGCCAGCATCAAAGATCCCAGACTCCATCCCTTGCCAATATCACTGTTCCCTTTCAATAATTTATAGACCCCATAGAACTTTCCCAGCATAATATGGTTTATTTTCCTTACCATGATTATATACACCATCATAATGGTGTGTGCTGAAGGTCTAGTCAGGCAGCCAGGGATAACTTTGCATTAGAATGGTAAACAGGACATTGGGGAAGAATGTGGAACACTGTCCCCTCTCTGAGTCTACTACTAGTCACCATCCATCTAGAGATCTTAAAGTGCTGTTAAATGATATATAAGGATTTTAATTAGGGGGGATTGTGTGATATCTGAAAATAAATTTGTCATTTGGTAAACATTTAATTGTTTATCATTTCATATCAAGTTAGAAATGCAATAAAATGAACAAATGTATTTGAAAAAATGTGACAAACTACATTCCCCAAATGGTGATGTCAAGCGTTGTGGAATGCTGATATCACCATATTTTACTGCAAGGACAATATGCAATTCACTGAAGAGGTGGTGCTAGAAAATATGTTAGATGCCTTTAAAAGAGGCCTGGATACTTTTTAATGAGACAGAACTTAGAGGAGGCTATATATGTTAGTATAGGCATTAATATTTATTTAGTGCATGCTCATCCAAGGAGAAATCTGATTTTGCCATTTGGAGTCAAAAAAAATTCCCCATTAAAAAATCAGAATTTTTAAATAAGATTTTTTTTTTGCCTTCTTTTGGATCAGCAGAGGTAAACAAGGAATAGGAAAAGTCTCTTTTCAACCTAGACTACTATGTAACTATGTAACTTCAGCAATCATCTTAGATGTCTTGATGGGGATTTTGATTCAGAACTGTAGTTTTAGTGATGATCAGGCTACCTGTGTCATCATTCTGAATTTCATGTATTCTGAATATGTCAATTGACCTATTCGTATGAATGGGGACTCTATTTCGGGTTATAGAATAGCCAATAGCATTACATGTATTCTATAAACCGAAAGTCTATAAACTGAATGTCGTTCGGTTTATAGACTTTCGGCTTATGGAATACATGTAATACTATTGGCTTTCTATAAACCGAACTAGAGTCCCCATTCATAAGAATTTCTTATGAATGGCGACTCTAGTTCGTTTTATAGAAAGCCAATAGTATTACATGTATTCCATAAGCCAAAAGTCTATTAACCGAAAGACATTCTGTTTATAGACTTTCTTTTTATAGAATAGCAATAGCATTAAATGTATTCTATAAAACGAAAGTCTATAAACCGAATGTCTTTCGGTTTAAAGACTTTCGGTTTATGGAATACATGTAATGCTATTGCTATTCTATAAACCGAAATAGAGTCCCCATTCATAAGAATAGGTCAATTGACCTATTCTTATGAATGGGGACTCTATTTCGGTTTATAGAATAGCAATAGCATTACATGTATTACATCTGAGAGTCAAATAGAACCGTCAAATACTGTGCTTACAGCGCACTTTGAAAAATTCTAATAGTTTTAGTGCTAAATAGTACATTTGCGTCTTGCAGTGCACTTCATATCTGAGAGTCAAATAGAACCGTCAAATACTGTGCTTACACTTACTTTGAAAAATTCTGGCTACCTCCTCCTCCTCCTCCTTCAGCGCCGCTTCCACCTACACCGCCACGGTCACCGCCTCCTCAACCTATGGGTCACTTGGTATAAACTGAAAGAGAATACCCTGCACTCCAACCCTCTCTCAAATGGATAATCCTGTTGATCCTCCTGGCAGCCATGCTTTTGATTTAGATTTATGTTCTTCCAAAGCTAAAATCAAAGATTCAATCTAGTGCTATTTTATGGCTCAGCTGTATTTTTAATTTGTATGTATTTGATGTTTTTTGAATATTTCCCTATCCATATTTGTTTGCAGGGCACTTGTCCTACTCTTACCCACATTTTAATTCCTTTTGCAGCCCTCTAGCCCTTTCCAGGACTATTTTAGAGGCATTTTAGTGCCCAAAAGTTTGTGTCCCCATTGACTTCAATGGGGTTCGGGGTCAAGTTCGGGGTCAAGTTCGAGCCCGAACCCGTACTTTTTCCCGAAGTTCGGCCGAACCTGCCGAACCCGAACATCCAGGTGTCCGCTCAACTCTACTCATGACACAAAACACAATGTGTGCTAGTCACTAAACGGTGAGTTGAGGTGAGATAAACATTTCATCTTGCTAGTTTAGCTATTCATTGTGCAGGTACAAACCTAGTGAGCTTCTTAGCAAACTCGCCAGGTTTGTCCCTGCACAATGTGTAGCTAAATTGGTGAGATGAAATGCTCACTACACCTCAACTGCATCTCACCTTTTAATGAATAGCCCCCAGTGAGAGGACTTCCAGCCATGCAACTTTCAGGGTTTCTCTGCTGGTTCAAATAGAAACCTTTTCCTTCAGTGAGTTAAGCAGCTGGTATTAATGAGCTGTTACCATGGTTACTCACCTAGCTACTATTAGCCAGCACCTTTGCTGCTCGGAGCAGGTATTTAAGGAGCTAGGCACCGTAGCTCATTTGCCTTTGCGTTGTTTCTGGATTCCAAGTGCAGTTCCTGGTTTCCTGGGATTTCTGTGTTCCTGACCCGGCTTGTCTGACTACACACTTTGGCTTGCATCCTGGATATAGCTTTTTGGACTATTTTTACCTTTTTTGCTATTTATTATTAATAATGGTATTTTGCATTTTACCTTCCGTTTCTGTCTGGTTCCTGGTCTCTAATCGCAGCTGCTGAGAGGACTTCCAGTTAGAGTACTTCCAGCCATCCAACTGCTGAGAGGACTTCCAGTTAGAGTACTTCCAGCCATGCAACTGCTGAGAAGACTTCCAGCTATACAACTGCTGAGAGGACTTCCAGTGAAAGGACGTCCAGCCATGCAACTGATGAGAGGACTTCCAGTGTGAGGACGTCCAGCCACGAATTACTGCTGAGAGGACTTCCAGTGAGAGGACTTCCAGCCATGAATTACTGCTTAGAGGACTTCCAGTGAGAGGACGTCCAGCCATGCAACTGATGAGAGGACTTCCAGTGTGAGGACGTCCAGCCATGAATTACTGCTGAGAGGACTTTCAGCCATGAATTATTGCTGAGAGGAATTCCAGTGAGAGGACTTCCAGCCATGAATTACTGCTTAGAGGACTTCCAGTGAGAGGACGTCCAGCCATGCAACTGATGAGAGGACTTCCAGTGTGAGGACGTCCAGCCATGAATTACTGCTGAGAGGACTTTCAGCCATGAATTACTGCTGAGAGGACTTCCAGTTAGAGGACTTCCAGCCATGAATTACTGCTGAGAGGACTTCCAGTGAGAGTACTTCCAGCCATAAATTACTGCTGAGAGGACTTCCAGCCATAAATGACTGCTGAGAGCACTTCCAGTTAGAGCACTTCCATCCATCAATTACTGCTGAGAGGGGGAATGGGACAGTTCATCGTGGCTGCATAAGCGCAGCCGCTTCACCGCTGCCTTTTCATCGCACGAGAGCTCGTCGAGGGATATTTCATCGCGGGGCATTTCATTGCTAAAGGTGTATTTTATTATGAATTTTAGTATTAGGGTTTAGGGGGTTAGAAATAGTATTAGAGTTCGGGGGTTAATTTTCGTATTAGGGTTTAGGGGGTTAGTATTAGGGTTCGGGGTCAATTTTAGTATTAGGGTTTAGTATTAGAGTTCGGGGGTTAATTTTAGTATTGGGTTTTGGGGTTAGTATTAGGGTTCAGGGGTTAATTTTAGTAGTAGGGTTTAGCGGTTAGTATTAGGGGTTTAATTTTAGTATTAGGGTTTAGGGGTTAGTATTAGAGTTTGGGGGTTAATTTTAGTATTGGGGTTTGGGGGTTAATTTTAGTATTGGCGTTTGGAGGTTAATTTTAGTATTGGGTTTTGGGGGGGCACTTGGGGTGGGTCGTTTATTAGGGGGGGTTAATTTAATTGGGGTGTACGTTTGTAAGGGCTGACAGTTCAGCGCTGAACTGTTAGCCCTTACATAGCCGCAATGAAGGGGCCACATTATTCTTCACTGCTGACAGGACTTCCAGTGAGAGGACTTCCAGCCATAAATTACTGCTGAGAGGACTTCCAGCCATGAATTACTGATGAGAGGACTTCCATCCATGAATTACTGCCGAGAGGACTTCCAGCCATGAATTACTGCTCAGAGGACTTTCAGTGAAAGGACTTCCAGCCATGAATTACTGCTGAGAGGACTTCCAGTGAGAGGACTTCCAGCCATGAATTACTGCTGAGAGGACTTCCAGTGAGAGGACTTCCAGCCATGAATTACTGCTCAGAGGACTTTCAGTGAAAGGACTTCCAGCCATGAATTACTGCTGATAGGACTTCCAGTGAGAGGACATCCAGCCATGAATTTCTGCTGAGAGGACTTCCAGTGAGAAGACTTCCAGCCATGAATTACTGCTGAGAGGACTTCCAGTGAGAGGACTTCCAGCCATGAATTACTGCTGAGAGGATTTCCACCCATGAATTACTGCTGAGAGGACTTCCAGTGAGAGGACCTCCTGCCATGAATTACTGCAGGACATTTGATAACTGCTTATGGCCGCATGTGAATTGCTCATCTTAAGTTATAATGAAAAACAAAAGCCAACCCTTACCCTAATAAAAGAAATGTCTTGATGAGTTGATTCTTTTTTTTAGGCACTTTTTAAATCCTTGGGACATTTGTTGAACATAATTTCAATACATTGTTAATTTGGAAGTAAAACACTAATGAGTTTTGCTGCTGGCAGCTCAATCAGCAGAGAGCCAGATGTAGAAGATTTATAACTGCTGTTTTTTTTTTTATTATGAAGTGAAGCCTGGCATTTAGCTTTGCTTTATGAAATGCCAGACTATTGTTAGAATTTATATTTTTATAAAGAGCCAACAGATTCTGCAGATCTTTATAATGGAATATTCTTACTATGACATGGACGTATAGTGAAACATTACTCTATACACACTCATATAGTAGGATTAGAAACCCCAGATCTCGCAATTTACAGTCTATTGATATATTGGTGTGATAGAGACAGAGGGAAACATACATTATTGTTATTCATCACCTAAAAATGCATTTATAATGTAAATGGAGAGAATAAAATAGATTTGATATGTTAGTAGTATTTAGGGTTTCACATGTTTCTGTGGTGTCTCCTATTTATGACGGTATGACATCATGATATCTTGTGGCTGGATATGCAAATGAACTAATTTAAACATGAAAAGTGCAATTTACGTATAAGGCTCCCCAAGGTGCTGTCATAAATAGGGGACACATAATTTTGTGCAACTGGATGGTGCAAATATTATAACTGTGGATAAAACTGATATGTCTAATTTGTTGCATATGTCCAACCCCCCCCCCCTCCCCCACCATGATGCTGGGGGCAGATCTAGGGAGGTCAAGTGTCAATGCTACCAGGCATACATGGCTGTCACTCCTACTGAGTATGGGAGGTCCGAGTGTCAGCGGTACTGTGCATGCGTTACTGTGCTCTCCGTTGTCTCCGACACTGGAGAATGCAATCAGGACCACAGGATTGCAGTCCTGAATCCCTCTGTCCCACAAACTTAACCTCTGTCCTGACAGAGGTAGAGCTTGGTTGGATAGCAGAACAGACCCCCCCAAATCTGGACTATCCTGCTTGGGAGGTATGTATGTTGGGTAAACCCATATGAAGTTAATGTGTAAAGCAGATCTTGGACAAGGCTGCAGGATTTATTTATGGACCCTGTATGTAGTTAGCTAGATCTTGAGTGTTTTTCAAATTGAGTTTCTTTACAAGAGCACATGACCTGCAGTGGTGTAGGGTTATTGCACCCTGTTGGGCACAGCTTACCACTTTTCCCCCTATGCCCTGAATATTGCCAACTCCCCCCCCCCCCCCCCGAAGACCCGGGATACCAAGACCCCAAACGTAAGTAAAAACCTGCTATGTTATATATGAGGAAAATTACATTATAAAAGAATAGGACATCAGCAGTGTCCTCCCATTTTGTGCTAAGATTAAATTGGCTGACTGTTTTCCTTTAGTCAGTAACAGTTGTTGTAAATGTGTTTCTCACAACATGTCTTAAAATAAAAAGGTGGTAATGTGTTAGCTGTGCAAAATGGAAACAAACAGATAATAACCAAAATAAAGGTGACTATATTAAGAGCTGACTCTGTTGAAGTAGAAATTAGAATTGTACTAGAATAATAGAGACTTTGTTTAGTCAGATAAAATACCAGTCTTCCTTTTTGTTTTTATGAAAGGCAGTGTATTACTGTGGATTGTGCCAAGTTTTAACCTTTGAAATGACAGAGGAAACAAAATTTGTTGAAAAGAAAAATAATAATACTCTCCTAACGGAACTGCAGCACCGAACAAACGACTCCTTCAGTACTGTCAAATAAACAACAAGTACAGGAATGGGTGCGTGTACATGCAGAGAAAAATGGAACAACCCATAGCATAACTCTGTATACAGAAAGTGCACTGATGTATGGTGGGGGGTATTATTGCACTCACAAATTTAACAAACTCATCAAAAATATATCTTTACTCTTCACAGGGAAAAGCAGCAAAGAAAAATTCCAGATTGGAGATTTTACTCATACAGATACACGTGGAAAAAGAATCAGAACATTTACATAGTGTAACTCTGTATAAAAATAGTTCAATGTGTGGCACGGGGTAATATTGCTCTCACCGATTTGAAAAATCACTAAGGCTCATCAAATATACATCTTTGATCTTCCAAAAATTTTAAAAAGATAAAAAGAAAACCAATTGCATAGTACCACTTGATGTAAACACAGAAAATTGCACTTACAATATAGTTATGCAACATATGCATATAACAGAGTATAAAAAAAGTGTCCAGACCCAAGTATGTCAGTGTCTAGCAGTAGAAACTCCTTGTTAACTAAATGGTACTGAGGGGTGTGATACCGAAATCAGAATAGCCATAGTCCAAGCCTGGACTCAGGAGACCAGAATGCAGCATAGTCCAAGGCCAAGTCGAAGGTCAGAATACCATAGATCAGAATAGCTGTAGCCAAACAGGATAATATTCACAATAATGGAAGGTACAGAAGGAAAACAAACACCACTGAACACTGTAGAAGTGAGCACAGGCTGATAGGATCTGTGGGCTTATACAGTGACCTCACCCATTGGTGCAGTGTCCTCCTTTGCCATAGCAACGTAACGGCATAGAGGACAAGCTGTTTGCAGGGCTAGTGGGGGGGCCACATGGATAGGGATCTTACACTCCTCTTATTCCTGTTTCGTAACGCGTTTCACTGATATCCCAGCATCTTCAGGGACTTTAACAACAGGTTATATAAATAAGGAAGTTTTTTAGATAAGGAGCAATCCTGAAAAAAAGGATATCAGTAACATCTGAGACCACCAAAAACTCTGGAAACTAGGAACATATATGTGTATGCCCCCTTATATTAGTAACCATTGAAGACATTAAAGGCCTATGTAGAACAATAGGCAATCGAGGAAGGGGAACTAGAATCAGATCTAGAATAGAACCCCAAAACCCTCTACTGATGTAGCCCCTAGACAAGGTCAGTAAGGGGCGTCCATGACTTAGTGCTGAGGGGACATGTCCAGCCTATTAGAGGAGTTAGTGGAAGGAGTTGGGAAAGTAATAAAAGTTAGGGAACAGGAAGTTAGGCAGCCATTTTTAGAAATAGGTTCCCCTACCTGTTGTCCAACCCACCCTGCCCATTTTTTTCCTGTTTCTTCATGTAACACGTTGGCGGAAGCTTGCCAGGAGGGTTAATGGAGGAACAGAATGAGTGGAGTCAGTCAAGACTCTGGTGGGATGTTCGAGGGGAAAATTGTACCTCAAACCTCAGGATATGAGGGGGCATTGGTATATGCCCAGAACACGTCAGTCATTCACACTTGCCTAGAACAGCATGCCTGTTAATAAAAAAGCCCTCTTTTCCCCCCCAGGTTTTGGACCATAATTAAGAGTTATTCCTCTTTGGGCAAGATAAGGGTTGGATGGGGGTAGGTATTTGGTGAGCCCCTGAGACCTTGAGCTTTATTTATTTATTTAAAATATGTATGTAATTCGCCACCTGTAAAAGACAGGGAGGAAAAGTCCAAAAAGTCTGAGATGACAGATCGAGATGGACTTTGCATGGTGGGGAGAGGAGAAGGAGATCAAGTTTGTGTTAGTGAATTGTAAACAATGCATTGTATATTACATTTCTATGTACTTTCTCACAGCATTTAGTTATATAATATTATATAGGACTGGCAATATTTTTTAAATAATTTTATAAAAATTGGGAGTATTTTGTAACTCTTACTATATCAATAACAGTTTCATCACTTAATAATGCACAGCCAGGCTATTTGCTAGTAATGGTTTATTTGACTACAGGAATTTGTCTGGCAGAGTCTACGGCAAAGTGAATAAAGAGAGACATGTTACAGACAGATTAGCAGTATGTTTGTATAATTTATCATATGTACAGATTGTAAACCATGCCTGCCTCCCACTGACTCTTTCAAATTATCCTACATTCCTATTTTTATTCAAGGCTGTTTAGAAATAAACTACATAATTTGTGTGGATAATGAGATTTTGTTCTGCTATATGATCTCTGGATAAACTGTGCATGTTTCATTACATTTTTCTAAATACATTTGCACAATAACAAAATGTTGTTTGTGACGCATTCATGTGTTTCCTTTATGTAACAAGGTTTTTGTTCTTTTATACTGATTCATTAACAAAACTAAATAATCCTTGTCAATTAATTCAGATTGTTTCATGTTATCAAATAGGTCTCGTAATTTACAAAGAACAAACATGAAACATGTAAAACAAGTGTAATTTCAGGGTTCCTGTATACTAGGAACTGCAAAATTGGGTGCTCCTTTGGTGGATGGTTTGATCAGAGGGTCCCTGGCAGTGTGGTTTGATCTGGCAAGGATGTTATTGGTTGATTGAGTTACATTTCGGATAGCTGATCCTTATCTCCTAGATTGGTTGATGGTGATGTACAGTTGTGTGTGTTAGATAGTATGGGTTTCTACGGTCATGGTTATTAGGTTTCTGTCTACCATACAATGGTTTGGGAACTCCTGTAGCCTTTCCTCAAAAGGAGGAAGGTTTAACTGTCAAGTTGCTTCATATAAAAGGATAAGCTGTCCAGATTTTATTAATTACCGTATTTGCTCGATTATAAGACGAGGTTTTTTTCAGAATTTTTTTTCTGAAAATTCCCCCTCGTCTTATAATCGAGGTCTTCTTATAATCTGACCTCAAATTGAGGTCAGATTATAAGACAGCGATCCAGGTCCCCAGCAGAGCTTCAGGGGACCTGGATCCCCCTCTCTAACAGCAGGGGATGTCTGCGCGATGAGTGCAGACTCCCCTGCTTTCGGCCGGCACGACCGCCGGGGCTTCTATGAAGAAGCCGGAAACTTCTGCTTTCGTCACAGAAGTCCCGGCGATCGTGCCGGGCGGCAGCAGGGGAGTCTGTGCTCATCGCGCAGACATCCTCTGCTGCCCCACTAGCCACCAGGGTGAATCGGGCAGCTGGGGGATATCTGCACTATACGTGCAGACATTCTCCATGCTGCCCGACACCTCCGTCTATTATGACGGACCAGCTGTCCGTCATAATAGGCGGAGGTGTCGGGCAGCATGGAGGATGTCTGCACGTATCGTGCAAACATCCCCCGGCTGCCCCCACTAGCCACCAGGGATCTAGGTATAGTTAAGGGGGAGGGAGGGGGCAGGGAGACAGGGGGAGGGAGGGGAGCAGAGCAACAAGGGGAGGGAGGGGAGCAGAGCAACAAGGGGAGGGAGGGGGGAAGAGACAGAGCAACAAGGGGGGGAGAGACAGAGGGAGGGGGGACAGAGCAACAAGGGGAGGGGGCAGAGAGAAACAAGGGGGGGGAAGAGACAGAGGCAAGGGGTAGTCATAGGGAGGGGGAAAGAGACAAAGCTGGGGGCAACGGAAAGAGAGAGGCAGCATTGGCACATAAAAAGGAAATTAAAACAAGAAATGCACTTTTTGATATAATTATTTTATTAAAAAAGCAATTTACATGTGAATATATACAAGTTTAACTTTTTTCCTATAGGGTAGTCTTATAATCAGGGTCAATATCAATATCCAAAGTTTGGGGGGTCGTCTTATAATCAGGGTCGTCTTATAATCGAGCAAATATGGTAATTCTTCTGTGAATGTGGCACCAAAGACAGCATCTGTAGCTGAACTGTTTGGAACCAGGCTAGCCAAGCTCTACCTTAAACTACTAATTGCAATGCTGAGATGATCTCTGTAGGGCTGACCAAGTGGAAATTGCAGCCGGAGGTCCTGAGGCTTGAAGTAGAAGTAAAAGTATGGTCAATGACCTAAAAATCTTTTACACTAGTGTACCTGTAAAAGGTTATTAAGGAGAGGAAAGCTTGAAGGCACCAAAATCTTACAGACGTCTATACTGCTGCCATAGAGAATGCTTTGGGTGTGCGTCTATATACACTCATGCGGCATAAAACCGATATTCAAAATGTATTTATACATAAACATGAGAGAATATGAGTGCTTCCCACTGTGTAAGGGACCCTTGCATTACCCGCAGTAATAAGTAATAATTTTACCATGATACACTTTTCTCCACATTTCAATCATTTACAATATAATTATTATTTGCTGTTTTGACATACAACTTAATTATTACTATTTATGCGAGGTGAATAAGGAAAGCAATGCAATAATAGAATCCCATTTATTTTATTAAAAAGAAAATAATATGGTGGATCCTTGTGCAGGTTAAATTATAATTGTAATTACAAAATGCACAAGGATTTAGCCCTTGTGTTTCCCCAGATTGCACTCCATCCAGGTTATTGTTAGTTCCTATGTACATTGTGTTCTGGACCATACAAGACATTGGAGATGTGGTGTGACCGTGTGGGTGCTTTAGAAACAAATTGATTTTGGAAATTGCCCTCAATGCTTATTCCTGTATGTTCTATGCATAGAGAGCATGACCTGCATGGAGAGCTTGCAAGTAGTATACTTCTTTTTTATATGCTACAGAGGTCCTATTGGATATATCTGGTTTAACCTGAGTGGTTTATACCATATGCAGTAAGGGCCACCATCAGGGGATGACAGGTGATAGAGGTACGGGGGGGCAGAATTTTTTTTTTCTGTAAGGGGCCCCGAGATTTGTGATGGTGGCTTTAAATGCTGCAAGACTACATGGCTGTACTGACCAAGAAAGCGAAACTGAAACATGAGATGCTCTTGAACATTCTTTGCTCTTTCCTTTCAGAACATCTACTTATTGCTATTTGCTTTTTTTTGTAACTATTATGACACCTGGCTGGTTGGGAAGATCTCCCCTAACTATCCTAATTAGTCTAAAGGGACATAATCGGACACACTTCCGGCCTGCCTCTGCCCACTTGAATCCTTGCACACAGTGCAACAGTTTGTGCTGATTTACCCCCAACCAGAAAATTTATTTGCAGATGCCCATCATTCATTAGCAACATTTCAATTGGTTTAAATTATCTTCCTCTTTGCTTGAGAGACATGGGAGTTGTAGTCAAAAACAGCCTGACAGCACAGTAGGAAATTTCGATTGGCCAAACCTGTTCTTTGGTGATACAGCAAAATGCTTTGTAATTTATATAAATACAACATGCAATAGGATGAGCAGCAAGACTGATCACAAACATGGTCACACGGCTAACAACATAGGGCAATAGGATGACTAGTTAAGCTGTTGTTTCTTTAAAGTCGTGCGACAAACTGGAAGGTATTGTCTAACGTGCATTAGACATTTTTCTTTTTTTTTTTTGTCTCTGCATATCTAACCCTATACTTAGCAGCTTTCACAAGTATTTGTGTAACAAATTACTTCCAAAGAGTGGAAATTTATAGCTTCTTTAAAGTAAGGAGATGCATTCCGCATACCTGAGATGAACAAAGGAGAATATAGGCAGCCTTAGGACAAAGTGATTTGACCCCTAGTGGGATATTAATGAGACTTGGGAGGACATGGCTCTAATGCCTGTGTTTTGATATGTAAATGAATCATTTGTACCTGCTGAGATAAACAAACACAGGTTGACCTAATGTGTCACATTTTGCTTCAGTCTGCATTATCCAGCCTTCTCTGTTCAAAACAGTATACAGGGGAGTATTTCAAAAACAGTGAATTGACAATAAAGCTGCAAAATGTAGACCACAAGAGCCAAGTTATTAAATAGATGAAAATTGTTCCAACTGAGCTATTTTGGACGCGTTTTTTTGCAACTCGCCTGTAAGTTCACCAAAAATCTATTTTTTGTGAATAAACCTTTAATAAAAGCATTAGGTATCATTTTGTCCTGGGTAAAAACAACTGATGGACCCACAAGTTGAAAAATAGAGAAAAATATTAACCTGGAGCAAAAGGACTTTATAATTTGAAGAAGGATGAAACCCTAAAAGTAAACATTTTACATAAGAAAAAGCTTATCCTAATGCTTACCTTTTATCATGGTCTATTGTGCTAGAACAAGCAGCTTATCTACACATCTTCAGCAATTTCTGCTCTCCTTCTCATACTACAGTGCCAACATCTTGTGTCTGTCTCGGTGTCTGCCTGTTACCTCCTACTACTGAGTCATACTTTCTAGCTGCTTATATGAGAATTCAGATATGCGTTCATATTTGCATTAACTCCTGCTCCACTTTCATCCTAACTGTTCACATTAGCATCTGCATGTTCATTTTTTCATATACATTCCCACTTATAATATATCCCAGATTGCCCAAGATCGTCCCACAAATGGGGCGCAGGGGTGCCAAGGGCACTTTGTCAGCATCTGGCCCAATTAACAGCAGGGGCCTACTTTTGGTCAGCCCCCATTTGCCTTAATTATTCCCTTTGATTGTCCCCAATTCATTATTAAGGTGCCAGTGGCATGTTTTTTTTTACATTTAACGGGTGCGGTAATGATATTAGTTTTTTCAGACTAAGTCCAACTTTAAAAAAAGACTTAGCCTGAAAACCAATGACTTTATTTCCCACGTAGAAATGAATGGAAGGCTCCCCCACCATGTCACATGCCTTCACCACATCTCAAAGTTGCAAAATTGCTTAGTGAATAGTATTTTGCCAGGTCAAAATGAGGGCATGCGGGGGTGGTCGAATTTGTCGAGATGAGCGCTCATGTCAAGCTCTATACTTGGACTTTAATGAATAGACCCATGTGTGAATGGGCCTGTAAGTGTGTGTATCTGTGTGCATGGGACTTTCTTTTATATCTAGAACTCGAACTACCAGCAGTGCAAGAGATCTATCGCTATGATCCCTCAAGGTATTTTTATCTTGTGTGCTGTCTAGTGACATCACATCTTTGTATATGACTTCACTTACTGGGTCACACAGTCTCTGGGCAGAGTGCATACAGGGATGGGGGGAGTTTGCGGGTGGTGCATTTTTTGGTGACTGGTGCTCAGTTAATGGTGCTGGTTATGCTGTTTTTGAGCTAGGCTATTCCCTTATTTGTCTTGCACTCTGGACTGTATTTTGGGTTTACCTTTTGAATTCACCCTTCTGTACCTTGCTATTATTTTGCACCTCTTTGCTGATACCTACTCATTGTGAGCCTCTCTACATCAGCCTAACACACATTAAATCCTTATAATACAAAATGGTATGCATTATAGATAAACATTCTTATCTCAATAACCAAGCGTCAGATCAACCCTAAGTCAAACTAATCTAATAGATCCCTGAGACAAAGGGTTAAATTGGACTATCAACATGTATGAACCAGGTTAAACCGGAGCTCAGCTATTGGAAAACGAGTAATGTGTACTTGTAAACCTTGTATACATAATGATGTTTTTAATTAATGTACAAGATGTGGCATTCATTGTCGCCAACCTACATCTGCTTTACTGATCCCTTAGGAGTGGTTAATAACAAGGGTGGAGAATAGGCTGTTTTTATTTTCTTCAGTGTGTCTGCTGTAATCAGTTAAGTTCAGATACTGCAGTATGCTATGTTATTGACATAAGGCAAGACATTTTGGCCATAACAAATTTGGGCAAAACAAAATTTACTGTGCTGCTCTATAATACTAGGCAGTGTTAATAATTGACATCATCAACAATTGATCTTAAACCAACATTAAAGGGAATTTATCAGAAAAATGCCATAGTTTTGCCATAGGTATTGAAGTGCCGTGTAGTTCTGTGTTTAAAATTGTACTTAGTTCATTTGTAGTTTTATTGGATATCATTTTATAGGTGAGCTATATTTCTATATCATGGATAGAGGTGGACCTACTGGTGGTGTAGAGTGTAGCCTGCAGCATGGTCAAAAGTAAGAGCTATACTTCCTTCCCAAGAAGGAAGTCGTGACCTGGCCCTTTAGGCTCCTATTTCCATGGTAACACTCCCTTGTGGTCCCCCTTCACATTGGTGGAAACAGAGAAATCATATCCCCACATATGATACCTGCTTCCTAGACCACCAATTAACAAGACTCTTCACTCCTTCCCAACACATGAAAAGGTTGGCAAATGGGAGCAGAGGAATTGTGGGGGACTTTTCAGCTACCCAATGTGCGCCAACCACACACGCACACCCTCAGAATTGGGTACGATAGGCGGGATTCACCTATTTGAATTCTGCTGATCTGAGTTTGAGAATTCGACTTTAAAGTGCTCTATAGTACACTACAAAACATTTTTTTTACTACTTTTTTTTTACATGGCATGCCTACATATATACCCTAAAATAATTTTTCATACAAATAACTGTCATTATGATATTTGCTCAAAAGATGATATTTGGACATATATAGGGAAAAAATCATCAAAAATGTTGTCATGCAGCAAAATACATGTGCAGCACAGACACCAATGTGTAACCACAATGAAAGGGAAGGTGTACCCATGTACCAAGATGTACATAAAGTATATATATATATATATATATATATATATATATATATATATATATATATATATATATATCAATAGTCACTGTTATTCACAAATACAGACCATCACCTCTGGAATAACAGGCAATATAAATATATGTAGAATGTGGATGCCTATTAGAGGGGCCCTGAGATCACAACATGATCTAAGCACATCAATGGAAGTAGACAACTCCAGAACTAACCATGTTGTGTACACACACTTGACAGCTACCTATTATCCACCGGGCTTACTGTGCAAATAATGTCATCTCCTGGTATTCTTGCTGACAATTCACCTCCTATAGGAATCTTGAGAAAGCTGGATTGAATGTTTGTCTCCTGGTCGTGTGTCTCTCACTTGGTCACTTCTGCTGGTCACGTCTTCCCGTTAGCAATGTTAATTGTGTAATTACCCCTAGCTGAACCATTTCCATAGCTCCCACTGATATAACTAAAACTACAACTATAACCCACCACCCATAGACCCCTGCATGTATCATTGTAATTACATAACAGCTGTTGATGAAGAACAATACCAGTCATGTCATGTCAGAACTATGCTGGCATCACATCACTGGACATGCATTTTCCACAACAACTGTTATGATAAATGTACCCCTACCCTTGCGTAATGTGTAGTGATGAACTATTTAACTTCCAAAGTGTTGATGCCAACAATGATGAACAATACAACATTCACACTATGGAAATAAAAAGCTGTGGATAAACAAAACATACACAAATAAGTATGTTTAAATTAATAATTGCTGTTCATAGCTTTATTTTTTATTTAAAATTAAAATGATTTTGTGATTTTATTTTTCTACATTTATTTATTTGTATTGACTTTTTCTAATTTGAACAAGTTCAGGGCAGGGAGGGCCTGTGAGAGGGTGGATTGAGTTTTGTGACAAAGGAGTACAACTGGGAGATAGAAATGGTAAAAAAAACGGGTATTCCATGGCTACTACCAAGAGTCAACAGTGTGATCTACTCATCATTATCTGATGAGGAGGAGGATGATTAGTTAGGCAACAAAGTAGCAAAGTTAGTACCACCATCCTCCTCCCCATACTGACTTCCAATCACCTGTGCTTATGGGGGAAGTTTAGGTGGGGGTTGCCCTTGGGGCAGTGTTCCCCCCTTAACTTAGCATGCTTTAGGGCTAATTTAGCTTATACCTTAACAGTTGGCTAGTGATGTTCAGCTGTTGACTGACACTACTGCTGCTACATCAATCTCATCTGCTTCAGTTTCGAAACACCCCCATCTAACCAGCTAAGGAACTGATGCTACCTCCATCACATGGGCATGGAACTTTTCCTGATTACTCACCATCATGGTGAGTTGGTGGTTCATCCAGCCAATATCCTGCTGGATTCCAGAAATCGCAACATGTGCTTCACATGCTGTCATCAGAAGAGTGATAGGTTGTGGGTGGGCTATTGATGTGCCATCAAAGCTGGAATCCACTACCTTGTTCAGGATGCTTTCCTCCTCCTTTTCAACAGATGTTATTGCAGGAAAAGAAAGAAGATGTTTAGAACATTGAAATACAGATTGTATTCATCGCATTCATGTACCATTAAAATTCAGGGTTATCAGCATCCAAATTATTGTATATTGACATTCCACTAATCAAAATCTGATCTGCCCTGAATCCATATGCAATTCATAGGCACCATTCTGGGGCCAAGCATCAGCATATATTGAGTCAACCCTTATGTTTCATGTTCAAAACACGTGCCTATTATTCCACAGTGCTGTATATTAGATAAACACAAGATACAAATATTAGGTGACATAACAAGTCTCTCTATAGTGGAACAAACGTCAAAGAGGCTACTGCTAAAATGAGTTTACAGTGTACCACGAGATGGGGGCATCCTCACACATTAGGAAAAGTCGTTTCTTCAGCTCACCTGCTGTCTTTTGTCTCTTGTACTGAAAACATCAGTGTTCCCAACATGTACCTTACAATTGCTACCTGACTGGCTGCTAAACTTTAATCTTTGTAAAACTGGTGGTGTTTTATAAAAGAAAGAAAGCAAGCAGAACAGAACCACACGCAGTGAATTAAATAATTAAAATATAGTCTGTTCTGACAAGCGAATAAAACCACTTCCACAGGGATTAATGCTAAGGTACTGAATCAAAGGTTCATAGTGACCATGAGGTGGCCAATGGGACAAATCCACACTCATTCAGAAGCTCTTGAGAAAACATTATCCCACTGACTATACAGATACCACTTATGGCAAATGATTAACCACCCAAAGCACATTATGCTTTTATTATGTTTGCCTACCAAACTGTTTCTCTCTTTGGTTAACTTCTGGAGAAGATACAGTGGTGCCTTGCTAATTCTCCCTTTGCATGTGAAGCTTGTTTATCAATGCTACCTTGTAATTATTTACTTCACCACTGGTGGCACTGTATCTCAGTCTCTTTATCTTGCTATAGATGTTGGTTATCCACTTTAGCTTTTGAGAGATCTGTGATTACTGTTAGCATCATGAAATTATTTTTGGAAAGTTGAATTATTCAGCTTATTTAAATCATGTTGTTTTTACATTGAAACCTCTTCCCCAGGTAATAGAAGGTGGCTTAAGAATAGGTAGTAGGTAGGTTGCAATCTATTCTTAAAAATAACTTAAAAGCACCAAAAATAATACCACAAAATAAAGACAACTGTGTTCTTAGCCTCTTTTGCTCGCTATTTTCTTTTTAATAACCACTTGTTTAGCTAGCAACAGTTTTCTGCTTTGAGGTCTACATAAGTCATCAACTGAGACAGCAAAGTGGCTTCCTCAGTAGTAGCTGTTGGGGGAGGGTGCCATTTGGTTAGTGGGAGGCTGATATTGTAAGAATCAATTTGTCTTTCTGTAACTCTAATCAAATCCTCATAAAATAACAATAATAATAATAATAATAATAATATCTCTCTAACATCTCTCTGTCTAAATACTTATCTGTCCTATTATACTGGTGGGTACGAGTTTAAATTAATCTGGGTTTTTGCTCTTAATTCAGAGACACAGAAACCAAATGTAGCAACTGTTGAAACAAAGGTCTGTAAGGCTTTTGTCAGTGGATAGTGACGTGCCTTTATGGATCAGTAATATAAACAAAGAGGCATCAGAAGATGGAGACAAAAAGATGTGCAGGTCATGCGGTCAGCCCTCCATAATAACATTGCCTTACTAAAGTGTGGTAAGTGTGCTAGACAGCATCCCTTGTATGAACTCAGCCAGATGGTACTTCCTAGTGAATGGCTTGAACAATTACTGGGACCTTACTTTATAAATCCAGAATGGAATGGGATCTAAACTCAATGCTCTCGATTACTAACTCTGTGATGAATTAAAAAAAGAACCCAAAGGAAACATGAACATTGCTAAAGATACGTTTTGTATTTTTTTTGTAGTTCATCTTCTACTTTACTTTAAAATAAATATTTGACAATATAGCATGTCAATTGGTATTATTTAGCATATAACAATCACAGATACCCAACATACAATAAATAGAGGAGGTCAAAATGTGAGAAACTCATGGATAATTACATGTAATTAAATTGAAACCGTGATCGATTTTAATCTTAATTGTTGTAATTTTTTTTTAATTTGAAGAAACTTTTCATAACTACATATCTAATTCTGATCTCACTGATATGGGCAGAATAATAATAATTCATTATCCTCCTCATGTGTAGAGAGGTACAGTAGATGTTAGTAATTATGTAATTGTATTCAAGGGCATTCATTGGGGTTGGCATTTGCATGAGGGGCAACTTGTCCCCAATAGCAAAAAAAATCTTTCAATTAATTTCTGCTGTGTGCAGTGATTATGGGAATATTGTTTTACTTGATTAAATAAGCTTTACATTGCTCTTTTCTCATAGTGGAAGCAAAATAATTCTTAAAAAAAAAAAAAAAAAATATATATATATATATATATATATACAAAATACCATTTCTTTCTATTTTGTATAATTGTTGAAAAATAAATCCCACAGTCAAAACACAAAAAACTTCAGAAAATTAATTAGTTGGTCGCTCCTAGTAGAGTATCTGTATGTCAATCTTGTAAACTGAGAGGAAGGAAAGTATTTTTGAAAGAGAATGAAAATGCAAACATGTATGTGAAATGCATATGTGAATGCTAATGCTTAATGTGAACAGCTATGGAGGATGACTGTGAAGCAGAAGTGAATGAGAATGGAAATTTGAATTCATATGCAAATGATAATGTGAATAGTTAGGAACAATAACAGTAAAGTAGGAGAGAGTAGGCAGACTGTGGAAGAGGGGGAGCCTAAGCCTTATACAAGATGTCAGCACTGAAGCAGAAGAAGGAACACAGAACATGGATATTAAACCACGAGGTGATGTCATAAGCATTGCTGACACAATGTATAAGTCATTTTTGATAATTTCTTATTCCTTGTATTCTCTCTATGGTTTGTGACATTTTTTTAGGAGGATTATTTTTTGAAGAGACACTTTTCTTGGGCTGAAAATGAGGTTAACGTCAATGCATATTTATTAGATAATTCTTTTTTTCCACAGATGCACCATTTATGTGCCAGAAGGGGGGGCAGTGCCCACTCTACACTGCCCACCATTATTCAAAGGGTGTTTTTTTTTACAAGTCAGATCTCAACCTAGGCAACTAAGGCTAGTAGGGCAGATCAGGGATCTTTGCGGCACCATTCATGAATCCCCTCCCCTGGTCCCATAGGTGATTAGAGGGCATTTTGCCCAGCCCAACAGTTTATTATGGGCTGGGGGGTATATATTCAGCAGCCTCTATCCCCTTATTTATTAAGAGGGATCTTTCCCAGCCACAGTTATTATAAGGGGGCTGAGGTCATTTCAGAGGTGTTATACATATTGTTATTTAAACACCACTGTGTAATCCCTTAAACTTGGACTGTTGAGGGTTCTTGAGGACAGGTTTGAAAAGCATGTTGCCCAGCACCTAGTCTCAGGCATTACTAAGAGGCCACTGGCCATTTTGGCAGCCCTCTGTATTTCTTATGGGGTCCAGGGCATCTTTCCCAGCCACAGTTATTATTAAGGGGCCGGTGCCATTTTGACAGCCCCCGGCCTTGGTATTTCTTACAAGTGGAGCGAGAGCATCTTGCCCAACCCCTGGCCCTAGTTATTACTAGCAGGCCAGGTCCATTTTGGCAGACCCCTGCCCCTGTATTTATCGGGGCTGAGGACTACCATGGTTCTAGCCAGCCATTGGATGATTTTTAAACCAGTTTCAAATTGGCTGGACAATGGCTGTCAGTTAGATGCCCCCTTACTTCCACTTTAAAATCCCTGCCCTAAGTGACTAAATGAAGACTCCCATGTGAATAATTTTGCTTCAACAACAGTGGCAAAGTTTCAACCCTTGAAGGATATGTAACTATGACTTATACATAGTAACACATTACATAAGAAGGACTGGGTTAACCAGCAAATGTTTAAAGTGTCAGGGCAAATATAAAACTCAATATTTGCTGAAAAAGCATTTTTTCATACAATAATATAATATAGTAATAAAGTGATAACATATGATCTATACAATATGGGAATCCACTGGTAGTCCAAGCTCTGTGGCTCCAGATGAATATTGTGAAAAATGCCAACCTCTACGCATTTCACTGGTCAGAAGGGTCTAGCTTCATCAGTAGTAGTGGCAGAGGATACTGATGAAACTGGACCTAATGGATAAACTAATGGATAATCATGAAAATTGTTGGTCACTTTTTGTAATCAGAAGTGAAGCCTTTTGGCTCTGAAAGCCAATCATAGTGGTCCCATGCCATAAATGACAGCTTAGTGTTCTGTAAACACTAAACTGTCAAAGTCCACCCTCTCTATAAGCATTCAAGAAGTGTTATAAAGTTATAAAACATATTATTTTTTCTTTATTAGTCTATTATTAGTTGATTATTTTTATTTCTTGATTTTTCTTTTTGCTTTTTTTGTTCTGTATTTTTCCCTTGTTTTCCCAAACAGATATTTGCTTTATCTTTTATTTGTTCTATATATAATTCTTATAACATAATTCTATTGTTACCAACAAGGATAATTTAGCATTCCAAGAGAAACATAAAACAATACATTACATTGAGTTCCAGACAACTTTTGGTATTTCCCATCTCATTAGTTCTAACATTGTTTTTGTTCATTAATCCATTTTTCATAGATGTAGTTATTTTTGTTAGGTATGTTATTTGTCCAGTTTAAGCCCTTTTCCATCTGCATTGGAAACATTAGTTGATTATTTAATTTTGCTCGCATCATTTGTTTAATCTTTTTTTCCAACTTCTAGTGATCAGCAACCAGAAAATGGACAATTAATATCCATATTCTACAACACTCTAATACCAAGTCCACCACATGTGAACACATTTACCCACTTTCTTGTTGCATCTTCACCATGTATTAGAAAGGTGAGGATACAATGTTGTCAGATACCAGAGATTTGTTACTTTGAATTGATTTTCATTTACATTGTAGTAATGTATTACACTGTTAGTTATTCCAATGACCCTTAATCAGTTTGCACTAATATATAAATATTTAGTTCTCTTGACCATGTTATCAATATGAGGTTTGTTTCATATTCTTCTTTTAATTTAATTAGTTTATTCCATTTGGACATGTCTTTTTTAAATAAATGGCATATTTTGGGGAAAATGTATTGGTTTCCTTTATATAGACCCCTGGATAGGAATCCTCAGATAGGTAAACATCTTCCTTTTTTGGGAGTTTGTATTCCACAACAAGCTGAGATTTCAATATGTGTCCAACAATAATATTATTTATTTCCATAATACCTACACTTTCCACATTTTGTAATTTTAGATATTGAATGTTATATTCTAAGACATTCAAACCCATTATATCTAAAATATCATTATTAAATCCTTATTTCCTTCTTATACTTTTCCAGGCTTTCATAATATTTGTTAGGGCGACATTTGTGTTTATGTTTACATTCCGATCAGTATTTGTATAGCAATTCCACATGATTAACATCTATTTGTTATTCCGGATGCTTATTTTTCTAGTTTAAACCAAGATTTTTTTTAGTTTTGCCATATTTCCTCGGTTCACATTTTTCCTGATTTTAACAGCTCTTCGAATCAATGGCATCTTACATTTGACGGCTAAATTGGGCTGCCAAATTTAAGACGCAATTTTCACCTCGGCCTCTGATATTTGCCTTCTAGCAACCAAAATTCGCCTTCTGGATAATGTAAGGAGGGAGGAGTTTTGGCGCTGGATGACGTGCGACACTGTTGCAGGTATGTAGAACTGTTTTAACTGTTTCCTCAATACTAAGTCTAAACTACTAAAACTATTAATTATACTTAGTAGTAGTACTACTAATACTAAATTTTTTGTAAGATGCACCCCTAAAAAATTGATGGCGTCTTAGACTCAAGTAAATAAGGTAGGTTCAACTTGCATACTATACATAAGTATCATCATTCCAGCCCCATAAAGATGTGTTTTTTTCCATTACCTATGAATTTATTAATACTAAATTGCACCATGTTTAGCCATATTTTTTGAGCAATGTCTAAAATGGTACGTCCATTTGGGTGTTCTTATTACACTGATTCTCCTTATCTATGTCAATTCCGTATTGGTCCATTCTTTTATTAAAAGTTTAGTTTCTTTAAGAAATGACATGAAGCATCACGAAGTTTCTTTCCATCATATTCTCAACTTTTGATGTTTTTTTAGACCCATTCCCGACATTCACATCTAAACTTCTAAAAAGACTGTATTTTAGTTATGTTATCTTTCAGTTAAACTGTTTTAAGAAAAACAGATTTTTCTACATTTAGTTTATAATTAGAAATTGATGCATAATTATTTATTGTTCAAAGTTCAATCTAAGACCGCGCCTCAGAAAGATAGAAAAGAGGATGCAAGTAAAGGTCATAATATAATATAAACAAAAACATATTTGGAAAAGGATGGATCAGTGTAATAAAAGGCTGTATAAGATTGTTTGGAGTCCCTCGTAGGGACACCTTGTGCGTTTCATCCTATGTGGTCTTCTTCAGAGGTCATTGATGAAAAGAGGTGTCCCTAAGTTTTGGAAGCTTTGTTTTGTTAAGCATGTAACAGATGAAAGAAGATACTTTTGTATCTTAGCTAAAAATGTGAACAGTGATGTTAGCTTTGATTTTGACTTTCTATAAGTACTTGTGGAGAGTTAACAAAAGAGTACTCTCCCAGTGACTTCTGATTTTTCAAAATTATTTTTTGTGGCTGAAAAAAATACTGTCAAGGAATGCTGCAGTGGGTGGGAAAAAGTATTGTGGGTAAAAATAAGATAATGTTAATTGGATTTATATGATGCTCAGTATGTGCTGGGAGAAAAGAGAGAATGACCGTAATGGAATTAGGAAGCAATGGGAAGCTACGGGATGAAAGCCAATCAGAAGCCTCACTATCCCAGCCCTACTATGGCTGCTTTGAAAATACCACCAAAAGTAGGGCTCGGGACATGAAAGGTACCGATTGGCTGACAGTCGCCTCCTCCGTGCACTTCAAACCTTCCGGGCTGAGCTTTTATTCTGGTTTGATCTCCTCTGAGAGGAAAACCATTAGTGGTAGGTCCCTAGCATCGATTATTGCTGCTGGAACCTGGATAGAGGTAATATTTTATTTCACAGGGCACACTTTGTCTGCCAGGATGGTGGGCAGTATTTATTTTTATAGGTTTTTGGGGCTATTTCAGGTTTGCCCCCAACTACCTGACCAAGGCAGCCCCTGGATAAGAAGGCAATTAAATTATTTAATTATTTATAATGTTGCTCAGGTCTTTGGGCCTTCCCCAGACAGGGGTGGGTGAAAGAGGGAATTAGTTATTATGTTGCCTGGGGGCCTTGGGCAAACCCCTGGGTATTATTTATTGGGGCAGTTAATTATTTATTTTGTTTCCGAGGGCCGTGGGCAGGCCTCCAGAATATTTATAAATCAGTGAATGGGGGGATTTAATTATAGCCCCCCATCAATGTGGGGGGATATTATTTATTAACAGGTCAGGGACCCTGGGCAAGTCTCATTTTTTCATAGCATAGCAGTGCTACATGGATAGGACGATAATCCTTGTGCTGGCCCTGCATACATGATACAGTTTTAGACAATATTAGGACTGTATGACACATGGAATAAAATATTTTAAATTTTGTAAGCAACATGGTATTTTCTGCTGTCTCAAAATAATCTGGTAGTGACCAATCCAAGACCAGACGCTGAAACTGCCCATACCTCTTTATTATTTCTCTCTAATCTGTTACTGTAAGTCTTCATTTGTTTAGGTATGTCCAACTTGTTATGTAACCTGCTCTTTGGATGTTTTGCGTGCTTTAAAAAGAAGAAACAAAAATATTATTAACTAATAAGACAAGAAGTGGAGTTTGGTTCATGTAGCTCTATTCACGTAGCTCTATTCACGTAGCTCTATTCACGTAGCTCTAATTTTTGTAGCAAAAAATCAGAGCATGTTAATATTTCCCAAATTCGGAAAATTTCAATGATCCAAAAGTCCTTTTAACTTGGGCCTTTCAGGTATCATCAAAATTTCCACAAAATGGGCCAAAATTCTAAATGAATTTGGCCAACCGAAATGGTAGCCTCAAACACCCTCATTATTTCGGATGGGGTGTTGAAGGCTACCAATTCTGCTTTTTTTTAATTGAAAAAGGTGGCCTCGAACATCCCATTATTCCTATGGAGATGTGAGCACAAAGATGGTGCGGTGGGGAGTGTATTACATTGGTGGCATCATGTGGTTATGATCTATGTGGTATAAGGGTCATGTGGCAATTTTACCACTGTGACATATTGGTTTCTGGTCCCGCCCTTCTGTATACAATGACACAATTCATCTGCTTATAATCCTATACCATGTGATAGGTATTCACTACAGGTAAAGAGATTCACATTTCCAGGGAAAAATTATTTGATATAACATTTTACAACATACACTAGGATCGGTGCACAAAATATTATTTTAAACACAATCTCTGCCTTTGACAGATCCATGGTTTAAGCCCTTTGTAGATTCACTAGTACAGACCAAATCAGACTTCACTGAAGGGACTGGGATTTTATCCCTTGGGAATAGCAAATAGAATTTCAATGTTCTTAGGGGTTGGCCAAGCATTCTTGTTTGTTCCTTTGTAATTGTATTCATTTCAAGATGGTGGTAGTATTATGTTCAACATGACATGTGCTTCTCTGATTGAGTAACTGATCCTTCTCCCTAGGCAGCCTCTGGTGTTAAATACTTAAATACTTTAATAGTAGCAGTTTTTCTAAAATGAGTATTCCCCTCAGTGACAAGGAAGATGGGACAAATTAATAATGCCAAATTATCTTTGTTGGAAAGTTAACCACAATTGTTATGTTTTCTTAAAGGCTTGGTGGATAGCGGATTACGCAGTTTAAAGGACATCTGTACTGTTGAAATTGTTTTGCTTTTAAAATATGATATATATTTTATACTGTGTTGTAGAAAAATAATTACATCTTTACATATGAATAGGTTACCTTTTTAGTAGATTTTGCTTTTAGAGCAGCCATAATATTGGAAGATGGAGGCAACTATGTGCATCAAAGAGCTTAAACCCAGCCAATCATAATGTATCTCATTTTTTAAGAGTTTTGGGAAAGGGGTGTGTCTTAGAATCTATGGCGTCTGACATTCAGGAGTAAATTCGGCTGCTGAATGTCAAATGCAATTTTCAAGCCGAGATTTTCGTCTAGGCCTCTGAGATTTGCCTTCCGGAAGTTGAAATTCGCTTTCTGGCAGCTGAAATTCATCTTCCATTCTAATGTAATGAGGGAGGAGTTACAGTGCTGGAGGACTTGCAAAGTTCTTAAGGGTAAGTATAAAACAGTTTCTTCAAGTTTAAGACTTTTTTCTAAGATGGCATCTTTTTCTGTTTACTAAATTAATCCACATGTGTGTCCTGGTTATTTCCTGTACTGAATAATAAAAGTGTTTTATATTGTCTGGTCATCTAATAAATATTAACTCCTTCCCACAAATAGATGTATATATATAAATCTGAAAACAAATGGTCCTTGCAGACTGATCAGACGTTTATATATGTCTGACTAAACAGGCAGCAGGTGCCCTCACACCCTCTGGCTCGAAGAACTTTATCTCCGAACAAGGCAGTCTTCTGGAACCAGGATCAAAGCACATAGGCGATTGGCTTTGTGAAGGGTGATGCATGGTGCATTTGACCTGAACAGGTTATGAGTGGTGGAATATGAATGATTACAGATGCACAGTAGCGCTGCCAATCAGTGTCCTGCATTGCCAAGTGAAGAAATTTAGAGGTAAAATACCATACCTCCCAACTTCTGCCTTGGTAAATCGAGGGGCGCCGGGTGGTGGAGCTTGGGAGATTGAGTGTCATAACTCAGCGGGACAATGGGACAGAGCCTGGAAATTAGATCTATCCCATGCAAAGCCAGTTGGGAGGCATGTAATACTCACCTCGAATTATTGACCTAAATTAATTCAAGAGCTTTAAAGGACTCCTGCACTCTTCCAATGTAGTGTGAATGTAGAGCGAAAAAAACTATATAAAAAAATCTAGATTTTGTGTTAGCCGATTTTCAAGCAAATGCTAGTACTGCTTCTAGCAGTTTGACGAGCTTCGTAATATCAATACTGTTTTGATAGAAAAAACCACAAGTAACGAAAATACCAGCCGGTCTTCACCAGTACAGGTGTGTAATAAGCACATATAATTAAACCAAAGATACATAATTGTTTGTTGTTGCAGGTTACATATTGACAACAGCTGACTATGTGCTTAATGTCTGGTTCATGAGTTGGGTAATTTTCTCATGTCTCTGCTTTTAGAAGTGAGAATTCCTTATGGACTGTTAGAGAAAAACATTCTGCACCTCTTGCTAGGTAAATTCCCATTGCTACCTGCAATTTGCCAGCAATACTATAGGAGCTTTGAAGACAGAACCTATGATTGAAATGATAAACCATATGGCCATAAAGGTGTAGCCAGCAAGTGATTATTATTAATAAATAATTATAGGCATGGATTTAATAGTATGGTTGTCTAACAAAACAGAAACTAATCTGTGCCCTCTGTACCTTTGTATCAACTATCATCCTATTAATATTTTTTACTAATAATCATGAGAGGTCTGTGATACATTTCTTCATAGTAAATACTGGCATATATGCATGTTTTCGGTGTGTTTTTTGTAATTATTGGTTCCATTATTTAATTTAGCAAATAAAATGTAAATATGTATCCTGAAAACCAGTGATTCCTGTCAACAGATGTGATGCGCTCAGTGTTAAGTAGCATTTCTCATCAATTATTGTGTATGTACGTACCCTTAATCAGCATCTACAGGTGGTGTGCCACCTGTTTAAATCATTTATTGTGTGCTCTACATAGTGTTGTGCCAAATGAAAAACAATGAACTGAATTATTTGCACTAGTAAACATCAAACAATTTATGTCCTTTGGCTCAACAAAAAAAAACAAAAATACATTTTTTGCAAAAATAAAATAATAATATTAAATTCACGCTGTTGGTAATGTTTCAAACACTGCCTAGGCTGTATCTAATTGTTTCATCAGTCAATAGAAAGTTGTAGAAAGGAAATAGAATAATAAATAGAATGAAATATTTCATGTGCATGTATATATATATATATTTTTTTTTCTTCATATATATATATGTGTGTGCCATATATATGTGTGTGCCATATATATATATATATAAATTATGGATAAATATACTGCTTTTCAAAACTGGGCGTCAGTTAGGAATTTCGTTGTTTCCCATAAAGTTGAAAAATGAAGAGGAAATACAGTTACATTTTTGGAGAAAGCCATAAGATTGAATGAACTCCCCCCACAAAACCAAATGTGGCCAAAATTTAACACAAAATCAGAAGAAAGTTCCGATTTCGTCTGAAAGCGGCCATACTGGGTAGCCATACTGCATAATTCTCCACAGTTTGTTTCTATGCTCCCATCCGGCACGTGTTTGGGCCAGATTGGGAAATATTGAGTTGAACCTTTTATTTCTGATCCAGTTCATGTTATTTTAATGGGCAAAATGTGATTTCCTTCTAAAGCAAGTACATTTCTTAGCGACCCCAAAGTTTTGAATGGTAGTATATCTTTACATTTTATTCATTTGATTAAGAAAGTGTTTTACCAGGAAGAATACATTTAGATTTCTCAATTTTTTTTATTAAATCCTGTGGACCTAGAGGACCAGAATGGTATTATACAGAGTTTCACATTTAACATACAAACATATATTTAAACTTGGTGATAGGACATAAGAAGTAACTAATAATTTATATATAAAAAAAAGGCAAAAAGAGAAAACAACAACAAACATTTATGGTTCAAATAGGCGTAAACTCAAAACAGGTACATTCTGTTTTGAGAATTTTCAGACACTAATTTTCAGGGATTTTAGACTAGAGGATGATTTGGTGGAATCTGGGAGGCTATTCCACATATGAGGAGCTCTGAAAGAGAACGCACCTCAACCTGCTTCCTTTTTGAAGTGAGGGATCGCTAGTGAGATGCTGGGACAGTATCTGAGTTTGTAGGATGTGCAGGGAGTAAGAGTGAGCATGCTGCTTAGGTTAGATTATGCACTAAGCAAGCAAGGTGGAGAGTGCGCCTGGAGGCAAGCGTCAGACAGTTTAGGTATTTTAAAATTTTTCAGTGATTTGGTGTATTTTTCTTTATTTTAACATGTAATTTACAATATGTAAAATACATAAATTTTTTGGATTTTGTTCCTGTTCCCTTTTACGAATGTAAAAAAATTTGACACACTAACACTTTTTAAAGGGATAATACCACTTACAGAAGATAAAACTAAATAACCTGGTCATTTAAAACAAACACATATATAAATCATATGCCACTTTTTTTTTAAATTTTGTGAATATTTCCCATGATGCAACATCATCCAAAATCTTCCAGCCAGTTTCACTTTACAACTGTTGACAAAGCCTGCATGAGATGTCATATGATACTCCCCTGCTCTCTTACTGGCTCCTGTGTATCATAGTGGGCAGGACTAGGTGGCTTTGTACAACTTTTTTTTTTTACCTGCCTTCGAAAACAAAGAGAGGAGATTAACCTGATCAATAAACTCTGCCCCCTTGTGATGTATGGGTTACATTACCCTCCCATTCAATGTAAGTCTATGGTCAGAATTCTGACTTATAGACTGCATTGGGTGTCCCGAGCCCCAAAGTGAGAAATTTGTGCTGTAGTCACTAGGGGGTGGCACCCAAAAAAACTATATGTCACAAAATGGCGGTGCCCAGTGACACTTTTTTAGTTACATATTTTATTAAATACAGTCCCATAACAAAAACAAAAGACATATCTGAAATAAACAATACAAATTAACAAAAAAAAACTATTCATTTTTTGGTGGGAGTGTCCCTTTAATATAAATTCTGATATTTATTTTCCAATTTGTGATTGTTTCCTCTTTTTACAAAACTTTTATTATAAAAATGCTTACTTGCAACTATCCATTAAGGAATACTTTACCAGCAGGTTTGGTTCACACATTCTGGATTGATGGAATTGCAATCAAGCTATGCTTTTGATTAAAATGGTTGCCATATCATTATTTGGATTCTTTCAGCACCATGAACAGCAACATAGGAACAACTGGATTTACATCTAATTTCTGACCACAGACATAATGACTTGTCACAAACATTTCATCATAGATAAAACATTTAATTAGAGATAAAAGCTTCCTTGGCTCAAGATTTATCATTTACACATTATCAACGCAGTGATGATATATACCTGACTTCTCTATTGTTCCTATTCTTTTTCCATAGTATGAACTGTTGGGAAAAAGCCAGTACAGTACTTTTGATGATCAGCATCTGTTCCTCATTTCAGCTGTGGTTTTAACCGTTTTTTAAAGTTTTTTTGGAGATGCAAACCATTGTTTTTCAATACACAGAAAAAAGAGAGAATAAAGGGAGCACACTATAATAGTTCTAGACAAATAAAAATGTATAACTAAAATTGAGAGTGGGACAAAAAAAATAGAAAGAAAAATATCTCAGTATTTATATGTGCAAAGTATATGTGACAGTGAAAATGGAAAAAAAAAAGAAATTTCGTTTTGATACTTATTAAATACAATTTTTGAAGATGAGTATTTTGATTGAAGGTCTCAAGTTCACTTTCCAGGTGACCCAAAAATATAAAGGAACAAACAAAAGTGCTCTCTGTTGTGTGGACCTTTAGACAAAATAAATTATATAAATTTCTGACTCACAAAAGTGGAACAGTACACTGCTCTTTTAAGGTGTGTTTGTACAATGTATCAGTCATCTTCAATCATTATATGGCACTGTGCAGCTGGTGATATGTTATCTCTCAAAGATGATTTCTGGAAAATGAAAAGAGAAGGCACACATACCACAATGATGTAGTAAAGTAGGAAACAATTTGTCAGGGGGGGGGCTACTAGATGGGTAGCTCCTACCGGAATCAGTTCCACAAAATCACTCCTAAGCAGTGGCGTCCCGAGGGGGGTGCGGACCACACCGGGTGACACCCCCATCCGCTGGATTCGGCCGCTGGAATCACTGCGAACAGATGTAACATTACGTCACATATGGTGGCTGTGTTTCCATCAGGAGGGAAGACTGCATGGAGGAGATGTCGGGTGACACAGAGCAGCAGCCAGGCGGTAAGTACTGGGGAAGGGGGGAGGAGAATAATGAGCATAGGAACTTTAGCATCCTAATGGGCAAATTGGCTGGGGCATTTTAATGGCACAGAATTACTGGCATCTGAATGGCTCAATTTCACTGGCATTTGTTGTTTGCTTCACAATAAAAAAAGAAAACATCTTCAAAGTTGTGGGCATGTTCTGTAAATTAAATGATGCAAATCCTCAAACAATCCATGTTAATTCCAGGTTAATGCCAAGGGGGGTGAATACTTTTACAAGGCACTGTACATGTTGCCCGATTACATAAATCAGTGTTTCACATATTCAGTATTCAAGGCTCCTCAACATTTTTGTCATTCACCGTGAATAATCTGTTATAATTTATATATATATATCTGTTATGATTTCTATCATTATGATATTGTACTTTGAATCTACCTTTTTTGTTTTCTCTTATCACTTCATTTACAGTTCCAAGTGAAAAGTTCAAACATGGAGTAGGGGTCTACTATTTGATGGAGCAACACTTTGTAAAAATATACCAATTGTTGCAAAATTACTAAAACAGACTTATTTCACCTACCCATTATACCTCTGGGTGACCTTGCCTCATAGAAATAGGGGAGCTACTAGTGAGGAGTTGCCCCCACAAACTAACCGTAATGGGATTGGGATTATTTATTGCTTACTTTTGATTTATTTTTTACTTTACTTTATATTCACACTGGCACTATTAACTTATTTTCATTTTATAAGGTGATAACAAACCAACTCTTCTAACCCAAACTAATAAAAGTTACATTTTAATTAAGACAGACTTCATCAACCAAAAGCAACACTTTGTAGCAGCAGATGTGTGTGGGTATGTTTACATTGCACAGAACCAATAACTGGAGAGATAAGCATGCCAAATACTAGTCAATACTGATTTTCTGGAGCTGTAGCCATGGATGCATACTTAGTCCTTCAAAGGCACTGAAATTGCTTTTTAATGATGCACAGAAGTGGTTAAACTCTGAAGTTGTGGATCCTTAGTATTGGTTTTAAATGCAGCTCAGAATAATAAAGTTAATACACCCTTTTGTCACAAGCCTAAGCAAACCTAACACATTACATAGACAGCTTGGTTAAAATGATCCCAGGATCTTCCAAGCAGAGCAGTCTTTAAGTACCTATCTGACTTGCAAACTAAATACTATTTTATAAATACTGCAGGCTATAAATAATATTGATCTGTCACAGCATTAACAATAACCCATCATCGAATACATTATTTTACATAGCGTACTCGCAAGACGACAGTGTAATCGCATCTCCTACAAGAATGCACACATGTGATACAATAAAGAGACTGATGTGCTTCCTTGATACTGGTCATTGCGTTGAGGACATGTTAATTGAAATCTCGAATGTAGCTATGCCCTTAGTTTGATGTGATCTGACAAAAATGATCATAGGATAAAATTGCTTCTGGCTGATCTCCACCTATCTAAAATCTTAACTTGCGGGAAGATTGAGGCAAACTGCACCAATTTTCTGCTCCCAACTGCTGGATAATGGACACTTTCCTGTGCTCTTTCCCTTCATTACAGCACAGGTCAGGGCTGTTAACAAGGGCTCTTGCCACTTCTGACAGATAGTCAGTCACTGCTAAGATGAATGGCACTAGCCACATGACCACTTAGTAATATGTCTTTTTTATAGGTACTGTAAAAGCTTATCTTAAAAAAAAAAAAAAAACGTATTTCTATTCTTTAACTCTTTCAGGGTAAATATTTCATGGTCTATAATATACCATGTAGTATACCATTTAGGTTCAGTTAAGTATGATTTATGATTTATATGTGCCCCACAGAAAAACACTATTATCAATAATATTAACTAACAGGCAGACTTGTATGTATTTCTTTACTGTTCCCAACATAATGATGATGACACATTGAGCTTTTTAGTTATTTATTTACCAATATTTCCTGCAAGTTGCTTCTTTTTTGTAAATTCGTGGTTTATGTAGAACCTTCCTATGGCCGCACTGAATAAAAAATAAACTGGACCCAAGTGACTGCCAGCCAGATTAAAAAATGAATTACCCACGCTATGCCTGCAGCCTGATCAAATAAACTGAATGCCCTCCCATGGGGCTTGGGTAGCACTTGCTCATCCTCCCTATATCCGCCCCACTATTGTACTATTAGCTGGTTTGAAAACCCTTCCTGGCTGGGACAGGGAGATTTTTCTCAAAGTAGCCAATCAGAGCTTCCTAAAGTCCTTTGACATATTAGCCTCAGCTGAATAGAGAATTAGATCTTGGGGGCATAGCGCTCTCCAAGTCCCAGGGGGATCTTGGGGCATAGCGCTCTCCAAGTCCGAGGGGGATAAACAAGAGAGGGTGTTTTAAAAAATGTCATCAGGGTTTGAGTTGCACAGACACCATGCTGCCTTCTTGTGTGGAGATGCTGATCTCCCCAGCCAGCGTCACTGCTGGCAAGCACGACATGTATATTGCCCGGCTTGAACATCGGCTTGCACATCCCAAACATGACAACACACATTTTTACCCACAATATTAGATTGTATATTATGTCCTCCACGACATGCCTCCTCACCCACATTGCACATCCAGGCCTTACCCCATTAATAGGCCTCAGCCAGTTTGTCCAATAATATGCCACAGTTTTGCTCATTAATATGCCACAGTTTGCCCATTGAAATATCCCTCAGTTTTTCCATGATTATGGTAGAGCCAGTTTGACTAATGATATGTCATGATTTGCCCATTAATATGACAGTATTAGTTTGCATATTAATATTTCACAGCCATTTTGTCCATTAATATGACACAGTTTGCCTATTAATATTCCACAGCCAGTTTGTACATTAATATCCCACAGTTTGCCCATTAATATGCAACTGTTATTTTGCTCATTAAAATATTCCGCTCTTTCCCCATTAATATGCCACAACCAGTTAGATTGCCCCAGTCAGCGTCTCTGCTGGCAAGTGTTTTTTTTCTCTTTTACTTTTTGTAAAGGGCTGGGGCTCCCTAACAGATGTATCGCCTGTCACTGCCTGATGGCGGCCGGGCTTGCACATCCCAAACATGACAACAAACATTTTTATCCACAGTATTCCACTGTATATAAAGACATAAAAATAAGGTCAACAATGATTGCATTTTTGCTTTACTTTATACACAGACCCCATAGACCATATGCAAACTGTTTAAGACAACATTTCAAACATAGCCCAGGATAGACAAAACCCACCCATGGAGAGCATATTTTCTGTATAAAACTCTTTAGCATGAGCTTGGTTTCTGCTTGCAAGACTTGGAGCAAAACATCAGTCACACACAACATCGGTTATGGTGGGGTACTTCAAGAAATCCAGTTAAGTGGAGGGGAGGTGCAGACAAATTTGTGAAAGAGTTGCAATTTATCAGTTTGCAGACAGTCAGAAGATCTCTTGTTGGCATCATTAAATGGAGGTAACTTGTAATACTTCTAAGAAAAGGTTCGTAGGGAGAGAAAAAGGCATAGAATATTAGACATAGCTAGAGGCAGACAGATTAGAACATAGGTTGGTAGTGTTGGTGGTGGAATCCTGTACATCGCATTATGCAAGGCCAAACTTGGCAAACTTTTTATGCTAGAAGAGCTCAACGGCCATGTATAAAGCATGATTAAATCTGGAAAGATCTCACTGTTTAACAATACATTATGCAGGGCAAGCTCTCCTTTTTTTTGTAGAAACCCACCCCCTTTTTTCCCTGCACAGTGCATCGTTAAGTCTGTGAGATGAAATGCTCATCTTACCTCTGCTCAGTAAATAGCTGCATAAGACATCTGTCTATCTGTCACTGGCTAAGCGCATGCCACTCTGTGATTGGATGTCTACTGTACGTTTCAAAAGGACCATTTCATTAACAATATCTATTTGACTCATTATTTTATAGTAAACTCAGGCAAGTGGACTCAATGACTTGGAACCAACGCTCTGATCCTCTTATTTAAGTGACGGACAAAAAGAATGAATAAGGGCAAGATATGGACTAAATACATAAATAAGCAAACCTATGATTATGGATTGGGAAATAATGGGTCAGTGATAAACTTCTGCGTGGGAAATAAAAGCAACAGTAAGAAATAGTAAAATAACAAAGTAAGCCCAGTGATAAATGTTAAGTAGACAGCACACTTTATTAGATACACCTGCTCTTTAACACAACTAGCCAAAGAGTGAATCTGGGTGTTAGGAATGTGGACACGGGCAAGCGGTTTCTTTGTTGTTCAACCATTAATTAAAAGGAGAGAGACAAGTGATATAAACTATTCACTAAACAGTGAATTATGGTGAATTGAAGTGAGCTGCAAAACCCCCCAGCTATATATAGTTTGTGAAGAAAATTCTACAACTTATCTATTGTTACAGGTCAGCTACTAATGCCTGATTTTTGAAGTTCACTTGTCAGTTCACTTTTTCATTGAATAGACCCCTTTGATGTGTTTTTAGTGCCAGGTGCAATGATTCCTCTAGATTGAATCTTGGGAGCAGATCTCTCCACCTCATGTATCAGTCTTTCTATGTTCATCTAATGTTATATGTAGTTCCCCTCAATACTTCCATTTTAAGTATAGGGTTTTATATACAATAATTTTTTAGTGGGGTGCAGTCATTTTTTAAATGGGTGCTGTAATGATTTTACCCTACCCGTTAATGGTGTACGTATTATATTGCATTATATATACGTATTATATTGCAATTACATTGATATATATAGCGATACAATATAAATAAATGTTTTAGTTTTAGAGACTCATTTTAGGAAAATCCCTAATTGCCTCAAGGTTTGGGTTGTTGTGTTGGATCTAATGCTATATTAAAAGGGAGGGGTGAAAGTGGGCACCCCTGTCAAACGCCTTTTGTGATGGGAACTGGATCAGAGGTTAGTCCATTTAAATGTAATGCACTGAAGGGGAGGAGTAAAGATTTATGAAGAATGCAAGAAAATTTGCACCAAAGAATCAAAATTTAAGGATCCTTATGATATGTGCCTATGAAATGCTAAAAAAAACACTTTACAAGCTTGTAATCACATTAATGGTGTGAGGGCCCTTTAATTTTTGCCTGTTGGATGGCTGTGAGCATTTTTCTGATCTCTTCTATTGTGCGAACGATTGCATTTCTAATCTAAAAACTGGAGATTGATAAGATATGATTACACTTAGCAGAGTTTTTTTCTTTTCTATCCTTTGAAGAGCTTAGGAGACAAATATAGTATGGATAACACACAGAAAAATACAGAAAGGTGCTGAAAATCAGCTGGGCCAAATGTGTAAGATACCTACATTACACACTATGTCACCAAATAGTGGCGCTCCCGGCCTTTGTGGCGCCTATGTATAAAGCAGACTTCTGCTAGAAAATAACTTCCAGGTTGTGCTGGCACTCATTGTGTCGGCTTAGCTTAAAAGAGCCTGATTAGTGTCGGAGAATGTCTGCCAAGCGCTGTTTGGTGGAGGTCACTCGCCTGTAAGTGTCGGGAGTTGTAAAAGTACGCAATCGCTATTATGTATAACAAATGGCGTTGTGGCATTTTATACCTCTCCTGACACTTTGCAATTAAAACTTTTTAAATATATTTATATATTTGTATGTATGTGGGTGATGTTTATAATAATATAATACCTCTGCCCAGTGGCTTTTGAGATGTAATTGTGAACCCAGACACTTGCCCTTTAATTTTCAAAGTTTCTACAGAACCTGAAAAATTAATCATGTGGTTTAGCTTATAAATTTCAGCCTCTGCCAAACCCCAAAAATTAACAAATAAGGTTGGTCATATCCGAAAGAAGCTTGGTCATGTCAAATAATTAGCGCATGTTATTGTGAGCTTCAAAAATGCTCAAAACTTGATCTACTGGAGTTTTCATTGTTTATTTCTTTACAGAACAAAGTTCTGGAATGCTTTCCGTCTGTGATTGCAAATTATTATGAAGCTATTGAATAGTGCCTCAAGTTATGAAGTGGAAAGATATAGTGTTGTGTGATTATTGTGTCAGATTGTAATCATGTGTCTTCTCACAGGATGTAGGAGAACATTCCAAAAGAATGTAACAGATAAATCAAGCCTTATTATATGGGAAATATTAAAATACATCAATTTAACCACTATTTTAACTATTCCTTCAGGATTTGTTTCTGACAGCCTGATTTCTTTTTATTTAACAAATTTATAATGCTGTGCTACAATGAACATAAATGCATTCAACAAATAAATGAGACAGTGGAATCGTACAAAACCCCACACTGAAAGTCTTTTTATGTGTTTTAAACAACAACAGGTCATTTTCCTGTGGAAACCTGGGATTTTATGGATTTACACACAGTAATTATTTGAGTTCAGTGAACAAAGTATTAGTTGTATATATTATTCCACAAACACTATCTTTTATAGACTTTAAACATATCTGGGTTTCAATAACACAATCATTTGAAGAATGTCTCCCTTTGGAATAGTGGGAATAAATCTGTTTGTCAGTAACAAGAACATGTTCAGTTAAAGCAAAGATATGTTCATTTTGGAAGGTATATAAACAGTTAAATCAGATGTAAGTAACATCTCTAAAGCTTAGTTTATGATTCCCATGATCTTAAGCCAAAGCTTGTAATGAGTTAATATAGTGCAGAGAATTGGTCAAGCCTCGGTATTGGTCAACTTTTTTCTATTCAGGCCGCATATCATTGAGATTATTACCATACCATAGAGGATTACTATTAAATTAACAACCTTGACACCCCAACCATGTAGATTGTAATATTGTGAGCAGGACTTGCACTGCCTCATGTATTCAAGGTGCAAGCAGAGCCGGGAGCGGACTGTAACGGGAACAGTGCAGTATGGATCACTGATGGAAAGGCGGAGGCAGCATTGGCTTTGTGTGTCTTAAACACATGCCAAGCTCTATCATTGCTGCCTCGCACTCCCCACGTGTAGTGGTGATTTAGAACATTGATGTTCTGAACCATAAATACGTGCGGGGAGCGTGAGGCAGCACTGATTGAGCTGTGCATGTGTTTAACACACACAGAGCCAATACTGCCTGCGCCTCCCCATAAGTGATTTGATCTGCTCCGAACCACCTGCACTACATCATAGAAGACTGACAGAGGTGGGGGGGGGGGGGGGAGAGGAGAGAACATTACGGGAAGGGGGAGAGGAGAGAACGCTGGGGAAGTGGGGAAGAGAGAGGAAAGGACACCTGGGGAGAGGGAGAGGAAAGCACACTTGGGGAGGGGGGAGAGAGAGGAGAGAACGTGGGAGAGAACACAGACAGGGAGAGAGGAGAGAACACAAATGGGGATAGAGGAGAAAACACAGACGGGTAGAACACAGACAGGAAGAGGAGAGAATACTAACGGGGAAGAGGAAGTTATTACAACTTCAATCCCTCCGGCCTCTTCAACCCCTTATGTGTCTTATGGGCCCCATTCCCTCTAATTGTAAGCTTGCGAGCAGGGTTCTCTACCTCATGTACTGGTCTGTTTCTAGTTTGTCTAACTTAGTATGTAGTTCCCTCTATGCTGTATACCTAGCGTTACGTAAATTGTTGATGCTATATAAATAAATGGTAATGTAATGTAATGTAATGGAAGAGGAGAGAGACAACCATGGGGAAGAGGAGAGACATAGATGTGTAGAGGGACAAAAAGATAGTCATAGGAGGAAGAAGAGAGAGAGATATGGGAAGGAGAAGGAGAAAGACAGACATGGGAAAAAGAATAGAGAGAGACAGAAGGACATGAGGGAGAAGAAAAGACAGACGGACATGTGCAGTGCCCATCCCGAGATCAGACTCTGGATCTGCCCCTGCCCAGAGGGGCAAATATATTTTTATTGAAGAGGCTGTGGGCTTATTGCTGGACTGTGTCCACTGGGGGCCACCTAATTTATATTTAATGGGGACGACACAATGCTGCTGGCCCCACAGGCCCAAATTATTTTATATATTGGGGCCAATGAATTTATATTAAATATGGGGCTGTGGGCACTTGGACAGCCTCTAGCCCTGCTATTAGGTGTTTTTTTTGGCATGAGGGGGATGCTAGGGGACTGGCGGTATTTTTGCAGTCCCCTTTGCCATTGCATCGCATGTTATTACAATCGGAATTACATGCGGTATCAATACTTTAACTTTTGCTTGGCTTGCATTGAATCTATCCCATTTTGTATTATATCCATTAAGTTTCTATGATACATTTGCTCTTTAGTCTTCTATTATTATTTGTGCTGAATATGTTCAGTATCCAACTATATTATCTTGTTCAGATACTGAATTTTGAGGTTTTTTTTGTATACATTCTCTGAAATGAAAAAACTAAAACTACGTGAATAAATGGGGTGGCCATTAAAAAAAGTCAGTTTTCACCATTTTGTAAAAGTGCAGATCATGTTTAAAACGATACCATTCAAAGGACTGTGTTTCATTTGTATGCTTCATATCTCTAATCTTTCCTATAGGCTACCATCTATATCTCTAATCTTTCCTATAGGCTATAATATAATATATTGAAATAGAAATTATTTTACACATAACAGATTTCTGTCCATACACTACTATTTATAGGAAAGTATGTCCATAACAATGTGTTATCCAAAAAAAATATCTTTATTCTACTCTGGGAGGACTTCAGCAGTGGTGTATTTAGGCCTGAGTAAACTCATGCACCACCAACCCTCATTTTTCTGCATTCTTTCCTGTGTTCACAGCACCAGATTGCCCTCCACATAACTTTCCACTGCATCATATTGTCCCCACATACTTTTCCAATGCACATGTTGCTTAATAGTGATCTAGAGAGGCATCCTGGATGTCTGTAAGGCAGTGCTTTTGCCCCCTTAACACTGGAATATTGGGCAAATTGGCTGGGGCATATTAAATGGCAAATAACACTGGAATATTATTGGGCAAATTGGCTGGGGCATATTAAATGGCAACTTACACTGGCATATTATTGGGCAAATTGGCTGGGGCATATTAAATGGCAACTGACACTGGTATATTATTGGGCAAATTGGCTGGGGAATATTAAATGGCAACTAACACTGGCATATTATTGGGCAAATTGTCTGGGGCATATTAATGGCAAATAACACTGGCATATTATTGGGCAAATTGGCTGAGAGAGCCATAAATGGGAAGGGAGAAGAGAGAGACATAAATGGGATGGTAGAGGAGAGACAGACAGACATGGGTTGGCAGAGGAGAGACAGACAAACATGGGATGGCAGAGGAGAGACAGACAAACATCGGATGGCAGAGGAGAGACAGACAGATATGGGATGGCAGAGGAGAGACAGACAGATATGAGAAGGGGGGAGGAGACAGACAGACATGCGAAGGGAGAGGAGAGAGACATAAATGGGAAGGGAGAAGAGAGAGAGACATAAATGGGATGGTAGAGGAGAGACAGACAGAAATGGGATGGGAGAGGAGAGACAGAGAGATGGGAAATGAGAGGAGAGACAGACGGACATGGGAAAGAAGAGGATACATAGACGGACATGGGAAGGAAGAGGAGAGAAACAGACATGGAAGGAAGAGAGACAGAGGGACACGGGGAGTGAGAGGAGTGCGACAGACATGGGAAGGGAGAGGAGCGTGACAGATGGACATGGGAGAGAGGATAAGACAGACGGACATGGGAGAGAGGATAAGACAGACGGACATGGGAGAGAGGAAAAGACAGACAGACATGTGCCCCTCCCGAGACCAGACTCTGGATCCGCCCCTGCCTAGGCCTGGTCCTAGTCGGACTAGGCAGAAATACAAAACTGACCACCAGGGAATGTAAATTCTTATATGCATGCTCTACATTTATAATTTGAGAATTTCCTGGTTTCACTGAATCATTGATAAAGTTTGAAAGATAATAAAGTTTGGAAAATATTAAGCATGTTGACAATATATGACAATGTTACCATATATGTTAACCATTACGAATTTTCATAGAGTTGTTTAACTTAGCTTTACTTATCTTTATGAAAGGTGCCAATAATTTTACAGGTAAAGCTAAACATTCTCCCAGTGGAGTAAAACTTCTGTACGCATATCCAATTTCAGTAGGTCACAAAGGTTTTTACACCTAACACAGCCACAAAAAAGATTTTTTATGTTACTGTGTTCTGAACTATTAAATATGTTCTTAAAGTCTCATTACTAGTTAAAAATAAGCAATTACACTTATACAAAATAAATGGCAGTTAAATAAATACTATAACGGATTTTTATGATTTTTAAAAGTTTCATCTGTATTATTATTCTTTTTGAATTGCTTACTTTGTGCCATTTTAATTCTACCTTTTGCTGTCTTACTAAATATTTTGTTTTTTGTTCACTACTAGCTAACAACAAGGTATTACACTTATAAACACATTTGGCAGTTAAAAAAATACAATAATGGATTTTATGTTTTTTTTTTAAATTTTCATCTCTATTGTTTACTTTAGACCATTTGCGTTACTTCTCCATAGTGGTTCTGTTTATAATGTTTCCTCTTAATTACAATGAATTGTCCTTGCATTTTTTCCCTTGTATTGGCCAATTTGCACTGCTATTGCAATTGTTTGTAAGTGACATATTTTTTTCTCTACAAGTCCTCCCATGAGCAGAAACTCATTATAAGGTTTTAAACAGACAAGTGCTAGAGATGTGGGGTGGAAGAAGGGAATTACAAACATATTTGGTGGGAGTACGGTCCAATTAGATTATTTTGGGAAGGAATAAAGAACAACATCAAAAGTTTAAGCAACTTGCATATGGAGCTAACACCGGAAACATTCTTGTTACATATAGGGCTCCAAAAGATACCAAGACAAAAAAAATCTCTAATAGAAATGTTAGTAGAGGCAAAGTATTTAATAGCAGAGCAATGGGCATAGACTATATCTCCTACATGGGGACAGGTGAGGACACAGGTTATGTTCCAGTTAAGAATGTAGAGGGGCATTACAACTCAAGGTAAAATCAGAAATAGAAAAAGGGAGGAATTTGAAATTTGGTGGGAAAAACTCAAAGGAAAGAAGCCCTAAAAGAGAGGAAGTTACATCTGCTTTACTAAGTATGTATATAGATTTGAGAAATTAGATCCTGAAGACCACAAGCGAAAAACACTGCACACATGTGTTTTTTGTGTGTGTGTGTTTGCTGTGTTTTTAAATTTTCTTTACGTTTCTTACCGTTAGGCTAGTGGTAATTTAAGAAGAAAGGGAAACGCAATGTGTGAAAGAAATATATGAATCAATATAGGAATATAGTGAATGAAACAACAAAACAGAAGTATTTATATAATTTACTACCGGCCTGTATTCGGTATTGTTGTATTTGTCTTGTTATATGTTATATGTCAATATATGATAACTTATATGAAAGAAAAAAAGGAAATAAATCAAAATAAAGAATTATAAATGAAAAAAAAAACCCAACAAGGCATTACACATATAAAAACATATGGAAGTTAAATAAACACAATAATGGATTTTATGTTTTTTTTTTTATTTTCATCTCTATTGTTAAATTGTTTACTTTAGACCATTTGTGTTACTTCTCCATAGTGGTTCTGTTTATAATTTTCCCTCTTAATTACAATTAATTGCCCTTGCATTTTTTCCTTGTATTGGCCAATTTGCACTGCTACTGCAATTGTTTGGAAGTGACATATTTTTTTTTTCTCTACAAGTCCTCCCATGATGCACAAGGTCAATTGTAAGTCTTTCTTCTTTAAGCGGCTCCATTGCCTCATGCATCACAATGCAAAAAAAAAAGAAAAAAAAAATCACTTTTAATACTATGAATGCAATTCTTATCCCAACCAGCGGCAGTGGAATTAAACAGCAGTCTCTAGAGTATAGAATGTTCACAATAGCTTCCTATGGTTCAATGAAAACCATTAATTTCACCTTTCAGTAGGGATAAAGAGCTTGCAAATTTGATGCAACCCAACAGTGCTCCGCATTTTGAAGTCCCTATGATTTAGACAGAACACATTTTATACGTCTGGTTTTCATTTTATGCATATGATCACTATTTACCAGAACAGACTAAAAAATATTTATCGTTCCATTTTAATCATTTTGAAATAGCATATTATTATTATTTTTAATTTAGTCTTTTTATTGTATGTGCAATTTAGGTTTCCATTTTATCTAATTACTGAAACTGTGAAAACTGCCCTCAATGTTGAGTCATCATAACTAAAAGGTTTCTTTTGTTTGATCTCTGAAACATGTTAACTCAGTATATAAGTGAAACTGCAATAGAAATATGATATATTTATTTACTCAGGCACATAGCACACAGTTTAAATGCAATGCATGTGTATTACTTTTATATTCACAAAAAACGTCCTTGCACTCGTGTTTTTAAGCTGACCCCATTCAGTAAAACATGTCGGAAGATAAAGTTACAAGTTGGGTACTGTTGAGTGAAACGCGTTGCTATAAAGGGAGTTGGCATGTAAGGTTGTCCAGTTTAGTGATAATACGTCAAGTCAATACAATCAGTTCTTAATAAGCCAAAACTATGGTTTCTTGGAAAATTGATTAACATTGTGATGCTAATCTTAAAGTCCAAATATGTTTTACAAGCTTTATAGATATTTGTAGAGCAGGTGATTGTTAGTCTTGTTCTACCTTTTTTATGGTCACAAATATAGAATTAAAAGTGTCCAATTGCAACACGGTCTCTCAAGTACACCTTCGAATCTGGATCAAAGTGCTGGTAATAGGTTGGCAGACAAAGGTCACAAAAGTTGTCGTTTGCTAAGATGGTGCTCTGTTGGATACCAGGCTGCTTCAACATTTGGTGTCGCCCACAACTCAGTGCAGATAAAATATGCCTTACGTGTTTTACGCTGTAGGCTAGCGCTTACTCATGGATGACTATGAGTAAGCGCTAGTCTACAGCGTGAAACGCGCAAGGTGTAGTTTATCTGCACTGAGGCATGAGAGACAACGAATTGTGAATAAATCTGAAGATTTAACTTTCATCTGCCTGGAGTATTGATTTCCACCATGTGAGGAATGTGGTTTTTTCTTTTTATCTTGGTATTTTCTGTCTACACAAATATAAAAATGTTATTAAATTGCAAAGCAAACCTATATTAAGATTTTTCACCAGTGATAATAGGGTACATTCAATGCCAGTCATTAAGGCTGGAAAAAGTGAAAGTTTTTATATCGCACTTTATTCCAGAAGGAATAGTGTGCGTTTCCTCTTCAGTGGGGACCGCAAATATCTAGTGTGTTAAAGCACTGGAATGGCGTTAAAGGAATAAAGCAAAAAAATAATAATTCCATTATTCCCTCTTTCCCTGTTATTTAATGGTAAGGGACTGGGGGTGTAAAGGGAATCAACATGGTAAAGGAGGAGAGTATATTTAAAAGAAGAAAAACTAAAACAACAAAGTATTATCAGGAAGTATTAATTTACTGAGAGGGTATGGGATGTATGGCATAAGCCATCCAGCAGAAGTAGTAGTGGTTAATAAAGTGAAGGCATTTAAGCATGTGAGGGATAAACATAAGGCTATCCTAGACATAAGATAAAGCCAGTTATTAATACAAGTATTTTATTTTTTAGCCAGAAATTGGGCAGACTATATGGGCCGAATGGTTCTTTATTTTTTTTTTTCCAGTTGTACTTATTCAAGACATTTTATTCTTTACTTTATATAGTAAACAAAATTGGACAGCATTAAAAAAAAAAAGATACCAATATTAAGCAGATGTTAAATATGACATATACACATATATACAAGAGATGAAATGTAAACATGTTTAAACAAAGGTATATAAAGGTGAAAAAGTAGTGTATCAAAAGGCGAACTTATAAGGGCGCTCTAAGACCAAGTAATAGTAAATATACACTTAATATACACATTTATACATACATACATACATGCATACATACAAACATTCGTGCTGGTCAGGTGAAGGAGGGGAAGTATTATATCAGTGCAGTATCTCAGGCTGAGGGTAGCTACTATAGGCTGAACTGAACTAATAGGGGAGTAGTGTATCCCTACTGGGTTCTATTGAGCTCACCAACTGAGTTTTTCCCATATTTGCTAGATCTTATCATGTTTAAGTGGTATGGAGTTGATTAAGTAAAAATATCTTTCCATGCTATATTGGGCCGAATGGGTTTTATCGTCCAACACAAATCTACGTTTCTATCATATGTGAGCAGATTTTGAATAAAAATGGGCAAAGTTTAACCCGAGTTGATGGAACTATCACTAGACTTCTCACTTCTGACACCCTTAATTCCCATACAAAATCTGCCTGTTTAGGCAATATACCCTTTTACGAAGGAGGATTCTGATGTCATTTTTCAATTAAAATAGATAGGACTAATTTGATGTCCTTCATCCATGCATAATGCTGTGACAAATCCATTTCCCAATGCAAAAGCCCAAATGATAAATAAAGAATATTATAGTCATGAATCGTTTAATTAAAGTTTAAAACCAATGGTAGTAAGTTCTGAAATATTATTAGCCATAGGATTATATATATATATATGTTTTATTTGCATGTATTGTTACATTGGCTGCACTGTACAATGCAGTTTTACATGCTGCATGTTCTTCTGTAATTTGTTGGTCAGTGAAGAAAGTTGTAACTTTGAACATTGTATGAAAGAGTGTATAAAAAAATAAAATATAATACACATTGTAAATCTAATCCAGCACACAGTGAAATGCATAAGGTCTCCAAAACCCACCAAAAAAAAGCATATTTATGCTAGTGAATATGTTCAAGTGCTACTTGCTGCAAATCTGTTATGCTTATGGTAAGAAGTCATTGTGCTTGTCCAATGTATAATATAGTGTAATGATAGCTATTTCTAGATGTATAAATAGGTTCAAAATCACACCTAGTGCAAATATGTTATACCCACATTTTTAAAGAACTGTAGAGAGTCTGCATTTGTCAAAACAAATGATTTATTATTACATCAACTTTATATATGGGGTTTATTCACTAAACAGTAAGTTATGTCAAATTGACTAGCAAGTTGCACAACACAGGACAGAATAGCCTTAGATTTGTTTTTTGGGTCTAAGTTTTGTCAAATCACCACAAGTACATCTTATGCAGTGGACAGCTTGTAGAAATATCATCTTAACAGTAATGAGCATGGTACAAGAAGCATTTTAGCATGTACCAACAAAACCAGCATACACAAACGTGTGAGGGATGAAAAGAACCCAAAGGCGTAACATTTAATATGAAATATATTGCACACATGTATCTGAATTAATATCACATCTAACGCAAATGTAGAAACTTCTGCAGGCTCTTAAGAAATTTTAGAAAGTATACAATTGTACATGTTTAGTAACACAGTGTGTGGTAGCACAGTTATATTGACAGATTGACATTTAATATCAGTAGCTGGTATCTAAGTTCATGTAATTACAAACACAACTACCTTATTAAAAGTTGAAATTGTAATTTTGCTTAAAAATGTATATAATGTCCAAAAATGAAATACCCAAGAAAAACACCATAAAATGCTGTACTGTGTGTGTTAATATCAGCATAACATGGAGAGGGTTTAAGGACATAACAACCATTGGTATCGTAATACTAAAAAATACTAGTCAAGAGAGAGAGGTAACAGTTTACAGATACCATTAAAGGGACAGTCTAGTCCCCAAACTCACTTTGGTGCAAGATGAAGATTACTGCTTGTATAAAGCACAGGCTTTTATCCCAGTGTTATTTGATGCACGCATTCTGCATAAATCATATTTTTAATATTTGACTCAAGCCCTCCGCAGTGATTACTCTGCATTTTCACTGCAAGCATGGCAGCACCGATTCTATAGACACTGAGGATATAACGTTTTGTTTCATTTAGTCACTTCCTGTCCTCCACAAAATGAATCTATTGTGTGGCCTCTGATTGACCTTGCTCTTGTACACAGTAGGATCTCTTAATAGTGCAACACACTGTCTGATGGCATTATTCTCATTGGTCCCTGCAGCAAAAAAAAAAAAAGGAAATCACTTTAACTCATCTAGTGTGGGTAATCCTGTTTTTTTTGCAAACTGCTGTAATTTCACAATTCCATCTAGCTGTAAGTAGTTCATATTTTAAGCAATGCAAAATTTAAGACATGCATTTGAAAGTACTTCTAAAGTACATTAAAATGCATCAATATTTGGAAGATGCATTTTAGGCACTAGACAGTCTCTTTAATGCTAACTACAACAGAGTCAAAATACATGATAAGGATGCTGCTATATAGAGATTATATCAACAGCAGTATAGTCAATACTATGTGTTTACTAAGTATAAATGCAAGATAATCCAGTATAATGCTAAATCCTTACACATCCATGTGTATCCAACCGGAATCCTTATATTTCATAATCAATATTGATTGACAGTGAACTTCACTTGCGCAAAGTCATAAATTGTTAATTTATAGTGCAGTCAACCCCAACTAACTGGACTAGGACATGCCCATTCACAATAAATACCAGACTTACAACTGAAGTCCTGCAATATGGTTTCTATGTGCCTCTACTTGCAAAAAAGTAGACTTGCAAAAAATAGCTCATTTGGTGGATATATCAGGAATTCTTAAAATGGCCCCTGCTATAGTCACTGTTAAAACATAAGTAGCTCATTCTTCAGTGTTACAATCATTTCAAATTAACATAAAAGATGTATGACAGTTCAGCACGGCCGTTTCACCGCTGACATTTCAGCGAGCAGTTTGAGCGCTGAACAGTTAGCGGGGAAACGCAATGGGGCCGTTTCACCGTGGCAATGTAAGCACTGACAGTTCAGCGTTGAACTGTCAGCGCTTACAATCAGAGTAACCCCCATATGAATTAAACCCCCCTAATAAATTAACCCCCCTAAAGTTACCCCTCTCAGAACCCTAATACTAACCCTCCCCGAACTCAAATACAAACCTCTGAACCCTAATACCAATACCCCTAATACTAACACTAACCCCCTAAGCCCTACTGCTAACACTAACCCTTAAGCCTTAATACTAACCCCTAAGCCCTAATCCTAACACTAACACTAAGCCCTAATACTTATAATACTCACCTTGTACGCGATCCTGTGATGAAATGTCCTACGATGAACTCTCTCCGATAACCTCTCGTGCGATGAACTGGCCATTGCAAAAGATGTTGCGGTGAAGTGGCTGCAATGAAGCAGCAGGGAAGAAGCTTCCCATCCCCAACATAGATACCTCAGGAAATAAAACTCCAGATTATCATAAATTGTGACAATTACCTGCAAACCCACAGCTGGCAGGGTTAATGGTCTGTTTCACCCAGAACCATTGTAAGGCCTAACACATACCTCACAAAAAAGTTTATATGGCAGTACTACCGTATTTAAATTAACAAATGCATTTAGATTTCCTTATTTATTTATTTGATATTTTTTTCCCTCCATATTACACATTTTTAATATTAGAGGGTGACATATTATATGTTTAAGTTCCCTTTTTCACTCCAAAGGATTATATAATTTTAGCCAAGACATTTTATTTCATTTTAGAAAATAGTTATATACACCGAATATAACATTATTATAACCACCTGCCTAATATTGTGTTCCCCTTTTGCCGCCAAAACAACCCTGAACCCTCAAGGCATGGACTCCACTAGACCTCTGAAGGTGTTCTTTGGAATCTGGCACTAAGTTATCAGCAGATCCTTGTTTGTCCAACACATCCCACAGATGCTTGATTGTATTGCGATCTTGGTAATTTGGAGGACTAGTCAAAACCTTGAACTCCTTGTTGTTTTCCTCAAACCATTTCTGTACCATTTTTGCTTTTTGACATGGCGCATTATCCTGCTTAAAGTGTCCAATTCCATCACGGAATAAATATCCATGAAAGGGTATACATGGCCTGAAACGCTTACGTAGGTGGTACGTGTCAAAGTAACATCCACATGAATAGCAGAACTCAAGGTTTTCCAGCAGAATATTGCCCGAAGCATCATACTGCCTCCACTGGCTTCCCACCTGTCACTGATTGGTGTATGAATTTGGGTTTTTACATATAATGAGATTTAAGCGTGTTTTGTTTGAAAATGTTGTCATTTGCATTTAAAGAGTGTTTTGTGAAGGGTGTTTTAGGCTTGACAAAAGCTTTGGGTGAACCGAAAGGATGCCACTACCATGTGTGGATTTGCAATAAATGGCAAAAATCCTTTAAGTGTCTGTAGTTTTTATACTGCCAGAAAGTAAACTTGAGTTCTTTTTGTCATTGGTATAGAGTTCCTGCTCAAGTCCAGGTGCAATACCCCGTGTAAGGTGACCACTCTCCGCCTTTTTGGAGCCCCAGGATTTGAGTGGCCACAATCAGGTCTGTTTGGTCCTCTTGCGTAAACAGGCACAAGTGGTCAAATCCAGGAAACGTAGTCGAGGTCACAAGCCAAAAGGTCAGGACTGGAGAAATCAGAACCGAGTCAGGAGTGGAGAAGGACAGAGCGGTCGGGATACAAGCAAAGTCAATGCCAGAAGTCAGAGAATCACAAATGTACAGCAAACAAATGTCAGACAGGCAAAATGTTCCCGCACAGAGTACGTGGAGGAGGGGGTTTAAATAACAGGGGAGTTATGGAAGACAAGGAACACCTGAGCCGATATTAGGTATGGGCAGGAGGTAGACAGCAACAAAGCACTGCTGAAAAATTAGCCCTCTGTTGGCAAGAGGAACAGCTACAGGCACCAGAATCACAGAGGCCCAGGGTTCAATCCCAGCACAGGCTACACTTTTAATATTAGCTTAATTATAAAATCAGCAATGTATTTGAGGAAAGGAAAGTTCAAATTCAGGGATGTTTTCATTACCCAATTTACTCTGTCTATTTTGGAAGGATGAAACACTGAGTTAACCCAGGCAGGAGTGAAACATACAAACCTGTGGACTAGATGAATCTTACAGGTGGTGCATTCAGCTATCTCTTTGGCTTGGGAACAGTAAACGATTTTCACTTAACCTGGTGTGTAGGCCTCAAACATGTAATTCACAAATGGTAAATATCTTTAAATTATAATAGTGCACACAACTTTCTTATCTGTGCCTGGGAAATTCACAGCACTATGATCAGGAAAACACATGTATTGATACAGAACTGTATACCATGAAACTATCTCTACTTTTCTTCAGTTTAGCACTTTGTTTTAAACATTACATATTTTTAAATAAAACATTTTTTTTATTATTTTATTATTATATATATAAATGCAATTATAATGCACATAATCGAACCAATGCGACAGGAGTTTAAACGGAGAACAAAGGCATGTTGTAAATATTTCCAGGAGCCAACAATAATAAAAAAGAGTTGTTTGTTCTTCCGTCTAATAACTGGTCATAAAAGCTGTATTGTTTAAGGAGGCATTTTACAAAGAGCAGTATGAAAAAGCTTTGTGTAAGGAGAAAATTGCATGTACTATCCCAAAGAAAGAGATATTATCTGTATTTTCAGTTGCTCAATTCAGTTATTATTATCAAGTTATTAGAGAGTTACTATATAAAAGAAATAAACTAAAAAGTGCTGAGCAAAAAATAACAAATAAAAAATAATACTTATCATTTCATATCACAAGTCTATCCTAGCTATAAGACCGGGAACGGGGGACTAATAAAAGTACTCAAAAAAAAAATTGGGCAGACTAGATGGACCGAATGGTTCTTATCTGCCGACACATTCTATGTTTCTATGTTTCTATAAATAGATTTTGATCAATGGTGTGTCACTCTCCACTTGATGCGTTTCGCCTGATCAGGCTTCTTCAAGACCGCCTTGTTCTTCATCTTACATTCTACGTACAGCCCAGCCGATATCTGATGCTACTGTTAATGATAAGTATTATTTTTTATTTATTCATTTTTGCGCAGCACTTTACAGTTGATTTATTTCATATTTCTAAATAAAAGCGTAGATGAAAGAGCCCTAGGTTGCATACTAAGCATATTTGTTCTTGTTTTAAACAAATATTGCAAATAATTCCCATATGGGCAATGTATTGCCCTTCAGTGTACATACACATGCCTCCCTTGATGCTGTTCTAGGCAGTTGCCTAGAGACTCACATTTTTTCACTCCTTAAACAGGGGCTAATCCCACCCAGAAAACATTTCATCAGACAGAAGCCCATTTTTGTCTGATTATAACAGCTTTAGTATGGTGATGCTAGGGAGCAATTTATATTTCTTTGGGAGGCTCAGTAAGGCTCTAGGGCTTCATGACAAGACAGTACTAATGAGGGTTTTGCATCTGACACTCGACACAGGAGAGTACCAGAAGCAGTACTGTCTGCGACAGCTAATTAGCAAAATAACTGTTAAAGACCGAATGCTAAGTTAGAATATCCAGCATCTGCTGCTCTGCAAACCCTGCTGATTGATACAATTGTTACATTATTGGTATATAACAAGTTCATACATACTAGAAGCTACATTGTATTTGCTCTTTTGAATCTGACTCATAAATGACAGTCACAAGTCAAGTGATCTGTAAACAACATGATGAAAGAGTGGAAGTACCAAGTTTTTGTAGATGAAGTTTGGCAGCCCACTATTATAGCTATAGAGGATCTGAATATTGACATGTGTGAGCGGTATAAAAACAGCCATCTGCTTCTGTGCTCCTACATTGTACTCAGTCTTTATTCTTCTGGAAACAAAAAAGTCACCGGAGATGCACTTCTGTCCTTGCTAATGTCTGCTAATTCACCAGTGACGCCTCGCATATTTCAGTCAATGTCCTGCATTAAAAGCAGGTATTCTTTAAATAGGGGGCAATGCTTTAACTTGAGACTGGGATCTATAAAAGAACACATCTAGACAAGTTTGTGTATATTGAGGGGGAAAAAAAGAAATTAGTGATCCAGGTGCCTCCATAAATTGCAGCAAACACAAGTGTAATTCCTGACAAAATGCAAACGTTCAAATAGTGTATAAAATAGTGTATAAATACAGAGGATATGGCTGACAAGAAAACTGCAAAGGGAAAACCAGACATAATATAAAACCTTTTTAACATAATTTATAAGGGCCCTAAGAACTGTGCTTACTTTAACATCAATTCAATGTGCACATTATACTCTAGGAACTTAAGGTTGTGGCTCTGGTCCTAAGTGTTTTGACTGTGGCTATCTCCACAAAACCGTCTCACTGTCCACTCTAGGCACTGATGACCACTAGATCATGCTGACCACAGGATTGGTGCTGGGAGGGAGGGTAAGGGCAGTATAAAATAAAATGTAGCTACGGCACATCGAGGAACCGTTCAGACAATCAGGAATACATACATCAAGATGTCTGTGGATTCTGCTACCTACGGTAGTTGACAAAATGAGAGGTGAAGAGGGATTGGAGTCTCACTGATTTACCGATATGTGTAGAAGTCATGGGGACCAATGTGCAATGAATTGCTACAATTTAATTTTAGTTTGCATAACTGTATCACGAAGCGCTAGAGCAATAAAACGTGCAGTAAATGTGTTTTTATACTAATTTGCACAAGTAAAATAAATTATTCTTATTCTAAATTCCCTTTACATAAATAGTTACCAATTGGCCATAAAATCGATGAAAATGCCCAACCCCTAGCCACACCTACAGCCACTCCCACAAAAAAGTGTCCCTCTTTGGCCATTTAAAATTATTCAATGTATAGGTTGTTATTTATTCTCTATATTCAGAATACAAACAATTTTTATGTGATAGAGTCCCTTTAAATTGAACATTTCTTCAATGTAGCTCTCATTAACTGCTTTATCTGTAATTCTGTATGCCTTCCCATAATAATCACATATACAAACATATTTCAATTTATCTCACTGTACTATTTCAAAGGAGAGCCATTCGTATTAATGTGTTATCCACTCCTTAACTAAAATGACTTCACCGTTTATACTGAAATTAAAGATTTCAAGTTCAGGAAACCTTGTTGTTTTTTTCTTTTCTTTCATAATTCCATTTCATGGGAAACGATGTCATGAGGTACAAAAACCTAGCAATTTCTTCACCATTTGATTAATGGAAAATTGAGCAAATAAACCACTAATTTAAATTATCAAGTCGTTTAGGAAAAAACCCCATGGAAAATAAAATCATGGTAATACACAAATGCCAGATACAAAGCAAGACTATTATGAATAATGAATATTTTACTCATTGGGAGTTCTTTATGGCACTATTATGTTTACTTTTTTTTTTTTTTTATTGTGAAATAATACAATTATATTTACTTATTTTCTATTATGTGACTGAAAAAAAGGACCGTCCACCTATGTACCATAGACTCCGTCATCCAAAACTCCCAGAATCCTATGGATGCATTATGAACATTTTGAGTAACCCATGGCTACATTATGAGGAAGTTGGTGCTAATTTCCGATTAATTGATATCACACTGATTTGCTTACGTTATTGTGTCAAAGAAAAATGTGATTGTCCATCTATGTAGACATAATTATTGCTACTCATAGCTGAACATGACTTTTCACCCCTGTGGCTACATTGTGGAGAAGGTGGTACTCATTTCTGATAATTGACTTCCTGCTGCCTTGCTGATATAGTTTGTTCTGATAAGGTAACATGGAGGAGGTTCAAAAACATGTTGTATTTTTCCATTTAAATTGAAGCATGAAAAGTACATCTATTTCACATTTCACACTATAATTACTTCATGCATAATATTTGCTCTGCCTGTGGGCACTGAAATAAAAATGGGAAAATGAAATGTAACCTGTTTGTATTAGGAGTATAAAGATAAAGCATGCATATAAATTAAGTAGTCATCGCTACAGTAGGAGAACATATACTGTGGCTTCTAAATGTTTTCAAGAGGGACCACGTTCTCTAAAACACTATTATCTTCTGCTATTTTGTCTAAATTTGTCTAAATTAATATTGGGACATCTTCCCACATTATTAGTTAATGTTGACTACACTTCAGTTGACCTGTTACTTACCTAAATCACACATTGTATTCTTTAGTATGCTTATTAAATCTATTTAGCTGTGAGCACAGATTTAAACAACCAGTGGATATTTATTAAAAAGCTATTTATTTGTGTACCAGTGAGAGTGCCCTAACATAATTTAGAATAGGTGTTCCACTCATGTACTGACTGTATAGTAGGATACCATGAATGGTTACCCAACTACCCTCATCCTGGGCTATAACCAGTGTGTTGATATGTGATCACTCTTGGTATGAACTTGCATTTGCCTGACTGTTTTGAGAATGGTGTGTGACTTATCATTTATGCATAAAGGAAATATATAATATAGTTAGAAGTCGATAAAATATACCAGGCTCTATTCAGTGACATTATCACTTAGCACTTTTTTTTTATAATTAAATTGTTCTATTGCAATTAATGACCTGAGACAAATTAAAGCAGGTCATTAAATTAAGCACACTAAGTGGATATATTACCACCATAATTTTGCAAATCCAGGACTTAACCCAGCCAGCAGCCACAGCTCACTGGTGTCTAGTGACAGGCAGCATGGTGTCTGTGCACGGCCCAGACACACAGACATCCTGCCATGCTACCTCTCATGCTCCCTGTGCGTTCTGAAGTCTGAGTGCCAGCACGTCACAAAATCCCTAGCGCTCTGATGTCAGGCATGCGCGGGGAGCACAAGAACCATCATGGACATCATGTTGCCTGCTTGCTGGTGCGTCGTCATTGCCATTTACACTCTCTGTAAGTATTCAGCTCTCTGCCGTACACTTCCTCTCTAGGAAAACTCATTGACTCTTTTTGACTGCCAATACCACCTGTGTGCGGATGACAATCATATTGACCTCTGTCGAGGACCTTACATCACTCCCTCTGTCATGGCACGTGTCAGAAACTGTCTGTTGTCCATCTACACCTGGATGTCTGATCACTACTGAAAACTTAATCGCACCAAAATGAAGCTGATAACCTTGCATCGTTTGAGCTCTGTCCCTGTACTTGACTACGCTGTTATTGTTAAAAAAAAGCTAGGACTTGTACCTGCTGAATAAGTGCGATGTCTTGGGGTTGATTTTGACTCAGCTCTCTCCTATATCTCCCATGTTCAGTCCCTAACCAAATCCTGTAATTTGGCACCTAAGGAACTGCCCGTTCCGCAGTAAAGATGCTATTGCCCTCACTGGCAATTTCCTGTCTTGACTACTGTACTACCTTTCTGACTGACCTTCCTCTGGTTCATCTTTCTTCCCTGCAATCTATTCAAAAAGCACCTGACTCATCTTGCTCCCTCCTCTCTGCAAAGTCCTCCACTGTCTTCCCATCTGTCCCTCCACCTCTAGATATATGATAAGGCCAGGAATGAAGAAAATTGTGAAGACTAGATGGGCCAAATGGTTCTTATTTGCCGACAGATTCTATGTTTCCCGAGCTGTCCCCTTTCTCTGGAACTCACTTCCACAAAGCATCCAGCTCTCCTCCTCATTCGCAATCTTCAAAAATTCCCTCAAAATGTTAAACTTTAAAGAAGCTTAAAGAAACTTACTCCTGGAACACTCATTAACTAATCTCTAGACAAACCTCACTGTTACTAAATATTGTTACGAATAAGGTAACGTCCCAAATACAGCTACTACCACCACCTTCCTTTTGACCTCTTCACTCACCTTATGTGTCTCCTGTCCTCCACTCCTCTAGATTATAAGCTTGCGAGCAGGGCTTTCTACTTCATGTGTCACTCTGTCCATGTTCATCTAGCATAGTTATGTATTTCCCCATTATGCTCTGTACCAAGATTTACATAAATTATTGGAGCTATATGGGCGCTTTGGGTTTTGCATTAAGCATTTCTGCGGTCTCTATGGCTTTAGAAATTTGGCAGAGGCTTTGGTGCTGCCGGTGGATATTAGACAGGGTATAGAAAGGAAAGGGGAGAGAGGAGAAAGAGACTATAGAAAGGAGAGGGGAGGGGGGACTAAATAAAAAATAGCAGAGAGAGGGATTATAGAAATGATGGGGGACCAGGGAAAGAGAGACTATAGAAATGAGGGAGGAGAGGTCAAAGATAGACTATAGAAATGATGGGGGAGAGGGGAGAGAGAGGCTTTAGAAATGATGGAGAAGAGAGGGAAGAGAGACTATAAAAAGTTGAATTATATTAATGCCCGCAAAAAAGTGTAAAATGTACAATGTGGCCCTTGTACTGAAAGGTTTGGAGACCCCTGATGTAGAGGAAGCCTGTGAGGCACATATGAACAGATCAGACAGAGGGAGGTGAAGTAATTAAAATGTATAATGTATAATTTTAGGTCCGTTTGGAGTCCAGTATGTACTGAACTATTGTTGGTTTACTGTAGACAATCAAACTATATCAGTTTTATCAGGACTAAGAAAATACTGAAGAAAATAAATAGTGAAATTATAATATCAATTTGTTTTTTTAAGCTATTGTATTGTGTCTGTAAGTAGTAAAGCTTTTTTTTCACTGTCTAGTGAACCAGCTTAAGTCAAATGCACATTATGTTCTCATAACTTTGGATATGTTCCAAAGTTAATTGCAGATATTTTAAAATATAAGAAAAAAATGATATAATGGCAGGATTACGTTTTTATTCTGATATTTGCCAAATGCTCTAGTAGACATTTGGAGACGCTGAAGAAAGAAAGAAGCTGTGCTAGACCACTGATTCCATGAAGCATTTCATCTCCTCCCTTTTTATATTCCAATTTTTGCTTAAAAATCTACATTTTTCTCAGTAATAAGGAAAGAAAAAAAATCAAAAATACTTTTAAAAGTTCTATGTATTGTACATATCATTTGACAGTATATGTTAATCTAACCATAGTTCAGAACATTTATAAAGTACAAATCAAAACACGTAACTGTTCTATCATCTATCTATCTATCTATCTATCTATCTATCTATCTATCTATCTATCTATCATTTAAATACTGTCTGTCCACCTGGCTACCAGTCTGTCTGGCTACCTTTCTGTCTATCAATCTATCATTTAAATACCTAGGTGTCTGTCTGTCAATCTGGCTACCTGTCTGTCTATCTATCTATCTATCTATCTATCTATCTATCTATCTATCTATGTATCTATCATTTAAATATCTACCTATCTGTCTGTCTACCTTTCTATCCATCTATCATTTAAATATCTACCTGTCTGTCTGTCCATTTGGCAGCATGTCTGTTTGTAAATCTGCATGTGTGTCTATCTGTCTGTCTGTCTATCAATCTGTCTATCTATCATTTAAATAATGTCTTTCCATCTGGCTACCAGTCTGTTTGTCTACCTTTCTGTCTATCAATCTATCATTTAAATACCTTGCTGTCTGTCTGTCCATCTGGCTACCTATCTGTCTGTCTATCTATCTATATATCTATCTATCTATCTATCTATCTATCTATCTATCTATCTATCTATCTATCTACCTATCAATCATTTAAATATCTATCTAGCTGTCTGTGTACATTTCCATATATCTATCTCTCTATCTATCTATCTATCTATCATTTACAGGTGATGCTCGAAAAATTAGGATATTGTGCAAAAGTTCATTTATTTCAGTAATGCAACGTAAAAAGGGGAAGCTAATATATGAGATAGACGCATTACATGCAAAGCAAGATAGTTAAAGCCGTGATTTGTCATAAGTGTGATGATTATGGCTTACGGCTCATGAAAACCCCAAATCCACAATCTCAGTAAATTAGAATATTACATGCAATCAATAAAACAAGGAGTGTACATAGAACAATATCGGACCTCTTAAAAGTATAAGCATGCATATGGACTCAGTACTTGGTTTGGGCCCCTTTTGCAGCAATTACTGTCTCAATTGGGCGTGGCATGGAAGCTATCAGCCTGTGGCACTACTGAGGTGTTATGGAAGACCAGGATGTTTCAATAGCGGCCTTCAGCTCTTCTGCATTGTTCGGTCTCATATCTCTCATCTTTCTCTTGGCAATGCCCCATAGATTCTCTATGGGGTTCAGGTCAGGCGAGTTTGCTGGCCAATCAAGCACAGTAATCCCACGGTCATTGAACAAGGCTTTGGTGCATTTGGCAGTGTGGACAGGTGCCAAGTCCTGTTGGAAAATGAAGTCAGCATCCCCATAAAGCTCGTCTGCGGAAGGAAGCATGAAGTGCTCCAAAATCTCCTGGTAGATGGCTGCATTGCCCCTGGACTTAATGAAGCACAGTGGACCAACACCAGCAGATGACATGGCTCCCCAAATCAAAACAGGCTGTGGAAACTTCACACTGGACTTCAAGCATCTTGCAGGGTGCCTGATTCTTCCTCCAGACTCTGGGTCCTTGGTTTCCAAATGAGATGCAAAAGTTGCTCTCATCAGAAAAGAGGACTTTGGACCACTGAGCCACTGAGCAACAGACCATGTCTGTTTTTCTTTAGCCCAGGTAAGACGCTTCTGACGTTGTTTGTTGTTCAGGAGCGGCTTGACAAGTGGAATACGACATCTGAAGCCCATGTCCAGGATCCGTCTGTGTGTGGTGGCTCTTGATGCACTGACTCCAGCCTCAGTCCACTCCTTGTGAAAGTCCCCAACACATTTGAATGGCCTTTTCCTGACAATCCTCTCCAGGCTGCGGTCATCCCTGCTGCTTGTGCACCTTTTTCTTCCACACTTTTCCCTTCCACATAACTTTCTATTAATGTGCTTTGCTACAGCACTTTGGGAACATCCAACTTCCTTCACAATTAACTTTTGAGGCTTTCCCTCCTTATGGAGGTTGTCAATGATGGTTTTCTGCACAACTGTCAGGTCAGCAGTCTTCCCCATGATTGTGATTCCTACTAACCCAGACTGAGAGACCATTTAAAGGCTCAGAAACCCTTTGCAGGTGTTATGGCTAACTTAGCTGATTAGAGTGGGACACTGTGAGCCTAGAATATTGCACCTTTTCACTATATTCTAATTTACTGAGATTGTGGATTTGGGGTTTTCATGAGCTGTAAGCCATAATCATCGCACTTATGACAAATCACGGCTTGAACTATCTTGCTTTGTATGTAATGCATCTATCTCATATATTAGTTTCCCCTTTTACGTTGCATTACTGAAATAAATGAACTTTTGCACAATATTCTAATTTTTGAGTATCACCCGTAAATATCCACCTGTCTGTCTGTCCATTTGGCAGCATGTCTGTCTGTCAATCTTCCTGTCTGTCTGTCTGTCTGTCTATCTATCTGTTTTATACCTCTCTGTCTCTCATCCAACCTTATTGTCTATCTATCTACTTTTCTATCTGTCTCTGTGTATGGAAATTATTCATGTTCAAAAGCAATATTATTGATATCATATATGCTGTGGGTATATTCTGCCGTCCTCATTAATCCTTGTTTACAAATGGAATTTGATGATTATGGTGGTGTTTTGCAAGTAATCAGGTGTTTCTTCTGAAATTCTAAATATTTGCAATCTAAATGCAAGAGAAGTGACATCCAAGACAGATAGTAAAGGCAAACATGTCCTTCATCCATAGCACCAGTGGTTGCAAATATTTTCTTGCAGAAAAAGCAGCCCTGATTCCCCACACCTCTGCACTTTCAAAGACATGTGTTCACCTGATGATCTGTCAATATATCACGTTCTCATGCATTTATTTACCTAATGCCCGAATATGTACAATAAAACTCCTCGCCTCTCTAAAGTTCCTGGTGTAAAACAATCTTATATTCCGGACAATTCAGTGTTCCTACAACCTTTCTGTACCCCCCTGGCAAGAAACCAGAAGAAGAACCAGAGAAACCGACTGGGCACCTGTTAAATGGCCAAGATAGAGCAAATACTTAATTAGTGTTAAATTAAAATACTTTTCTGTTTTATGGAATTTGATAATGTTACAATTGATATGTAATACTCAGATGAATGAATAGTTCTAGCACTGCTCTCCCTGCAATTATCTTCCGTAATTCCATTTTGTAAAGTTAGTTCTGTACCACTATCATAGCAGGAAGCCCACTCAGAGGTGAGGTCCTCAACTTTGTACAGGAAAAAGGAAATGTGCATCCTCAGGGTCTGGAACACCTCCGGGGTGCTGTGCACATGGGAATGCTATTTGGGTAAGAAATGCACCAGGAGGTACTAAAAGGTACTACCGGTGTGCTGAGGGTTAACAAGTCTTCATTTTCCTTATATCTGGAGGTTTAACATTGTCAATTCCTCTTCCAGGGCTACGTCTAGGGTGGTCACATTTTATATCTAATTCAGGGACACAAATAAAGATGCGTACTACAGGTCTGCATTGGGGTAGAATACAGATTGCCCCTTATTACAGTCCTAGCGAACACATTATTCATAAGTATTCCTGAATAAAATGACAATATTGTCACCTTTGATGTACCCTTTTAAGTTATTTCTGAGGCAGGCCTCCATTTTCCTGAACACCTAATTTAATGGTTCATGGACAGCTTAAGGATACAGGATACATTTCAGGGGGGTGAACAATTTAGGGAGGTTGAACTCATGTGTTCAATTCATAGGAACAATAGGCAAACATATTTTAAATGGGCAGAACCTTAAATGTTTGTGTAACACATTGTATAGAGGTTTGTGTAACACCTTATACATTCACCCTGAATAGCTGGACTGTGTTGATGTCATTGCTTAACCCTTAGAGTGCAGGAGTTTTATATAACTCATGTTGCGGTTGGATGAGTATGGCTTCTCCACAAAAATCCACTGCTACAATGGCAGGGCCTATTTAAAACCTTTCAATGCCAGGGGTTGAAACCATATATACAACAACCACATATAGTAATAATATACTGCATTATAGATATTATGATTAAAGTGCTATCTTACTTACCATGATTTCAATACCCTTTTTATTGGTTATTTTCCTTCCATGAATACACAAATAATATAATATATCATTAAAAATAAATCTCATCACTTTTACATACCTTTCTGGGAGCAGCATTAACTTTTCCCATGTCCATTAGGCATTACAAACTAATCTTGCTTGGCCAATTGCTCCCATGGCGAGATAATTAAGTAAATTATTTTAAGATCAAACAGCCTGCAGTGACAATAGAGTCCCATGTAAGGTAAATGCTTCAAAGGTCCCCCTTTCAAATTACAGCTCAACAGGCTATTCATCACCTCTCGGTGGGGCTTGCCCCACTATTACTTGGCTTTTGCTCCAGGCTAAGGTTGCACCACTAATTGGCCTTTGTAACAAAACTGACCTGTGGACAGGATAAAACTTGTCTGGTGCTTAAAGAATGAAAAAAAAATTTTTTTTTCAAGGTTAAAAAAAAAACATGACTACCTCAGCTATGTCACAATAATAAAAACAAGTCAATGGTTTTTTGAATGTTAACGAATGTTTTCATATTTTGTTCATTGACAATACACTTCCTTCAGGTTGCTGAACCAGTCTAAATTTAGCTCAGGGATAAATCTGGCCTGTTATTTTCTTTCTTTTTTTCTGTTGCGGGAGGGCCTTTGAACTCTCATATCAGCAGGTACTTATACATAGGTAAAGACATCCTCTGTCAAACACACTGCGTGAATTTCTGTTATGGTCAGTCAGATCTTGATGTTAAGCATGATCAGTATTGGTATTGGTGAATGACAGGCAAATCCCATCCCTACTTATATATGTTCAAGCAGTATTTGACAGGTTTCACCTTTTCTTTTTTGGGCACTCAATGAATGTTAGATCATATCTGCAAGAATAAAGTTAGTTAAAATATTGCATGAATTAAGAAAAGGTAAAATAGATATACTAAATACATCGCAATGTGAAGGGGGGAAATGACTATTAGGAGGTAAAAGGACAGTTATACAATTCAATAACGGCATAAAGACAAATGGTTAATATAAAGTCTGATATTTATATATATATATGAATTATTATCAAAATTGCAGGTTTTTGATGTGCAAAAGAGTTTATTAATGTCTATAAACTGCATAGTTCATATTTAGGGGTATCATCAAATTTGGGTCTATCCCAGCATTATTGCCACCTGCAAACAGTACTTTGCACTATGCACAGGCAACATTATATTTAAACTATGTATATCTGTGAGGCTTTCGCTAAAAGCTGAAGTCATTAGCTGTAAATGCACTTTAGAGCTCTTTGTTAGGTAAACTGATGTTTGGTAAGTATTCTGATCTTTGATAGATATACTACTCTTTCGTAGGTGTGCTAATGTTTGGTAGACATCCTGATTTGCTGTTAACTGTGGAGGAAAACAAAGAATCTTGCTGTATACCCAGTGGAATTAATGGGATCAGCAGGTGTGTATTGATGTTGACATATACGTGAATGGAAATGTCCTGGAATAAATAACAATGACTTTTACTTATTTTCACCTTAATTAAATTAAAAATAAGATATAGTATTTTTGAACTACTAATTTAAACAAAAAACAAAGGTGTGGGATCCCTCTCAACGAGAACGGGCAAAGGCTGAAATAGCCGGCCCTATAGGTTGTAACCTACTCGGGAGAGGAATCACCGTTTTTTGCTCGCATTCACCATTACAGAGGAAACCTCTCCATTAGCACATTAGACTGGTCCCACCCATAAGGGCAGTCCAGATCCTAATAGCCGGGCAGGTCTCCTCTGCACTAGGAGAATACAGCAACCACAGACTTACGTTTCGGCCTTCAATGGCCTCGTCAGTGTGGTACGGCTGGTATACCTCTAGGTGCAGCGAGCTAGGAACTACTAATTTAACCCGTTTAGGACATTTTTGATCATTCTGGACAATGACTGTTGTATCTCTGAGGTGTTAATGTTTATCTGTAATTTTCCTCTTTCTCATTTAATATAACCACACATATTATATACTGTTTTTATCACCATAGAAAGGGCTTTCTTTATAATTATTTTGATCTTATGATATAATTTTCTATAAAATCATAAAATATGATGGAAAAATTAAAAAAACTCTTTCAAACTTTGATCGGAAAAATCTTTTATACAAAAGATCCCATCTATATAGTTTCTAATAATTGTCCTGAGTTTAGAAATATCAATGTTTACATGGTTTTCTGTTGTTTTTTTCTAGTGTTTTTTTTTTTCCTGACCATTTTCTCCTACAGTGATCTTTTTACCCCAGCTCTAACCTTAAATCTAAACCAATGCCTAAATCTAACCCTACCCCTGAATCTAACGCTAGCTCTAACCCTAATTCTAACCCTAAGTGAAACTCTAACACTAACCATAACCCCAGATCTAGGGTTAGTAGATCTAGGGTTAGTCTTGTCTTTTTTCCCCCATGTAATGTTGCTGACTGCCCTTAGAGGCAGTCAAGCAACAGCAAAAGAGCGACTGAAGTGATTTATGATCACATCCATCGCTCTTGCCGTGGAGAAGGTAGCACCATATTGGAGGACCATGCTGCTCTCAATATGGCATGGATTGATCTTGGTGCCCAGAGGGGGGAACATATTTTGGTGTGGCATGATGCCTCGAGACATCATAGAAAAATAGCATCATAGAATGTGTCAGCAGATAAGAAGCATTTGGCCCATGTAATCTGCCCAATTTTCAAATACTTTCATTAGACTCTGGCCTTATCTTATATCTAGGATAGCCTTGTCCCTATCCCATGCATGCTTAAACTGTATCAAGGTGTTTCCTCTACCACTTCCACTGGAAGGCTATTCCATACATCCACTACCATCTCAGTAAAGTAATACTTCCTGATATTACGTGTATATCTTTGCCCATCTATAGAAACATAACAATTTTGTTGTCATTACCAACACATTCAATATTTTTCTCTGTAAAATGCAACTTAGAAACATAGGTGGTTAAGAATCATTCGGCTCATCTAGTCTGCCCAATTTTCTAAATCTTTAATTAGCCCCTGGCCTATGTCTATCCCTCACATGTTTAAACTACTTCACTATAGAGACATAAATAGTTCTTCTTATGTTAAGAAGTACTTAACGTTTTGCCTTTGCTGGGATTCAAACCCAAAACCCCTCATGTGTAATGTAAGGGACCTGACTGTCTGAGCCACATGCGCTCACCATCAAAGCACAGGTAGCGACCATTGATCGCTTCCTTTGTGGGATTTAACGCATCACGTGAAAGGCACTTCAATTGTCACAAACTGCATGTTTTTGCGTGACATGCCTGGCATGTAAATTTGCAGGAAGGGGTTAAACAAGTGTCAAAGAATCTGACCGATAAGACCTGAAGGTAAGCATTAATGCAAGGCCCCCATGAGAAGACTTGTGCTCTAGCATGTGATGCAATATCCTGGTCTTGAGACTGAAGACGGGACCAAAATTATATAATGGATCTCCAGTTCACACGCCCCCTCCTGGAATGACAACTTCGGGCTGACATGGTGTCAGACTTGAGGTGCATGGTGGTACAATTCTCAGTGGCCACAAATGTCCCGTTAAAACAACTCCACTCGTGGCTGGGAAAGCTTAATTTTGCCTGCCGGGTAATCCCCATGGGCTGTTTTTGTTTGTAGACGGTTTTCCTTAGCAACAGCTGGGGTCCGTTCTCCACACCATTTTATCTGCCATGGTTTGGAACATAAATCACATCTAAAGGTTTGGGATTCTTTCTTGCAAGGTTTAAACGGTAGGTACATTTTCTTGGAAGCCTCAGTTACCAACCAGGACCATAACTTTTGAACTGATGTATCTGGTTCAACTGGTTTGAGGGCATTCTTTAAAGGCCATTGATGTGTTGGTTCATGGCCTCAGTCCTGGGTGGAGCCTGGACTTTAAAAGAATCTGGTGTTTCTTGAACTTTTTCCTACTGTGGTTTCAGTGATAATTTGGGGTTTTCAATTACGCAATGGGAAGGTACAGTTTTGGTGTAACAATTTGAAGCTGGTTCAGGCCATCACCAAAATTTCTGCCTCTTCCTCCCAGTAATTTGCCTTCTATGCCAGCTGGTATTGCGCTGCCTTAAGTTGAATTTGTGGATTAGGGCAGCACATGTCCAGATTGGATTAGGAAGCTGGAAGAACCCAAACTTTACACATGATAAACCAGTCCATGGTTCCCGCAACCTGGCTGCATATTCCAAGGTCTGGTCATAATGGGATGCTTTTATGAAAGAAGCAGGCAACTCCCACTCCCTGGTAGCAATGGCTACTACTGCTTTCTTTTTTAAATTCCATGGTCCCCCAGAGTTAGGAGCTCCTGGTAAAACAGGCTTTGAAGGGTTACGGGAAGGGATATTGCACCTATGACTCACGTCGCCCATTTACCTTCCGATCATTAATTAAAATACCTCACTTATTGGGCATTATATGCTCATTGGTTTTTGAGGTATCTTTTTTAAACTGGCCATTTTTGGGGGGCACTTCGCATCAGTGGGCTAGTGAGCACAGGTAAAAGATTACTTACAGTATTGGTGTTTTTGGTGACCCGATAACCAATAACATTTGTGATACAGCGGTCTAAGACCAACCAGGAAGAAAAAGGTTTAAGGTGCTGTTAAAGGCCCTACCTGATTACTCCCATGCCCGGTTTTATACTCATCAGTGTATCTGGCATCTGTCCTGGTGTGGGAGGGCTCATTATTACTCCACAAAGACTGTTTGGTATTATCCAAATTCCAATTAATTTCCATTTTTAGGAAGTGCCTTTCATAGCCTCTACAGAGAGGTGCATCGGTATCGAGAGTGCTATGGCATTGTGGTGAGACCAACAATGAGCAAGGTGGTTGCTCATGTTGGTTGTGGTGGGTCGTTCCCGAATTATAGCATTGTGTGGGAATGGCTGTCCATGGTACAGCCACTTGGGATTTGTAGCTAAAATAGCTACGGGGGCTGGACTCCCCAGGTGGGTGCTCGTGTGATGTCTTTATCGGTTACTGTGCAGTTGGAATATGCTGGTAGCCTTATACCCCAGTCTAATCCTGGCTATCTGGACGTGAATGTGTCGCTGACAAGGCACAATCCATTAATGCTCATATGCAGGTAAGATATATACATATATATATATATATTTGTAAACTGTTAAAAATTTCCACATAAATAAAAAGGAAATTAAAGAAACAAACAGGTAAGATATTAACTTTGCACAGTGTAAATCACTGACTGCAAAAATATCCTTAAATTGTTAATACATTTTCTATGATTATTTAAAAATGATTAAGAGTGATAAGGCAACTCTGCTTTACTATAAATATTATCTGAACTCCAAAATCCAAATCTTTATACCATTTCAGACATGTTAACATACCTTTGTCAAACACATTTAATACTTCATTTACGTGACGTTGAGGTATGAAAGGACTCTTTCTACCGTGTTGAAATTTTCACTTTGTAATCTCAAGTTACACAGGCAAGTACGGTAAGCCACTTTCATGCATATCAAATGAGAGTTGAGTTAGCATGAATGCGTTTTACTTTTCTGACAGCAAATGGGTTTTAACAAAACACATGACACTATCTGAAGAACTCAAGTAGAGAGGTGAAATACTACGCCAGATAGTGTCACTCAATATATGTTGGAATTTATTCTACACTAACGCAAACCTTATACTGCGCAAAAGAAAGGTAGAAAACTAAAACCTCAGAAAACACAATAAAGGTGTTGGAGTATTTATATAAAGTCCTTAAAGGCACAGGAACATTGTGCCTAATAAAATGTACATAAATAGAAACATAGAAACATAGAATGTGTCGGCAGATAAGAACCATTCGGTCCATCTAGTCTGCCCAATTTTTTTTTGAGTACTTTTATTACTGTATTTTCCGGCGTATAAGACGACTTTTTAACCCCTGAAAATCTTCTCAAAAGTTTGGGGGTCGTCTTATACGCCGGGTACTGGGATTTACTCACCTATTTTCTGCTCTGTCTCCGCTCGCGCTGTTAAGTCTGTCCGTGGCTGTGAGGGAAGCGTTGTGAGCTCCCCTCAGGCCGCGCAGCTTCAATAAAGGCTTTTTAAACTTGTTTTTTTAAACAAAACTTTATTGACCGCGCGGCTGGAGGGGAGCTCACAACGCTTCCCTCACAGCCACGGACCGGCTTATCAGCGGGAGACAGAGCAGAAAATAGGTAAGTACTGGGGATTGGGGATTGGGGAAAGGGGGAGGAGGGTGGCAAACTCTATATTTTAAACTAAAAGGTTAAAATATAGATGCGATTTTTCCGGCTTATAAGATGACTTAGTTGGGGGGTCGTCTTATATGCCCAGTCGTCTTATACGCCGGAAAATACGGTAGTCCCCCGTTCCCGGTCTTATAGCTAGGATAGCCTTGTGTCTATCCCACGCATGCTTAAAATCCTTGACTGTGTTTACCTCTACCACTTCTGCTGGCAGGCTATTCCATACATCCACTACCCTCTCAGTAAAGTAATACTTCCTGATATTACTTTTAAATCGTTGCCCCTCTAATTTAAGACTATGTCCTATAGTTGTGGTAGTTTTTCTTCTTTTAAATATACTCTCTTCCTTTACTGTGTTGATTCCCTTTATGTATTTAAATGTTTCTATCATATCCCCCCTGTTACGTCTTTCCTCCAAGCTATACATGTTAAGATGCTTTAACCTTTCCTGGTAAGTTTTATCCTTCAACCCATGAACCAGTTTAGTAGCCCTTCTCTGAACTTTCTCCAAAGTATCAATATCTTTATGGAGATACGGTCTCCAGTACTGCGCACAATACTCCAAGTGAGGTCTTACCAGTGCTCTGTACAATGGCATGAGCACTTCCCTCTTCCTACTGCTAATACCTCTCCCTATGCAACCAAGCATTCTGATTGCATTTCCTGCTGCTCTATTGCATTGCCTACCTACCTTCAAGTCCTCTGAAATTATTACTCCTAAATCCCTTTCCTCAGATGTTGAGGTTAGGACTGTACCAAATAGTCTATATTCTGCTTTTGGGTTTTTACGCCCAAGGTGCATAATCTTGCACTTGTCCACATTAAATGTCAGTTGCCACTGCTCTGACTATTTTTCTAGTTTAGCTAAATCATTTGCCATTTGGCTTATCCCTCCATGAATATCAACCCTGCTGCAAATCTTTGTATCATCAGCAAAAAGACATACTTTGCCAACAAGACCTTCTGCAATATCGCTAATAAAAATATTAAAGAGAATGGGTCCAAGTACAGATCCCTGAAGTACCCCACTAGTAACAAGACCTTGCATCGAATATACCCCATTGACTACAACCCTCTGTTGCCTGTCACTCAGCCATTGTCTTATCCATTCAACAATATTGAAATCCAAACTTAAAGATTTCAGTTTATTGATAAGCCTTCTATGTGCGACAGTGTCAAAAGCCTTACTGAAATCTAGGTAAGCAATGTCTACTGCACCACCCTGATCTATTATTTTAGTCACCCAATCAAAAAAATCAATAAGATTAGTTTGGCATGATCTCCCTGAAGTAAACCCATGCTGTCTCTTGAAATCCAAGCGACTTTAGATGTTCAACCATCCTATTCTTTAACAAGGTTTCCATTATTTTCCCAACTACTGAAGTAAGACTTACTGGTCTATAGTTGCCCGCCTCCTCCCTACTACCTTTCTTGTGAAGGGCACAACATTAGCTAATTTTCAATCTTCTGGAACTACTCCCGTTAACAATGATTGGTTAAATAAATCTGTTAACGGTTTTGCTAGTACACTACTAAGTTCTTTTAATAACTTTGTATGTATCCCATCAGGTCCCATCGACTTACTTGTCTTTACATTAGACAGCTGAAGTAAAACCTCTTCCTCTGTAAACTTACATGCATCAAAAGACTCATTAGTCTTTTTCCCTAAATGAGGTCCCTTACCCTCATTTTCATTTGTAAAAACTGAACAAAAATATTCATTAAGGCAGTCTGCTAAGCCTTTATCCTCTTCTACATAGCATCCTTCTTTTGTTTTTAATCTAACTAATCCTTGTTTTACTTTCCTTTTCTCATTTATGTATCTAAAAAAATGTTTTATTCCCCTTTTTCGCTGACTGGGCTATAGTCTCTTCTGTGTGTGCTTAGGAAGCTCTTATATCTTGCTTAGCGAAGGGAGATGTGCCCCTTTTACTCGCACTATAAGCAGAATGCAATGTCTATATACTTATTTATATTATATAATAATATAATATAAATAAGTATATAGACATTGCATTCTGCTTATAGTGCGAGTAAAAGGGGCACATCTCCCTTCGGTTACAGCTGACCACAAATATACCGGTTAAGAGATTCACTCTGGTCAGTTGAAGCATACTGGCTCTATGCTTGATCCTGTGCCCATTGGCGAAGTACATGCAAAAAAAAGCAAAAATGGCAAGGGCCCAATATTTCAATGAAAATTTGAAAAATAACTTATTAAACCCAAGACATTTTTGAAAAATCACAAGTAACATACAAACTCCCTCAGTCCACTTCCATCCCACAACTGTTATAGTGGGCCAACTATCACTTCCGAAGCTCAGACCGGCAGAGGACTTAGCCATATTGACGGAGCAGCATGCTCCGTCAATATGGCTCCCCACGATCGCTCCGTGCAGCGATCGTGGGGGTCCCGAAATAGACATTTCGGTGCTGGCTATTGCCTCAATGTCGAGGCAATAGACCAGCACTGTTAAAGCGGTTTTCGCGATCGTTGATCGCGAAAACCGCTTCATTCAATGCAGGACGTGCCAGGTCCTTTGTCGTTAACCCCTTAACGCATGTGGACGTATATATACGTCCTGAAAAGCATGGTCCTTAAGGACCATGAGAACGTATATATACGTCCTCCGTTTTCATGTAGTGTTGCGCTCATTAGCGCAACACTACATGTCTGTAGCTACTCTCAGAGGCTGCTTCGGATCCGAAGCAGCCTCTGAGAGGGCTTTCAGCCCCCCCTCAACCCCCCTGCGCGCATACGATCACCGCGAATGTGATCGTATGCGCGCAAACACACATAGGCAGTGAAAGCTGATCACTGCCTATGTGTGTTAAAGTGTTGCATGATGCCTCTATCGAGGCATCATGCAACACATTCTGTGCCCTCCTGGGCACCACGATCACCCGGGTGATCGCGGGTGTGTGCTGTATCGGAGGAGCATGCTCCTCCGATACAGCATGCCCAGAGGAGAGCGACGGAAGAGAGAAAAAAAAATCTCTTCCGTCGCTCTGAAACCGCTACTTGACTGCCCCTACAGGCAGTTAGGCGGTATTACAGTTAAAAATAGAAAATTAATTAAATAAATAAATTAAATAAATAAATAAATGGAAAAAGCTAACCCTTGATCTACTGAACCTAGATCTAGGGTTAGGGTCCAAATAGGGTAATAATTAGGGTTAAATGGGGGTTCGGATGATTACAAGGGTTTGATTAAGGGGTGGGGGGCAATTTAGGGTTAGATTAAATTTAGAGTTGGGGTAAATTTAGGGTTCGGGTTAAAAAAAATCACTGTAGAAGAAAATGGTTAGAAAACAAAAAAAAAACTAATATTGTTTATTGCCCTATTACGTGAAATAAAACATAGACAAACAAGGAAACATTGATATTACTAAACTCAGGACAAATAGTAGAAATATATAGACGGGGTCTTTTTTACCATTTGTAATTGTGTAAAAAATAAAATCAGGTCAAAGTTGGAAAAAGTGTTTTTTATGGAATATTTTCATCATATTTTCTATTTTTTTAATAGTAAATGATATCATATGATGAAAATAATAGTATCAAATGAAAGCCCTATCTGTCCTTTAAAAAATGATATATAATTTGTGTGGGTGGACTGAACACAAAAGAAAGAAATTCACAGTTCAGTAAACGTATGACAAAAATAATGGAATTCTGGTCTTCAAGGCACGTCAAATGCAACATAGCACTCGGTCACTAAGGGGTTAAGGGAGTTTCTCCCAAGACGTGCCTGGCACGTCCTTTGTCGACAAGGGGTTAATGTAGCAATTGCCTTTAACAACTAGTTTATCGGATGTGCCGATAACGTGTGGTGTACCCCAAGGCTCCCTAATCGGCCCCCTACTATTCACATTATCCATAAACAATCTGCCTAAAATCTGCAAATCTTCAACTGTACACATGTATAGAGACAACACAATAATCTACACTACAAAAACAAATGTACCACAACTTGAGCCTGTGCTCCAAGACCAGTTCACAGAGGTAGACAAGGGGATCACAAATAACAAACTTTTCATAAACACAGACAAAACTGTGAAAATTTGGAACATTCCTAAGCTACACAAAATGTCCATCTAAGTATTAGAACAAAATCAAATAGCGTACTGTTAGTTCTTTAAAATATATAGATATGTGGCTAGACCTCAATCTATCTTTTGGCCCCCACCTTGAAATCCTTTCTCATCAAAACTTTATTCAAAACTATGTGAGCTATACAGGAATCCTGTATAGCTATTTGTGTTCTGTGTTAAATTTGTCTATTTGTAACTTAATATTTAGTATTTTAATATTATATCGTACTCTATTGTAACAATGCAAAGTTTATAGACTCAAGACATAGAACCATGTAAACTGTGGTAAAATAAAATCAAGCTGCAACTATCAGGTCAAGTGTTTTTTTGGAGTATTTTTTTGCAATTCAGTGGTAAGTTCACCACAGTTCACTTTTTAGTGCGTTCCATATGTGTAGATACACACATGTAAAGGAATACCTTTTTATCAAAAAAAGATCTAACACATATTGCCTTTTCTTGTGTGTAACCCCCAAACATCTTACATGGTGAGAATACGACAATCTACTCAATAAATAGACAATTGCAGAAAACTGAGACTGCATTGGAGAATCCAACTTGACAGTTTGAAAATTCCCATCTCAATTCCCAGCAATTCTCTCTTTGTTGAGTAGACTCTTATGTATATATAAAAATTGCTAAATTATTGAAACAAAAGGAACAAGGCTGACAAATAAATCTAACCCCATGTGCTAGTGAAAATCAAACCCATGGAATTTGGAGAACCTTCAGTGGATGCTCAACCAGAAGAAGACACACTGACATCACACAGTATGTGTGTTATGTATAGGGGACAAAAAACAGTTACCTGGCAAATACATGTAAAGTAAACCTGTCATCCACAAAAGAGCACAGGACAAGGTGCTTCCAGTAGAAAATATTTTTACTTATGCAATAAAAATTGCATCGACAAACCACTGGTCTTTATCACCAATGCATTTTACATGTAAATCATTGTGCTAGTTTGAATATGAGTCAATGAGTGTGGGCTATCCTTATCCAAAAGAGAGCAAAAATGAATAATCCAATCCACTTTTGGACCATCAGTAATAAGTAATGAAGCTTAATTGGCTATATACCTTATTCTGTTTTATATTTTAGGTTTTATTTTATATGTGTGATATATCCATAAATATATGTACCAGGGCCTGAAAAAGGAACTAGAGAGGATGTGGAAGGTGAAGGTCAAAGTGGTCCCAGTAGTGATAGGAGCACTCAGAGCTGTGAAACCTAAGCTGGGTGAGTGGCGCCAGAAGAGTGTGGCACAAGGAACAGTTAAGATACTGCGCAGAACCCTTAAACTCATTGGCCTCTGGTAGAGGACCCAAGGTTGAGGAAGACACATACCACCCAAAGGGGTGAGAAACATATTTATTATTATTATTATTATCCTTCCATTCGGACTCTAGCAAGACCAGGACACCAATGTATAGCATTCAGCCTTTGTGACTTGTGTTTCCCAAATGAATTAATTTGTATTACTGTGCTTGCCTTCAAGCTTTAAGTAAGACAACTCCTGCCCCATCTTCCTCCAGCAGCTACACGTGTATATATAGTGAATGAACTAAACCAACACGCATGGATTTAGTAACAAATGACAATTGTAAGTTCATAGTAGATTGGAGCCGAGATGAACCTTGCTAAACTGATAAGCCATCATCAGAGGGAATGAATAATGACACCTTAGCTTCTGAAAAAAAAAAAAAAAAAACCACATCCTTTCTTTGCCTGATATTATTAAAGATTACCACATCAATCTGATACTGACTGTAAACTAAAGGGATCAGATAGAATAAGACAAATTGGTTTACATCACATAAAATAATATTCTGTTCAGCAGCTTTGCGGAAGCTGATTCACCAGTTTAGACTGTTTTTTTATACTTGTTATCAATTGCAGTATGTTCAGTTTAACCTTTGTATTTGTAGTTCTTTTCTCATGCCTCTATCAACAATATATAGCATATCACCAAAAATAATGTAATTGGTCAGTTATCACATATGGATTTATTATGGATAGGCATGTTTCTAGGAGTGCCACAAGAAACGAAATCCATGTCGGTGGGTGACACCCACCCAGTATGGATAAAACAACACCCATTCACACTGCATGCTCTATTCACTTTTATCATACATTTTATTTACAAAAATGAAAACCTTTACATTACAGTTTTATAGCGTGATATGTGCCTGGAGGTTCTTTGCATGGGTACCCAAATTAATTTTTAAAAATAAATATCTAATACAGTCATTAAATATCTTCAATAAATATGGTTTATTCTCCTTCTGTGAAATTATTTTGTTGATTAAGAAATCAGTTTACAAATTGGGAAATGCACAGCATAAGTTTATAGATTTAGACTATTACAGAATTTACAAACCACATAATATTAACTCAAATATTGTTCAGTGTTACTTTATATTGCGTATATCACACTATTTAAAGCTGGCCTTTGATTTACAATCCTGCTGTTATGATAAATGTATATCAATTTGTCAATAGAGGAAGATTGCTCCTATTTACGATATCCAGTTCATCATACATGCGTCAAGCTATTGTCCTGGACAAAATTAGCAACTACACTACTGTCAGCAAAACCTCAGACCTGCTCTGTTATTGGATTGGGAACAGACTCTGTTAATTAATATAGACAGTTCAGCAGAAATTATGGATTTTGGCCTTTTCAGTTTAATGAGCACTAAAGTGTATTACTATATATATTACTCTACCTTAGCTAGAATCACAAAAGATTCCTTGTTACAACATTCTCATTTTGAATAGGGGGCAAATTGTCATTTTTTATTTTTTTTGCATAATGACAAACTATTGATGTTCCTGAGTTCACAGAAATGGATACAACCTTGAATGAAGCCAAGTCAATAGCTTCTGATGTTCACATTAGGGATTTTAAAAATCAATACCGTTTTCCTGTTATTCTTTTATGATTTAATCAATCCGGGTTATTTACTCATTGCATGAAGCATAGATCATTGGCAAATCTCAAGATTCTTTCAATACAAAACAAACAAAACATTGTTTTTGGCGCCAGCGGATCCAATGTTACACTGACAGTCATCGCATTCACTAAACCTCTTAGTTCAAAACAGTATTTGGACGGACAATTAGTTTAGTCAATGGTAACAGGCTAAAAAGTATTATTAAGCAGAACCATTGGTGTAGCAGAAAAAAAAAAAGCAAAAATATTTAAAATCTGGACAAACTGATGTCGAATTGATCCAGAATGAAATATAAAAAGCAACTTTTATTCAATGAAAAATATAAAATCAAATCACAGGATGCCAGAGAAAAATAGTGATAAACACCTGACGCGTTTCGAATACAGACATAGTCTTAGGCCACCGTATAATAGTTATTATGTTTTTTTGAAGCTATTTAAAGGCCATGAAACAGGTATACATTGATACCTCCTCTTATGGTATACGAATCAACACTGCATATGTTCTTCATTTACTGGATCTCACAAATACTCTTAACAATGTAATTTATGTTGATCAGCAAAAAATGAATAAATACATTTTCATATATATAAATATATATAATATATTTACTATCATGCTTAACTTCAACATTGTTTATATAAGTATGCACACAATTAATAATATAGCATATTTACAATGCTCAAGCGTAGCACATCAGTGAATCTCCCTAAATTCATCAGAAAGCGTTTAAAAATAAAATAAATAATGGTGGCACACAAGATTGTGAACACGGCGTTCCCGGAATAGTGTATCTGCAGATCTAATATATAGCGTAACTCCCCTGCACCTTATAAATAAATGCTAATGTAAATATGAATGGTTAATAAACGAAAATCATTAGTTCATTCGTCTGGACGAATGATTTTCGTTTATATTAAAACATTCGTTCATTCATTCAACTTCTTAGCTTTCTATAAACCGAAACAGAGTCCCCATTCATAAATTTTTATGAATGGGAACTCTAGTTCGGTTTATAGAAAGCCCATAGTATTACATGTAATCCATAAGCCGAAAGTCTATAAACCGAACGTTCTGTTTATAGACTTTCGGCTTATGGAATACATGTAATCCTATTGCTATTCTATAAACCGAACGTTCGGTTTATAGAATAGCAATAGGATTACATGTATTCCATAAGCCGACGGCCTATAAACCGAATGTTCGGTTTATAGACTTTCGGCATTTGTAATGCATGTAATAGTACTATTGGCTTTCACTACACGGAGACAGAGTCTCCATTCATAAATTTATGAATGGAGACTCTGTCTCCGTGTAGTGAAAGCCAATAGTACTATTACATTCATTACAAATGCCGAAAGTTTAAAAAACCGAACGTTCGGTTTATAGACTTTCGGCTTATGGAATACATGTAATCCTATTGCTATTCTATAAACCGAACGTTCGGTTTATAGAATAGCAATAGGATTACATGTATTCCATAAGCCGAAAGTCTATAAACAGAACGTTCGGTTTATAGACTTTCGGCTTATAGAAAACGAACAGTAGTAGTGCCTATCTATGAACCCATTCATAATTCTTATGAATGGGTTCATAGAAAGGCACTACTACTGCACGTTTACTATAAGCCGAAAGTCTATAAACCGAAGGTCGTTTGGTTTATAGACTTTCGGTTTATAGAAAACATGTAGTACTATTGCCTTTCTATGAACCGAACGAGAGCCCCATTCATAAGAATTTCTTATGAATGGGGCTCTTGTTCGGTTTATAGAAAGCCAATAGTATTACACGTATTCTATAAAACGAACGAATAAAACGAAACGAAAATAATGAACGAATTTCGTCTGAAACGAATGCAGTAATGAACGAAATTCGTTTTAGACTAAATAAATAACATTTTCGTCCGAATGGACGAAAACGAAATGAAAATTTTAGTTTTGCACATGTCTAGTCCTTACGGTGTATGGACAAAACACTATTATTCACAGTTAAAAACTCTTACGTTGAGATATATAGTGGATCATCAAAATACTTCATACTGAGAAACACGTGGTTTGCTGGTCGTATTATCAGCCTCCTTCTGCGCTATAGTCAGCCTCACAGAAGTCTGTAGAATGGTGTCCAGACTCCAGAGAAATAAATTGGCAATTACCTTGCCACTCCTTACATTGTACTTATTCAAGGTGCATAGCGGTCCTCCTATACTCGCCTTATATGTTCTGTAAAGCTTTACAAAGGGGCGAAAACACATAGAAATCTTGATCTTAGCAAATAGAATCAGGTGGAGTGGAAATTCCAAGGGAAAAAGTAAAACAAAAAACAGCTGACATAGCATCAAAGACTTAACTAGCTGTACTGATTCTATGGCCAAAACAACAGATTAAATTAATACCAAAGTATCTGTACAAGGACACCAGTATCCGTGGCAGGGCATGTGAAGCCCTATAGAACATTATTAAATTGTCAGTCCAGTAAATGTTCACCATTTAATTCTTCGCCCCAGGCAGCACAATGTCTTGGGCCGGCCCTGTGGACACCATATACAGAGCACCTGTGAGTGGGTGGGGTGCACGGCCAGAAGCTGGTCAAGCTTTATATAAGCATACACACAATAGAATTTGGACAGCACCCCCCAACCAGCATGTGTCATATAGAGCACCACTCGAGTGACCAAAATACATGCAAGGCAATACATTGTCAGTGAGTGTGCAACCAGATGACATATTATCTTAACATAATTTTTACATTTTTTTAAATTATTTTAGGTCATTTTAAAAGTATAGTATACAGTGCAAACACATTCCACAGTGCTAGTTAAATTAAGTAAAGACTATTGCAAGACTTAATGTGACTGACGCAGAATGTCAAACTAATGTATTAGATTGCAGGTTTACAATCTCAGTAGTAAAAGGTAATACAATGGATAAAAAAGCAGAACTATGTCTACTAATGAGTCAGTGTAATGGACTTGTGAGATTTGGGCTTAGCAGTGTGCATTAAAGGAACATTAAACACCTTGAAGGAAGCAAGGGTTAAACAATACTTGTCCCGGTACAATTAAGTAAACCCGACGTGTATCTTAATAGATACTAATAGATACTGTATCTTAATAGATACTAGACACAGCGGGTTTACTAACTGCTGTGTTTCACATGTGAGACACAGCAGTTCCTGGTTGTCGCGGGCTGAATGCACAGCGAGAGACCCTCGTTTTTGCATGGGATCAGCAGAGGGAACCATGCAAAAATGAGGGTCTCTCTCTGCACTAGCAGAGAGAGCCAGTCGCCGACCAGACGGCTGCCTGGTTCCTATGGAAGCATGGCAGCTGTCGGTCAGAGGATAAACTGACATGTACTATCAAAAGTACACACCAGTTCACCCTCATATTAGGGGCAACTAACTTTTCACTTGTGCTTCTATATTAGAAGCACAAGTTAAAAAAAAGTTTAGTGTCCCTTTAAGTAGCCCAGTACCGAAGAAACATTTTGTGTGAGGGGAAAGAAAAGGAAGCTTACTTAAAATGGTAAAGGGTGAAAAAAATGACAATAGTTATTTACAATAATGTTACACACATGAGATAGAGAGACAACCAAACAAACACTTTGTACAGAAGAAAATTATTTTTCATGATGGGAACAATTTAGCTGTTTATTGATCAGTCCTAGGCCTCCATTTTGTTTGTCATATTCCTCCTAAGTCAAAACACCTAACACTTGTCTGGACATAAACTTACAAAAAAAAAACACAAGCAGGAAAAACAAGTAAAGAAAAGCCAGGGAAGTGACATGTGTAATGAGTCCTAATTAAAATCACCTGAAGATGATATAGAAGGAAACTGCAATGTGTGCAAATTGGTTAATTGTAGCTACTTGACAGATACAAGTTCACAGTGTCAGCTAATTAAAAATAAACATATACTTCTTCATGTAACATAATGAATATAGTCAGGGAACGCCCAGACATGATACAAGTGGAGAAAACAGGCCAATATACAAATTACGGGATTATTTTCAAGCTAGAGTTACACATTCACAAATTAAATAAGATTCTTCAACCACATGTACAGTTACAGGTGTCACTACTGAACCTGCTTAATGTCATATTTAATGTCATAATGGTGACACCATTTTTTCAATAAGCATAGGTGGGGAGGGACAGAATTAGATACTTGGAAAATAAGCACACATATTAATATTACAGTAACAACATGTCTGGTAAACATGGTTTCTCTGGTGTCCAATGCTGTATGTAATTAAATTAAAAATGATATCAGTGAAACAAGTCTCAATTTAACCCCTTAGGGACATGACCTTTTTGACCTTGACATGAGCTGTTTTGACATTTCAGGGGTCTTTTTGTTTAGGTGTAATTTTCTTCTTGCTCACATACTGTACCCACACAAATTATATATTGTTTTTATCGCCATAAGAAGGGCTTTCATTAGATAGTTAGACAATTATATTCATCATATCTTATAATTTACTGTAAAACAAATCATAAAATATGATGAAAAAAACAAACACATTTTCTAACTTTGACCTAAAACATAATTTACACAAATAAAATCATTAAAAAAGTTTTTTGTGATTTATCGGGCAAAAACCCAAAATAGTGGGGGTGTGGGGGGTGGTTTGCTCCTACAATGACCTTTTGACCCCAACCCGAACCCTACTCCTAAATTTAACCCTAACTCTAACCCTTAGGCTAACCCTTAATTTATTCTTGTTTTAATGAAATTTTAACCCTTATGCTAACCCTAATTTAATTGTAACCCTAACCATTATACTAACCCTTGCCCTAGATTTTTAGCTAATTAAGTATTTTTTTTTTACATTGAAATGTTGCTGACTGCCTCTAGAGGCAGTCTATCAACAGCATCAGAGCGACGGAAGTGACTTTTTTTTCACTTCCGATGCTCTACCCACAAGAGGGCAGCAGCCATATTGGAGGAGCATGCTGCTTTCCAATACGGTGCCCGCGAATCACTCCGTGGAGCAATCATGGGTGCTCTGGGCACTGTATTTCGGTGATGCTTTATGCCTCAGCCGGAAGGATTAAAGCATCACCGTCTGATCTTAGATCACAAACACTGCTCGTTTGACCGCAGGACCTACTAGACCCATCCAATGTTGGCAACGCTTTGCCAGACAGTATGGACCTAGTCTGTCCTATGTCGGCAAGGGGTTAATCAATTTAATCAATACAAAATTTTATTTTATATTTGTTTTATGGGAACGTGAACCATACCTATAAATTGGCATCAGTGATGCCCACTTCATCATTAACAGATTACCTCAAAAAGTAAAACATTTACTTGACAACACTTTGAACATATAGAAATAGTCAGAGGTAAGCCACTGACTAAATGTCAAGGAACTTTCTGGCCTTCAAATCTATTTTATTTAACAAAATTGTGACTAGATTCACTATTGCCTCACACTCTGTAGGGATAGTTACCCCTATATGTTTATTTCTGTAATAAATTAGACAGACCATGATTCGTCTCATTGAATAACCTCTTGGTGATCTGTGCAGTTAACATACATCAGTGCTTTTTTTTCCCTTCAAGATACTTTTTTGTATAAGGTGGGGAGCAGGCTGCTCTCCCCAGTGGTGGAGTTTAGCTTTGACTCTAGTAAGGACCTGTTCATGCTAGGGGCGAAATCATAGAACTCTACTTACACAGTCTAGGCCAGGGGAGTCCAGTGTGCTGCCCCTGGGCCAAATGACGCCTATCTGACAGCAAGATGTAGCCCTAATGATTTAGCCACCCAATTATTTAGCTCAATAAATATATCGTTTTTTTAGAACATTTTTCTAACAAACTATTATTCACTATTACTGTAAAAAAAAATGAATGCAGCCAATACACATAGGCATTTCTGAACATGGCTATGTAATTGAAGTGGCCCACTTCAGAAAAACATGGATGCCCCTCATCTAGATCATAAAGCCATGGGCATGAGAATATAGTGTCTTAGCATGAATGGTCGCATGGCTCAAAGTCAAATTTTTAACAGATTTATGTATTAATCTTATGATAATAAAAAGGTATTTAATCAGGAAAGGAACGTTGAGATAGTCTCTCACTTTCAAGTATGTCCTGCTTGAGGTCCATTATCCAAGGATGTTACCACAATACAGTTTAAAGCTGCTCATTTTATCTACCTTGGAAGAATGAAGGAATGAGTCCATCAGTAGGGGTTTACTTTCTTTTATCACTAGCATGATTTTAATATTTTTAATTTGACATAATTTTTTCCTTTAAAATATTTCAGCCTAATGGTGAATTCTTATGTATAATGGATAAGTCAGAGGGAAATTTTCCTTAAAATGATTAAAATGTATAATTGGTGAAAATTATTTATAATACACATAATTTTCATAAAACTTGTCAGTAAAATGTTCTTTACAACTAAAATAATCAACAATGATTCACACACATTTTCTATAGGTGATAATATTAGAATCTAATTTATTGTATTTTTAATAAATTGGGGAATAACTTGATAATGAATGATATTAACGCCAAATATAGTTACTTAACAGTACATAATGAATAAGTGTAGGCACATTTTGTGCTGTTTAAATGGAAAAACTGATGGTTAGTTATTACAAAATATTCATGTTAGATTCGTAACACTTTACAATTTCAATATTTTAAAAACAGTTGATATTTTTCAATTATTCATTTTTTAAACTTTTTAAATTTATATTGATTCCTAAAATTAATTTTCATTTTGTTCTAATTTGGCTTCACCCAGTGGAGGGCAAACAGAGGGGGGGGGGGGGGGGGGTACACCCCAGGCGCCACTTTTTAGAGGGGTGCCGCTTTGTGCTCCTTACACTAATTTGTAGGTGTGTAGGGAGTGCCAGAATGACACTGACACAGGCTGCTTGCTCCTTCCCTCGTGTCATACTACTCAATCCAGAGTGCAAATCTGGCTACTTGGGTAAATTCCGAGGGCAAATCTTGCTGCTGGAGTATGTTCTAGGTGAAAATCTGGCCCCTGGGATATGTCCTGACTGCTAATTCGGCAGCTGGGGTATGTCTTGAATACAAATCTGGCCACTGGGGCAAATCTTGAGTGCAAATCTTGCCACTGGAGTATGGCTTGAATACAAATCTGGCCGCTGGGATACATCCTGAGTGCAAATCTGACCAATGGGGTATGTCCTGAGTGAAAATATGGCCACTGGGGTATTATTTTGTTTTGTATTTATAAAAGGAAGAATGGCATCCATTGGACAAATTACATCTCTCTGTCATGACATTGTGCTTGCCACTAGCATACCTCCCAACTCTTGCCCCCAGCACCTCGAGATCCTAGGGGCCGGAGCTTGGGAAGTTGTCAGCTCTACCGAACATTAACTTGAGTTAATTTATTTCATGTCATTGAATCCCATAGACTGTAAAAGAAAAAAATTAAAAAAGAGTAATAAGTGATATTTTGCATCATTGAATAGGGTTCATTGTGTTAGCAAAATTGCATGCAAGTTTCTAAGTTAGGAGAAAACAGTTTTTAATGTCTCTGTAGAGTTTATGACACCGAAAAGAAGTCCCATTGGACGAAATGCGTTGTGTGACATCAGGGGGCGTATCCGGAAGTTTTGTGTGTTGCAGCTGGGAGGATCTCCAAACACCATACTGGTTCCAAGGGGACTTTTCTTTCTGGCGATGATCTTATTTCCCATGTCTGCACGCAAGTTTTACTCATTGTGATTTTATAGTTTTGATCCTGTAAGCCTAACCGGTTGTGGGGGCTATTAAAATTGTATTTCTATTTTTGGTACACTATGGTCTGTCTCTCTTCTTGACCTATAGATCTTGCTTGGTTTTTGGCATCACACATTACCATCTGAAGAGGGTATATGACACCATCTGAGGATATTGGGATTGTAGTCCCACTACGCCCCTACAATAGAGCCAGTATAAGGGCTCTAGTAAATGTGAGTGAATCTCCTTTGGGGGCATATATCACCATTGCAAATTGTTACAGTGTCACACATTGTATTTTTTGATGTTTTTTTTACTTTTATATATGCACTGACAAGCCGGCTAAATATTGTCCACTAGAGTTGAGCGGACACCTAGATGTTCGGGTTCGGCAGGTTCGGCTGAACTTCGAAAAAATGTCCGGGTCCGTGCTCGAACTTGACCCCGAACTTGAACCCGAACCTGAACCCCACTGAAGTCAATGGGGACACAAACTTTTGGCCACTAAAATGCCTCTAAAAAAGTCCTGGAAAGGGCTAGAGGGCTGCAAATAAAAATCCATAATACGCGCTGCAACTGTAAAAAAAAAAAAAAAACCTGAGCACAAAAAATAAAAAAAAATCCACGGGTGGAAAAAAAAATCCAACTTCGCCCATGGAGGGCCCCGTGCAGACTGAGCTCTTCAGGGCGGGGGAAGGCTTATAAAGCCTTTCCCCGCCCTGCCATTAATCTCAGAGCACTCTGATTGGTTGGATTTACACAGCGTTGTTCTTTTGAATTTTCCCACGCTGTGTAAAATGACACAGAGCACTCTGATTGGTTGGATTGAAATCCAACCAATCAGAGTGCTAGCCATTTTAAACACTAGGTCCCCCCTCATTCTTTTTAGGGTCCCCAACCGCCGGCCATGGGTGGGGACCGGGAGGGGACACTATGTCCCCCCTCATTCTTTTTAGGGTCTCCACCCTGGGCGGGGGGGGTATTTTACTAGTGACTGGGCAGCAATAGCTGTCCAGTCACTAGTAATTTTAAATTTAAGGCGATATTAATCACCGAACCCCTAACTCCAACCCGGACATGCAGTGGAATGTCCGTGTTCGGGGTCCAAAAATCGTAGGGTTCGGTTTCGCTCAACACTATTGTCCACCAGTGTGTGAGATAAGTATTTCACTTTATTGCACAACATGTTTTTGTATATTACACCTGTGGCTTTATATGCAAAGGACACATTGACCATTGAAAAACTTTTCATTTGCTTATCAAGTCACGGGTGATCTCATAAGCAGGAGACACTTTTTTTTCAATCATGTTTTATTCTCTACAGTCACAGTAAAAACAATATTTAGGTGATACAGTCCTTTTAAGGGCCTCAGTCGAATTACTAACCTTCAGAATGATAGACATCACAACTAACATTCTATCTCGAGCAATTATTTACAAAGCTTGCAGCATTGCATAAATAATTCCTTGACTTGAATGACATGATAACCCAGTAATGTTTGCCATAAATAAATGTTATTATATTTTAACAGTAGTCAAAACAATTATTTTGTTGATGGGAGCACCCTCTCATTTGCAATCATTTATTAGCCTTATGTTAATGTTACACACTGTTGGTTCATGATACAACAATTTACATTTTTTCGTTAATCTATTTCACTTTTAGTTGATTTTTGCCAAAGTCAAACATGTAAAATGGAAAAACAATGAAAGCTTTCAGATTGGAGGAACTATTCAAATGCTAAAACTGCACAGTCAAGTTAACTTCTATAATTGATCACTTAACTGTCTTTCATTGTAACAACTTACATGCAAAGTATCCAACTGTTTTTTGACTCCACAGGTTAGGTTATGTTATTTGAAAAGGCTCTGGGTGCGTATTTTACAACAGTTAGTACAAAACACAATATAATGGGAAATGGTTCCCTTTTTTTTTTAGTTGAGAATCTAAAGTTTTGTAAATGAATAGGTATTGTGCATAAAATAATGAACTATCATTTTTTTGCTGAAAGAAAAAAAATCGCCTTTCAAATCCGTGGGCATCCAAATTAACACTTAGTTATTCCTTTATTCAATGGCATTATTTTTTTTTTTACTTGTTATTAACATATTTTTTCATGCTATGAGTAGGAACATTGGAACATACAGTTATGCAGATCTGAAACCTTGTCTTGATGTGTAGCTGAAGTTATGATTAAAATGTAATGGGAGCTATACATTAAATAGTTATCTAACAACAAAAAATGCAAATACCAGGCCATAATAGCTGCTCCAACATGTCCATTACTCCAGCTGTTTTGAGCAGAATTTTGCAATCTGGTTGTTAGTTGACTGTTTAATAAATATGCCCCAATCTATAGTTGAAAATTACCTACGCTTAAACTATAGAAATTGCTGCCAAATGATAGCACAGGAAGTTGAATTGGTAGCATGCCAGGCCAAGGTTAAAGGAAATAAAATGTTGAAATTTTGTGCAAATATATATATATATATTCACCTTTTTTAATCTAAAGAGTGCTATATATATTGAGTATCCCTTAGGATATATATTGATCAGCCATAACATTATGACCAGAGACAGTGTGATCCTTTGGGCAATGATTTGGGAAACCTTGTGTCCTGACATTCATGGGTGATGGCAGGTATCACCTACATACCACCTACCTAAGCATTGTTGCTGACCATGTACACCCTTTCATGAAAATGGTACTGCCTGAAGGCAACATCGAGTTCAAGGCCTACAAATTCCCCAGATCTCAATCCAGTTGAGTATCTGTGAGATGTACTGGACAAACAAGTCCAGTGCATGGAAGCCCCACCTCATAACTTACAGGACTTAAAGTATCTGCTACTAATGTCTTGGTGCCAAGTACCAAAGCACACCTTCAGAGGTCTAGTGGAGTCCATGCCTCGACGGGTCAGGCCTGTTTTGGCATCTAAAGGGGGACCTACGCATTATTAGGCAGGTGGTCATTATGTTATGGCTGATCAGTGTATATATGTATATATAACAGTGATTTTGTTCATTTTAAATTGTCTTAAGACGGTGGGTAAGGTTTAAGTTGGTGGCCTGTCTATCATTTGAACAGCTCCTCAGAGCTGGAACCTTTCATTGTTTTTCCATTTTATTTGTTCCATCTTTTCTTTTGTTTTTTGTTTTTTTGTTCCATCTTTTCTTAAAAACAGTGTCGGCAATTTACATAAAATACTGTCTGGGTGGCAACCCTATTGTTGGACCCCCATCACACATGTGCACACTCTTCTCTACATGTATGCATTGAATACACACGTACATTCATATGTGCTTCTTATTATTAAGGTAGACTGTAGAAATGCAATTGCTTTTATCAGCTTTACAATACATTTTTAAGGTTCTACAGAGGCCAGACAAACCTGATGGCTGTAGTGAAGTTAATGAGATGTGTAATATACACATGTCTAGTTGTTTGCTATAAAACTGTTTAATATGTTTCTTTAATGTACAGTAAACAGATTGTGAGAATATTTTGATGAGGACCTCAAATCATGACATGGAGTGACCTATGACTGCTGACTCAGAGCGTCATAGGCCAAGGGATTCCACTGATCTCAGCTAGTTATATATGCCAAAAGCCACACCTTGACAATAGTCTTCAACCTGTCAACATAAAGTTCTACTTATATGATTGATGTATTTCTTCTACATTTCCAACTCCTATTTTTAAAATTCTTCTGGTAGCATATATGCAGGGTGACTAGACATCCCGGTTTTACTGGGACAGTTCCAGTTTTGGATCCTTTGTCCCAGTGTCCCAAAAAACAATCTCTGGACACAAAAATGGCCTGGTTTTTTAAATTTGACCAACTGCTCATTATTGTGTGCCAAAATTATACACTTTAGGAAGTAAAGTCCTATAGTTTTGAAATGCATAGCCAATAATAGAGGTCAGGTAATGGATCTTCAGCTCTGTTAAAAAATATCCTTCAAGTCTTACACTTGGATTGAACTTAATGGTCCAGCACTCAGCCAATCAGAGTGAAGGCTGTTAGTCATTTCTGACTTTCGTAACCAATGGTTTCTCTCCACCAACACTAGTACTAGATTAGTGGCACTTTGACTTTACCTCTGGTAAAAAAACAAACTAACTTTTATTTCAATCTTATTCATGTACCATGGGCTAAATACTGACTCCATACTTGGGATTTGTGAATTTAACTGAGATGACCCAGCTCACTTCTCAAATTCAGTGTAGGATTTTGACTGGTTTAGGACTGGGATAATTCACTGATATGATATTTTATACGGGAGACAAATGATTCTTACAGTGTCGAAAAAATTCGCATAATGAAGCTAGCCACACATTTAACACACTCGTGCATGCTAGATTGTCCCTGTGGCGATATCACAGCAACAGTGTTTGATATCCTGCAAGTAATGAGTCTATCATAATCTCTGCAATTACATCCTGCAGAGGAACACCGGAGCGGCATACAGACGTGTGTGAAATACCTGTGCTATTTTTATGTATTATGACACACAGGCTGAATAATCAGCACAAAAACACAAGGATGGAGTGTGAATGCAATGTGATTGTAACAAAGAAAGAAATGACTTAATGCAGGGTAATCATCCTTTAGGCAGATTGTTTATTGTGTTTTTCAAAGCATTTGTAAAAGGAAAAAAACAAAACAATGCAGAGTAACAGCCCTCTGAGATATAGTCCTCTCCATGTCATACATTCACTTGGACATGTATTACAAGTCACAACTCAAAACCCATACAGTAACACCAAGTGTGACTGCTCCTTTTATTGCATATCATCTTTAAGGAGGAAGTTCCACCTCACTTACTTTTTTGTATATGGAACATGTTTCTAATATATGTGAAATGAACGTATGTTTTAATTTGAATTTTTTTTTTTTTTTTTTTACATTTGCATTGCACATAATTTAACTAGGGACTCAAAATTCAGTCCAATAAGGAGGGCTTGGAGAGATAGGCAAGGTCTGTGGTTCAATATATAAAAAGTGCTGATTGGGAAAAAGTGCCAAGCTTTTTGATGTAGAGAGGGAGTGGTTGTTATAAAGTGGTATGGCTACAATTAGTAACATCTGTGAAGGGAGGTGTTAGTGGTAAAGCCACGCCTCCTCATAGGTACCCAAAAAATCCTGCACCTCAGTGTTAGTGACCCTAGACTGGGCCCTGTACAAATGCCTGATTTTTGAATTTCATATGTCAGTTCACACAGTTCACTCCCTAGTAAATAGACCTCAATGTCAATGGGGTGATAGTCTCTGATACTAATGAAATACGAGGAGACATATAGAGTTACTACCCATCTAGTATCTTACCGGCAAGCTGGTTAAAAGGTGGCTTGAACTAATATTATATCTATGGAGGCATGGTATTATTTTGGCCCGCTTTTAACTGGAGCCCGGAGTTCTCACCCCATTTTGTAGCCTCTGGTACTGGTTTCTCCCATGGCACGACTCGGGGTAGTCCGCATTCCTTGCCTTGAGTTGCAAGGGCATGTGCGCTGCAGTCATAGACGTCATCTGGGGAATCTAGAAGGGCTGGGAAGGGGGTGGAGTTCCACCAACTCTCCCCTATGTTTGCCAAATGGAGGGGGCGGTGACCATGCACTAGGGGGAGGAGCTATAAATCCCCAGCACAACCTCCAGTCCCTGCTTGATAGTTAAGCTGTGGTTTTGTTTTGCAGTCCATTCCCCTTTGAGTTTTTTCCTGCTACTTGTATTTATCCCACTGGCTTTTGACCCTTGGCTTTCCTTATCCCCTGACTCTACTTTCGCCTGCACTTGACCTGGCCTGTTATATCTGCTCAAGAATGTTTTCTGCCTGCACTGACCCTTCTGACCATTTATTGACCATTCTTCAGCCAGGACTGCTGCTATGCACCAAGATACACTGACTGCTGACTGCACTCCCTGCACAGTGCTCCCAAGTCCCAATCCAGTCCTGTCAATGCTCTTTTAGCTACTTAGATATAAGCATATATATTGATGGGTTTTATTGTACATTCAATATTTCTGTTTGCCATTCGCTGCACATTTGTAGAATGGATTCTTTTATTGTGGTGTGAAAATTTACAGATATAACTGCGAGCTTTCTGGCACTAATGCAGCACATTTATCTATGTAGTGCATTCATAAATAACATACGCTTGATTCATTGTTGTGTTAAAAAAATATGAAATCCTGGTATTAAAAAAATAGTTACATACCTTGATGGAACAATAAATTTTAATGGCAGTACATCAAGATTTGCCTGGCTGCTGTCTCGGGCGAAGTAGCACGATATGGCAATAAACTGCACTTACTAATAGAGACAATGACTTCCCTGAAGGCCTTTTCTCAACTGCGAAGCCTGAAGCGCACACACATTGTGAATGTATCACACTAAACTGTCAGTTAGAACTGGGGCCAGGAAATTGCTGTTTCTTATGTTTCACTACAGGAAAATCACCTCTCAAGGTTTGCTAGTCGCTGCCAAATAAATGACAACTTAATTTATGCCATTCTGCAGCAACATTACTGAGCCATTCAGGCTCACAGTTAAGTGCACTCCATGTTTAGTGCACAGTCCTGCTGGAAGAGCAATAGGTTACAGTACTCTATGCGTTAATGTGACTGAAAACCTGTTAATGCTGTGATAACAAAGGTCACCATTTCAAGCCCTGCGAAAAACACTTCAGGAAAAACAGATACATGAAATAGCAAGAGCACAATGAAGGTGTGTGCTGCAAAATAACTACTCATTTCACAGGGTTCCTGGTATTTAGCTCTTTCTCCATTATAACAGACACAAGTTTAAAAAAAAAAATAACATTTTATTGATGCCAGCCAATATAAGAAATATTATTTACTTATTTTACATGCGTCGTCAGCACATTAAAAGGGGCTGCTCAATATAGAGGGAGTTACAGGAGATTGAGATAGGAATTTCAAACCAAAGTAGCTGCGTTGGGAACATCCTCCCATTCAGCTTCAATGGTCTAAAGTTTGAAATTCTTACCTCACTTCCCTGTAATTCTATCTGTATGAGTGACTCATGGTGCCCAGCCAAAAGGATGGTGACAAAAAATGCTAATGTTGGTTTTGAAAAAAAAAAAAAGTAAATAAAAATAAAATATTATTGGTGAAAATTTGTATAAAAAAGGATTCTGCTTCATACTGTAAATGATTTAAACTAACACTCAAGAAGCGACAAAGTCCCACGAATTGCTGGTGAGTTGAGGTAAGATTTTATTTCACTAGCTATAACTATACATTTAGCATGGACAAACTCAGTGCCTTTCTCCTGAGAAAAAGCTCACTTTCTTGGCAACTCTGCTCTTCTCGCACTTTGTTAACAACTCTGTTCTTCATCCCTGGACAATAAATATTAAATCAGGGAGATTAAATGTTTTAATGATTATCTCTCTCTGTTCCACCCTTGTACCTCTTGCAGTGGAGACAGCACACTCACTGTAATCAGCAATTTCATTCATTTATATTGCGTACGGTTCTTTTAATTCTGATATTGTCCATTCCTAAAGTCAACATGCCACACATCAATCGCTGTGCTCAGTGCAGCTCTAGACTATGAGGGGCCTTTTGGGACATAATTCAGTTTTGTTAATGCATCATTCTCATTGCCTAATGCATTATATTAAATACTGAAACGTATATATCATATAAATTTAAATGTATAAACGCATACACTTTGCCCTCTATAAGAAATGGATTTTCACTCTAATATACCTGCACTTTAATTTGAGATATGCACATTGTAGTATATAAAATTTATATATAGTAATATGAACAATATACCATATGTACCCTTTACACTTGAATATTAATTTTAATGACCTTGGTACTCCACAAATTGGAACCAATGTTTAGTAATCTAGGAGATTGATAATGCTTTATCTCTTCTTCCACTGCTGTATTAAAAAAAAATCATATTTATTATTATTACTTGAAGGACCACTCCAGTTGAATACAATCTACATTATTTCAAAGAAATTATTTAAATTTGAATATCTGTATTTTGAATATGTTACATTTACTATCAGTTACTGAATTAGCAGCCTCCCACTGTGAAAAGAGTTTACTAGTTATGCTAACTATAAGTAGATTGGCACTATGCACATTGAAAATTGTTGGTACAAATTAATATATATATATATATATATACCGTATTTATCGGCGTATAACACGCGCCGGCGTATAACACGCACCTAATTTTAAGAAGGAAATTTCAGGAAAAAAAACTTAAGAACTTATATTAAGAACTTTGAAGCCCAATATGCCATTTTAATATGCCAGGATATTGCCCCCAATATGCCATTTAATATGCAGGATATTGCCCCCAATATGCCATTTAATATGCAGGATATTGCCCCCAATATGCCATTTTAATATGCCAGATATTTCCCCCAATATGCCATTTAATATGCAGGATATTGCCCCCAATATGCCATTTAATATGCAGGATATTGCCCCCAATATGCCATTTAATATGCAGGATATTGCCCCCAATATGCCATTTTAATATGCCAGATATTTCCCCCAATATGCCATTTAATATGCAGGATATTGCCCCCAATATGCCATTTAATATGCAGGATATTGCCCCCAATATGCCATTTAATATGCAGGATATTGCCCCCAATATGCCATTTTAATATGCCAGATATTGCCCCAATATGCCATTTAATATGCAGGATATTGCCCCCAATATGCCATTTATTATGCCAGGATATTGCCCCCAATATGCCAGGATATTGCCCCTTAGTATGCTCGTTATGCCACCCTCCTCCCCCAGACCCCAGTACTTACCTCGTTCCTGCTCTGTCCCCCGGTGCTCTGAAGCTGCGTGGCTGTGAGGGAAGCGTTGTGAGCTTCCCTTCAGCCGCGCGGTCAATAAAGTTAGACTTTATTGACCGCGCGACCGGAGGGAAGCTCACAACGCTTCCCTCACAGCCACGCAGCTTCAGAGCACCGGGGGACAGAGCAGGAACGAGGTAAGTTTTAGATTTATTTTTTTTTTCGGCGTATAACACGCACACACCATTTTCTCCCTATTTTCAGGGAGAAAAAGTGCGTGTTATACGCCGATAAATACAGTATATATATATATATATATATATATATATATATATATATATATACATATGTTCATATTTTACATTTATGCCTTTACTTTCCTTGTAATGTTACATTTTTTAGGGGCCTATGTATACACATTTCATCAACTTAAAAACATTCTTTCAAAATAAAATAATTGCCAGTCAGACTCTAAAATAAATCTGCAATGTTTGTCATTTGTCATTATGTAACATCATTTCAGTGCAAACTCGATTTTTATATGTAATAACACACAAGGTATTTCTATATTTCATCTTCTGTTGTCTCTGTTTTTTAAAACTGTTAATATTATTCTATTTATTTTAGCATCTAATCTATTGCTAATCTTCAACTCAGGAATAAGGGTTAAATTTCCCTATCTTTGCTGGGCAGATATTAATAGATATGTTCCCCCAGGGGATGGGACTCTTCATCGCGGCTGCTTCCGCGCAGCCGCTTCACCGCCGACTCTGCAGCACAAGACAGATCGTCGCTGGAGATTTCATTGCGGGACACTTCTTCGCTAAAGGTAAGTATTTTACCTATTTTCGTTTAAGGGTGGTTAGAATTAGGGTTTAGGGGTTTAGAATTAGGGTTTAGGGGGTTGATTTTAGTATTAGGGTTTAAGGGGTTAATTTTAGTATTAGGGTTTAGGGGGTTAGTATTAGGGGTCGGGGGTTAGAATTAGGGTTTAGGGGGTTAGTATTAGGGGTCGGGGTTAGTATTAGGGTTTAGGGGGTTAGTATTAGTGGTCGGGGGTTAATTTTAGTATTGGGGATAATATTAGTATTGGGGTTATTGTTAGAAAAGGGGTTATATTTAGAAAAGGGGTTATTTTTAGTATTGGGATTTGGGAATAATTTATTAAGGGGGGTATTTTCGTTTTACTTTTACATTTGTAAGAGCTCACAGTTCAGCGCTGAACTGTCAGCTCTTACATAGCTGCAGCCGCGATGAAACGGCCGCGTTATTCTTCATTGCTGACAGTTCAGCGTTCTAACTGCCGCGCTGAACTGTCAGCGATGAAGATGCGGCGAACAAGTGTCCTAGACCCGTTCCCCCAGTAGTAGTATCTTCTGCTTGACTTCCCATATATTGTGGAACTTCCCCCTCTGCAGATGCACAACTTAACTGAAAAAAGCCTTTATTAGGTATAGACAAAGTAGGTAGGAGACAGTGAGAGTTTGCCATTATGATAATTTGCAGAGGATTGAAGAAGTCCCTCCTCCTGGGCAGCATACCCTTTCTGATGAAAGCATTTTAGAGACCTGTTCACACATGATAGGCAGTCAGCAGTTGCTGGTGAACTACCCTTGGGAGCCACCTAAGACAAGGTTCTGAGTTCACCCTCAATGCATATTGGGGCTTCCTTCCTCCTGTCACTCATCCTACCACTTGGTACACAAGAGCAGACCCACAGCAGATTCATGCATTACCAAAACCTAAGGGGATGCCTGAAATGACCCTTTTAAACACTTTCCAGCATTTCAGTATCAGTTGATTCTGATGAATAGCTGAAAAGACCATATTTGACAAAGGCACATGAGAGAATTGCCCATTAAGCCTTAAAAATTATTGAATCATGAGGCTAGAGGCTTATGGCCTGCCTGGTGATATCATAGTGGCAAGATATGTGTTCAGTCCAGGGCCCAGAGCAATGTGCGGCTCCAAAAAAAGAAACAAAGTTTACCTTATATGTATCGCCACATTAATATGTCAGGTAGATTATACAATGTAGATGGATATAACATTCTCTTATGTACAGAGAATTGGCTACAAGATGAATGGGAAGCATGCTATGTACTCTCTGTTTTTATATTCAGTGCAAAGGATCTGACAATATCTTCAAATGACTGATTTTCCTTCTCCAGGGAACTGAACAAATCTGTGACATTCATATGGAGACCTTGCAATGAGTCAAATGTTTACTTCAGTATATTTATAGCTTCATTCATAAATACGTCTTCCTATGCAGATGTATTTTTTCTTTCTCGTTTTAGCATTTCCATTTATGATGCTTTTTATCCAGTTCTGTGTATTTTATATATTGGTTTAAATGTGCAATTTTAATAGTGTAATTAGCAATATACGATATTACTTTAATAGAACTCGTTTATCTGTCATTATTAGTATTTGCATTTTCCTACATGTTATTTTTGAATTTCCCTTATAATTATACCAGTACAAACCTCAGTGTGTTTGACTGTGCACTGGAATTATTTTAAATCCAGCTAGCAATGGTTGTTAATTAATTATTAGTATGTGTTTTATATCTCATTAGGGAAATGTGAAATGGTCTCCAAACACACATTATCTGCCACTCTGTGGTCACAAGAACAATGTCTACCACTGAGGACTTGTCTGCTAGTGATTATATGGGAGATGGAGTTTCTTCCATGGCCTTAATCATAACATTAAACTGTAGTGTAACAAGACCCAACTGAACAGATCTTGCCTATAATTATCACCTAATGACCGACTCTGAGACTAAAAACAAAAACTTTGGACTGCAAACAAACCAAAGTGTTTTCTAAAGTGATGAAACTACTAGGTTTGCTTGCAGGTACAATGACAAATGTATAAAAACACACCAGTATTTTAGACAAGAACCAGTTTACTAGTCACACAGAGAACTGTCGTATTGTTAATTTGTTAGGAAAATATATCCAGCTGGGAGTTTTATTGGGAAAGGCCGATGTAATAGTTGTAAAGCATTGAAGCGAGGTATGTAATCAGAGGTTTAAAGGACATTATAAATGTGTTGTTATTTTAACCAGGTAATTTCACTTCCCTAAACTCATGAATATATGTGACTACTGTGAATGTACGCTACCTATGGCAATCCAGAACGTTGGATGCTGGAGCAGGAAGTCCACATCCTTCTCGACTCTAGACCGCCAGTCACACAAAAAAAGTCTGGAAATGGATCAGACGAAAAGCAAATGATTTAGACAGTGGTCTCCAATCAGAATATATATAACTTAATGTCATCTTTTTAGGAGGGAGAACATGTAACAAAGTAGCAAGGAAAGAAACATTTCAAGCTGCTCTTAATCGTAGGCCTAGGATTATGAGCTGGAATTCGTAATGCATTTCTTTTAAGATTTAATGAGATATAAAACACAAACTCATTAAAGTAACACTAAACATTAATACTAATATAGAAGCACAAGTGAAAGGTTAGTTGTTCCTAGTGTGAGGACAAACTGGCATGTACTTTTGATAGTACATGCCAGTTAAGTCTTTGACCGGCAGCTGCCATGCTTCCATAGGAAGCAGGCAGCTGTCTTGTTGCCTACTAGCTCTATCTGCTAGCACAGGGAGAGACCCTCATTTTGCTAGCAGCGAGAGACCCACGAATTCGACAAATGGAGTATGGTGACGACCAGGAACTGCTGTGTCAAAAACGTGCGACGCGGCAGAGAGTAAACCCCCGTGTATCTATTAAGATACATGGCGGGTTTACTCGAGACTACCTGGACATGTTTTTTCAATTCGGCTATTCAGTATGGCTCAAATCAGCAATTTTTGACAATTTGTTTCATATCTGGTTCAGGGACCGTGGCCTGGGGATTCCATAGGATTCCCAGTATTCATAATGGACAGAAACACTTAAATATTTGAATTATGGGCATTTTAATGTGCCAATTAATAGTTGGAGAATTTAAATTTTTAACTCTTAATTGATATGATAATTGCTTAATATATGCCATAATATCATATATATATATATATATATATGTATATTTTTAAAATCGTGATTTAATTTATTTTAAAAAAGTGCCATAACGGTATACATGGTGCAATTATTACACCAATCAACTGGTCACATAATATAACACATGTATTGAATATGACACTTAGTAACCCCAATAAAAGTTATGGAATTGTCACATATTTATTTTCATACATTATTTTACACAGACCCATAATATCGCTTGTTGTATAACAACACTGGTGATGTCATGCCAGCTATAGGTTAGCATCACATTACCTTTTATTGTTCACTACCAATAGCTGTTAGGCTATTTGTGCCATCCCCCCATTCTGCCACCAGTATCATGGTACCATTTCATGTCCACAGTGTGAATGTCAACATTGCTTGCACAATTGTCCACTGTTGATATGAAAGGGTACCTTCACATATGTGAGTTTGCTAGACAGTGGCATGAATAGAAATCACTATGCAACTGTGGTAAGATTGCCACTTGGCCTTCTGGCATCATAGAACATTACCACTTGATACCACAATTGCAATATATCCCCACTGTCCACATATCAGCTTTGTATACACATCACTTGTAAGTACAGTGGTCACAGGGGTCACTACTGCAACTGGACCAGCAACCCTAGGTGGCCCAGGCAATTCCTACAACCACAATTCTTACAAGTCATGTGTGGACAAAGCTGGTTAGTGGGCATATGGGTTGTATTGCAATGGTGGTATCATGTGGTGGTGTGCTATGTGCTCAGAGGGTCACAGAGATGCCTACAGTTGAGGAAAACTTATCAAAACATGACCTGTAGTGATGTAGTTTATCCCGTTTCTAAAAACAATCACTATTATATATATATATATTAGCTTTACTACTCGGCTTTGCCTGTGATTTAGATTTTTGTCACTGTTTCTTGGTTCAGTGTATTTTGGTGTGCTTTAGGATTTGAAAGCATTCGGTGTGTATTCTCGTTGCTCTGTCTTGCAAACACCGTGCATGAAAAAAAGTTGATGTTTAGCCTATGCTCCATCATTTCCTAATAAGCATTATCTACAGTTCTCTACAGTTCTCTCTTGTGTGGCATCCATTATGACATGTGCAACATTCCCTATGTAGATTCATATCTATCTTCGACATAGCTAATACATGTATTACAAAAACTACAGGTGTAAGTTCAGTGTGATATAACATGCTGCCTATGGTGTATAAATATTTTAAATGCACTTACCTTTTCTTTACCACCTCCTCGGACCTGTTAATCCCACAAACTACATTAACAGTATCTACAATCTGCTGCCAGAGTTAGTTTTTCCTCCTATGGCTTGAACCATGCTGTGTTCTCCTCTGCTGATAAGCTCTGCTGGGACTCTGCTCAGTCATTGTTTATTAGTAGCTCAGCTACTTTGGGCTTAAGTTTGAAATTTCCATCTCAATTGCCTGCAATTCTCTCTTTATCAAGTAGATCCTATAGATTGTTTTACCCTCTATCTTTTAAGATCCAAAATGTCCCTTCTGGTCAATATCTGGTCACCTTAGAATCAAAGTAATTATAAAATATTATGATAATTATAAAAACACAACATACCAAGCAGTAAACAGCCAAGGAAACGAAGAGAAAGAAGTAACTAAAACAAAATATATAATAAGTTAAACATAAAAGGAAAAAGAAAATAAAAGAACAAAATAATATACAATATAATCATTTCAGAGCTCATATTTTCAATCTCAATATTTTTTGTTTTATTCTTAGATCAAATTGGAATTTGGAATTACTATTTGTACATAACTTGTCATATTAACAACATGTAATAATTATAACCTATTTCTGCTATATGATTTATGTATAAAGAATGTGTGTTTACCTTTGAGTGCCAGAGTGGTGCCTCCCATGTTTCCCAAGAAGTGTGTTTTGTTTTTTTTAAATCCAATTTCCATTTTCGTTTTCTATCGCCCACTGAATGCCGGTGTATTATAATTTTGTCAACAGGTTTGTTCACTATGTTTACACATGAACACGTAGCATTTAGAGCTGGGGAGAGATATTAATATGTCATCTTTTTACATCTTTACGGTCCCTTACATCACCCTTGTACACAATGTCTAAAGACAAAAAGGAATGCTAAGATCATTCTTTTAAATATAATAGCTTTGTTCTCAGTAACTTACAATGAACGTGTCTTTGATCCATGTAAAGGAGACTGTGGCTTGAGGCCAGCAATAACTGCAAAACATCCCTTTACAAAGGCAGAATATTTTTAGTCATTAACATTTACTGCTAAGGGGGATCATAAAATCACAAAAATCGGAATGCATGTGACTGGTGCTCTGCTATGGTGCATGGACTCGTAGTGCAGCATTGAAGTGTGTGAGCATGTGGGGAAATTACAAATTTTCATAATGAAACCATTATTGACAAATCAAATAGCTTAAACGAGATTGTAATGCTTCTGACTGAAAGTCAATCCTGATTAATTTAAAAGCGTGAATGAATCAGAATGAAATTCATGCCTATTTATTCCAGAGAAGGGAACTATCATTTAGTACTTCTTTCTTGGGCATCTTAAACTGGCGAGCAGGCTTCTGTGCCATTGACATGAACTTATGGCACATGCATTTAGCTGTAAACCCTGCCATTTTTGAGAAGGTGTTAGGAGCATGTTTACGCTCTCTCCCTATGTACCTGCATTGGACCGTAACACAATCTTTACTTAAGTTTTCTATTGTTTAATTATGTCATGCCCCCGACCTGACTACATCGCTTCTGGCTCCAAATTCAAGTGGCTAGATAACTGCTTTACCTGGAATGTGTTTAGGTTTTTTATTGTTTAATCAAGTGTTATCTGATCGCAGTTGGGTACATATGTGCTGTGTAAACCCCAAATAAATGTTCTCTCTCTGCTGTCCAACTGATCGGTGTCCTGAGTGATTCTTTCACAAACTTATAGCAGAGGTTCCAGAGGTGTACATCTATTCCAAGCAGAGAATTTTCCCATAACGAGCAGAGGGTCTACTACGTTCGCTAGTAGGCAGCTCGTTACAATATACTTTTTCTGTGCTCAAGTTTCCATTGTACAGAATAGATACAATGACATAGGAAATGTAATACTATGTAATATAATAATAATAATATAATATTTTTGTGTGTAGAAAGCTTAATTTTATTTCAATGCTTATACTGAAGCCTAACATATTTATTATTTTGTAGCATTGCAACCTTCAAAATGAATACATACTCTACTGGGAATTTTAAGAGTGTTGTTGAAATGCATTGAATAACGTATATAGAAAATCAATAGACAGAAGATCTGGCCGTTACAGACATTGTCGGATTCCTAGTAGCAATCTTACAAAGGAATTTATGTGCTTTTTCAGCCAAGTGGATTGTACATTTTCTGTCTTTACATTACTCTATCCACTAGTACAAAACAAGACAGACATGCTCTCTTACAGACATGCTCTCTTAATTCAACTGTTATCTAAAAAATAAAAACTTTTTAGGAAAAGCTTGACAAGTGAGTCTTCTTACAAATTAGATTGTCTAACATAACACTTTCAGACTGATGTGATTTATTTATCTTTTCCTTTCTGGAAGTGTAAGTGTTATCTGAAGTATCTTCACAATTTCTGGAGATGAATACAGATTTTAGGACAATATCTGCCAAAGGTAGCTTTTCACTGGTATCTCATTACCATCACAACGATGTCGGCTTTCTTTGTAACAGCACAGCAAACAATCTTTTCATTGTTCTACTCTAGAGGACCAGAAATTCATTTAACCCTTTCCGTGGTAAAAAAAAATATGGCTGCTTAGCTCATTGACTGTCAAAGGCTCAATGTTATATTCCATGACTGATGCATGATACTATTACATGTGTAAACCGAATGGATAAAAAACAGGGACACCTCTTTTGCCCTTAAACAAGTCTTGATCTATTGGGAGCCAGACATGATGTTTACAACTCTGGGTCGGAAAAGGTCAGATCTTCCTACATCTGACCTAAGCTTCTAAACATGCCTGCCTCTATGATATAGCAGTGCAACGGATCCGGAGTGGAGATATTGAGGACTGTCACAGGCCTCAGGGCCAAGGCTCACTACAGAAACAATGTTTGATGGCAGAAGGAGTCCCAAAAGCCAAGTGAAAGATGACAGTGGAATTGCCCTAGCCTAGCGCAACATGCGCTGAAGCCTAAACAAGCGAGGACCACGAGACAGGCAGTAGCAAGGCAAGTATCAGGGGGCCTGGGGCCCAGCAGCCCACCATCCAGACCAGCTTCTCTATCCCTTCCAGCCATGGGGAAATTGCTAGTGTTACACTTTCCCCAGAGAATTCATCCAGATCATTCAATGGCCTCTGCAGGCCTCATGATGGGGGTCTTCCAGATCCTATGATTGCCCCAGTCAGTTTACCCATTAGCAGTGAGGATCACACTGCTCCCCCACTAGCACCCCCTATAGGATATATTGTGTGTAAGGGGGGACAGGGTCTCACTCAAGGTGCTCAGGGGCCATTCACAGGGGCACTGTAGGAACAGTACCAAGGTTCCCATCTGGGATGGTCCAACACACAGGCTCAGATTTTCATCTCAGATATTTAAACATCGGGGTAAGAACAGTGTTGACCCTGCTGAATGCAAAATAAATAATGGAGAGTTAATGATTGAGCTGTGCTTGATCCATGCTCAATTGAGCTTCGCTAGCAGGACACACTCATCTAATTTATCCCTGCACAACTCACATGCAACTCACCTTTCAGTAAACAGACCCCATTTTATCACAGAGCAGCTGCAGGTGAATTGACAAGGAAATTTAAAACTTAAGGCCTAAGAACCTGAATTGGAGAATTTTTTCCAACTAGGCTACTATGACCTTAAAGGGACTGCATCACCTAAACATTGTTTTTAGTATGACTATAGAGCATAACATTTTTTTAAATGATCTATACATTGCATTATCAAAATTGCAAGCAAATGCCTATATTGGAAGAAAATGGGTATTAAATGTGTTTGTGTAGTCTCTAGTTTATGACATCACCAGTAGCTTAATATGCAAATTACATATTTTCCACTGAAAAGCAGTTCATTTGCATATCAAGGCACAGGTGATGTCATAAGCAGACCATTTTCTGCTATTTTAGGCATTTTGCTTGCAATTTTGTAAACACAGTGAATAGATCATGTTTAATTCTCTACATTCACAGTCAAAATAATGTTTAGGTGATCCAGTCCTTTTAAGTTTGAAATTATTTTGTTAATTTCCTCTTTCATGAATAAACCCCATAATGTCTATAGCTATAAATGGGAGTTTTCATGGTATTCACATTTGTGTTCAAGATAATACACAATTTGCTCTGAAAAAGTCCCCTTGTTTTGTAGTCGAGGTTCGTCTTATAATCAGACCTCAAATAGAGGTGACCATAAGACTTAGATCCATGTCCCCTACAGAGATGACATTCTCCGGCTTCCCCACTAGGGAGAGCGCTGGGGGCAATTGGTGAGTTTGGAACAGCACTGGCAAGTCTGAAGCAGCATTGGAAAGTCTGAAGGTTCATTATGAAGCCTGGGGGCAAATCTGGGGCAGATTTGCAAGTCAGGGGATGCATCGGCACATCTGTGGACATATTGGTATGTCTGAGGCAGATCGGCAAACCTGGAGGCAGATCGGCAAGTCTGAGAATGCATATAAAAATTGTTTATATGTGAAGGAATATTTACTAGTTAAACTTTTTTTCCTATAGGGTCTTCTAATATTTAAGCTTTTTGTATTTTTTTCCTAAATGAATATTCAAGGTTTGAGGGGGTCGTCTTATAATTATGGTTGTTTCATATTCAAAAATACAGTGATAAGAATAGGGTTTTGCAGACATTAGTTGGTACAAGATTTTATATATAGATATAATATATGTATAGTATAATATAGATGCCTACTATCTATGTATTTGCCATGTTAACCAGGGAATCCTCCAATTTAAGTGGATTTAGCAGGTTACCTCAATATGTTATAAAATCATTCACCTAGATTCACTCCATGCTTTTCTAATGCTTTGAAAACTTGTCCTTCTATCTGTGATAAATCTCTGAAATGGGACAAATACATTTTTTAAAGTTAGTAAGTGAATATGTCTATTATTTTACAAAAAAATGTGCTATGATATGAAAAAGAGATCTGTTGCAGCAGAAGTGCAGAACTTGCTGCTCCAATCCTCTAGATCACAGCAGCCAGAGGTATAGAATAGACAAACTCTTTGGAATTTTGGCCATGATACCAACTGCAGCCACTGAAGCTTCCATTGTCATGTCATATGGTATGGTCCCTACAGGTAATGAAAAATATATCTGTGATATATAACCCTTATTTTTTATATGACACTGAACTTTATATCAACACCATACACTCGGTAGAAAGAATAAACCAAAAAGAAAAAACAAATGACTATATACTCTTTGGAGTCATGCAAACATAAGAACTCTGTACTGAATGCTCTGTATAGACAAATATCAAAGGATTTCTTAACCAGTTCCTAGAGGACTTTCAAAGGCTGTTGTTTTTTTTATTGCATTGTCATCTTGTTTTGCAGATGTCCATGGCTCTTTACACCTGAGCAGCTTTCTACCTCTTATCCTCCAGATCTAAATGCCTCGTCCCTTTGATCTTTTAAAACTGCCACTTTGTTCATATCTAGAAACCAACTTCGCATTTCAAGATCTCTTGATGAAACCTACACATAACCTCTTTTGTAAGAACCGAATGAGGTCAGAGAAGATCACATCAACCACTTACCTTCAAGGACCACACTGATTTGTTTGCAAAGGGCTACCTTTTAAAGGGACAGTCCCACTTACAGTGCTAAAAAATATTCTTTAGATAAGTATTGCATCATACATAGCTGGGTTATCAATTTATTTCTTAATTCTTCCTAAAAACAGCAACTGTAATAGATGCATTGCTCTTGCTCTTCAGTGTACAACTACAGGAGAACTGTAACTAGTTTTAAAGTAAACATATGTGAATTAAGCCTATATTAGAAGCATGTACACCATACAAAAAAAAAGCTAGATGGAACTGGCCCTTTAAATGCCAAAAACCACTGCAAAGATCCAGCAACCAGCTAATACATTGCGTTTTAACATATTCAATCAGTTTGTCCTACAAACTAATATTCATTAAGACAAGTAAAATAATCTTACTAACAATAATTATTTCTTAATGTCTAAATTAATGCTGTAATAAACACTAATCGACAGTAGTATTTTCTGTAGAGCGGTCCCATACAGAGACACACAAGTACTCCACTAAATAACTCTGTTCTAATTAGCATGTTAATTATTTGCACAAACTGTAAATGGTTGTTTACTAAAGTGGTTTGAAAAGTACTTGAAAGCAGTTTGTTTGCTGTCATTCTGGAGTGGGCTGAACTCAATGCTGTTTACACTATTAATTTGCTTAGCAAACATTTTCTCTGTAGACTGTGGAGAAAGACACAGCTAAATCTCTTCTTCAAGTGCTCTTGTGAGGAGAGCCTCCTGCTCCAGCTCAGACAAATGAGGAGGTTAAAAATCTAAGTTTCTTTCATAATGGACTCTTTTTTCTTATCTAATCTTCTTATCTGATTGGAGGGGGGGAATCAAAGGTACAATTCAGAGGACATGGAATTAAAAGACAAATGAGATGTCATAATTATCAAAGTGGCTAATTAAGCTGTTCAAGTAGGTGACATAATTGCTTGTCACAATCACTCTTCTATTTTTCTCATTAGTGCATTTCCTTCCAACACCTAAATACAGTGAAGACAGAAAAAAAATACTAGCTGTTGTTAATGGGATTTTTTTTCCTATTTTTTTTATCACTATTTCCCAATGACTCTTCAACTATGAAGGATATTTGCATTATAAAAAAAAAAACCACATTTAAATCTGAGTATTTGGGGCATCATTACATCAATGCCTAATTTCTTTATCGGAATTACTTGGATGCAAACCTAAAATTTGTAAGTCTTGTGTCTTTTTTCATTTGACACTTGGACAATTAACATTTTTTCTTTTCTTGCGTGGTGCACGTATGACACCTATCAGCTAATGGGCAACTTAAAAGTTCTGCAATAAAGGAAGAAAGGCTCTTGGAGAATATGACTTGTGTTCATTATGAGTCAGCAAGGATAGAAATTACCACAGGCAATATGCTCTGAAATGAGTGTGGTTAGCAGTGCAGACATCCAGTCTGATATTGTAATGCTCAAGGTTACACATTTTGGATTAAAAATATGACTGTAAGATTGATTAGGGCCTGAACACTTGTAAACCTGAAAGAACAAAACTGACATGACTGATGGTTTGAGGAATTCAGAGACTACACAAGTGTCATTTACTTCAGGGGAGGATTGCATCACAGACATACATAGTAAAGCTGACATTGGTGACTAACATGCTGTTTGTGTGACAAACATGCATTATAAAAAATACAGTGGCATAACAAAGCGGGTTATATGTTCAAAGTATGACAAATGTGTTTATAAAAACATGACACAGGCCGTAGGTGTTTACGGGATAATATACAGATTGAGTATCCCTTATCAAAAATGCTTGGAACCATACAAATTTTGGTTAACGGGTCATTTTTACTAACAGAATCGATTGAAGTCTCTCAGCACTCATTAAATACAGTAGTATCAATGCAAATACTGTATACAGCAAATAGAACACTTTGTTCTATGTAGTTGTGATGTGAGACATCGTTAGGAACCTTCCATAGGAACATCAGGCCTGCACGCGTACCATTGTGGGCATGGGGGAATCTGTGCATTCATTGAAAGGCTATATCACAGCTTAAGGGGGCTGGACACTGAATAAACGGTTGTGCGCTTGCATTCTGACAGGTGTGTGTGAAATGTGCAACTTGTGGCAAAATCTGAAAACCCTTCTGGATAACGGATCGTTTTGGATAATGGATTTTTGGAAAAGGAATACTCAACCTGTATATAAAATAAATCAGTTGCATAAATTTTAAAAATAATTTCTTTACATCTTAACATTTAGTTTACATGTTTTCTATAACATAATTTTTTTATTTTGGGAATTGAAAATTAAAATTCCATAAACAAATTAAGACAAATCCTTATTAAAAAGTAGGTGCAGTAGACATTCTAAAAATTAAGATAAATGCAAAGTTCATGGACACGCAAAATAATATTTCATTAAGTTCAGATCTGCGTTAAATTAAGCATTGATGTGATGTTGGGGGGCCCACGAAGGCTTTGCGGATTCATGCCATCGATGCAATCCTTGTATAGGATTCCATTTTTTTCTTCAAATAAATACTGACCTCCACAGACTTAACATTGGACTCCACCAGCTGGGTGGTAACACTATCAAACAAACACAGGTATGTTGGTACTTTCGTATAACTGTGGTGATACACTCTTCCTTTCTGCAAACTCCTTACTCAAAATAGCAACCAGCTAGTTTATTTAGTCACCACTGCATCTGAGTAACATTACTATGTTCTTCACAATTTAGCACTGTAGATTTTAGCTCATGGCACTGAAATTATTTGATCACAATGCTGCAATGTTTTGCTTAACAATAGCTGCAATTTTTAATTTAATAACCTTATAGCACAGTCTCTCCTGGCTCAACAGTCTACTTCTTTCATGCCTAGATTTCTAAATAGAAAATGGATTTTAGCAATAAATCTGACTGTTGTACGTAATGGATTCTAACACTTGCAGAAGAATCTTGCTGTATTGCAAATACTTCAACAAATAAATGGTATCCACACTCCTAAAATGAATCTTATTAATCCCTATTGTTTTATCAACCAATGATGCTTTAGCATCATAGAATTCATAGAAATTCTGTATGTATCTAGAAAACAATTTGTAATGAAAAATCTGACTTGGAATTACATTTAGAAATCTGATAAAATATGCACTGGATTAAAATCTTAATCGACAGGTAGAAGCAAAAGAGGGACCAAAATAGTTAGTAAATAACTCTGGGGACATTTATAAAGTATAAATGGGGCATTTGCTTATGTCTGCTTGAAACAGTAATTGCACCTTTTTTTTATACATCCTGACACTTTCTTGTAGCTGTCCCTGTGCCCCCATCAAACACGGTATGGCCGAGGTTGTCAGTCACTTTTTGGACCAGTTTGTTTATACAGGGGTTGCACATTTCAACCCTTTTGTCAGAAATTAGTATTATCCATTGGTATATATGGTGATAGGGCCACTATTTGATGTTATGAGTTTTATTATGAGTTTTCCTAAATTGAGTTTCCAAAGTCGGCAGCTAGTTTTCCTCTAAGATAGACTGACTTGGCTATTACTCAACTTATAAGAACTATGCCAATAAAAATTCCACACACTGTCACCTTGGGCTATATCTTGGGCCATCTGGAATGGTTTCCTCCATGATCTAATTATCATCATGTACTCCAGAAAGAAATTGCCCTTTGTAAAGGAAAATTAGAAAGGTTGACTCTGGAATACTGAGGAATGGATCTGGAGTGTGTTCATATGGTACCAAGTCTCACCATTAAACACAAACTTGTAATTACTTGTAATTACTAACCTATGTCATTTTTGATAATTTCAATTATAATATGTTTCAGTTAGATTTTGTCCATTCCAATGTCAAAGAACCATATTTGTTGTGTCCCTGACATCCTTGTTTTGGTTATTGTTAAGACTTCAGTGTTCTCAGTATAGTCAGAAGTTTGTTCATGTTAGTCTTAGGGTAGGGTTGCCACCTTTTGTTTAAAAAACTACTATCTAAATAATTTCCTCCGTAGAATTAACATTGGGCTGAAATTATTTTAGAAAATGAGAACTCCTGTACCAGGTTGTTTAATTGTATGGTTAAGGCATTCTTGCTGGTCTGTTATGGCTTAGTATGGCAATAACGTTACCTAAAATAATGACAGAAGTACAAAGATGGCAGGTCCATTATGTGTTTAATGGCCAATTGGGTATGAGAGCATAGATCATTAGCATAGCTGGAAGCCTTCTGATGTCAACTGACAATTCCCAGTTTGGTAGCTGCCTTCTGGGCCTCTAGGTAAATCTCATTCATGGGAGATAAGGTTTTAGCTCTGCCTACTCATCAATGGATCTGTCCACTTGTGAGTGCTGCCTCGCCCCTTTAAACTCTTTTAATTCTTTCAGTGTGAAAGGAAGAGGTATCCAGGCCACTGTACCAACATTCCAAGGATGATCATCAACAGTCATGGTCTTTGTTTGGAGTTGTGCTTCCATCTAGATTAATATGTTGCTTAAAATCCCAAAGTATAATTTATTATAAAGTGTTTTTTATTATACCAGTTATGTGTTATATTTTCACATAAAGATAATTCTTTTTTAGTTTTTTTAACTGATATTTTATTTTAACCCGACATTTGTGTAAATTATCAAACAAAATAAAACTGAATTAAATGGTTGGAGGAACGCCAAGTAATTACAAGTAGTTTATTAATTAAAGTATTCCTTGGGAAAATGTGTATTACGATTATAAAAGGTGTTTCAACACTTGTATAATTATTATTATTTTTTCTCTAGCATTAATCACATTTTTTTTTCTTACACTTGATAGACAGAGGTTTACTGCACTTTATTGCTTGCTGGTTTTCTCAATGCATAATCAAGACACAAATGTAATATGGAACTTTAAACATACAGTACATAATTACAGCATCACATAATCCTTACTTATACTGAATCTGGTAGAGTGATACAATATACAATTTTCAAAATCATTGGAAGCAAACAGTGAAAAATAGAGAAAAATATATATGTGTAAATTAATGTTGTACACTGTATATAAATGTCTTACATGTTAAATAGTTTTTTTTTATTCTTAGAACACTTTCTAATACATATGATACATTATATCCATTATACTTTTTTATTTTAACACATTCATACCATACGTAGTATAATTTGTATTGGCTGTGCAAAACTAGCTTTTTCTGTAACTGTTTTAAATAAGGTTCAACGAACCAAGGCAGAATAAAAATCTAAAGCAGGTGTTCCCAACCTTTTCTTTCAGTAGAACTACTTATGATCCACGAAAAGAACTACTGCAAAATGTATCAAAAAAATGGTCATTACATTTGAACGTAAAACTAATTATACAATTTATGTTGTAAAATATTATTACTCGTAGACAATAAGACTATTTAAAGAAATTATTTAGATATTTTAACTACAAAACTCAAAAGATGACAATTCGTTATTCATGTAGATAGCAGTAAGGGACACAGAGCTCACTTTATCTTGTTTCGAGAGGTCAAGGGGAGAGACAGGCAGTTATGTATTGTTATACACAAGAACCTTAGGTATAACAACAATAAAAGTTCCCACCATATTTGTAATTTTTCAAGAAATGGAGAATACAACCTGACTTGTCAGGATGCTAGATATACAAACTTTTCCCTTATGCTCCAAATAGGACGGAGTAAGATAGTACATGTAAAACAAAAATTACAGGAAACACAACAATAGTGTAATATATGTGTTATATATCCCTACAGCATTCACAAAAATGGTTTAATCAGCACCTTGAGAGCAAAGGTAAAGTTGATGGATAATATCGACTTTCACACAAGTAGTGTTTTATTTGTGATTTTTGGATTTTCACGGGCTACTTTCTCTCACTATGAATATTGTGATATCACTACATTATTTTCTATTTTATATCACTGTTAAGGTGGAATAAAAACTTTAGAACAGTCCCACTTCCTGAACTCCACATATATAAAAAGTACAATATTTTATAGTAGTGATGGATTTATCAACATACTAAATGAGGTGAAAGATTTTCTCACATATCACAGAATATTTTGAGGGCCTTTAAACCTTTTTACCTTTGTCTGCTATCACCAATCAGTGCTTAAATCTCCAGAGATGTTGTGTAAGTGAGTTTTAAAGCCACATATACCTTTTTCTTTACTAACAGGTGGAGACTAAAAGACAGTAAAGAGGTGCTCATTGGAGATGCCTGGTCTAAAACCATCTCTGGTTCAAACAATGACATATCCACACAGCAGTTTTATAAAACATGACAACAATGCTCTATTGTAATTACCATTGTTATATACTGTGTACATATAATACCTTCCTGATGCCAAAAACATGAACAGAGACCTGGACAACGCTTGCACTATAAAGCCACTGGATAGTGTCATTGACATCTAGTGAATACATCGTTGAATCTCGACTCATATGTAAAGATAGTGTCATCATCACTGTGCTTTTTATTTTAACCTTAAGTCTAATTTACAAATTCTTTTAGCCCATAATATTTACAAATACCAGGGAGTCTATTTTTAAAAATGAACTCCAAAAACCAGGCATTAACAGATGAAGTTAGAGAAATTGTAATCTACTTTCAAAAAAATGAAGCTATTAATACCTTATGTTTGCAGTTTTCTTATGGTTTACTTGTCAGTTCACTTTTTAGTGAACGCACCTATAGGTGTTTTTTCTATCATTCTTGACCATGTCATTTTCCTAAACAGAGACAGAAAAAGCATACTGTGCTGAAAATTTACACTGATTTATTAATACGCACTGATTTAGGAATACTGGAGATAATTAGTAAAATAAATCATAAAAACATCACATGTAATAATCATCACATGAAATATAAACATATAGCAGCAAAGCTTTCATTTTTTTTTTTCTTGTATCATATTCAGTATATGAAATGTTTTAATATTATATGTATTATGATAAATGATTAGTGGTTCTGGCGTAACCTTAACATCTGAGGAAAGGGATTTAGGAGTAATTATTTCAGAGGACTTAAAGTGGACAATGTAATAGAGCAGCAGGAAATGCTTGGTTGTATAGGGAGAGGTATTAGCAGTAGAAAGAGGAAAGTGCTCATGCCATTGTACAGAGCACTGTTGATAACTCACTTGGAGTATTGTACGCAGTACTGGAGACCGGATCTCCAGAAGAATATTGATACTTTGAAGGGCATTAAGAGAAGGTCTACTAAACGGGTTCATGGACTGCAGGATAAAAGTTACCAGAAATGGTTAAAAAATCTTAACATGTATAAATTTAAGGAAAGATGAGAAGGGGGAAATTCTAGAAACATTAAATACATGAAGGGAATCAACACAGTATATTTAAAAGAAGAAAAACTACCACAAAAAAAGACATAGTTTTATATTAGAGAGGCAAAGCGTACTTTACTGAGAGGGTAATGGATACATGGAATAGCCTTCTAGTGGAAGTGGTTAACACAATGAAGGAGTTTAAGCAAGCATGGGATGGATGTAAGGCTAACCTAGAAATAAGATAAGGCCAGGGACTAATAGTATTTTGAAAATTGGGCAAATTAGATGAGCCGAATGGTTCTTATCGGCTGACATATTCTGTGTTTCAATGTATATGTGCAAAGTAACTTGAGTATTTAAAGTCCATTTGGACAAAAGGCGTCAGACATTCCTCATCTCAGCTGTTGAGTTCATCTCCCGGGTTTGCACTAGAGAGGAAGGAGATGTTCTTTATTTGTCCACCTTGACCAGTATTGGAATCTTCGTTTGTTACACGGATTGCACAGATTTGCTGTGGAGACGTCCCTGGCTGCTCTTTAATAGTGTCCATAGTTATCATCTGAGATCGCTGTCATTTGTTGTGGTAATCACAGCTTCATAGGGCTACTGTGTTACCATCTACCCATGGTTTGGAAGGTTTCCCCTCTACTGAGTGTTTGCCTCCAACTATTCCTGCTTCTATTCTCACCTATTTTCAGCTGCTTCTTATTACATGTAAAATTTTTCAAGCTTTATTGCTTATATTTGTTCATGTGATGATTATTACTTGTGATGTTTTTTTATTGATCTTTACTAATTATCATCAGTAATTAATACATCAGTGTGTATTAATAAAGCAGTGTATATTTTCAGTACATCTTTGATTGTATTGTGCCTTTCTAGTTGCTTTTTCTGTTTCAGAAACAGCTGTATCCTTTATATTTGGGATTATAATTGTGCTGGTAATTTGGGACTTTTTAATATTATTATGTGATTGGACTCTTGATTTTTTTGTTTGATTTTTATGTACTTAAAATATTTGGTTTCAATTTTATGATTTGTTAATAATTTACATTTACAAAAAATGATGAAATAATTTTCTTGTAATATTATTATATAATTATATTTTTAATAGGAACTTGCGAATTTTCTTTTTTTTTTTAATTTTCATCTTTATTGAGTTTTTCATAATTTATAAAACAAAATGCATTCATATCAATAAGTAAGTAATGATAATGGTTATGGGTATAGATTGGGTTTCCCTCTATATATAGATATTTCTTCTCCTTTCTTCCTTTCCCTCCTTCCCGTCCCATATAAGATCTTCATAAATATTTCTCCCGACTCCCAGCCCCGACTGGTCATATCTGGTACCAAGAGTCAAGTTTATAAAGAGGGAAAGAGAGAAAGAGAGATTTCTCTCTCGCCCTCCCATCCCCCCCGCATTCATCTCTTCATGCACTCGCACATTCACCTTGACTATATTCATACTCACATTCATTCTGTTTCCCCAGAACCGGTGATCCATACATACATATTTCATTTATTTTTTCTTTAATTAGATCTAAATATTTGTCTGTCCAACCAAGGTGACCACACCCCATAGTATTTTCCGATTCTGTCGTAGTTGTTTAGATAGTGACCTTTCTCCATTTGGGCTTGGTAGTCAATTTGATCAATTAAATTCGTTATATCCAATTGGCCTGGTGTTTTCCACGATCTCGCAATGATAAGTTTTGCTGCCAATAGAATCTGTACAAGAAGCATTCTTTTTTTCCTATCCCAGATCTCCATGCCCATATGGAATAACATCATTTCTGGGTTGCACACAAACTCTGCTCCCATGACATTGGAGGCTAATAGGGATTCTTGACTCCAGAACATTTTTACCAACTGACATTCCCACCATTGATGTACTAAGGTTCCCCTATTACTTAGGCATCTCCAACATTTATCACTATGATTACTATACATTTTTTTAAGCTTGACTGGTGACAGATGCCATCTGTATATAACTTTATAATAAGTCTCTAGTAGATTTAGGGAGTAAGTGGATCTTCTTGTTGTCTGTATAGCTTTATACCATTCTTTCTCTGACGCAACTATACTAAGCTCGCTACACCATTTATTTGTTATTGTTAAACTTGTGAAGTCCTCCACACAGTCTAATGCTGCATAAGCTCTTTTGCCCCATTTGTTTTTCCATGCTGCCAAGAAGAAGTCATCCATATCCATGTTGGTTTTATGTGGCATAGGGAGTATCTCTTTTTCATAGAGATGTTTTATTCTTAGATAAGGATACAATTCCCTTGGCCGCAAAGGAAATCTACTCATTATAACGGGAAATTGTTGGATTGTTTCCTCCTCAATTATCTGACTTATTGATCTTATTCCTGCTTCTTTCCATGATTTTAAATTAATATCCTTAATCCTATCTTCCACCGCACCCATCGATAGGAATCTTCCCACCTCATAGAGAGGTAGGTATTTTTTCTTAATTTTTTTCCAGATATCACGCAGCTGGTCTACTATTGGATTATTATTATTTTTCGTATCATTGAATAAGTTGTCTACTAATAATGAACCACTTTGTTCCATTAACATCCAGGGATGTTTTTCAATATCTATATGGGTCCATTTTGCAAGATGGGTAAGCATAACTGTGTGGTACTTGCGAATTTTCATTGGACTGGATATTTATTATTTTATTTTACAAATACAGCGCAGGAGCATATTCTTGCTGTTTATTTTTTAACCTGTAATCAAGCCAGATTTATTTTGTTACTTAATTTCACGTATTGATTTAAATTGTAAAATACTTCAATTGGAACCTAAGTAACATAGATGGGATACTTCCTATTTATTTATTTATTTGGGGTTCTCTTAAAAAAGCCAGAACTGTGAATTTAGTAATAACTTGACTAGTTACAGTTGAAAATGCATTGACACTATAAATCAAAATTCTATATCCAGTAGTAAGATAAATGTTTGATTAGAAAGGATTTATCACAACTCCTAAAGCTCACATATCTATTCTAATACAACAGATAACTGTTTAATCTGTGCTTCGATGACAAGCTATGACTCCAGCTGCTGCTCCTAGCAATGCCTATACTCTGTGTCTTGCCTTTTTTTTTTGGATGTCTCCACTTCTCCTACAGCAAAAATTAACAGCAGCTGTAGCAGCAAATATCTGATTGATAGCAGGGGGAACCAGATGGCCGAGTCCAAAAATGTTTTTTGCCTTGAACCTATGATGTCTCCACTGCTATTATTCATATCAGTTTTACACAGCTGCCTGCCTAGCAGTTTCTCATTTGATACTGCTTCTGTTGCTTTGAAGTTTTTATTGTGCTTACATTATGGCAAATGATTTTTTGGGATTACCGGCAGGTGAGCAGATGGCTGCAGATTACAGGAGAAACACACACTCAGCCAATGATACTTTTGCAGATGTCGTTACCAAATAACCTGATTTATTCTGGTAGAATAGGTGTCTTAAGAGAAAATTAAGAAATCTAATTGAAATCTATATTGATTATAGATTATGCTGCTTTATGCAGCCATTTTAGGCATTACAATATTGAAACCATAAATAAACTCTCTAGATAATAAAGGAGAGTCTGATATAGTACCATTTACATAATAACGAAAGGACACCATTACTTAATAACCCCCCCAAAATAATATCTATACCATAATAATGCCACATTATTTACAACATTTAGGTATGACTTAGTGTTATTACACTATTTCAGTAGTTTTATGCATACTTTTAAAATAACTTTGCCATTAATAAATAAAATGTATTTATTAATTAAGGCGAGTTCAGATTATCTACTCTATAGTATTACTAATCAGATGGATTGATCTTGACCTGTCTTGGTAACATATTTTGCAGGAAATCTATCATTAAAAATTTAACTTTCTCTTAAAAATAAAAAAGGTAAATTTGATACCTGAATTGTGCTATCAGAATTGGAAGAAAATGTATAGATATTGAGACATTACAGAGAGGAACTTGCACTTGTCAGTCATTCCTTTTCTATGATTTGGGGATAAAAGTTTGCTCAGCATGTATCATTTGCCTAAGTGGTCGGACAGTGGAACCAAAGTGCATGACACATATTTATCAAAGTGAGGAAATCCATAGTTTGATGTTGGTAAATTCTAACCACACCGTACTGGATGATGCACACTTATACACTGCATGTTTCTACCATCCATAGATAAATACACTAAACTACATCTACATATGAGAAGTCCAGGCTAACCTGGAATCTCCACCACCATCAAGCTCAGAGACTCATTTTTTGAATACATTCATTTTTGTCATCTATACTTTGAATGTATGCTGATATTTTCAAGTGGATGTTATAATATAGAACTTATTTTAAAGTCTTTTGACATTACACACACTTTTTTTTTAATATCTTATATTTTTATTGAGCATTGATTCCCACATTGAGACATGCTGTTCATTAATGGTCACAGGATTACTTGGCATCATAGAGATGTCACAGTGAGGGTGATGTTCAAGAGGAGCAAAAGCAAAGGACATTGTGTAGTTCTTCATGACCTGCAAATGGTCCATAAAGTGTTTTATGTGTTATTCTTTTACACTACATTACATCAACATTTATTTATATAGAGCCAACAATTTCGCTAGGTACAGAGCTTAGAGGTGGACTACATAGTTAGTTAGACTAACAAGAACAGACTGATACATGCTCGCAAGCTTACAATCTAGAGGATGTTTGAGAAGACACAACCAGAATGTATGCATTATTTAATCCCTGCCTACATGAAGATTTTCCCAATTCTTGTTGTTCCTTTGGTAGGGGATGGAGGTCTCAGGATGTGCTCTCTAACCTGCCTCATTGGAATGCTTACATCAGTAGAAAGTAAATTGCATCCAGGTGGCAAAGCAGGTTAACCTGTTTCCTAACTCGTTAAAGGGACTCCATCACCTAGACTTTGTACTGCAGGAATAATAAAACAATCTGTATCTTGTAATGCATAGAAAAGCTATGTTTAAAATGTGTGTTGTGATGTCTAATGTTTATGACATTGCCTTGTGGCTGTATATGTGTAAATGACCTACTCGGAACTTCCCTGGGAAGCAGGCAGCTGGTCAGGTTGGCGACTGTCTCTCTATGCTATTGCAGACAGAGACACTCATTTTCAAATTGGATCATTGGAGAGGACCTTAAATACTTGACAGAAAACTGACCTTAAATATGTCTCGTCAGTTAAAATGAGGGCCTCTCTCTCCATTAGCATTCAGAGGAGCTTATACTGTCATCATGCACCAGCCTCTCCACCAGCCAGAAGTAAACTTGCATGTGTTTGTAAAAAAACATGTTTTGCTTTCCTCGATTTGTTTTCATTTATCCACATTAAATGTTTATTGCCAAAGCATTGACCATTTTTTTAGTTTATCTAAATCATTTGCCATTTGGCTTAGAAAATCAACCCTGTGGCAAACCTTTGTGTCGTTAGCAAAAAGACATACCACACTTTTCTGCAATATCACTAATAAAAATATTAAATAGAATGGGTCTAATACAGATCCCTGAGGTACCCAACTAGTGACAAGACCATGCTTCATTGACCACAACCCTTCCTTGAAGGAAAAACATATCCCGGGACTTTTAAGTTAACCCGACGTGTATCTCAATAGATACACTTGGGTTTACTAACTGCTGCGTTTCACATGTGAGACACAGCAGTTCCTGGCTGTCAACAGCCAATCAGAGCAGGGGCTCACCCCTCTCTGACTCCTGAATGTGAGGCCTACTGAAATCTAGGTAAGCAATATCTTTTGCACCACCTTCAGGGCCGGTGCAAGGATTTTCGTCTACACAGGCGAAGGTGCATTTTGGTGCCCCCCTCCTCTGATCCGCCACGACTCCCATACTACCAACCCTCCATATATTTTATATATATATATAAAAGTAAAATGTATAGTGTGGAAAATAAATACATCTAAATATTCAACTCGCATGCTCTAAATTTGTCACACATTGACACACTAACACACATTGAAAGCCTTAAACACAAAGACACCCTTGCAGTCACACACAGAGACACACTTACCACTTACACACACACCCTTACACAGACACAGTGACACACTTACACACACACTCACACACCCTTACACAGACACATTGACACACTTACACACACCCTTACACTGACACAGTGACACACACCCTTACACAGAAAGTGACACACTTACACACACCCTTACCACTTAAACGCACACAGTGACACACATAACCTGAGACACACTATTTTTCCACTCAATATGCCAGTATTTAGCCACTCAATATGCCATTTAATATGCCAATATATTGCCCCTCAATATGTCAGGATTTTGCCCCTCAATATGCCAGGATTTTGCCAGTCAGTATGCCAGGATTTTGATACTCAATATGTCAGGATTTTGCACCTCCATATGCCAGGATTTTGCCACTCTATTGCCACTTAATATGCCAGGGTATTGCCAATTAATATGCCAGGGTATTGCCACTTAATATGCCAGGATATTGCCACTTAATATGCCAGGATATTGCCAATTAATATGCCAGGGTATTGCCAAATAATATGCCAGGATATTGCCAATTAATATGCCAGGGTATTGCCAAATAATATGCCAGGATATTGCCACTTAATATGCCAGGATATTGCCAATTAATATGCCAGGGTATTGCCACTTAATATGCCAGGGTATTGCCAAATAATATGCCAGGAAATTGGCACTTAATATGCCAGGATATTGCCAATTATTATGCCAGGGTATTGCCACTTAATATGCCAGGGTATTGTCACTTAATATGCCAGGATATAGCCAATTAATATGCCAGGGTATTGCCACTTAATATGCCAGGGTACTGCACTTAATATGCCAGGATATAGCCAATTAATATGCCAGGATATTGCCACTTTATATGCCAGGATAATGCCACTTAATATGCCAGTAAATTGCCACTTAATATTCCAGGATATTGCCAATTAATATGCCAGGGTATTGCCACTTAATATGCCAGGGTATTGTCACTTAATATGCCAGGATATAGCCACTTAATATGCCAGGATATTGGCTATTAATAAAGTTTGTTCAAACTTTTTTTTAAAACAAACTTTATTGATCCGAGCGGCTGGAGGGGAGCGAACAACGCTTCCCTCACAGCCACGGACCTGCACCGGGGGACAGCAACAAGAAGGTAAGTAAACGGGCCTGGGGGAGCGGGCGATTTCCCCCCCCCCCCCTTCTTGGGGCACCCTAAGGCAGCCGCCTGTGCTGCCTTACGGTAGCGCCGGCCCTGACCACCTTGATCTATTATTTCAGTCACCCAATCAAAAAAATCAATAAGATTAGTTTGGCATGATCTTCCTGAAGAAGATCCATGTTGTTTCTGATCTTGCAATCTAAAATAAGATCAGTGGCATAGAGTGAACACATGCATCCATACAACATTTTATTTCATTTTCTCCAGAAATGCAAAACACCAGAGAAAGAACCAAGAGTGGAGGACAAGAGGGCCAAAATCAGGGCTGTCCTGCCAGGTCCTGCCTGGTTGATTGGGAGGCAGGAGATTGTGATGTCTCTTGTTTATGCCCTCACCATGTGGCACCATCTGCATATTAATTAATCTCCATTCTAGTTGTTCATAATTGTCAATGCCGCTACAGAAATATATTATTATAAGAGACAGCACAGACACAGTGAAATAACAATTTATAAACTTTTTCTATGCTCTACTGCAAATTTGTTTGGAATCACTTTACCATTACCTACTTCAGATTTAATGCATGTTTCCTATTTAACAAAGTGAGGATTTTTTTTACCTTGCTCAGTACATAAAATGGTGTAAAAAATTGCAGGGATTAAGATGGAAATTTCAAACTTAAGGCCAAAAGAGCTGAGTTGGAAAAATTCTCCCATTCAGCCGCCCTGGAGAATTTTTCCAACTCCGCTAAATTGGCCTAAAATTTTAAATTCCCAACTCAATTCCCTGCATTTCAGAATAATTCACAATAATTATAATAATAATAATGTGGTTTGTTTTGTTATCTCATGTTCCTTCTCTTCATTTTCATCTATACCGTATATTAGTTTCAGTGCTTAGAAGGCAGTTAATCAGATCTCATTTTACACATAATTTCATCATAATTTTGAGGGCATATTTAAAAGATAACTAATCAAACATGATTAGTGTAAGAAAACAGGAAATACATGACATCTATACAAAACTACACCCCAGAGTCTGATTTGTCATAAAAAAAAATGCTCTGTCACACAGAATGTGATTCTACCTTTGTGATGCGAATTGGAAGGATTTCAAAGTGAAGTTTTTCCCATCTGTTGTGGTTTCTAACCGCGTGTGAGGCAGCTTCAAAAATTCTGTCAGTTACCTAATGCAGTAAATCAGTGCTGATGATAAACAGGTTTGTACAGTGCGCCATATCGAATTAGAAATGTAAAGAGTGAAAACATTTCTAGCAGAGACAGTCATCTCGTGAGCAATACTAAAATCTCACGTACCTAGGGTTGTTGCCACCCCTCTGATATTCTACTGGCAGGTCAGTAAACAATTGGCTTGGGGTCATTGTTAAGTCTGTGACTGTTTCTTTATTTATGTCTATGGCTGGTAGGTGGTAAATCTACACATACATTGCACAAGCCAGCACCAAACATCTCAAACGTTATTTAATATGACTTGGACTGATTGTATCAAGGTGGACCAAGGGAAAATGTCACAAATGCAATTCACTAAACAGTAAGTTGAAACAGGAAAATCTGACCTAGGTAACTGATTTGGAAATATCTTACACTGCTATTCTAGCTATTTTGGACTAATTGTTGTAATTCCCTTGTACTTTGATCACAACTTACTGCAGGACAGGGGACCACTGCCATTTTTAAAAAGTGAGAAAACCCCAAAATGATATTTTTATGAAGCAGAAGGGGCCCCTTTTGCCTCTTATAAAATTGTAATTCGAATTCATGCGACGAATAGTAGGCTCCCATCTCACAGAGGAACGCTCCATGACTGCAGAGAGGAAGGATGTTCATCTCTGTGATTGGTGTGTGCATCAATCATGCGCCACACAGCCAATCACTGGAGAGAAGATGATCAGGAACTCCTCAGCCGGAGGAGTGTTTGGCATCACACTAATCAGAGCTGCAGCTGGGAAGTCAGGGTTTGACTTACAAAATAATCCTAAATCGATTCTGAACTGTATGATACCTTGTGCGCTATTAAAAGGCTGCATGGAGGTTTAATAGCATAACATATCAGGCAAATTTAATAGTTTGCATTGCATCCTTATAAGCACCAACAAAAAAAATGGAATTCACCAGTATTTCAATTCAATATATATGAACTAAATTCCTGCTCTTACATCTTACAGTTCCAACCTTCCAGCCACAAGATTTGGGGGTATCAAAAGATTCAAGGGTTACAAGGAGTTTTAAACAGAATTTTTACAGGTTGAGTATCTCTTACCCAAAATGCTTGGGACCAGAAGTATTTTGAATAACAGGTGATTTTGAATAATGGATCATTTTCACTAATAAAATTTATGAAAGTATCTCAGCACTAATGAAATTCAGTAGTATCAGTGTGAATATGGTATAGTGTTGTAGCAGGAATACTTTGGGATTAAGAAACACATCAATCAAATAGGCTGCAAAGATTTGATTTAACCCTATTACGTTGTTCTGACCACAAATAATAGATACTCACACAGCGAAAATGCTTTTTTGGATGGTTTATTCTTTTGGTCACGCATAATGGAGCATGGCTATCAAGATGTTTACCTTCGTAATGGCACATGGATGATGTAGCTTAGTTGGAAGTTTTATGGCATACCGTAGCTGGTAGTGTCATGCCATAGCAGGGATAGTCATGTCATAACTTAGCTGTCTTATCATGGCTGGCTCCCCTTAGCTGGCATCATCTTGGCAATATCAAAGCTTACTTATTTCTTACTGGTGAGATTCTATTATAGTGTTGGCTTCAAACGCACTCCTTCCAAAACTCCAATCACAGATAGAGTTCTTCTATGTTGCCATGTACCGACTACTACTTTAGGAATAAACATACTCCTATCTATGCTTGACGTATAGACTTAGGAGGTCTGTTGCCCTAAACCAATAAAACTTCTGGTTTTTACATATGTATAAATAAGTATAGAGCTTTGAATGACAGAAACAACTGCCCTAACCATATATATCTGCAAGCTTTATATCTAGAGCAGAATTAACGTATTCAGTGCTGTATAATTTAATCTACTATAAGAATAGAAATAATTGGGAATTCTACATCATATAGAGCAATTAAATCACTGTACTGTGATGTGAGGCATCATTGGGAACATACCTTTGGCATGTTTATTGGGGCATGGGGGAACCTGAGCATACATGGAAAGGCTACATTGCAGCTTAAGGGGGCTGGACACAGAGTATACTGTTGTGTGCTTGCAAAATCTGAAAAATAGTTTGCATAACGGATCATTTTGTATAATGGATTTCTGGATAAGAGATACTCAACCTGTATTATTACATTTATATATATATATATATATATATATATATATATATATAAAGTATTAAACGGTTTACAGTTATGCTATTCCATCTAGTGAGTGTCCAGTAATATCATATATGTTTATGATCCTTAATTTTACTCATTTTATGGATTATAAGAACATCTTGCAAATCAGTCATTCGACTTTCCTGTTTACCTCTCCCCTTGTTAAAATCTTGTATCCAGAATTACACTAAACAATGTTTTATGATCCTCCATAATTTAAAGATGTTTGTAAGCTGTGCTGTAGTAATTTATGCAATACAAGGCTTTAGCCAGTAAGAAAGTATAAATGTTAATCATTTCCACACTCCAAGTTCACAGAGCCACAAGGTCACCCTGAAGGATTGCATCTGCTTCAACCCTTATTCTGCAAATTACCTCTTACCATGTTGTAGTATTTAAAATATTAAGACATCATGGAAATGAGCTGACTATAATCCAAATAAAAACCTCAGTGCAGCTACTGGTCCCATGACACCAGCTTTGACCCTTGACTCCTAACATGTAAAAGCTGATTTAGTTCTAAATGTGTTAACAAGTTGATTACTACAGCAATGACAAATGAACAAAAAGATGTGCTTAAAGTTTAAAGTGTAAAATTCAACAACTAACACCAACGTTTGATTTTTCTTTTGTTTGTCCAATAAATAGTGATTTTATTCTGTACATCTGTATTAATTTTGATTTGGATCTGTAACATAAAACTCAGTGCTGCCAAGCTCCTTATGTATGTCTATCTGGATTATATTCTCGGCCTATGTCTGTATTTCCTCTGTGTAGCACACATTGTTTACACCTAACTGCATTCTAATTGGAATTCTCCTTCCATAGACTAATACTGCAACTGGACTTTTTTTTTTTTTTTTTTGCTTACATCACTGAACATCAGGTGCCTATGTTGGTCCTATCACAAAGTACCAATAGCTTCCTGGTAAAAAAAAAAAATTTTTTTTTTTTCTTTTCCCTACTTGTGCATTGGTGATGGTTTTTGCTCCTCTTAGATTGCAGCATGCCGTCCAGAGATGAATTGGGAGGAGTCTAAATTGCTCCTCACCGAACACATTACAAAGGGTTGGGTAGCAGTGTAGACTGCTTTATGTTCCCACTAGATGAGGTTAGACTATTAAACTTGCAAGATGGTAACTTGGTTTTGCGAGGGACAATCATTTTGCTTCGGCCAGTCACATATCAAAAACCTGGCACTTACTTTTATGTTTATGCATCTTGTAAGTATGAGAAGTGTAGTCTTTCTTGGTTTTGTTTAATCCACTAAGTGGCATATGCAATGTGTCCCTTTTTTGCTAAAGAATTGTATTTGTTATAGGATTGGATCTTATTAACTTAAAAACCACACTTGTATAACTTAAATATTAAATAATCAGAATTTACCAATGCTATTATTCACAATACCTACCACTTTACTCAGAGCCAGTGCCATTGGTCTGGGTGAGTCTATTGGACCCACGCCTCACTTTAAGTGGTGCAGCATGCAGTCTAGCTCATTTGCATATGGTGATGTCATAAACAAGAGACACAACCTACACATTAAAAACATAGTTTTCTCTTATTTTATGTAATTGCTTGCAACACAATTAATAGATAATTTTGAATCATCATTTACAGTATAAGCAGTGTTTAGGTTAGCAGAGTGAGAATTTTGAACGAGTCTATCTGTCCTCTTGTTTAGTTTGCAAACTGTGTGAGCTATCTATATTGAAGCACATTTCCTGTAATTAACTACTTATAGCCTTTAGTACTGTCAGCCTCCACTCCTGAATGTCATTATTTTGAACTGAGAGAAACTGCATAAGCAAATGGGAGTAAAGGTTTTGCCTTCAGTTCCACTTTATATTTGTTGGGGTAACTAAAGGTATGATGGTTCACCAGGGCCAGTGGCAGGATTTTTTGATGCACAGGTGAAAGTTCTTTTTGGCGCCCCCCCCCCCCCCCCCCAATCCTATGACTCTCCCCATATCCCTTATCTATCCTCCCTCTCCCCATATCTCTTTCCCTCCCCATATATCTTTCCCTCTCCCCATCTCTTTTCTCCCTCCCTCTCATCTGTTTTCTCCCCTCTTCTGTTCTCTCCCCCTCCCCCATCTCTGTTCTCTCTCCCTCCTACCCCATCTCTGTTCTCTCCCCCTCCTATCATCATCTCTGTTCTCTCCCCCATTTCTGTTTTCTCCCCCTCTTCCTCCGTTCTCTCCCCCTCTTCCTCCGTTCTCTCCCCCTCCTACCCCATCACTGTTCTCTCCCCCTCTTCCTCTGTTCTCCCCCCATTTCTGTTTTCTCCCCTCCTCTGTTCTCTCCACTTCCACACCATCTCTGTTCTCTCTCCCTCTTCTGTTCTCTCCCCCAGAGCGGGGTCTGCTTCATGGGGAGCCGAGCAGCATGAGTTCTGTGCGACAGAGCTCACTTAGTACTGCTCGCGCTCCCCGTGTGGATTGATAATGCAGGACATCGGAAATGTAGAGGACTGGTGAGGGCAGATCATCTCCCCAGCCAGTGCCTCTGCCGGCATTTTTTTCCCACTACAGCTGACGCCCCCGTAGCTGCAGCGCTCTACAGTGGCTGCCTAAGCAGCCTTACGGTGGTGCCAGCCCTGTGGTTCACTCCAAACCGGGTCATCTGCCTCCTGTTTATATTGATAATGGATAGGAAGGGACCAACCCACGAAATAAGCAAGTGAACCGAGGGTAAAAGTCCAAGAGTTTAAATATGCTATTTATTGTGAAGTTGACATATTTATAAATATTTAAAACTGTAATTTTGATATTTTTTAAATAAAGACTTTAAAAAAAAACTTAGTGCTGCCAATCTCCTTATGTATTTATAGCTGGATCATATTCTCGACCTATCTCTGTATTTCCTCTGTCTAGCACACATTGTTTACACCTAACCCTGCATTCTAATTGGAATTCACTTGCCATAGACTAATCAACCGTTAATACTGCCACTGGACTTTTTTTTTTGCTTACATCACTGAACATCAGGTGCCTGTGTTGGTCCCTTCACAAGGTACTAATAGCTTCCCGGTAAAAAAAAAATAAAGTTGGTCAATATTTTTAAGACGTAGCTGCCCTACATATTTCACCAATCACCTATCTCACCTCTATACCTAGTATAGTTAGAAATAATTTTATTAAACAAAAGACAACAATGACCTTGAGAAATCAGTGTTCACACCATTTACCAGGGAAAAAAAAACAGTCTAAACACGTAAGAACGAACATAAACACTATATAAAGATATGACTCCTTCATCAAGGAGAAGAAAGGTAATGTATCACAGTTGTGCTTCCATTTGTTGAATTAATACCAAAACTATTTTGTTGGTCGGTGATGGGATAAAAAGGTTAAGATGCAAAAAGGTCAGAAAGGACATGCAAATGGAAAAGTCTATCCCCTTATATGATTAAGTAAATTAGTTACTATTAGTATTCAGTCATTCTCTTTTTTGTTATTAAATATTTTTAAAATATAATTTATATTATGTTTTCTGAACTAGATCTTACAATGACTATGGTCTTTTGTCTATTTTATTTATTATGGATATTGCACATGTATAGCAACTTTTTAGAGTACTGGTATGTTTGAGTCTTGTAATTCACAAAGTAAGGAATTCAATAACATGAAAAATGTAATAAAGATCGACATAAACTCATACAGAAGAATAAAAGCATGGAAGCAAAAAAAAGAGAACCCACAAAATGATCTTTTAGGCATTTATAATTTTTATACATGTAATTATGTACATGTATGAATGTTTCGTATGCATATTACTGTTCAAGAGATATCCCATTACTCTTTGCGTAGCAAAAATTAAGTAATTCATATAAGCTGGAACGAAAGAAAGTATTTGTCAATGAGATTGCAAATGGAAATGTGAACGCGTACGTGAATGCTAATGTGAACAGCTAGGAAGGATGACAGTGCATTTGAAGTGAATGCAAATGCAAACGCTTATACAAATGCTAATGTGAAGTTGTGAACAGTTAGAAATGATGACCTTGAAGGACAATGAGAACATGAATGCAAATGCTAATATGTAGGAGAATGACAGTGAAGTAGGAGGGAGCAGGTAGACCGTGAGAAGAGAGGGGGAGCCAAAGAATTACAAGATGTCAGCACTGTAGTAGAAGAAGCAGCAGAGAACATGCTGAAGATTCATAGCTAAGATGTTCCAGCACATTAGAAAAGAACAAAAGGTACAAGTGCAGGTAGAACACTTTTTAATATGACAATTTTGGGGGGTTTAATTTCTCATAAACAAACAGCATTTTCAGATAAGTTATTCATGTCTATTTGATCGCTATTACAAAACATTTTTGGCAAAAACATTCACCATCACAACAGGAAAAATATCCTGAAGCAGATTCATTTTTATGCTCCCGAGTGCACAAAAGAATATGATTCAACATATTAAGAGGTATTTGCATGTTTGAATGTGTTCTCCTTTGTTATACCAGCAATGTGCACGTTAAAGGGCTGTCACATATATCAAATGTTTCTTTGACTCAGTTACAAGTTCCAAAAAGGGAGTGTGCCACATAGAGAGATATGAGTAAATACCATCAGAGTACTAAACTCTTTCCAGAATCATTAAAGTTTATTTATAAAAATTCCTGCACATGAAAGTGACGGATGGTTGGGAAAAAAAAAGGTGCAATTACTGTGTCTTGTGTAATAACGCTGATTGTGTGTTTTTTTTTTTTTTTAAATCCCACCACTTCATGTTAAAAAATTAGCACCTCATACAAACTACATTCCAGATGCTTTCTATGGAAACACCGTAACCGGAAGTGAAGGATCGGTAACCCTAACTCTCATCTTCCATTGGAAGTTAGTGTTCATGGCAATAACAACACAATTGGGCACACATGTCTATTTTGTACGTAGCCCTGGATGGATTTAGTAATTTCATTATTAAACAAATTTTGAATTGCTCTCTAATGCAGATAAGTAAAACAAATACATAGGTTACGAGAAAAACGTGCTTTAAATGTGTCTGTGATGTCTCCTGTTTATGACATCATCGTGTGGCACAATAAGGAAATAACACATTTTCCACTGAAAGCAGTTACATAGTAATTTAGGTTGAAAAAAGAATTACGTCCATCAACTTCAACCCTTTTAAAGTTCATGTGCAAATAAAAAGAAAGACGCTGAGTTACAATTTTGCTAATACAGTGTATACAGATAATTTATATGCTATATGTTCACCGTATAAAAAATGTTTAGGTATATTTAGAGGATGGAGCTCATATAAATAGTGATATCTTCCAAATGAAAAACAATACAAAGATGATTCAAAAAGTCGGCAAAACAGGTATCATTTATTGTAAGTTTTATGATTTTGGCATTACTTTCTCTTTCATTATAATGCATTTTATAAAACAATTAAATAAAAGGAACATGTGTAGGCAACAGAGCACTTGCATATTGATGCAGAGCAGTGGCCCTGTTTATGTGTAGAGTAAGAGAGGCGGTTTGACGCTTGCAGAGAACACTGGAGAGAAAACAGCATGATATGTATCAAATATCATTTGAGATTGGAGATATAATAGACCATGCTCTAGGTATTAGTCACCGTGATTTCATTTATGTCAGTGTGTAAAGTTTATTACAACATGTGAGCACTTGTTTTTAATGTGTTTGGTTGAACCAGTTATGAATCAGATTTTTTGTTGTCACCAATTCTAAACTTGTGAAAAAAATGAAACATAATAATTTTAAAGGACCACTCTGATTCGAAAAATGATTTAATGCTTACTAAAGTGAAATCATTATTAAAAATGTGGGTGTGGACAAAAATTCGAATATTAGGTGACAAGGTTTGTGAAGGCCCATAGAACATTATTAAATTGCCTGTCCAAGCCCCTAATAAATGTCCACCGTGAACTATGTTGATGCTTACCCCTGGTTATAAATAGTTTTTATTTATTTACGTGTGTTCTGGGTCCCTCAAAAAATGGCCGATCATACAGCTGTATACTTGGATGCAGACAGTAGGTGGAGTTAAGTTAAGGTTAATCAGGTCAATAGCAAGAAGACCATAGCAATTCAGAAAGTGTGGTTGAGAAGGATAGCTGCTTAGGGTATAAGTGATAAAAGAGAGGGGAGGAAAATAGGTTAAACTGTTCTAATTATTCTAGCCCAAACTAGACAAAAATGTAATTCATTTCAAATAAAAGAACCCATATTTTATCTATAAGTCGAATGTGTGCATATACCATCTTTTGTTTATCTGCTTGTAAATGAATACAATAAACCTTTCCTCGCAAAGACAAATGACTCACTATGAGGAGGCTGACGACTTTGCCACATAACAAGTGCTTGTAAAATGCATAAATGAAAAGGCTAACCTGGACAAACACTGCAGAGTATTGCTAAATATACTACAAGATTTGGCTTGCGTTAAGAAATGCCTTGAAGGGATGAACACAGAATATCTCTGACGCCAGCTACTACTGTCTGTGTTTATAAAGTCAAATGGCAGGATACTGCAAATAGCTACTGTATTAGCCAAGGGCTCTTCCGCCAGTCTTGAGCACAGGTAATTCATATCAAGGAGATAGGCTTCACTATTGTGCTTATCGTATAATCTTGCTGTGCATAAGAAGAAACACAATATAATGTATGCTAGTGACTGAAGTGACTGGACTCCATTGCTGCCTTAGCATCTTTAACTTAAATTTACCTTAATAGGCAGTCTGAAATGTAGTGCATAGGCAAGTACACTTGCATAAAGATAAGTAATCTACTTGTTACTGTGACATATAACCAACCACTAAACAGACAATTGTGATGCTATGCCAGATTCCACATACCAATTATATATGGACAGCTATTATATCATGCTCCAAATATTGTTTATCAAATTGTAGTATTTGTCATTATTTGCTATCTAAATGATACAGCTAATATTTCCCTTTTGTGGAGAGACCATGAAAGTAAATAATGATATGGTATTTGCATCAGAAAAGGTTGGAGGTAGTGAGCTGCAGAGAGAAAACAGTGCGCAGGTAATATCCGGAAAATTATAGCACTGTTTGAAAAAGCAAAACCGTTGACACAGTTTTTGAAGTAAACTAATGGGGAGAAATATTTAAAGTGTCTTTCTTGGGAACTCATCATAGACAAAAGGCACCAATTTTTTAGCTCTGAATTGGTTCCTCTAATGTTTGGATGTATTTGGATAACATCAGTGGTACAACAACAAAAAGAATTGAGCTTCTCAGGCATCGTCTATTCGCCTCTGAATACCTCTTTAATTCGGACATCATAGCCGAATTAACACAGATATCCCTGCCATCAAAATCAGCCGTAATGCACCAAAACTAAGTGGTAGCTTCGGTTCGCTTAAAGACTTCTATGGGGAGGACTTTGGCTTATTTCGGGATGACCTCAGCTTTTATAAATATAAGGAAGTCAAAATAGTCAAAGTCCTCCCAAAGTGGCCCAATGTGTCATTAAATAAAAATCATAAACAAAAGTTAAAATGATATTAAATACATTAAAGTAAAGTAATTGAACATAAAATAATATAAAATTGTTTATTAAGAAAATATTATCTTAATGGAAATATACTATTATAATACATAACATTAATTGTAATGTCCCAATTGGAATGCTTCTGATGTTTTTGTTTCTGAACAGACAAACAGTGATTTGGATCGAGATTCAAGAATATTTATTAGATTGAAATTCGGCTAACTTGCCCGATACAAATCCATTTTGGGCCAGATCGGGCAATATTGGTTAGACCCTAATATGTATTCTCTGATTTAAACCACCATTATTGTAAAAAAAAAATGTTTTCAGATTTTATAAAATTCAGTCTATTTATCTTTTAAAATCTTGCTAAAACAAGAGACTGGTCTTAAAAGGGTTGAAAATGTTTTAAAACACATATCAACATGCTTAAGGGTGTGTAGGACAATGACTCATGTATCTTAAAAGAGATTTTGGTTACAAGTATACAGACTTGCTATGTTGCGATTCTTGGCAGCACGGCCGTCTTTAAAACTGAAGGGTCACGGGACCAGCCCCAACTTGTAGGCCATCAACAGAAGGTGGCAAACTGTGATATCACTGACATCAATTTTGGCACTTCAGCTTTTATGGACTACATTTCATATGATAATGCAAATGCTGCCTGGCTGAGTATCTTAAACATGTGGATAAACTTTCCCACGATGCTCAGTGAGTTATGAAACTGGCTGAGCATCATGGAAAATGTAATCCAAAGAGATATTCGGTTACAATTAATGAATGCCTTAGGTCAATTGATTATGTCTTTCGGTTTATAGACTTTCGGTTTATGGAATGTGTAGGTCAATTGATTCGTACGAACAAATAAAACGAAACGAAAATAATGAACGAATTTCATCAGAAACGAATGCAGTAATGAACGAAATTCGTTTTAGACGAAATAAATAACATTTTCGTCCGAATGGACGAAAACAAAACGAAAATTTTAGTTTTGCAAATGTCTAGAATCCATACTACATGGTCAGTTTTCTAAAGTTGAGAATTGGAGAGCTAACAAAAAAATTATTCCTCAACACTGAATAAACTGTGTCCATGTTGTTTGGGACTAATGCTAAGCTACTTAAATTAAACAATCCTGAAAAAAAACATCGAGCATGTGGCACACACCTAGCACATATGGAGCATAAGCACCTGGTGGCAACCTGACTGTGGCTCATTTAAATTGGCAAAACGATGCTGTGGCATGTTCTGTGGGGCAAAATACCATGTACCATGGGGCAAAGTGACACTGTGGCATTTTCTGTAGGGCCAGTTATGTGGGGCAAAGTGACACTATGGTATGTTCTGTGGGGCAAATTTACACTCTGGCATGCCAATTTATGCAGGTGCACTATGAGTGCAAGCCAAGTGCTGTGGCTGCAATATTTGTGCAGGGAAAGTGCTGTGGGTACTGTATGGTGCTGTGTGCAGTCTTTTCGGTGCAATGTGGGTGCAGAAAAGGGAATAAAAACAAGAAATTATATTTTTCAATAACATTTTTATTACATAGAAATATAGCTGAATAAAATATGAAAAAAGTTTACATTTACATACAGTTTTACATTGCGGCTTTAGAAAAATTGGGGCAAGGGGGGCCCACTTTGTCCAGGCCTCCTGTCATAATGTTAAGGCTGGTCAGTATATATACATATAAATATATACAGACACAGATATATACACATATACTACATGATGCTATAAGGTGTTCCCCTTACATGTGTTTCCCTCTCCTGCAGGCACTTTTGATCAGGAGGAACAGGAAGCAGGGGGAGAGATGGATCTGATGGCTGCTTTTTGTCCCACACACACAATTAGCAGCACTACGTGGGCCGTGGTAACTGTTAGAAAAAGGGCAATGGCTGTAGACCCTGGATTTGTGCCATGTGCTTGGCAGAGTGGAAAAGGTAAATAGGTTTAACTATGAGCAATTGTAATACAGATCATATTAATGAAGTTCTGGTATTATAAAATGTATTGATAGCTTATAAGAATGGTTACAAAAGCATTTATCATTTTTATTTATAATTTTTTACATATTTTATATTATTAGCAATCATTTCTATAGTGGATTTATTGGATATCATGTAAATATATGGCATCATAGGAGTATTATATTATAAGAATAATTGTTAGTAACTTCATTTTTTTCCTGTTTAAGCTTTTTCTTATTTGTATAGTACTTCCATGTGTGAATAACTGGAGTAATGTAATACTTAAGTCACTAAGTCATTTACGACTGGTGACCTACTGGGCAGATGAGGCCCACAAGGGTTTTTGTGGCCATTATACTGCGTCAAATAGTGGCCATTATACTGCATCAAAAGTCCATAGGTTCTGTTGTATTATCCCATGAAAGGAATAGTGCTTGAACCCCCATCCTAAGCAATTGCATTTTATGCGTACCTCCACATTCTAATCAACCAACACTGCTCTAAATTATACAGTTGTGTTGTTATCTTTAGTGCATCCTCATTGTTACAATCCTGAAAACTTTTTGTCCTGTAGAATAATATTTCTTTCAACTACTATTTTCCCCTACCATTGTGCACTGTTAATCCATCAAATAATGTATTATTTTAAAATAATACACGTTCATGTTTTTATGTATACACATAAACACACACATATCATGATTTAATACCCATGCCTAATGTATTGTGTATCCACTATCACTGCAACATTGTTCTTACTATATTAGTCCAGTCTGCTGCCAAGTGAGCTGTACCAATGAGTGTATTATTAATTACTGCCAAAACAGCCTGCTTATTGTTGGTTATGTATGATCATGTGATTTTTTTTCCTATACTGGCATTTGCGTATATATATATTACAAAAAATGTGAACATTTCAGGCTCTCGTACATGCTTCCATGCTGTTTTTTTATTTTAAATATTTATATTAAATGGGTGCCCCTTTTTCAAAGGAATTTTTCAGAGTCCTAGAAATTGTACATCCTTAAGCGCTCAATTTGGATAAATTAATGACAGAAGCAATTACCTGTTATTTCCCTCCTATAGAAAGTAACGCAAGATAAAAATAATTAGTTGTACAGAAATATTAGGGATAACGCAGTTGAAAAAGCCACCACAATGACAAATGTAAACTCAAAAAGTTTTTATGATAGAGTGCCTTTAATTTCTGAATTCAAAAAACAAAAACATATTGTAGGAAAAAGCTTTATATAAAGCAATAAATATATTACTACCTTAGGTATTATTAAAATACACCATACTAAACACAAATTACACTTCGGTCTACAAATTGTATTTTTTTCCCCCTTAGTATCAAAGTTTAATTTATCTCAGTTCAAGTTCTCATTTTAACGGAACTATTTACATTTAAGTTCATATTCTTTATTCATTGCCGTATCAGTGCCACCATGTCGATTTTGGTGAATAATATGTGTTTGTGGGAAGACTAATCAGAGACAGCTATTTCCTATATGTCAAGCAATCTTCTTCCTGGGCTTTGCCGAGTAGTCATTTTGAGCCATGATCACAAGGGTTGGAAAATGATAAAATTATGTTGCTCAACGACATCAAACACAAGGTGGTAGTAAATCAACCCAGGTTCAGGTAGAAGCAGACAGAGAAACAACTCATTCTTTATGTTTTACTGGCTGAATGTCTAACAAGTAGACTCTTTGTAATGTCAGTAAGTGACCCACCAAATACCTCACTCTGGGCTAAATTCACTGTGACTGATTAGTTATAATAAGGCCCTGTTGGGTTTTAAAAACATATCACACTAAACAGTGACTGCAAGATTTGGAGATGTATTTGAAGTAATAGTACAAACAATTGTACAAATAATTCAATACATTTTAAAAATCTAGGTAATTTGGAGGAATCAGCATATTGAGAAGGGAATTTTAAACGTAAGGCCAAAGTAGCTAAGCTGGAAAAATGCTAATTCTCTCTTTAGCTGAATGGTATTGTCTTAATATAATATTCCTGTCTGAATTGAGCAATTGGTGACTTTTGCTGCATGTTCACATTCCATAATAATGACAATGTTTTTAAGTGGGGTGCATGTACAGGTTATGGCCAGACCCTGAACAAATGAGATAAAAAATGAATAAAAGTTGACACGAGAATGTTGGCATTGATTATGGCAAATACAACCCGGATCATATGTAGTAATTAATCGTCCAAACCATTCTCAGTGGGGGTTATTCACTAAAAGTGAACTGACAAGTAAATGTCAGGCATTAATAACTGAGGCTGAACGATAAGTATGGTGGATACGTTAACCTACTCAACTATTCATTTTTAGTAAATAGTCCCCAGCAGTGTCAGTCATAATCCCTGTGACCTTTTGCATCACTCTTAGCAACATTTAGTAGCAAGACAGAATCAATAGACTGGGATGGTTAAAATACAACAAGAAAAAATATCTTGGTCTACATTGGCTCTAATTAGAGTTGAGCAGACACCTGGATGTTCGGGTTCGGCAGGTTCGGCCGAACTTCGAAAAACTGTCCGGGTCCGTGCTCGAACTTGACCCCGAACTTGACCCCGAACCCCATTGAAGTCAATGGGGACACAAACTTTTGGCCACTAAAATGCCGCTAAAAAAGTCCTGGAAAGGGCTAGAGGGCTGCAAAATGAAGTAAAATGTGGGTAAGAGTAGGACAAGTGCCCTACAAGCAAATGTGGATAGGGAAATAGCTTAAAATAACATAAAATTACAAATACAGCTGAGCCATAAAATAGCACTAGATGGAATCTTTGATTTTAGCTTTGGAAGAACATAAATCTAAATCTAAAGCATGGCTGCCAGGATGATCAACAGAATTATCCATTTGAGAGAGGGTTGGAGTGCAGGGTATTCTCTTTCAGTTTATACTAAGTGACCCATAGGTTGAGGAGGCGGTGACCGTGGCGGTGTAGGTGGAAGAGGCGCTGGAGGAGGAGGAGGAGGAGGTAGCCAGAATTTTTCAAAGTGCGCTGTAAGAACAGTATTGGACTGTTCTATATGACTCTCAGATATGAAGTGCACCGCAAGATGCAAATGTACTATTTACCACCCAAAATGTACTATTTAGCACCCAAACTTATTAGAATTTTTCAAAGTGCGCTGTAAGCACAGTATTTGACGGTTCTATTTGACTCTCAGATATGAAGTGCAGGACGCAAATGTAATATTTAACACCAACAAATTGCAGTATTTAAAAATGCCTAGATGTTGCCCACTGAGCTAACAGAACAGGATTAAAGTCATGTGCCTGGCACACATGCAGTTGCAAGTGCACTACACTCTCTGTGGCACTGGGCTCAGGGCAGGGTACAAATATGTAGTATAGCACCCACTAAAATAATCACTGTAATTTGAATAATCGCTGTAGGATTATGCCCCTCAATATGCCAGGATTATGCCTCTCAATGTGCCAGGACTTAGCCACCCAATATGCCAGGATTATTATGCCACTCAGTATGCCAGGATTTTCCCACACAATATGCCAGGATTATGCCCCTCAATATGCCAGGATTATGCCTCTCAATATGCCAGGACTTAGCCACCCAATATCCCAGGATTATGCCACTCAATATGCCAGGATTATGCCCCTCAATATCCCAGGATTTTGCCCCTCAATATGCCAGGATTATGCCCCTCAATATGCCAGGACTTAGCCACCCAATATAAAAACAAACAAGTGTACACAGCGCTATAATCAAATTGGTGAGCAGCACTTAGTTAGTGTGTCCCTAAACCACACTCAGATAATAAATGCAAAAAAACAAGTAAACAAAAGTGCGCTATATACACAAACTGTGAAAATACAATGGTGTCAACCTTTGAATAAAAAGTGAGTTCCAGTGAGCAAAAATGTGATCCAGGAGAAGCTGTGTCTCCCTTATGGTAATACACTCACAAGACTCAGAGATAATGAAAGCACATCAAAAGGAGGTCTTGAAGGAGTTGATCTTCTATATGGAAGGCTTCCCCTCCTGTATCACCTGCACTGTAGTATCCACTACTCCTGTCCTAGGGCAGACGCAAACGCTCAGTAACTGAATTCCAGAAACAAAACCACAAACTTCAGCGCGTGCCAAATATTCGATGCACAATAGGTGCCAGAAACCCTGCCCAATATGCCAGGATTATTATGCCACTCAATATGCCAGGATTTTCCCACACAATATGCCAGGATTAAAACCCCAATATGCCAGGATTCTGCCACTCAATATGCCAGGATTATGCCTCTCAATGTGCCAGGACTTAGCCACGCAATATGCCAGGATTATTATGCCACTCAATGTGCCAGGATTTTCCCACCCAATATGCCAGGATTATTATGCCACTCAATATGCCAGGATTTTCCCACACAATATGCCAGGATTATGCCCCTCAATATGCCAGGATTATTATGCCTCTCAATATGCCAGGATTTACCCACCCAATATGCCAGGATTATTATGCCACTCAATATGCCTGGATTTTCCCACACAATATTCCAGGATTATGCCCCTCAATATGCCAGGATTATTATGCCTCTCAATATGCCAGGATTTAGCCACCCAATATGCCAGGATTATTATTCCACTCAATATGCCAGGATTTTCCCACACAATATGCCAGGATTATGCCCCTCAATATGCCAGGATTATGCCCCTCAATATGCCTCTCAATATGCCAGGACTGTGCCACCCAATATGCCAGGATTATTATGCCACTCAATATGCCAGGATTTTCCCACACAATATGCCAGGATTATGCCCCTCAATATGCCAGGATTATGCCTCTCAATATGCCAGGACTTAGCCACCCAATATGCCAGGATTATTATGCCACTCAATATGCCAGGATTATGCCCCTCAATATCCCAGGATTTTGCCCCTCAATATGCCAGGATTATGCCCCTCAATATGCCAGGACTTAGCCACCCAATATAAAAACAAACAAGTGTACACAGCGCTATAATCAAATTGGTGAGCAGCACTTAGTTAGTGTGTCCCTAAACCACACTCAGATAATAAATGCAAAAAAACAAGTAAACAAAAGTGCGCTATATACACAAACTGTGAAAATACAATGGTGTCAACCTTTGAATAAAAAGTGAGTTCCAGTGAGCAAAAATGTGATCCAGGAGAAGCTGTGTCTCCCTTATGGTAATACACTCACAAGACTCAGAGATAATGAAAGCACATCAAAAGGAGGTCTTGAAGGAGTTGATCTTCTATATGGAAGGCTTCCCCTCCTGTATCACCTGCACTGTAGTATCCACTACTCCTGTCCTAGGGCAGACGCAAACGCTCAGTAACTGAATTCCAGAAACAAAACCACAAACTTCAGCGCGTGCCAAATATTCGATGCACAATAGGTGCCAGAAACCCTGCCCAATATGCCAGGATTATTATGCCACTCAATATGCCAGGATTTTCCCACACAATATGCCAGGATTAAAACCCCAATATGCCAGGATTCTGCCACTTAATATGCCAGGATTATGCCTCTCAATGTGCCAGGACTTAGCCACGCAATATGCCAGGATTATTATGCCACTCAATGTGCCAGGATTTTCCCACCCAATATGCCAGGATTATTATGCCACTCAATATGACAGGATTTCCCCACACAATATGCCAGGATTATGCCCCTCAATATGCCAGGATTATTATGCCTCTCAATATGCCAGGATTTACCCACCCAATATGCCAGGATTATTATGCCACTCAATATGCCTGGATTTTCCCACACAATATTCCAGGATTATGCCCCTCAATATGCCAGGATTATTATGCCTCTCAATATGCCAGGATTTAGCCACCCAATATGCCAGGATTATTATTCCACTCAATATGCCAGGATTTTCCCACACAATATGCCAGGATTATGCCCCTCAATATGCCAGGATTATGCCCCTCAATATGCCTCTCAATATGCCAGGACTGTGCCACCCAATATGCCAGGATTATTATGCCACTCAATATGCCAGGATTTTCCCACACAATATGCCAGGATTATGCCCCTCAATATGCCAGGAGTATTATGCCTCTCAATATGCCAGGATTTAGCCACCCAATATGCCAGGATTATTATTCCACTCAAAATGCCAGGATTTTCCCACACAAAATGCCAAGATTTTGCCCCTCAATATGCCAAGATTATGCCACTCAATATGCCAGGATTTTCCCACACAATATGCCAGGATTATAACCCCAATATGCCAGGATTCTGCCACTCAATATGCCAGGATTATGCCTCTCAATGTGCCAGGACTTAGCCACGCAATATGCCAGGATTATTATGCCACTCAATATGCCAGGATTTTCCCACCCAATATGCCAGGATTATTATGCCACTCAATATGCCAGGATTTTCCCACCCAATATACCAGGATTATGCCCCTCAATATGCCAGGATTATTATGCCTCTCAATATGCCAGGATTTAGCCACCCAATATGCCAGGATTATTATGCCACTCAATATGCCTGGATTTTCCCACACAATATGCCAGGATTATGCGCCTCAATATGCCAGGATTATTATGCATCTCAATATGCCAGGATTTAGCCACCCAATATGCCAGGATTATTATTCCACTCAATATGCCAGGATTATGCCCCTCAATATGCCAGGATTATGCCCCTCAATATGCCAGGATTATGCCTCTCAATATGCCAGGACTGTGCCACCCAATATGCCAGGATTATTATGCCACTCAATATGCCAGGATTTTCCCACACAATATGCCAGGATTATGCCTCTCAATATGCCAGGACTGTGCCACCCAATATGCCAGGATTATTATGCCACTCAATATGCCAGGATTTTCCCACACAATATGCCAGGATTATGCCCCTCAATATGCCAGGAGTATTATGCCTCTCAATATGCCAGGATTTAGCCACACAATATGCCAGGATTATTATTCCACTTAAAATGCCAGGATTTTCCCACACAAAATGCCAAGATTTTGCCCCTCAATATGCCAAGATTATGCCTCTCAATGTGCCAGGATTTAGCCACCCTCTTCCTCCCCCCTTCCCCCTTACTTACCTCCTCGCTTCTGCTCTGTCTCCCTGTGCTGCAGGTCCGTGGCTGTGAGGGAAGCGTTGTGCGTTCACCATCCAGCCAACGCGCAATCAATAAAGTTTGTTTAAAAAAAAAGTTTAAACAAACTTTATTGAATCCGCATCGGGTGGAGGGGAGCGCACAACGCTTCCCTCACAGCCACGCACCTACACCGGGAGACAGAGCAGCAGCGAGGAGGTAAGTAAGGGGGAAGGGAGAGGATTTTTTTTCACGGTTCCGCGCCCCCTGCTAAGTTGCGCCCTAGGCGGCTGCCTAGGTCACCTTACAGGCGGAGCCATCCCTGCCGAACCCCGAACTCCAACACGAACATACAGTGGAATGTCCGTGTTCGGGTCCGGGGTCCAAAAACAGTAATGTTCGGTACGAACTCGAACAGTGCGGTTCGTGTTCGCTCAACACTAGCTCTAATGCATTGGAAATGCTAGGACAACCTATTAATACTATTAACTGTAAAAGTGTCCTTAAAATATAATTGTAAAAAATCAGAGCTGTTTGTCTGGTTGCCAGTAGACAAAGTGCCAATTACTGCCATGCTGGGAGGAAGTGCTTGAAGTGCCATGCTGGGAGGAAGTGCTTGAAGCTATTTCACCAGTTTGTGGCCAATCCTATGCATCTGACATCACTTCCTTGAGAGGTTGTGCGCCACACTCTCTTATTGGTGGCCACAGGTATGCAAATTTATGACATCATCTCATTAATATTTTTGCCTGACAATAGCTTACTTACAGTATCAGTATAGCTTACTTTGTTTTTTATTATACTAATAGAATGATGTTCCAAGGAAGTTAGAAAACGTTTATTTTTTACAGAAAGTTTTTATAATATGATCAAAATAATGGTATTTAAAGAAAGCCCTTTTTACACTGAAAGCAACAATCAGGGCCGGCGTTAAGTGTATAATGCCCTGTGCGGTCCTCCCCCATGGCGCCCCCCTGTCTCTCCCTCACCCCCTGTCTCTCCCCCCCATGTATGTGTCTCTCTCCCTTCCCATGTTTGTCCCTTTCCTCTTTCGTGCCATGTCTGTCTCTCTCCAACTTCCCCATACCTGTTCTATCTCCCCCTCCTTCCCAATATCTGTTTTCTCTCTCTCTCCATTCTCTCTCCCTCTCTCCCTCCCTCCATTCTCTCTCTCCCTTCCTCCATCTCTCCGTTCTCTCTCTCCTTTCTCTCTTTCCCTTTTCTCTCTCCCTCTCTCCCTTCTCTCACTCCCCTCTCTCTCCCCCTCCCTTCCTCTGTTCTGTCTCTCTCTCCCCTTCCCCTCTCTCTCTCTTTCTCTCTCTCTCTCTCTCTCTCTCTCTCTCTCTCTCTCTCTCTCTCTCTCTCTCTCTCTCTCTCTCTCTCTCTCTCTCCCACCCTCCCTCTGTTCTCTCTCTCTCCCTCCCTCTGTTCTCTCTCTCTCCCCCCCTCTCCCGTCTGCTTCACGGGCAGCCAGGGGCAGCAAGAGAAAGTTCTCAGGCTCCCCATGCACATTGAGCCCAACCAGCACTTTCTCTTGCTGCCCGCAGCTTCCCGTGAAGCAGAAGCTGCTCAGCTTCGCTGGGTGGGGGTGGAGCTACACCTCTCTGCCGGTGAGCTCCGCCCCCTCCTCGGATCCAGCAGAGCTTTCTGAGCAGAGGGCTGGTGAGGGGGGGATCTTTTGATCTCCCCAATCCAGTGCCTCTACAGGCAAACTTTTTTTTTATGTCCGCCCCTTGGGGTGTTGTGCCCTGTGCACTCGCACAGGTCACACACCCCTAAGGCCGGCACTGGCAACAATATCTTATTTGTGTGCTAAACACAAACACAGCAGAAGTGTTTTCACTTCAAAAAACCCTCTTTACAGCTTTACAGACTGCATCATCTATTCTGTTGTTGTTAAAAGGTTCAGCTAAGCAAGAAATGTTATTCATAGATTGCTCTCACCCAATGTTTATTACAGCCAAGCGGTAAAATAGTACCAAACTAATTCTCGCACCCAAGTGCAGGTTTGATGCAAACTTGCTTCAAACCTGCACTTAACCACTTCTCTATTCACCTGTTTGACAGTTAAAGTGTTAACTTAATAAGCATCACCTCCAGTCACCAAGGTACACTGAGGTCATGCTCTTTCGTTTGAAAGGTGTGTTAGCTGGGAGCCAAGTCCCCTGCTCACATGTACAACATTTCATTTGACAAACACTTTAAAAATGATTTCACCTTTCACCTTTGCTGTGAATTTCAAAACTTTCTATAGCCTGTATCAGGGAGTGGGAGAGAATACCCTGCGATATCATGTTTCCAGCACTTAAAGATCTAATTGGGATATTGTTCTGTACATGCTGTTAGACACTGTAGTGACAAGCGGAATCGAAGCCAACGCTGGCTCCATGCCAACACGTATCTTCTTTGAAGAAAGTGCAGGGTAATTAAAGTACACTCTGGGAAAGTGCACTGTACAGAGAACAAAAGATAGCCATCAACAAAGTGCTGGAAAATACATTTCTATTGCATGTTATTCGGCTCTCTTTTCTTTATTTCACAGACATGGTTTTCTTACTCTTCTCTTATGTCCCTTTATTGTATTTTGTTGTTTGTTTTTACTCACTGCAAACCTAACATATATTGAGTTCTCATTCAGTCGCACTATACATATAGGAGGTGCCTATCAGTGAAATGTGATCAATGCATTATCTAGCAATTTGTTAATTAAAATTGCACAATATCAAAAATCAAAATCAACTAAACTTGCCTTTTGCTATAGCTTTTAAAAAAAAATTAAAGTCAGGGTTAAGTCACACCTTGAAACACCAGCATCATTTAAAAATACTTATTTTGTTTTGATTAATTAGATACATTCTTTTTATTATTAATTGTATTATTATTTTCCGCAAGGCGTTACAATGGGGGTGCGCAAGAAAGAAGGAAGAATGAATAAGTAGACAGGTGAGGTGGTCCCTGTCCAAATGAGCCTTCACTCTATCTATATGTTCAGATGATCACCCATTGTACAATATCCAAAGGAAAGATGGTGTGCCACGTGTACATACAGTAGAGCAGTCAGTATCATTTAAAAATATATGTGTACATAGATTGGTGGGGAAAAAAATATTACATGGTATCCATCAGATGGCTTCAAACAGAACAGAATTCTTGTATTCGCGCATATCCATCCTTCTTCAAAGATATTCTGCACATTTGGTTAATTTGCTGCCATTACAGCAATAGGCATTATTTAACAGGGAGGAGAATTTTGGAAACTTGCCCAGAACAAGAAACACAACTTTAGTGGCAATCCTGTAGGGTAGCATTGTTCAGTCTTTAATTACCCATCATATATACAAGATATTTAAACTAGGGTGGGTTATTGACTCTGATCTAGTGGCAACTCTTCAAAAGTCACTGAACACAGTGGATATAAATTCTATTTTGATTACAACATATAGACACATTATATATATATATATATACACACCCAGTACTAAATTATTGTCCCTCAACTATGCTTAATGCTCAAGGATGCAGGTTTGATTCCTGGCATTTTGTGGCAGTGGTATCATCCATAAGACTTACTTGTAAACAAGAAAATGGCAGAGATTTAATGGCCTCCGTTAGTGAAAAAACTGCCGTTATCGGGAATTTACTGGGTAGTTGTGATTCAATTCCTTCCGCAAACGAGGTAAACGAGCGCACTACTAATAATTGAGAAAATTACCGCACGCGTTAACAATCGCATCATGTGGTAAATATGACCATATTTTTTCAATAGCCCAATACACACTATTATATTACCACACCCATTAAGAAAAACACTGGAAACGAATGTTAATCACCGCATAACCTGGGATTCTATGAGGAGCATTAATCATTAACGGTTATGTGAAGGAGAACTTTTTCCCCCAAAAAATTACCCCCAAGTAGATCATGGCTTAACTGAACCAAGCGACGTTAAAAAAAATTCATGACTCAGTAAAATTGAACAAAACGTGATGCATGCAAAAAATTAATTAGTCACACCTATTTAACCCATAGGAACGCTGGATTAAATTTAAAAACACATTTCAAAAATTGTTAAACAAAGATTCACAAACACTTGGAGGTGTACCCAACACATACCATGCTTAAATAAACACATGCCGCATATCAATTATGAACAAAATAATATGCAAAACTATTACACGATGATAGCTACCAAACTGAAATGGCAGAAATGCACCTGAACAATGCAAAAAACAATCCGGAAAATTCGTAAATAATCCGAAACGAAACCGGAACCAGTTATTCATACAAAAGGATACTTTTCAAGGTTTCGCTGTACTGTTAGTCAATAGCAGTTTGAAATCAACTATGCCACTTAGAACAAAGAATACACACTTTTGGAAATTAGTTGCATCTGTGTGGACATAAAAATTATTTCAGTGATGAATTCCAAAAAAGCATATTTTGATGAAAACACTGCACTAATGTGGGCATTGTCCAAATGTTACCATAAGGTAATTGGAACCACAGTTAGAAATACCAGCCTGAAGATCAGAAAAACACTCTGGTATGTCATTTTCTGATGATGACTACCAATCTGGTCAGCAGTTGCTAAGCTACAGTTACAAAGTACATGTTCAGATACTTCAATAAGGCTTTAATACGTATGATCAATAACAAGATAAAGTACTAAGGTAGAATGCACATGCTGCATGATAATGTAGACGTCACAGGAAATCATTCTCCTGTGTTTTAGATCCATCTGTGGAACAATAGGACTGCATCTTCCTAAGTGTGGCATATTCAGATGTAGATGATGAACATCAGCCGGGCACATCAGAAGCTGACCATATTCAGGGTGATGGTAGAGAATCCACTCAAACACAGGATCAGCCCCTGCAAATCATTCCCCAAAACCCATATCAGACCGATCCGTACAATTTGTAGTGACTTAGCTATGTTAGTTGCAACACCAACCCGTCCAATAGACACATCCCAATAGGCAGTAGTGTATCTTCCACAAGCAAACAAGGCACCCGCCTAGGGCGGCACTTTGCCAGAGGGTGTTAAATCTTTAGCTCCTTCCAATTAATCAGGGTGATGGTGGCATTTAAAGGGGGTGATGTGGCATTTAGTGTGTATGCAATGTGGGTGATGGGGGCATTTAATGGGGTAATTGGGCATTTCATGTGTGTGCAATGTGGGTGATGGCGCATGCAATGGAGTGATGGGGCATGTCGTGGGTGTGCAACGTGGGTGATGGGGCATGTCGGAGGTGTGCAACGTGGGTGGGTGCCTCAATGTGCACAAAGGGTTGAAAGATAGCAATGTGATGAAGAGGATACAGACACAAATAGAAGGTTGCCTAATCTGTCATTCTCATCTGATATTCAAAGATAATTGCTCAAAGATTTAAAAAAAATGAAAAATAATTAATTGATTCACATTGTGAATGAACCTCTCTCACTTGGGTTCTTGGAGTGAAGTAATGGTCCGCCTTCTCCCAATAGACTATGGATCCTGTCTGTGTGTGTGATAGTTATGGGGGTACACACTTTGGGGCCACCAACAGCACCATGACTTCAGTACAGCTGGACTTCTAACATAGGGTGCCCAGGGATGTCAGCTAGGCCACTGTGTTCCCCAGGTTGAGATTGTCTCTTGGATCTGTCAGCATTGAGCGTATTACTTGGCAGCCTTTGTAAAGGTTTAACTTGGAGGCAGAGGGGTTGAAACCTGTCTCCCAATCCACTGGATATAGGACTCTGTGATTGCCCTGGCTACCAGCTACTGCTCCGGCAGCCTCACTTTGTAAAGTCCCACTTCTGAGATCAGCATCCTGGGGGAGATATAGTCACTGACTTGACCCCGGTCTCAGCAATGTTCCCCTTCAGGACAATACACCTAGGGGAGAGGCTGCTCTAGGGTTCTCTATCGTAATAGTCATCATCCTTAGTGTGTATGTCATTATCACTGAACAATTTGCACCACACTCATGTACACAGGTGACAGGAGCAGTTCTATCAGTGAACATACCTGTTGACATATGTGTTCTGGGGCCAAGATAATGCAGTACTGCTATGAATCTCACTGCTCCAGGTTCCTTCCAGTCAGAGGTTCCAGATCCATGTGCTGACATAAATCCAGGATGGCCAATCAGGACAGTCTAAACTTCCTGAGTATGTGGTCAGAATACCTTTGTCCCTGTCAAGCATGTTCCTAGGCACTCTAAGCCCCACAGGATCAGCCAGCAATGCTCCCTGGTTGGCATTCCTCCGAGAGGTAGATTTCATTAGGGCCCCCCTTTTCATGCCTGTTTCTCTCCTCTCCCTTCCCTGTCACTTTCCTCTCCCTTCCCTGTCTCTTTACTCTCCTTTCCCATGTCTGTCTCTCTCCCTTCCCATGTCTGTCTCTCTCCTCTCTCATCTCATGTATGTCTCTCCTCTCCCCCATATCTGTTATCTCTCCCCCATATCTGTTATCTCTCCCCCATATCTGTTATTTCTCTCCCCCATATATGTTATCCCTTTCCCCATATCTGTTCTCTCTAATCTCCCCACATATGTTCTCTCACTTCCCCCACATATGTTCTCTCCCTTCCCCCATATCTGTTCTCTCCCTTCCCCCATATCTGTTCTCTCTCTCTTCTCCCCATATCTGTCCTCTCTCTCTCTCCCTCCAATCTGTTCTCTCTCTCCCCATCTGTTCTTTCTCACCCCCCACAATCTGTTCTCTCTCTCCCCATTTGTTCTTTCTCTCCCCCACAATCTGTTCTTTCTCTCACTATCTGTTCTCTCTCTCACCCAATCTGTTCTCTCCCTCCCCCAACCTGCCTCTCTCGCCCCTATCTGTTCTCTCCCCATCTGTTGTCTCTCTCTCTCTACCATATGTTCTTTCTCTCCCCATCTGTTCTTTCTCTCCCCTAGTCAGTTCTTTCTCTGCCCCCTACCTGTTCTCTCTCTCTCTCCCTCCAATCTGTTCTATCTCCCCCCATCTGTTCTTTCTCCCCCCCCCATCTGTTCTTCCCCCCTATCTGTTCTGTCTCCCCATTGGTTTTCTCTCTCCCTCAATCTTTTTCTCTCCCCATCTGTTCTTTCTCTCCCCATCTGTTCTTTCTCTCCCCCCTTATCTATTCTCTCTCTCTCTCCGCCCCTCCTTCCGCCCCTCCTTCTGATCTCCCAAGCCTGTTCCTCTGCCGGCAAACTTTTTATTTATTTATTTTTAAATTTAAGTGGCTCCCTTGGAGGATGTTGCACCCTGTGCGGTCGCACAGGTCGTACCCCCCAAAGACCGGCCCTGGACTTCATACATTATATATGTGTATCCTCCCTCAAACTGGGGGATGTAGCTGTGAGTCTCCCTCTTTTCATCCTGATCCTGATTGGGTTCTGTGAATCCTGTGTCCTTAGATCTGATTGGTTTCTTCGTTTTTTTAACAGCTCTGTTATTTGGTGCACTTTTTGACTTTCTTTAGTGGGTAAACAGGCATTTTGTTACCTGGAGCTTCATTATTTACGGATCCGTTACCATTTAGCGATTGTTAGTTAGTTGAATTGAACGGTATTTGTTGAAGAAAATGTCCCAGGTACGGTAATTGGCTATAGAATCTAGGCCAATATCTCAATATACCTTTCCTGGTAAAATGTGTTATTATTATTTGATAGTATTTAGGTACTTTAAAGTAGTGAGGGTTAATTGCTATTATGCAACATAATGTGACTAAATTCTAATCTTTTTTTCTCAGATTCAGCCTGTTGAACATTTTCTGGGCCCCATTTTGAGTGCATGCCTTTCTGCATCTGTATGTCTTATGAACATTGCTGATAACATTTTGCTATTTAAAGGGACTGTACCACCTAAACATTTATTTTACTGTGAATGTAGAGAATAAACAAATATTTGCATTGTGGTGCCTCCAGTTTATGGGAAATGTGTTATGTCAAATCATGCCACAGGTGATGTCATAAACTGGAGACTCCACAGACACATTTAAAACACAATTTTCTCTATATGTAGAGACTTTAATGTGATTTTTCTTGGTTTGCAATCTTCACTGTGGTAACCCAATACACTAATATTATTCAAGTAGAACCTGTATACCATCTGGCATAGAGCCAGTAGCAGAACTACTGTTGTCGCAGGGGTCGCAGCTGTGACCGGGCAAATCACTCCAGGGGCCCAGCCGCCCTACAACCCCTGCGACCAGGTGCATGTGCGTCTATGTTACAGAACTACCTTCCCCTGGATATCTACTAGTTACTGTTGTTAGATTTGAACACTTTGTTTCATACGAACAGACTTGTATATCAGAACTCTGGCACATCATTCATGAGATTGGAGAGCAATGCATACATCTTGTGCGCTCAGACCTGAGCTATCTGGCGAATGGTCACATGACCTATTTTCATCTTAAAATGTATAAATGTTTTCATGTTTTTATGTTATTTCCTTTTATGGGTATAAAATGCAGTAGTTCCATGTGCTTGGGGATAATTAGGTTATTGTAACCGTTAAAGCCAATTATCTCCAAGCTAGGCAGGGACCTTTTCAAATGTTGCACTGTGTGTCCTTTGGATAGACTATGTGATTGTCCTGTGTACCTTCAGGGGGCAGTGGGCTGTCCCTTGGTTTGTAAGGCTGTATAAATTGTCCCACCGGGAGCCATTAAAGGTATGTTCGTGTTACCCTCAAATCCAGCCTCGACTCGTTTGGTAAGAAAGAGTATCCAACGGCGCCATAGCTAGTGGGATGTTACCACACTTGCAGGTTTTTGCCGATTGAAACAGCGTTCGTCTTTCTGGATTCGGGAACCAGGGTATCCAAAGCGGTCCAACTTCCAGCAAGCCTGGGACAACTGTAACAGTCTATATGTGTGTCTGTCTGTATGTGTGTATGGGAATCCACATGTGTATCAGTGTGAGTCTGTGTATCTGTATGTTTGTAAGTGTTTGTATCTGTACAAGTGTCATTCTGTGTATCTGAATGTGTGTCATTCTGTGTGTATTAGCACTTGTGTCCGTGTATGTATCTGTATGTGTTATACAAAAGGATGGATGGGGGAAGATGCATGGGGGGGCCCCAGTTCACTTTTCGCACCGGGACCCTGTGGTTTCCAGTTACGCCTCTGCATAGAGCCTACCAGTGCCTAAAAGTCACTCCAACAATCATGCCTCTTTTCAAACTATTATGGTCCTTTCTTGATGACATGCTTCTCAGTGCTGACCTTTGCGCTGTGCGACCTGTGCGACAGTAGAGGCACTAGCTGGGAAGGTCTCCCCTCTGAATGGCCGCACAGGAGGATTCAGGGAGAGGGTCCGCCCCAACCCTGTGAAGCAGAGCGGTGTCTGCTTCATGGACTAGCCAAGTGCAGCATAAACTCCATGTGTTAAACACACACTTAGTTCAGTAAGTGCTGCTTGCTCTTCCCGCGCTTAATGATGATGCAGGGCATCGTATTTCCGATATCCTGCATTATCACTACACACTGGGAGCACGAGCAGCACTTACTGAGCTCCATGTGTGTTGTAAAACCACTCTTACAATAAGTAATTGTAAAAACCTCAACATCTTAAGATTTCTGTATTTATCAAAGTAGCAACAATAGTTTTAGTTGTTAATAGAGTTGAGCTGACACCTGGTTTTTCGGGTTCGGCGGGTTCGGCCGAACTTTGGGAAAAAGTCCAGGTTCAGGTCGAACTTGACAGCCGAACCCCATTCAAGTCAATGGGGACCCGAACTTTTGGGCACTAAAATGCCTCTAAAAAAGTTCTGGAAAGGGCTAGAGGGCTGCAAAATGAAGTAAAATGTGGGTGAGTGTCCCCATTCATACGAATAGGTCAATTGACCTATTCGTATGAATGGGGACTCTATTTCGGCTTATAGAAAGCCAATAGCCATGTAATGCTATTGGCTTTCTATAAACCAATATAGAGTCCCCATTCATAAGAATAGGTCAATTGACCTATTCGTATGAATGGGGACTTTATTTCGGTTTATAAAATAGCAATAGCATTACATGTATTCCATAAACCGAAAGTCTATAAACCGAAAGACATTCGGTTTATAGACTTTCGTTTTATAGAATACATGTAATGCTATTGCTATTCTATAAACCGAATTAAGAATGGGGACTCTAGTTCGTTTTATAGAAAGCCAATAGCATTACATGTATTCCATAAGCCGAAAGTCTATAAACCGAACGACATTCGGTTTATAGACTTTCGGTTTATAGAATAGCAATAGCATTACATGTATTCTATAAACCGAAAGTCTATAAACCGAATGTCGTTCGGTTTATAAACTTTCGGCTTATGGAATACATGTAATGCTATTGGCTTTCTATAAACCGAACTAGAGTCCCCATTCATAAGAATTTCTTATGAATGGGGACTCTATTTCGGTTTATAGATAGGCAATAGCATTACATACAATGTAATCGCCGAACCCCGAACTTCAACACGGACATACAGTGAAATGTCCATGTTCGAGTCCGGGGTCCAAAAACCGTAAAGTTCGGTACGAACCCGAACAGTGCGGTTCGGGTTCGCTCAACACTAGTTGTTACCATTTCTAAAGTAAGTGGGTGGTAAAACTTGGGAGAAATGGCTTACCACAAAGTTTCCAATGATGGGAAACATTCTCCACAATGGAATTGTTTTGTCCTACCTTTGAGAAGCTATGCATTATGATTGCTGGTACTTTGCGGTTTAATGTTGATATTTTTAACGTTACAAATGAAATCTTATGTTTTTTCCTCCATGAGCTAGACTTGCAAGGCGCATCAATGCGAGGAATTCCCTGCCTTTGCACTAACAAGGTTTGGAAGGTTTGCATCCCCAGCTTTTTTAATCTGTGTGCCTAAGGATATAGTGCTAAGCCAAGGATTCACCAACCGGATCAGACATGTGGTTGTAGATCAAGCAACTGACTGGCATGAGATCCTGGAGTTTCTGTCAAACATGGATCATTCATCATCAAATTATTTTTATGAGGAGATACTTGGAATAAGAGAATTTTCAATTTTAATCCTGCTAAAGTGATTTATAAATATATAAATACAAAGAAATCTGTTACATGAACATATCCACTGATCCACAATTAACACATAAAATTAATAGCTATGTCGTTATGTTTCCCCCACTCTGTTGCATCAGAGAATGTGGCATAATTTAATAAATCAATAAAAAAAATATATAAAACACATACGCTTGCATGCACTAACATGGAATGCATAAATAGCCATTTATGTGTTGAAAGACCATAATGCAATGGTATAATGATTTTCCAACAATCCTCTCTATTATTCAAAACCAAATTCATTCTCTTATCAATAGCTAAATGCTAGCAACATTTGTTGTCCAGTTGTTAGACAAGCATCATTACATTTCTACAAAAGAAGGGAAAATTTAAATCTAACCAAGAAGAGATAAGTAGCCAGAATACATTGCTGCTGTGAGGTTTTTGAGAGACCAACCACTAAAAGAGATTAATATAGCCCATTTAATATATGTAAATGTTGGTATATTCTTTCTGTGAAGGGAAAGTGAAATAATGACTATGTACATAATGTTATACATTATCTTGTGTTATAATTCTCTTGTTTAATTGCTTTTCTGTGTGAATAACAAAAGCAAACAAACAGCAAAACATGCTTTTGGTCTTTATAATATGTTCATTTTATAAAATTAGATAAATAAAAATTAGAATTAAATTGTTTGCCAGTTGAAAGTTACAAATAATCAAAATATAACATATACAGCATATATAGAGCGAGCGATTTTATTAATACATCATGTGGAGAAAAATAATCATATTTGCACATATTTTTAGATTTTTCCATTTTAAACTAAACATTATTTATACACTTTTTCTCTTATAATCTGGATAATAATTACAAGGACAGAAGAAAAGGTGTTCATTTTTTGGGGTTTCACAAACTGTTTCATATATATTCTTTCACTTTTTTTTTTTACACCTAACTTGTAACTGTACAAGTGTTTTTCTAAGTAAAATAAAAATTAAAAAAAATTCCAAATATTAAAAGTGAAGAAACATGTTACCAGGTTTTGCTCTTGACAGGTCATCGGATCTGTGTTGACCTCTTTGCCACGATGTTCATTTATCTCTGAGGTGGTGTGCTCTGATAGATTTCTGCAGTATGATTTATGGCGGTAAAAGACCACATAGAAATAGGCTTTTGATAAAATTGTTCAAGGATTTTTGTACAATAAATCCTAATCTTTACATGCATTCCTCAGGATGTTTTACCCTTTTTTTGTGCTATAAATAAAATGTGGCAAAAACTGTAATAAATCGACACATTTATGCAATACTTCAGGAGCTTGAACATTAAGATACAGCATTGTGTGTAATACTGATGTTTATAGTTGCAGTAATGTTTGGAGCACATCATTTGATGTGCATATCTTTTTTTTTTTATTTCAGACCTGAAATTTTCAACACCATATTGCAGAGAAATTTCAATGCTTTTATCTGTCTGGATAGGGCTTTTGTAATATGCTAGGCACATAATGACATTCTGGGATGTGTACCAACAGAAATTTAAATGTATCATTGAGCTGAAAAACCCATGCAGTAAAATAACATTCTCTTCTACGTTCTATAGATATATCTCCGCAACTACTTAAGCATTCAATTGCTCGAGCTGTTAGATATGTTGTTTTATGCTTGTCCACCAAAAAAATGGACAAGGCCTCATTTGAGACTTAATATCAATACAGTTCTGTCAGATATTATTTGCCCTTTGGCAGACAGAGGTATAAAAATTGGGGCGACCTTTTTTTTTTGACACGTAATAATGCCAGTCATTTTAACACCAAAGTCAATGCAATTTAACATCTGGCATGCAATTTGTCTGCTCAGTGGGTGCAAACCTAATAGCAGAAAAATATGGCGCTAGAGCTACCACATAGCAGGGGCTTATTCATATGTAAATATTTCTTACAATGTTACTGCAATTAGGGAATTGAGGAAAAGGTTTTTAGATCAATTGCACAAACCCAAAGTCCTGTAAAAAAAAAGTTGAAGACAAATAGATCCAATGTGGTTAATAATTCTGACTAGTCATTTTATTCACATTTTCTCCAGGCCTAATTAAATGCATTATAACTCTTTCAGATGAAGAAGAAGCCTTATTTCATTCTAATATGTATCTAGAATATCAACTGCTGAGTTAGTCATTGTGGCAGAGACTTGTAAAGGAAGCATCAAGACAAAACTTGCTGGTAAAAAAAATCCCAATCACCTGAAAACTATTGACTGGTGCATATACATATTACCAATGGTATAATAAGACCATTAGGTGCCCTGATGTAGGAAAATGTTAGGGCCCCTCTAACCACGCGCTGAACTCTTCTAGCTCATGTAAGCGACTACATTTTCCCATACTTAGCTATGGTGAATGTGCACTATGAGCTTTGTTCAGCCGTCAAAAAGGCACTTTAGCTACATTAAATATAGTTCAGATGATGGCTGAAATATAGTCCACAGCCTTTTTACTCCAGTTCTTGCAGATTGTATTCTCCTATTTGCTCAGCCAGCTTAAAGTGAATGTGTGTTGTTCTTCATTATTAGTTTTGCCCTCCTATCCAATTTTAGGAGACATATCAAGTGTCCCTATAAAACTTAAATACCTTGCAACCCTCTTGCCTCCTCTGTTGTTCCTATATCATCCTATCGGACAAGCTATTGTAGTGCTGTCCATACTCGGTGAGTTTGTGCTCCAATCCCTTTTCTCTCAATAAGTAACAGGGTATGCCCATGGCCATTGGTCCCTGGCTTGCTGCACCTAGAGGGTCATCAGCCACACCACACTGAGAAGGCCAATGTAGGCGAAACGTACGTCTGTGGTTTGCTGTGTTCCTCGTGCAGAGGACACCAGCCATACATTTCAGATCTGGACTGCCCTTATGGGTGGGATTAGTCTGATATGCTAATGGAGCGGTTTCCTCTACAATGGTGTAAGCAAGCAAAAAGCGGAGATTCCCTCCCGAGTTGGTACCATCCTATAGGACAGGCTATTGTAGTACTGTCTGTTGTCGGTGAGTTTGTGCTCCGCCCCCCCCCCCCCTTTTCTCCTTATGATAGACTATAGTTAGATAACAGAAGGAAACTTCAAGAAACATTGAACAACGTCTTAAGGTTCTGCAGAAGAAGAATTGTTTTATTTATCCTGCATATTTAATTTAATAAAGAGTAAGAGAGCTATTATGAATGAAAAATAAATATAGATGATTAATTGTTGTTACCATCTAACCAAAAGCTTGTCATGCATACATCACCATTTTCCTTTATCTAATTTACTTGTCAGTTTCTTGCACACATACTGTATTTTAATTTCACAGGCGTTTAATCTTTCTGGATTGAATTCACTGGCCTTCCCAGCCATCTTCTAATTCAGTTTTTACATTATTACTTATGTTACTTATCCAACTTTAATATGTCAGATTGAACATAGAACTTATGTTGATGACCACATTATTATACTTCTCAAACAGACATGAGAATTGGTAAACAACCTGAACAGTAGATAATTGCTGTTCCCAGCAATCAATTGGTGATTGGCCCAACATGGACTAGTTGTATGCTAACATTTTCATGGATAGATGAAAGGACGACCATGTCTGTAAAGCTGAAATAGTTAAAATTGATGCATTTTATGGTTACAATTTTCTGATGACATCTTATCTCAGTATATGTAGTCCTTTAAGTTTCAAATAAGTTTCAAAGCAATTGAAAACACCACGGTTAAAGTACAGCTATTAGTTTGTCCTTTGATAATCAGTAAAAACAAAACAAAATACAGACAGATCCTATATGATGGGTTGTGTGCAAAATATTGCATCTTTAAAGCAGTTTTGTGAAATAAAAAAGGAACTTAAAAGCTAGGCTTGATTTGCCTCACCAGCAAAACATTATTTAGGGTAAACCACCTTGATGATCAAGGTTACAAAACACATGACACATTGTCATGTAAGTGCAGCTATGTTGGATCAGACTGAATTGAGGTAACAGTTCCGTAGGAGGTCTTCTTAGACTCCCGTTGGTCAGTCTTACCCAGATCTGGCATAAGAATGAGGCAATGGATATTGAATGAATATAGGTGGAGTAAAATATAAAGTGAGCATAAGAGCTTAATTTATTCTGCTTGGATCTCTGTGATCAGACATTCCATGCAAGATAGACATCTAATTATTATAACTTGTTGCTCTTTAGCAGTCAAAAAGGTAAATTGTTTTATGGGTGGTGGTAAGGAAGCCATCCTAAGAGCATGTGGAATCAGTGGTTAATATGTAGAAATTAATTCCGCTTATTAAAACTGGTTTATATCAAATACTCCTTATGTACAGGGTCCAGATGATAAGGTACCCTGAGCACCCGAGATCAGGAGCTACATTCCAGGAGTGGAGACAAGGGCCGGTGCTGGGTTACTGGGAAACTGCAATTCCCTGGTAGCTTGGGGCTCCAGGTTTTGTGCAGCCTTATAGCCGGTCCCTGTGTAAGCAAGATAAAGCAGAAGCCAAACTAAGGAAAAATAATACAAGGTGCAGGGTTACAGATAATAACATAGACAGGGCAGCCACCAGGAATTTCAGGGCCCCTTACTGAACAAATTTTCTGCCCCCACCCCACTCAATATGCCAGTAATATTTTGCCACTCAATAAGTCAGTATTTTGCCACTCAATATGCCATTCTTTTGCCATTTAATATGCCAGTATTTTGCCCCTCAATATGCCATTATTTTGCCATTTAATATGACATTATTTTGCCCCCCCAATATGCCATTCTTTTGTCATTTAATATGCCAGTATTTTGCCCATCAATATGCCAGCGTTATGCTTGTTATTTGCACCCCCTTTCCCCAGTACTTGCCTCCTTGCTGCTCTGTCTCCCAGTCCTCTGCGACCGGAGTTTCCCTCCTCCGTGCAGGAGGGAAGACTGCATGAAGGAGGGAAACTCCGGTCGCATTTTTTTTTTTAAACTTTATTGAAGCCACGCGGCTGGAGGGGAGCATAGAACGCTTCCCTCACAGCCGCGGCCTGGCCAAACAGAGGCTATGGGCTGTGTAACAGACCGTCTACCGGACGAAGTAGACCCTCTGTCCGTTGTGGGAAATCACCTCCTTAGCCCCCACTTACAGCTCAGCATTCACCCAGCAAGTCTTTCCTGGACCTTTGCTCTTTGTACCCAAATAGACAGGACATCTAGCAGTCAGGTACAGCAAGAAGAACAACTCTCTTTATTTGTGCAACAGCACAGACTTATATACACATAAACATGACATCACAGCATCAGTAATTCAGATAGAAATGACGATGAGTAAACCTAATTACAATACACACAGTAAGACACATAATCAACACAATAATTTCAGTTTAACAGAAGGACATACAATGGGGAAATCCTGCCTCACACCTTTCAGGATACAAAGGTATCAGATACATACAGAGTGCACTCAATTAAAGTAACTTGCTAAATGACATCACCGTACAACAGGACACTGAATGACTTACATGAAGACAATGGCTAAGGTGACATAATTACAGGGGTTTACAGGATAGGATACAATCTTAACCTGGGGAAAACACATTGAATGGGACAAAGGCTTAAATCCTAAAGTACACATCTTGGCTCACATCCCGAATGAGCCTGTATTTGAAGTCCAGTTGAAAACAGGGGTCCACTGGCGCCCTCAAAGTGTGTACCCTCAAATTAATATATTTACAGACAGGGTCCATAGTCTACAGGGAGTCTTCTGGCTGCCAGGCCCCTCCAAGAACCCCCGTCACAGTGGATCTTCAAATCCATTTCATGACAGCCTGGATAAAAAAAATTTCTGGCTTGACCTGGGCCCACCAGGCCCGGGACGCCAGTATCGCCCATCACCCCCTGATGGTGGGCCTGAACATAGATAAAAACAGTTCACAGACAAAATGTTACAGAACTTAAAGTGACTAAGACTACATCCAGAGGACAGGGCTAAGGAATACAAGATAACAAACAAACATATGCGCAGGAACTAGCCTAACACTAAAAATGGTAACAGTGAGGTTTCGGCCATCAGCTTGCCAACTAGACATGTGCAAAACCTAAAATTTTAGTTTCGTTTTCGTCCATTCGGAAGAAAATGTTATTTATTTCGTCTAAAATGAATTTCGTTCATTACTGCATTTGTTTCAGACGAAATTCGTTCATTATTTTCGTTTCGTTTTATTCGTTCGTACGAATCAATTGACCTACACATTCCATAAACCGAAAGTCTATAAACCGAAAGACATATCGGTTTATAGACTTTCGGTTTATGGAATGTATGTAATGCTATTGGCTTTCTATAAACCGACTCTATATCGGTTTATAGTAAGCCAATAGGATTACATGCATTCCATAAACCGAAAGTTTATAAGCCGAATGTCTTTCGGTTTATAGACTTTCGGTTTATAGAATAGCAATAGCATTACATGTATTCTATAAACCGAAAGTCTATAAACCGAATGTCGTTCGGTTTATAGACTTTCGGCTTATGGAATACATGTAATGCTACTGGCTTTCTATAAACCGAAATAGAGTCCCCATTCATAAGAATTTCTTACTATTTGCCCATCTGCCCCCAGATGTAGCCAATGCATCACCCCGACATCTATCTGTCCCCCAGACTTAGCCAATGCTGCCCCATACCCCTTCAAGACCTAACCAGTACTGACTCCCCCTCCCTATTTAGCCTTAGCCAATGCTGTCCCTACCTCCCAAGACTTAACCAGTACTGCCTCCCCCTGCCTGCTTAACCTTAGCCAATGCTGACTCCCCCCAGACTTACCCAATGCTGCCTCACCCAGACTTACCAAATGCTGCCTCTCCCTCTCCCTCTACCCCCCTCCTCCAGACTTAGCCAATTTTGCCTCTCCCCCTCCCTCCATTCCCCCTCCCCCAGACTTAGCCAATGCTGCCACTCCCTCTCCCTCCCTCTTACCCCTCCAGATGCTGTGATGATCCCGTGCCTGAAACAATAAATAAAATAAAATGTATTTTAAACCACTGCTGTTATCCACTACTAATCATTTCTACACTGGAAATACAAATTAAGTTTTCTAGCATCTCTTTACCATTTTTTACAGACATATTAAAAATAATTAAAGAGCTTTACGATTCAGAGTAGAGAGACACAAAAGTGTAAAGGGCTTTTGGCTTTATCAGAAAAGTTGTTCATACACAGGACATTTTTCTTGTGACAGATACAGTCTAAATCTTACTTAGCAGGAGGTTGGATATAGATATTAGCCTATATAATGGACGGTGATTCAGTGCCTGTGGCACAGAGAACCTGCTGAAGTGAAAGAAACACAGGTTGAATTTTCACTCCAACCCAAACATAATATGTTTCAATGTTACCATGCTAAGTAGCTGGAAAATAGCAAGGCTGCCACTCATTATTACTGAATAAGGTGATAAAAGCATCTTTGTCTCAGAGGCAGCACTATAGTGCAGGTCGCAGCATGGATATAGAATTAGCCACACACGACTGCGAACCTCTCCGTGGGTTTCTGAACAATACCGTTTAGCACTGGAAGATTAGATTTCAGAGCAAAAAAGCAGAAATTATATCCATATGCGATTCCATTCAAAATGCAGGACATTCAACTTGGCTTCCTTTTATCAACAATAGATTAAATTGTAATAAGCGTAGCTGAATTAGACAAAGAAAGAATAAAAGGTTGTTTGCACTATGAAATTATTATACATTTCTGCACCGAGGTTTGAAACGATGACTTCTTCTGAATATACACGTTGGAAATAGCTGGTAGTTTTGTTGGTTTATTTTTTTTAATTTTTTTTATTGTTTTGTATAAATTTCCAAACAAGTAAATTATCCCATGTTAAAGTAATCTTTAAATTAAAATATTTTATTGGTCACGGTTTACAGGTTCCTCCCTAACCTCCTTAAAACAAATTTGTTACGGAATTTGACACCATTTTTCTTTCTTCCTCTACTACTCCAGCGTATTTATAGGCCACTAACCTACTTTTTTTTAAAATCCAAGTATCTTCTAGATCCTCTTCAGCATAGGTTCTATTATAACCACTGTATAACTGTGGTATTAATAGCAATACAATATAACCAAGACTAGCTATGTTGCAGTAAGTATTTGAGAGTCTTCCGTTGTTTTAGATAGTGTGGACCAGTTTCTTCTTCATCAAACAGCTCTATGACAATTGGTTTCATGGCTGCCGTTTTCTCTGATTTTTTTTATTTTTGAACAATCCTGATTAGTTCACCTTGCGGGGGAACTAACCAGTTTTCTTCCTGCATAATGTATAGCTAAATTGGTGAGAAGTGTTCATCTCAGCTCAACTCACCTGCTATTCACTTCAACTTATCTGCTACTCACCTGTTACTCACTAATAATGATAGAGCTTGGTCTGCTGTATGCTCCTTCAGATTATTGCCTCACCTCTCTAGTCTGCTGCCCAAGACCTAGGCCTAGTCAAACTAGTCAGAAATATAACAGTGGCCATTGGTCCAAATAGACCTTTGAAATGGTGAAAAGATACATCATTTATAAATAACCAACAGAATTAACATAAGTTTTGCAGGCAATGATGATGTATTACAGCTATCACTTTCAAATCAATCCACCTAGGTTAATCATAAAGACTATTGAGTGACATATTATCAAATGCATTTACAAGTAGCGTTTTAAATGAATGAATAGCTTAATTTAATATTTTAATCATACTTGATATTTTCTAATAATAGAAATAAAAGAGGCGTTCTGAATACTACACTTCTAATACCAGTCTTTTTAAAAATATATTTTTATTGAAGGTTTAACAACAGACAAATACATACATACATTAAAAAAAAACATTTTCTGTTACATAAACAATAGAATCTAGATATTAAAATTACAGCTAGCACAGAAAAACTAATTTAACCCAATTGAAATATTCTTCTATATATATACTTAATACCAATTAAGGTATAGCTAAGAAAAAAATAGTAGGTGTGGGGTATAATTTATTATCTTGTTCCTCATGCATAAAAGGGGATTTAGGATCAGACCTAGGAAAGGATAAATTATATAGTTTGTAATAGCAAATTCATGGTATCCAAATGTTATCATAGATTTTTTTGTTATTTTCCATTGAATATGATGCATCACCAGTGTTTTTAACCACATACTGTGATACTTCAAAGAACTCAAATAAATGGGTAGAAATATCCCATTAGCCAACATAGAGCAGAAGACTGATTATCAAGTTTATTTATTTTTCTAACTAACTACATATTATTGTATTTTAAATGATAAATTATAAAGTATTTAAGATCTGCTCCTTTGGCTGACACCAACAATAACTAGATTGTGGTATATATTATGGGTATTATGCCAACAGATTTTTTAATGTAGTTAATTTAAATAAATAGTAACGGATTCTTCAAGGTAGGGACATTAAACGTACGGGATTCAGATGCACGATGCCTCCAAATAGTGTCTGAATCTTTTTTTTAAGACAAACAGAACACAGAGGGTTGTAAGTAGTAGAATATAATTGTTGATCCAAGGATAAATCGGATTTCCTTTTGGACTCAAGAAGGCATTTCCCCCATGTGACAAAATGTGAAATCTTTTGTTTCAACTTGAAATTGAATTACAATGGTTGAGAGGCAGTTTTTTATGTTAGCTAACAAATCCAAAAGTTGATCCTAACTGATGGAGTTTATATAAAATCTGTGAACATGTGCCAGTATTATCATATACGTTAAAATAAAAGTGAAGTGCCCATAAAAATACTTGTGTGTCTTTTTTGGGGGAAAAAAAACATTTTGTCACAAAAATATGGGTCAACTATTCCATCATTCTGATCTGCTTAAATTTACTGATTCAAGTCCAATTCAGCAGATTTGGTCATTAAGTGATCAGCAATTAAAACTCTTGGTGTGTGCAATCAATAACTTGTGATAAGTGAAAATACTAGTTTATGACTTTGTGTGTTTGTGGATCTGTAACAAATACAACCATATGTTTGCACAGATTAACAGATAATAAATGTAACAAATATCCAGTTGACTTGTGAATTGACCTTAAGTACTGTGGCTCACAGATAATTTGCACATCTCTTTCTGATACTGAACAGAAATCAGCAGACATATAATTTAATAGTAGAAGACACTTTTGAAAAAGCCACACGAAAAATAAGTACCAACATTTATAAAATACACTACAATCACAATTCTTTACGCTAATTCACATGGTTTCTCATTAAATTGAACTGCCCACCTAACTCTACATAGCACATACAAGATGTTATCATGGATTAAGTAAGAAAAAGGACCTATGGAATTTGTATCTTATGTTCCCGGCCTAATCTCTTCTTTTTAGTTCACTGCTTAGTAGACATGTGCATTCGTTTTCGGAATAATGCATTTCCGAAAATGCTAAACTAACGAAAGACGAATGAACGAATGGTTAATAAACGAAAATCATTCGTCCATTTGTGCTATTGGCATTCTATAAACCGAAAGAGATCTCGGTTTATAGAATACCAATAGCATTACATTCCATAAACCGACATAATGAACGACTTTCGGTTTATGGTATGCATGTAATACTATTGGCTTTCTATAAACCGAACTAGAGTCCCCATTCATAAGAATTTTCTTATGAATGGGGACTCTAGTTCGGTTTATAGAAAGCCAATAGTATTACATGTATTCTATAAGCCGAAAGTCTATATATGGTCGTTCGGTTTATAGACTTTCGGTTTATAGAATACATGTAATTCTATGTATTCTATAAGACGAAAGTCTATAAACCGAAGGTCGTTCGGTTTATAGACTTTCGGTTTACAGAATACATAGAGAATTTCTTATGAATGGGGCTCTCGGGTTTATCGAAAGCCAATAGTATTACACGTATTCTATAAGCCGAAAGTCTATAAACCGAAGGTCGTGCGGTTTATAGACTTTCGGCTTATAGAATACATGTAGTACTATTGCCTTTCTATAAACCGAACGAGAGCCCCATTCATAAGAAATTCTTATGAATGGAGTCCCCATTCATAAGAATTTCTTATGAATGGGGCTCTCGTTCGGTTTATAGAAAGCCAATAGTGTTACACGTATTCTATAAGACGAACGAATAAAACGAAACGAAAATAATGAACGAATTTCGTCTGAAACGAATGCAGTAATGAATGAAATTCGTTTTAGACAAAATAAATAACATTTTCGTCTGAATGGACGAAAACAAAACGAAAATTTTAGTTTTGCACATGTCTACTGCTTAGTCACTTTGATCATGTTATTGTTGGCTTTTGATCTCTGTATAGTTTTTATACAATACATTTTTGGTAGCACTCGAGAAGCATCCTTCTGATCTGCTTGCAGGTCTACAAATGTAGTTAGTTAGGAGAGAAGGAAACAGTTGCATACTTTCTCATGCTGGGAAAAGAGATAAAAAGAGTGGGAACAGCATTAATAATTATAAACCATTGAAGCGCCATCCACTGTGCCCTCTTCTGTTTACCTGTGCCTCATGTTACCCTGTTTCCCACCCTCAATTAATATGAGCCTGCCTACCGAAACCTCAAGGTCTTTATCAATCCAACAATCCAACAACTAGAAAAAGTTTCAACATGGGTATTAGTGCCTTCTTTTACTTCTTAGCCACAAGGATATGCAATGGATTGAACATGATAAAATTGTGACTTTCTCCCATAAATTATCATATTACAATGAAGATAAGGCAGCACAAAACAGTGTTATCATGTTGAACTTTTAATACTGCAAAATTCTTGGGAAAATGTCTGACTTTTTGGATTTTATATTTGTCGTGGGATGTTTGCATTCTACATCCCTTTAGTCCGAAATGTTTTGTTTTCTGGATGTATTTGTTTCCTCTTCTTGGAGAATTTTCTTTTTCAATTGTTTGAGATGAATAAATATCAATTTAACATGCTCATCTCACATTTTATTTTTATGATGAAATGTAAAATATAACAAGTCGACCAGTTGGTTACAAATTTTTTTTACATACTTGCTATAAATGTTTAAAAAAGTAATGTGTTTTATAATCTAGACCTAATTATGAATTATATTCCTAAAAAAAGACTATACTAAGCACTGTAAAGATTTTTAGTTGCTTTACCTAATTTATTTAGACAAATAAAGGGTACCATCACTCAAACACACTTATATAGATATATGTTAAATAACTATAAAGCATTTAGTGTTACTAAAGCATATGAATGGATGACTGTCATGGCAAGAGTACAGGGCTTTTGTACTTTACCAAGTTAACCTCTAATTAGGAAGCTCACAGCCAAAAAAGATGGTGAGGTACTTCTACCCTCCAACCTAAGTGTTAATGCACCTATTATAAAAAATAAAAAATACAAATTTGTGAACATACATAATAAGGTTAGCAGCTGCTAGCTAACATGACTATCTTATATTAAAAAAAGTCATTTGGACCTGCCAGGGCTTACAATTCAGCCAAGGTTTGAGAAAACACTCTGCCTTGGTGGAATGCCTATACGTTTAACAGAGTTTGATTATGATGGAAAAAAGGCACCCGAGCAGGAAAATGATTTCCATATACAAATGTGTTCCAAATGCTGCACATGAGGTAGGATTGCACTTACATACTCAGTCCATGTTGGCAATGCTCCATACGTTACCTACCAGGGTAGCAAAGAGCCTGACAAGTTTCGTTTCTTTTGGGCTTCTTCAGAGGTATATGGGAGAACTGGTGCTGAGAACTGGAAATGTTGTGAACTGCATTTACTGGACTTTGTAATGGACATTTTAAAGATGCTATGTGAACTTCACAGACCTTGCTACAGACACTGGTACCCTTGTACAGACACTTTCCCTACTTTTGCTATTTACCCGGGTTAAGTATGTACAGATATGTTTATGTGTACGAGGCTCACCTGCCTCTATACATAATATGAATTCAGAACCAAAAAAACAATAGTATTATGTAGTCTGAGCCAGTGAGAAGAGAATGATAAAGACAGGTACTCACAAGGCTGCATATGAATGTGGAGCAGTGTAGAAGCAGTTAGAGCTTAAGAGAAAGCCAATAATCCTCTGTGAGATGGTGTGAATGGAGAAACTTCCAATGAGGGTAAGAAAGGATTACTTTAATGAACTGAATTAAAATAACAATAAAACGTTTGAGCCTGAGTAAAGTCTTTAGGTGATGACTGAAACAATGTGGTTCAGTCTAACATGGCGACTGACTTTCAGTTTCACTTTTGATCTCAATCTGAAGTGCTTAGAGGTGCCAACAAGAACAAACTATGGTGTCCGCAAAGAGGAAAAATAAACAACGTGGTTTGACTAAGCATCTTCTTGAGGATTTGTTGTGTGGTTCTTTTGGCTGTGCCTACATAGAAAACAAAGCTAATAACACATCCTCTTCCGCGGCGGCCTCCACATCCTCCTTGGTCGGCAGTCCTCCACAGGGTGGAAGAGGATGTGTTTTTATCTCTGTTTTTTATACAGTTGAAGGAACTCCAAACTCTGAAGAAGATGATGTGAAAAATAGACATGGTTAAAAACAAACTTCCAGCTTAAAGCAAGTAGAGTCATACAAATGATATTGGAACCCTAATTATTACCTTGTTTAAGATTTTGTCGAATGACCTAAAAGAGATTGGATATTACCGTGCCTTCTGTCTGTGTATTAAGAATTAGGGTTAAATATGTAATAAAAAAATACTTCATTTGGATGCTTTTGATTATTGCAGTTAAAGTTTAATAAGCCAGGTTATATCTGGCTATTTTGTAGAAAAAAAAGGAAAGAAAGAGAAAAAACAGAATGCAGATTTTATGAAGAGCAGTGATACCTTTACAAGTTTGTATTGCCCCAGAGACATATTACAAGGTTTTAATGTCAAATATGAATGAGTCCCTTAAAACAGATAACAAATTAGATCAAATAAATTGGGTACTAAATTGCTCACAAGGGTGCCCATGTTATACGGCACCAGTACTGAGAAGCTGGGCAGGTCTAATAATGTCCTTTAGGTGGCGATAAAGAACCTGGAGAGTTTCTTCCTATGAGGCTTCCTCAGGGGTGGGTGGAAGAACTAGTCCTGACCATTGTAAATACTGCACTGCATGAGGTGGAATGCTGCTGTTTGTCTCAAAATTCCAAATGACAGTTCTCATAACTGATATATAAATATACATCTCACAACTATTATATTTATGATTGTCTCATTGATTGATATTGATGTTTACCTCAAAAGGTAATCCTTGGTAATAATCAGGTTTTCCTTCATATGAGATATAACAAAAACGATAAACTGATATTGGGGGGATTTATCACAATTTGAACGATCCAATGAACCAGTAGAAATTATATTGTTGCTGATTTTATAATCAGTGTGCCATTTGCATGAGAAGTACCTTATTAGTCATAGATTAGTAAAGTATTCAGGCTTAAATTCACTGCTCCTGGAATTTATCTTTTTTGTTGCAGCTCAATATTCTTTTCCTCTCACCCCCTCGTGGAGGTTTTTTTGAGACCTCAGCATCTCCAAGTATGCTATAAATACCTAGTCGTTCAAATATGGAAACATACAGAATGTGGCGAGTGATTAATGTGTATGAATTTGACTGTCACAAGAAGTTTTGTAAAACAAAAAAAAAATTCCACTAGGTATATTTTTGTGTCGAAAGTTTAAAAAAAAAAAAAACACAATAAGACAACAAAAAATATTTGTAATCAATAATCTCCGGTAGCTTATTATACAAATCTAGACATATGTGCAACATGTTGAGTGGTTTGGCACTTGGATGGTTAATGCTGTTTCCCAAAATGTTAACGGCAATGGTAAAATGGATGATTTCATCCTTGTAATCAGTTGCATGGTGCACGAGGGCAGCATTATCTGGTGCCCCATCTGTGAACTAATCTTTCATTTCATAGCAGATCTTTCCATATCAAACAACACAAATGACTTAATTTGCATGACAGGATTTGTAACGGGGCAAATCTAGTGTCAAAGTCGATTAAAGATTACATCGGAGAACTATTATAATCAGTACTCTAATGAGCCTAAAGAGTACATGTAAAGTCTCCCCTCTTTGCCATTCCAGTCATGTATAAAAGGAACTGTGTTTCTTTTCATCGATGAGCCAGTCTTTTGGTTTGCACATTACGCCCTGCGTTGAGCTAAAGTCATGTCAGGCTGGTTTCAGAGAGAAAGAGGGGAAATAATAAAGAAAACATCACTTCACAAATGACATTGCTTGGTATAAGCCAACATTTGAAGCCCTTAATTCTTCTAATCTGCAAAATAGTCAATGCTAATGGGTTTTTGCCTTTGTGAAAGCTGATGCATAGAAATAAAAACTTTAATGAGGTGCCTGGGTTGTATGCTTACAGATACCTGTCAAATGTCTGTCATCTTAGCTATCGTCGAAGCATTATAAAGAAAGCAAGAAGGACGAAACGACAGTATTTGTACAAGCATTTTCATGCTAAAATGGCACAATTTTCTTCCTGTCATAATTTCACTGTAACCGAAAGTCAAAAAGCTTAACCCATTCACTAGAATGACTTGCACAGTGTATGACTTGTGTATACATGAACAGGGAAAATACATCCTCGCTAGTGGATGGAAAAACCTGTATCATTTATGTGGGCATCACTTTAAAACAATGATAACAAACAACACAATCTGTGATTTAAATTGTATTTTTGTGGTTTTATTTGGACACTGCTGTCGTCTAGTCTGCTTTAAAAAAAAAAAAAAAAATCTGGTGTTATCTCTGCAGGGAGTAAAGCTAGTGGATGGTTCAAAGATCCTTAAATGGATTTGGGGTTTCCTCACATTCTTTCTCCTTATTATTACATTCTAATTCTAAGTGTGTGAGAAACACATATTGTTATCCACAAACAGGGTTGCCACCTTTTCTTCAGAAAAAAAATACCGGCCATGCTGTTGCCTCCATAGACTTATGGCCTCAAGCCAATTTTTTTTAACAGTAAAAACTCCGGCTGGGTGTCAACCCTGTTCACAAACATACATGTTCGTACTTATCTATGTGGGCATACATGTGTGTTTATGTCCCTGTGTTGGCTGCAAATGCACTCGCAAAACGTGCAACAAGAACAAAAAATGGCTGCCAATTTGTTTATATCTAAGGAAACAAGTTTGAATTGAAATAAATAATAAGAAAAGAAAAATATATCATTGTGATGCTTATTAAAGCATGATAGCCTGTAAATGAACACAGTAAGTTGTCATATACCATATCTATTACAACATATGTGATGATGCATGCTTTTCCAAATAATAATTATCTTATTGTTTCTGTTCCAAGGGAAACCTGTTGTTGTCCAAAAATTCAAATGGATGCTGCCGCTTTAAGACTTAGAGACCCAGTGCCAGGAGAATATAATTTTCTAAAGCCATTAGCTATGCAACATGCGCTATCCTGACACCCCAGCATTTGAATTGTGTCCATTTTATGGAGTGTGAATAATTCATTTAACATCTCATTGGTGATTGTTCCTGCAAAGCAGCAACATAAATTAAAACAGTAATGGCTAAAACAAGGATTACAGTAAGGTTTTATTTTTATTTTTTTTCCTCTACAAAATCCTTATAAATAGCTAACATTTCTCTACATAAATCCAATGAGCATTTTTTTCCCCCTCACAGATTATTTTTTTTCATGCAGTGCTTAGGTAACCATATCTTTGGACAGTACTTCTGTGACCTGCTACTATACTTCTGATCTTTTCCACCCCAGAGGCTGTCACAAGTCTCCCTCCTTCCCAGGAGTTGAACACACAATAGAGAAAAGGCCCTAGCTGTGAGGTTCAGCAGCTATTAACCCCTACCAGCTGTTCCTGCAGGGAGCCTTCGGTGGTTGAATGTCCTTTCTCTGCAGAGGCCCTCATTTTCGCTAATCTAACTATTGTTGGTTAGGAATGCTGACAGGAGAAAAGAAATTTTTCTTGTGTTCATGCAAGTGTGTGTATCCATGTGTAAGGGAAGGAAGAGTGAAGGCTAATTTCTATAGTTGGCATGAAAGGAAGCATTGGGAAAAAACTAGTTAAAATGTGTTTACTTGATTAAAAGGCACTGTCAATTTAAATTATTTCAGCAGTATTTTTGAGGGGGGAAAAAAATGGGTACTTTATAATCGTCTGTTAAGATTCAGCACTGTACTTGGGTAGATTGCTTTAGTTTCCGAAAGGCTGGGTGTATAAAGGAAAGAAATGAACAATAAGAAAGACATTCACTTTTGCTGACCCGTAGACTAAAGTGAGACGCTAGAAGAGACTTGAACTAAGTATCGTAGTACACCTCATGTTATCATTTTAATCTGTATTACCAAACAGCTGTCTATACCTATCACATGATCTCTGACATGCAGAGTACCAGAGCGTAATGCTACAGAAAATACATTTCATACAATTCTGACTGTTTGTTACTGGATACCAGGTTTAAGTGCATTTATTTATTTATAAAAAAAAATGTAAAAGACCTAGTGTTTTTTTTCGAAAAAAAAAAAAAAAAATTCATTTCCATTTCCTGTTTGGTGACATTATTTATCAGTATATTTTTCCTTAAAAAACACATAATAGACCAAATATCTTTTGTTTGGTGCTTTCTGGGTGACATTTACTTAAATATAACAGTTGGTCCATTTAAAATCAAATTACAAATAATTCATGTAGAAATATATTTTCTAGGCAATTAGACAGTATGGTACTAGGGAAATGTCCGATATAATAATGTGCTCCTCTACATCTGTCTCTGTGTCTAGACTGTTCCAATTACTGCTCATTGCCACAACTGAGAAAAACAGTCAATATGGAGCTGGGGAAATGCAAGATTGTTGCCCCCCCCCCCCCCCTCCCCCTTTATCGTGTAAATGGTAAGAAACAAATATAATCTGTTACAAAAATATTTATATTTCTTTACAAATTAAAAAGTCGTCACCAGCTTAAAACCAATTCCTGTAATTAATTCTCTGATTATTTCACAATGCATTATACATGTGATATAGACATTTAATAAATACAAAGGATTATGTACACACTTTATTTTATAAATGATATACTAATCATTAGAGATTATATTTAATTTCTCATATTTTTTTTCAGTAAGTGTATATGTAATGATTTACTAATTACCAGCAGATAAGGCTTATATGGTCAAGGGAAGGATTTAAAGTAAGTTCTGTGTTTTTCAGATGATAAAAAGTCTATGTTAAAGGGAAGAAATCACCTGTACATTTGTGCCAGTGTTTGGGAAGGTTGGTGAAATGATCTATACATTGTATTTGCAAACCTAACTGTATTGAAATAATTTGCTTTGGTCTATGACCTTTATCTCTATTTACTCTAAAGTGAACTGATGAGTGGACTGTTGGTGTAATGCAAAAATCATACATTAATAGCTGAATAACATTACATTAACAAATATTTACATAGGGAATTGTTGATCTAAGTTGTATGTATGTATGTATGTAGTTATGAAACAGACATTTCCTAGGATATTTGTCACTGAATGAGTTTATATTTGTAAGTTTTGATATATTAAAAAACAAACAAACATATATTTATATAGCGCCAACAATTTACGTATAGCGGTTGGTACAGCGCATGGGCAGGGGGACTACATACTAAGTTAGACAAACAGAGACAGACTGATACTTATCTATGCAATACAGTATTATATTTGAACAATTATTCTATAAGGGAACCCGCATTTACATGTACACATATATGTATATATATTTAAAAACTCCATTCTGTCAATATGCATCAGTCAGAAAAGTAGTGCACTCACTCACTCACGGGTCCCCTTGTAAAAAAAACAAAAAACCTGTAAATGTATTTAGATATATAATACTGCAGCATCACATCAATGTACCATGCTTACCAGGAACCTTTGTCAAGATATAAATATATATTTAGATCATTAGGCAGACTAGATGGACCGAATGGTTCTTATCTGCCGTCACATTCTATGTTTCTGTGTTATATAACCTAGCATACCTCGAATACGGGGTTGGGACTCTTCATCGCGGCTGCTTCCGCGCAGCCGCTTCACTGCCGACTCTGCAGCACAACACAGATCGTCGCTGGTGATTTCATCACGGGACATTTCTTTGCTAAAGGTAAGTATTTTACCTATTTTAGTTTAAGGGTACTTAGAATTAGGGTTTAGGGGTTTATAATTAGGGTTTAGGGGGTTAATTTTAGTATTAGTGTTTAAGGGGTTAATTTTAGTATTAGGGTTTAGGGGGTTGATATTAGTGGTCGGGGGTTAGTATTAGGATTTAGGGGGTTAGTATTAGGGGTCGGGGGTTAGTATTAAGGTTTAGGGGGTTAGTATTAGGGGTCGGGGGTTAGTATTAGGGTTCGGGGGTTAATTTTAGTATTGGGGTTAATTTTAGTATGGGGGTTATTTTTAGTATTGGGGTTATTTTTAGTATTGGGGTTTGGAAATCATTTATTGGGGAGTATTTGCGTTTTACTTTTACATTTGTAAGAGCTGACAGTTCAGCGCTGAACTGTCAGCTCTTACATAGCTGCGGCCACGATGAAACGGCCGCGTTATTCTTCATTGCTGACAGTTCAGCGTTCTAACTGCCGCACTGAACTGTCAGCGATGAAGATGCGGCGAACAAGTGTCCTAGACCCCTCGAATACATGAGTTTTTTTGTCTTAAACAATATTTTCTATATACACGTATGGAATATGTACATTAACATGTCAACTGGGGAAACTGTGAAGAAAACTGCAAACAATCAGGCAAAATACCTGAGTTGGAATAATTCTCTAGCTCACCTATTATTATTGGCCTTGCTTTTGCAATTGCCTTGTCATTTCATCACTGTTTACTGTTTAGCAAATAAATCCCATAAATAAAGGGATTATACCTCGTGACTAAACTTAAATTGCTTTAATTAGTCAGGTTAGAAATCCTGCAGTGTATATTTAATTTACTCACAATTATCGCATACAATACTTCTTTAATCTATTAGCAGTACAGTACATCTTGTCTGTCTGCTAATTATTAAAGTCACATATAGGTTTTTTCCCCTTCGGTGGAAGTTATTGGTTGTGACAGCTTTGCAAGAAGGTCTGAGAAGAGGGGAGTCACCTTCAGGATTGGATTAACTAATTATGCTGTTTTTTGCCTCAAATCCCATTAGCTTTAGCTTTAATAGATTAAAATGTTGTATAATTTGTAAACCAAAAACACTAATTGAAACGAAAAAAAAACAAATATCTATGGGAGTCCACAGGGAAGAGGGAATCTTTGAATCTTGCTGAGTGAGAGTGAGAATATTGAGCCCTCTTTTCTTGATATAGCTTTATCAAGGGGTGGATATGTTTTTTTTAGAATCTTGGGTCAGATGAAGCATGATCTGACCCATTTGTTCCAAGATGTCTGCCCCTGATAGTACAATAGATGCAGTCTGCTGAATAAGGTACTTTATTTGTATTCTTTCAATAAAGCTTTTATGTTTAAAATATCTACACTTAATCAGTGATATCTTCTGACCAAAATATACTAAAAATAGTAAACAGAACATGGCCAACCAATAGTTTTAAAGGGTACACCTCTTGCATGACACAAAAAGTAGTGAATTCCTATATTTTAAATTGATAGTTTAAAACAGATGATATGCAATTTCACCCTGAAAAAGCTTAATTTTTTTAGGAAAGTAATACTACTAAATTTGATAAGATTTGGCACCCATGGATAACATTTTATGAAATATACCATCAAGTATCTCAAAGGACTGACCTAATTAGATTGTCTTATTTTCACCTCAAGTATGACTTCTTATATTAAGGAACTAGAAGATAACTAAATTCCCCTTTGATTTTGATAGTTTTTTTTCTCCCTATCTGAGCTTTTCTATTCCCTTCTTTTTTTAATTTTTTGTCAACTCTTTATGGTCTGTTTTATTTATAGTTCAATTATTTTATCATTAATTATAAAACTAGTAGTAAAATAAGCATAATTGATCATATTTCTAATAGGCCTGTTCTTAATGGATGTACACTTTTTATGTTTTATATTGAAAATTCTTTAAAATAAAGTTAAAAAAAAAAAGACAGACGGAAAACAGAGGCATTAATCTTCTGAAAATAGTGAATATTGGTATTTTCATGAAAGTGTCCAAAGACAGAAAGAAAACTAAATTGCTCATAAAAACCTTATCTTTATTGCAAAAAACATTAAAATTTCCAGTATTATTCACCCACAGGAAACTTTTTCTCTTGATTTGGAAAAAGGATAGTACCTTATCAGTTAAACTCCTGAATCACATCCCAATAGAAATGAATGGAAGAGCTCATGGAAGTTTAGAAATTCTTAGCGCACAGTGGAAATCAGTGGTACTTATGAAAATAAATTGTAGAATCTCTACAAAAAAGCAACATAATTATGTTTATGTTGGTGAATTCTTTATCTATGTGCAGAGGAAGAGGTTAAGATCACCAATCATCAATAATTCACCAACTCTAATGGTGATGGGTCATCCCACCAGTTACCCAATATATTATTATATATGCATTTAGCTTATAATCATTGCCAGTAATTTTATTAAGGGATCGACCTAAATTTCTAATGCACCATGAACAACATTGTAATAATTAAACAAACTGACACATATTCAGGAGCCATGTTGTTATTATTATAATAATAACTAGTATTTTTTATAGTACCTTTATCCTAGTGGGACTCAAAGTGTTTTATTAGTGCATGTTCTTATAATGAACTGTATAATAGATGTTATTATTACCCAATTGATGGAACTCATATATATTTGATGAGTTCACCCAGCTGGGATTTAGACCTGTGACCTTGAGGCTTGAACAGTAGTCAGGGCATTTACCAACAGAGCTATCTCACTGATGTTGTAGGTTGTGATTAAACATAATTGTTGATCATTCCCAAGTTAGATGGATAGACCAACTAGCAATATATAGGTTTTACATTGGGTGTAGATGAGCATATCTTATGTAGTTCATTTCATATAATGTTTAACTTTTCTGTGCAGACTGGAATCTCCTGTTTTTTCATTGTTTTGGAATATTGGTTAAACCAAAATATACAATGGGATAGCCAAGAGAAGTGGTGCAAAGCCCAACAAAATAACTTTAATAAACACTATCCCGTCAGACTGCGAAAAGCATTTTAATTTGGTCAATAGATAAATATCAGACTAAAAGAAGAGATAAAAAACATGTTTATAGTTGCCATTCTGATGAGATATTCCTTCATAAATAACAGGAGAAGACATAATTCTAGCACCAGACCATAAGCTTTAAGAAAATATGTTAATATTTTAATAATAATATGTTGTACATTAAGGGGAGATTTACAAAACATAGGGCTCTATTTCGTGAATCAACTGCAAAGTCAAGTTTGTTAGGCCTTTTCCTGTGTGAAATAACAAGTTGTTTAGTAGACATGTGCAAAACTAAAATTTTCGTTTCGTTTTCATCCATTCGGACGAAAATTTTATTTATTTAGTCTAAAACGAATTTCGTTCATTACTGCATTCGTTTCAGACGAACTTCGTTAGTTATTTTCGTTTTGTTACGTTTATCCGTTCGTTTTATAGAATACGTGTAATACTATTGGCTTTCTATTAACCGAACGAGAGCCCCATTCATAAGAAATTCTTATGAATGGGGCTCTCGTTCTGTTCATAGAAAGGCAATAGTACTACACGTTTTCAATAAGCCGAAAGTCTATAAGCCGAAGGTCGTTCGGTTTATAGACTTTCGGTTTATAGAATACATAGAATTACATGTAGTTACATACATTTTTATGAATGGAGACTCTGTCTCTGTGTAGAGAAAGCCAATAGTACCATTACATTCATTCCAAATGACGAAAGTCTATAAACCGAACGTTCGGTTTATAGACTTTCGGCTTATGGAATACATATAATCCTATTGCTATTCTATAAACCGAACGTTCGGTTTATAGAATAGCAATAGGATTACATGTATTCCATAAGCCGAAAGTCTATAAACCGAACTTTGTAATCCTCTCAGAAGTTAAGAGGAAATAGGAAAGAGACTAGGGACTTTGAATGACAAGGATGGTAACTGCTTGAGTAGAGGACAGAAAAAAGGATTGATGGGGGAGAAGTCTTTTTAACACTTAAATATTTATTAAGTTTTGATATTCTTGACAAACAAAATAATAAAAAAGAATAGGCACAGCGCTAGTGGATATAAAACGGTGCATATAAGAAGTGCAAAAAAGAAACCCTCAATCCAGGTGTGATAAAAAATACAATACTAACCGATACATCAATGTATACGGACACACGCTGTTGGTAGGAGGGGTACGGGTTAGTAATATGAGGGAATGGATATCCCAAAGTAAAGAGAGATTGTATGTCTCCCTCTGAATAAAGTATTAGCAGCTAGTCTTGAATATAGAATACTGAAAAATGGAAAAACCACTGTAAAAAAGAACAGAATATTATAGAATGAGACAGCGCTATAGGTACAACTCAATAAACTCCAAAGACAGAGTAAGTATAAAAATATATAGATTTAGTTATAAAGATTATATGTATAAATGATAAAAGAAAAAGAGGATATATGTAGTCGCAGGCCACTAGATATACATAGATAAGTGGTCACATGGACAACATACATGCAAAATAAAGATAACAGCCATACACGAAAGAGGGTAAAATTACAGACATAAAATAAACATATATAGCTGTATAAGCATATAGCAAATATACAATATATATAAAAAGTCTATACAAAATAATTCCCTTACCCACTGGGTTTGCTCACCTGGCCAGGTATATTGAACAATAGGGATTGTTTTGCACTAAGAAACAGCTACACCCGCGTTTCGAAAATCTTCTTCAGCGGGTGGGCAGTAGTGCAAACAAAATAATGCAACATAAATATAATATCAAAATATCATAGCATTCTTGTTATTCCTACATATTATACAAATTTGTTATATAAATGCCTAATGTAAGCAAAAAAAACACAAAACAAATAAACATAAAAAAAATACAACAATTAATTGCTACGGTAGAAATGACAAAAGAAGTCAGAAGGATAAAGAAAAGAGATTATGGGGAAGGGAGAAAGGGTTGGCAGCAGGGTTTCTCCAGTTTCCCTTTTATCCATAAAAAAATATAATGCTTAGATCTTATGAGTTTCCTTCCATTTTTCCCAGGGATTCCAATTTTTTTCGAAGGTGAAGACTTATGCTGCCTGAACATCATGTTAACTGTAGCCTCACAATATGATAGTTTAAGTTATAAAAGAGAGTAGCATAGTTGTTTAAGAAATTGGACTTTAAAATATTTTTTTCTAGAAATAAAAATAACAGAATAAAAAATAAAGTAAAACAATTACAGTTTCAAACTAAGGCATGGAAGTTAAAATGGGGATATGTATTTGGATATCAAGACATGTGACAATGTGATGTCATAAATAGGAGACAATACAGTCAAATTGAAAACTTATTTTCTCTGAGTCTTTGTATTTGCCTGCAATTCAAATACCCTAATGTGTAGATCTTTTTTCCTTCTACATTCCTGATATTAAAAATGTTAAGGTAATGGTGTTCCTTTAAAAAGTGCTTTGGTTAAATAAATTCTGGCTTGCTAGGGATTATTTGGGGCTTGGCAAACTACAGCAAACAGGCCACATATTACTACCCAAAACTAGGGGCAAAACATATGCTGTTCTCAACCTTTTTTGCCCCATGCACTCCTTTCTCCAAATGTCACAATGTCATTCCCCTTTTCTAAGAATGTCTGACTCAAAAATTTGATTCTAAATAATATGCATATCATTTTGAAAATCTTTTATTTTTTCTATTTTGGTACATGTACACTTTTTTTTTTTCTAGTGGAGTTATACATATTTCATAGCAATAGAAAATGTTGATCGATTTATATTACTTAGAATAAAACTGAAGCATATTTCAATTAAAAAAAAGTTCAACAGAATGCCAGGATATTGTAATTCAGTTTATTCAGATATCAGATCACAGATCTGATTCAGAAATAGATCACAGTCAATGAGAAACCTGTGACAGTTTTTTCTTCGCCAGTTCTTGTATCCGTACAGGAGTGCACGAAAGGGCACAAAAAAGGTCATTTGCAACCTCCAATCTACTTCATTGCTTCATTTTCACTTGCATCAGAGTTGAAAAGCCTGGCTCACAAATATATGTAGACACAAATGGAAGGAATGTAGGTATAGCTTTCATGGGTAGGTATTGCACATCAAGGAACAAAATTCTGTAATTGATTTCTCACCATATCTCTTGCTCCTAAATCAGTCTTCAACTCCAAAAATTCATCCTGACAATTTGAAAGGATTATCACTAAATCCAACTCCTCATAACTGGGTCCACACAACATAAGGCGCATGTACAAATAGGGAGAAAACATATAAATGCAAAACAAACTGTGTATTACTGTATAAGTGAATGGACAATGTGTTTTTAATGGTTGTAATCACAAATCTAGGCGTAAAGAAAGTCCATCAAATTCTGAAAAAATACTAAAAAAAACACCAATGCCACAGTATCCACTTAGCAGCCAAAAGACACAATAAAGTAACACTTACGCAGTCAGCCTGATGGTCCACTGTATCCTGAGTATAAATCCAATAAGTGGAAATGTCCAAATTGTGTGGCCACTATTATTTTCCACTGTCTTAACCCTCATGGGCATGGAGTTCACCAGAGCTTCACAGGTTTGCCACTGGAGTCCTCTTACACTCTTCCATGACAACATCACGGAGCTGGTAGATGTTAGAGACCATGCACTCCCCCCACCATGCGTTTGAGGATGCACCATAGATGCTCAATAGGGTTTAGATCTGGAGACATGCTTGGCCAGTCCATCACCTTTACCTTCAGCTTCTTTAGCAAGGCAGTAGTCGTCTTGGAGGTGTGTTTGGGGTCGTTATCATGTTAGAATACTGCCCTACGGCCCAGTCTCCGAAGAGAGGGGATCATGCTCAGCTTCAGTATGTCACAGTCCATGTTGACATTCATGGTTCCCTCAATGAACTGTAGCTCCCCGTGCCGACATCCTCCATGCTGCCCGACACTTCCGTCCATTATGACGAACAGCCGGTCCGTCATAATAGACGGCAGTGTCGGGCCACATGGAGGACTATCGTGCAGACATCCCCCGGCTGCCCGATTCTCTCTGGTGCCTAGTGGAGTCAGCGGAGGATGTCTGCACGATACGCGCAGACATCCTCCGCTGTTGCCCGGTACTTCCGCCGGGACTTTTATGCTGAAGCCCGGAAGGACCCGGCTTCATCATAGAAGTCCCGGCTCATCGCGCAGACATCCCCTGGCTGTTAGAGAGGGGGATCCAGGTCCCCTGCAGCTCTGCTGGGGACCTGGATCCATGTCTTATAGTCTGACCTCAATTTGAGGTCAGATTATAAAACGACCTCGAATGTAAGACGAGGGGTATTTTTCAGAGCATTTGCTCTGAAAAAAACCTCGCCTTATATTCGAGCAAATACGGTATTATTTCCAGTTCAAAATGTATAAACAAATCCAAATCACACAGGACAACCTTTGGAAACCATAATGATGATCCCTGGACCACTATGTATGTCGGAATCCTTAGCTATTGGTGGTTTGTAAAATGTCTGACTTTTTTCCCTCAGATGCATTGTATGTTATATGTGCTACTATCTCTGTTATGACACATCCACAGACATTCCTAGTCAACACTGCTTCAAGATGCTATCAAAGAGTTGCAAATTAGTGAACCTTTGAAGACAGAAGACTCAGGACAGAAGAATTTTAAGTTGCTCGATTGAGATAACTGACTAACATCTCATAGGCTTTGGTAGCTGGTGTTAATGCCAAGGTTATGCTAGTCGTAATGATAGTAATACAACTTTGGTAAATGGCCTTACCCAGTTATGTTTTCAGTGTGGTGTGGTAGAGCAAATATACTCCACCAATGGATAATGAAGATTGCATTGTTCTTGTAGTATGTGGAAAAAAGTAGAATATATATATAGTTCAATTGTTCAAGAAAATAATTGGAATAAATATATTATAGATACATTATGTGACAGTCTCTTACTGTCAGACAATTGTGTCTTCCAAATATACACCAGTCTGCATGAAGGGCAAAGAATAAGAACAACAGATATTATACTACTATTAGAATATCTCCTTAAGGTAGATGCATAGAATATCTATTTCAATAAATAAATAATTTTCTTACGGGACAATGTTACTAAAACAACATCTTTAATTGAAAGATTGTATCAAGTATGTGTGTATAAAAATTCTTTATTAAGGTCCCTTATTGAGCCCTCTTTGCGCCTTATAACTCTATCAAGGGGTGGACATGTTGTTTAGACTATTTGGTGAGATCAACATCCACCTTGGTTCAGATAAAGGCAGATCTGACAAATCTCACCCAAGATACTGAACAACGTGTCAGCATCCTGACAGAACTATATAGAACATTAAGTATTCTTTCAGTAAAGCACTTCTATTTATAAATCTTTGATGCACTCGTTTCATTACACATAAGCTAATTTTGTTTGTCTACAGTTGTCCTTTAACTTGCTCATCGGTTCTCTCTTTTTATAACCACACCATTATAAATTCTAGTGTGATACTCTCCTATAGTGTCTATTGTGATTTTAATAGGTATTGGGACTCAAAGCTTGTGAAGTCCCCCAGACACAAAGCCCTGGCTACCGTCCACATAACATTTCCAATGGTAGATGATATGATACTATTAGAGAGTGAGCTCTCAAAACTAGCCTCTTTTGGACATACTATAACCTTGCAAAGTACTGCTAGCACTGTTTTGACAGCCAGTGGCATCAGCATCGGTCAATTATCTTCCCAAATGCCTCTTGTGCTAATGAGTACTTACGAAAATCACTAGACTTTTCTGGCAAGGAGAAAAGATCAGTTTCATTGCTTGCAGAACTAATTCAGTGTACAAAAGTAAAGGCTCTGCTATCGCTGCCTCTTTTTACTGCTCCTTTTGTGAAGGCTTTTGATGTGCACTGAAGAGATTGGTCTGTGTTTGGGGCTCTCAATGTCCACTTCATTGCTTGTCATTAACATACATATCCATATGAAAAGTTTGGGAAGTCACCAACAGCTGTCCAGAATGGCGTTTAAGGAAAGAAAAAAAAAAAAGAGAATCTATCCCTTCTTAAAATGCTGACAGAACTGTTTAGATCCCTTTGGCAATGATATACCTAACGTTTAAAAGACGCCTTTCACTCAGAAAGCAGCTAGGCATAATGCTACAGTCTAACACAGACTGCTTCTTGCTTTCAAACAGTAAGTTATTTAGATCACAAAAGGCCCAATGTTGTATAGTGGTCTGACACATTATATATTTTTTTAAAAGAACTGTTCCTTAGATTCAAAGCTCGGAGACAGGTATTTTCAATGAATTTTGTTTAATAAGCATCCATTTCTTTTTGCCTCGATCTTTGTACAAAACACATAACATTGCCTTATTAAAAGAAAACCCATAATATGAACAATGGAGATTACCCTCTTTTTTTTCCCAGAGAGCGATGAAGCATTGCAGGGCCATTTTCAAATAATTGCTTTGCATACCAAATAAAACAAAGAAGTTATTTATTTATCCAAAACTGAGTCAATGTGATACTTGGAAATCTAAGCAAGTAAATTCAAAATGAAAAGTGGTATTTGCAGTAATGAGAAAGTTTCTTGTTTTTCTGCTTAAAGTGAGATGTAGAAAAACTGATAAAATGGTTTGTGACCAAAATAAGTTTACTGATTTTAAAAAGCTGCTAAAAGTATTATTTGAAGGTCACAATTCCTGATCGCACACCCAAACAGAAGTAATAATTTGAAGGGGGAAAAAATTATATGGCTTTACAAATAATGAATATCAAGTCTCTTCCTAATCTCTTGTTTTGTAGCTCGGGTTTTTGTCAAACTTGGAAAACACATTTGATTGATAAATGCTTCACCGCCCTCCCTCCTTGAGTTCATGACCTTTGAGCTATAATTTACAATACATTGTAGGAAAGGGTTTTGTTGCTTTTTTTACATTTCGGTGGGTGAACCTTTGTCAATGTTTAAGGGTCTGACCTAAATGCCGTTCTCATTAATACTTGACATCTGGCCTTGGATTTATTCAGTTTTCTTTACACACTTATTCATCATCATCAACTCCTGTGTAAGCACTTCCAAAAAAAAGAACACAAATGGTTTATTTAAATATATAACATCATTCTTATACTTGGTGCAGCCTGAAGATGCCCTGTAGTCATTCAACAGGGACAGAGTGACTTTTTGAACATTTTTCTCTTACAGTGCAATTAAACAAAGTGGAGCAGTGATTAGTCCACCACAGGGGGGGGGGGGGGGGGGATAAAAAGCATGACTCAAAATGGGGGGGGGGGGGGGGCCTGACTGTGCATTATTGTCTTACAATGCAGCAGTTTATTGCTGAAACCTGCTTATCGGCCCGCACAGTCTACCATGGGAACTTCAGTCAGGTGGAAAGTTATTGCTGAAGTAGCTTTAAGTATCATAAGGACAACTAAAGCCCTTTACGCTCATCCCAGTAACTGAGACATTTGGATAATCTTTATGGGGCTTTCGCATTATCTTCCTCTCTTTTTTTTGTGTGTGTTGCAATAAGAAGTGGAGTTAATGATGAGCTTTCACTCTCTCCTCTTTTTCCTTGTAACCCAAAAGCGCCTGTTTAAGTTAAGTACCCACCTCCCTTCAGCTCTTGGGAAAGCACTCAAGAGGGATTTACTTGGCACTGTGTTCATGACACATAATGAAAACAATTTTACGCTGTGGAGGGAAGTATCGGGCAATTACTGATGTTACGGCCACCTGCAGAAGCGAGACTATGGCTGCAGCATTGGCTGTTCATGAATATTTTACGGTGTGATGTTATTTTGAATGGCTGGGGCAGGTGAAGAAGGCCATGGTGTAATAAGTAACTCTGCTGGAGACTGTGTAGCAGTTCTGTTTCTCTGCAGCAGTCCATAGTGTTACACCAAGGAGAAGCCTGACCCTGCATTGGTCTCACCAAAGCCAGCTGAAGCTGAGGAGACTTGATGTGTCAGATCATGGCGGGCTCCTCTTACAATCTGTTGTCTGCAGATTTCACACATGATGTCCATCTTGAAAAGCATCTGCAACCATCTTGTCTGGTTTAATTTGATAAACTGAGTGTGAATAAGGATTAAATTAGAACTTTGTAATGGAGAAACCTTGTTCCTATTCCTTAATCCAGTTAAGATATTAGAACATAAAGAGAGTGAATCTTTGTAATGGAGGCCTCAGGGAGAAACAGTTTTTTAATGAACCCTAACTGTGTTTATACTATTGAGTACTTACCCAAATTGTTCTCAAGTAAGCATTTCTATAGTGCACAAGATATTTTACATATTAAAAAAGAAAACAAGGAGGGTGATTTACTAAACATTCAACTGTGGTCAACTGACAACTAAGTAATAAAAATATGACCAGAATAGATCAGTTGGAAAACTATTCTTGAGGGGGACATTTTTCCCCCTTTAGTGAATAGAGAGTAGTAACTTTGGATTGATCACTCATGTCCCATCACAGCAGGAATCTGTAAAGGCACACGCTAGAGAAAATGCCACATGTAAGATGCTTATTTGGAAGGCTTTTTTCATCATAGCACAAGTCAACAGAGCATTTGGTCTAAATTTTTAATACCATAGTTCACTGAATTCATAAATGGTAAGGAGATAGGGATTAATCCCCTACAGTTGATGCTTTAAATTTGTGTTTAATCCATTCTAATCTGCAATGAACCAAATTAAGTAACTTCCTAATAAATTGCCAATGCTAAATCCTTCTAAATTGCCTAACTCTACCTACTGTCTCCAATTTACAAACTTTGTAAAAACATATATATTACAAACTTTGTTTTTACAAATTTTTACATTTAGCTTTTTTTGTTTTTTTTTTAATTGTATTGAATTATCAACAATATAACTTTAATAACAGCAACATTATTAGAAAGGATCTCATTTTTTTGTATTATCAAACTTACGTTTATCTGTGGTGGTGTTAAAGAAACATGACAAAACCAACTTAATGGTTAGGCAGAAGTAAAGACTTTTTTAGTATATACTATTGTTATTCCATTATTTTGTAATTTTCTGAAATCCTCAATTATTTTGGGAATATATAACAATCAAGATAAGGCTTGCCTGTTATGGTCTAAGACTGTGCCATGCTGCCTCCTGTTAATCTCACCCACTGTTGCATGGCTAAGTCTATTATGCTCTCCACTAGCCCCAAATCCTTTGAAAGCTATCCACACATTCCAAATGGCTATCATGACAATACTGTGTCTGGTATTCAAGCGAGCATAATTTATCCAAGACGGGTTGTAAGCTATTTCTTTGCTTTATACTATTTCCCCCACCCCCGTTAAACATGGCATGATCATGTATAAAACTTCATATTTTAATAGCATTAATCTGCATAGAAACCTTGCCAAATACAAGTTTTCGTTATAATTATGCCACATTCTCCTTTCAGTTTTCCTTCTAAATATAAAAGGCAGACAGTTTTAAAAAAAGATGAATTTATTATTATTATTATTATTTTCCATGGGATTGGTGTTTTCTAGAAATGCTCTTGAAAGCAGATAATGCCTGTTGGTCACATTCACAGTAGACAATGAATAGATACTAATGCTTTTATGTACGGTATAGTGCCTTATAAACTGTATCCCCCTGCTTGGACTGTGTACGAAAACCAGCTGTGAATGCTTTTGAGACAGAGCTGAATAGCAGCAATTAGTAGGTTTTGCTACTGAACTATTTAGACACAGGGTGGTCATCCTGCTAAAGGACAGCTGTAACTGACTGCACCTCTCATCATCGACTCACAACCAACATCTAAAAGAATGCTGTGTGCACCATTCAAGTCCAGTTTATACCTGAACTGTGCATTCATGAACTATGTTAGTACGGTTCTAGGTGTTAAACCAAAGTAGCTGACATAACATAACATTCTGTTGGTGCCACCCATGATGCAGTGGAACAAGTAAGTCCGGCTAAACCTTAATGACCCCTGTTCATATGTAAAGCAAATCATATTGGCGGGAGTGTACCTAATGTATTTGGCACCTTAGACGGATCCTATCTTTGTCACCCCCCACTCACCGCAACCTCAACCATCTTTTTCATGCATGTCACCTCCATTTTCTCCAGTGACTGTCTCTCTTCCTCACCCATTTCCCATATCTGTTTCCTTCACCATGCAACCCAATGAATGTCTCCCTCGCCTCTATCTGTTCCCCAATGTAAGTCTGTCTCTACCTCCACCCACCAATCTCATCTGTCTAGCCCCCTGTCTCCCCCCATTACTACCTTCGGCAAATGCAAATTTACATACTTGACACTATAATACCTCAATCGTCAAAAGCTTAGTTATGAGCCAGAGCCTCGTGTTCCGACACTCTGAATCATTACTCACGCGAGGAGCGAGATGCCTCCACAGTGGCAACGCTGACTGAGGTCTGGCAGTGTCATGCACATAGAGCTGCAGCTGCTGAACAGCCCCCCTCCCAAATGGTGGCACATAGGAGAGAGCACCCTCTGACCTCCTTCAGGTATGCCACTGCATATTAATATGGTCTGATCATTAACCAGTAAATTGGGGTACACTGAAAAGTTCACTAGAGACAGGCACTTTACATTATTATTACACTATTATAAGGTATACAAATGTGCTTATTTGGGTATAGAAGATTATTGCATAATAAAAACTTTATCACCAATATAGTTATACTTATTCACAATAGAGAATACTGGTAGGAACGCTAATTCGAGTGGTGATACCCTCCTGAAATGTAAGTGTAAGCACGTAGTTATATGTGTACTAGTGCTCCCACCAAGATTCTCTTTTTGCTATTTGTATCATTTGTGCTGAGAAGCCACAAACTTGTGTCTCTCCTTATTCAACATTGAGTGGTGGTGAATTGATAGAAGAATAACAAATATCAGACAGTTATAGCAAAGCTGGAAAGATTGGCAATTTTGAAGAGTGTTTCCAAATTAATTAATAATATCTAATGTTTGTAATTCCTTTGTAAGTTTACCACAGTTCATGTTTCAGTGAATAGACCTCCGCCAGTGAAAGATTTGTGTGAATATCAGTATTTACTCGTGAGAATAAATGGTTGATATTCAGGAAAAACACCATTTAGACCCCTTGTAATTTCGGACCACTGATTCGACTCCAGACAGGATTGCCTAAGTTAAGGTGCCTTAGCCACTGCCCATTAATTAAGCAGAGCAAACTCAAGGACTATCTGGGGTGCTCAAATAATTGTGAATGAATTCAGCGAGCACCCCATATATTGTAACCCACAATTTTACCAGAGTAAATCTTTTTTACAATGGAAAGCTACATGAGGGGCGCTAAATATTCTCGTGCATCTACACTACGTTTCATTCCTTTACGTTACATGGTGTAGTACTTATCCAGAAATATTTTAGGATACTGTAGCTGGAACTGACACTTGAAAGAACTTCTGACCAATTCGACCAGTAGGATAACGGAAGCTACAGTTCTGTTTAACAGAGGTGAACCATTGTATAAAAACGTGTTGAAATATTCTGAATGAAATCCTGTAAGAATTCCCATCATTGAAAGAAACAAGAGAACAAATGGCAGGTGATTAAAGTATGTGATGATGTTAAGATATTGCTAGTAGATATGTGCAGGAGGGGGAAGTATGACAGGTGGTTGATTAGAGGTCAAGTCACATCATCTGATTAACCAGACCTATAAAAGAAATCAAGCTGGGGTGGGTGGGTTGTGGGGAAGGGAGGGAATTAAACAGTCTGGTCTGGTTGCAAAAGGATTCTGTGTGTGTGGGTCCAAATGAGATCTCAGGACTATGTAGGAAACAGTCTGGTCTGGTTGCAAAAGGATTCTGTGTGTGTGGGTCCAAGTGAGATCTCAGGAATATGTAGGAAACAGTCTGGTCTGGTTGCAAAAGGATTCTGTGTGTGTGGGTCTAAGTGAGATCTCAGGAATATGTAGGAAACAGTCTGGTCTGGTTGCAAAAGGATTCTGTGTGTGTGGGTCCAAGTGAGATCTCAGGAATATGTAGGAAACAGTCTGGTCTGGTTGCAAAAGGATTCTGTGTGTGTGGGTCCAAGTGAGATCTCAGGAATATGTAGGAAACAGTCTGGTCTGGTTGCAAAAGGATTCTGTATTTACCTCTATCATATCAATATTAACATTAAAGGGACAGTCTAGTCCCCAAACTCACTTTTGTGCAAGATGAAGATCACTGCTTGTATAGGGCACAGGCTTTTATCCCTGTGTGATTTGATGCAGACATTCTGTATAAATCACATTTTTAATATTTGACTCAATCCCTCCCCAGTGATTACTCTGCATGTTTACTGCAGGTGCGGCAGCACTGATTCTATAGAAACTGAGGATATAAAGTTTTTTTTCAAATAGTCACTTCCTATCCTCCTCAAATTCAGTCTATTGTGTGGCCTATGAGTGACCTTGCTTTTGTACACAGTAGGATCTCTTAACAGTGCAAGAGATTGTCTGATGACATGACTAGAGAAATAAAATATTCCATTTGTTTAAACGGCATTATTCTTGTTGGTTCCTGCAGAAAAAGAAAAGGAAATTACTTTTACTCATCTAGTGTGGGCAGTCTTTGTTTCTTGCAAACTGCTGTAATTTCACAATTTCTTCTAGCTGTAAGTATTTTATATTTTAAGCAATAAAAAAATGTAAGACTTGCATTTTAAAGTACTTTGAAAGCATATTAATATGCATTAATATTTGGAAGATGTATTTTGGGAACTAGACAGTCACTTTAATATCTTCATTCATGTTTATGAATGCCAGGATCTTTGATCAATCATAAATAATACCGTATTTGCTCGAATTTAAGACAAGGTTTTTTCATAGCAAATGCTCTTATATGTCTTATATTCGAGGTCATTTTGTAATCTGACCTCAAATCGAGGTCAGATTATAGGATTGGGATCCAGGTCCCCTGCAGAGCTGAATCCCTCTCTCTAACAGCCGGAGGATGTCTGCACGATACACGCAGACATCCTCCCCTGCCGCCCGGTCCTTCCGGCTTCATCATAAAAGTCCCGGCAGAAGTGCCGGGCAGCAGTGGAGGATGTCTGCACGATACGTGCAGACATCCTCTGGCTGCCCCACGCTGGCCACCAGGAGATTTGGGCAGCCGGGGGATGTCTGTACGATACGTGCAGACATCCTCCATGCTGCCCGACACTTCCGTCTATTATGACGGACCGGCTGTCCATCATAATGGACGGAAGTGCCGGGCAGCATGGAGGATACGTGCAGACATCCCCCGGCTGCCCCCACTAGCCACCAGGGAAAGAAACAAGGTGAGGGGGAGGGAGGGGAGACAGAGACAAGGGGAAGGTGGAGAGACAGAGACAAGTGAAGGGGGGGCTCGACAGACAAGGGGAGGGATGGGGAGAGACAGACAAGGGGAGGTGGGAAAAGACAGAGACAAGGGGAGGGGGGAGAGAGACAGAGATAACGGGAGTGGGAGAGAGACAGAGACAAGGGGAGGGGGAGAGAGAAAGAGACAAGGGGAGGGGGGAGAGAGACACACAAGTGGAGGGGGGGAGAGAGAGAAAAGGAGGGAGGGAGGCGGAGAGAGAGAAAAGTAGGGAGAGAGGTGGAGAGAGAGAAAAGGAGGGAGGGAGGTGGAGAGAGAGAGAAAAGTTTGGGGGGAGGGAGAGACCGATAACATGGGGGTAGAGGACAAGCTGGGGGGGAGAGAGGCAGCATTGGCACATAAAAGGAAATAAAAACAACATTTGTTTAATATCGTATTTTTTTAATTAAATATTAAAAAGCAATTTACATATGAATATATACAAGTTGAACTTTTTTCCTATAGGGTAGTCTTATATTCAGGCTTTTAGTTTTTTTCCTAAAGGAATATCCAAAGTTTGGGGGGTCATCTTATAACCAGGGTCATCTTATATTCGAGCAAATATGGTACTTTAAGCTTTTCTTGAAACCTTCACAGACAAACCACTGAATTCCTAGGCTTTAGCTAAACTTCCAAAGCTTACAGGATGGCCTTACTGTTCTGGGTCATGAATTCCTTTTATTACCACAGTTTAACACCCACAGATTGCTTTGTGCAGTTTATTATTAGTAAACAAATATATATTATTTTTCTGTTGATGTAACTGTTTTTATTCAAATAATACATATTTATGTTAAAAGTATTCAAAACATGCAACTCTGTGTAACAAACAACATTCATGGGACAAACTACTATGGGTATGGTACGAAATAGCCAACAAAATAATACTACTGTAACAAAAGCAATGGGAGATTGTTGGAAAGTGCTCGGTATGTAATATAAAAGTAGATAATATAAAGAAAATATGTACCTAATATTTTAAACTTCTCATTTCCAAACCTTTCAGTAAGCAAGAACTTATTGAACCTTGCAGTACTGGTAAATATATTTATACCTTTGCTGTTTGATTTAAGAATGTATTGCCGAAATATACATTTTCCAGTGTCTGCATTGAAAATATACAAACTGACACTGTAAAGAATTTTAAGTACTATAAAAATATTACTAGTTTTTGCAAATAGCCATTTTGAATATTTTTTTACACACAACACATGCAGCATTAGCATTTTTTGTGTATTGAAAAAAATATATAAAAAGCAAATATACAGTAAATTATATATACCTGTAATTAGATTTCCAACATTAGAGATGTTAAGCTGAGCACATAAACTGCATTATTCAAAAGCTTGGCCTCTTCTAGAAAATTACTGTTTGACAATTTTTTATACAATATTCAAGAAACATAATTATATTGCACAGGCTGTACAGGGTGTGGGTGCTGAATAAATTCCATCCTTCAACTACTGCAGTGAAAACAGAATTTGAACACGACGATGGTAAAATTTGTCTTGCACAATTTGCACTAGTATACACGTTATAGCTGCATGCCAGCACTAATCTTGCTGTGGCTGGTTTTCAGTGCTAAATAATCCTATTTGAAAATGCTGTATTATGTTGAAGTGTGTAATGGTCCTGGCGATAACTAGCGAAATTGGAAGTTTTTGAAAAGAAAAATGCGTATTTCCACAAATTGCACAGACATAGGGTTTTCCCAATCAGATTCCCATGGACCACTCAGCAGCAACATATGTGCTCTCAGACGCTAAAACGTATTGAAAATAAAATATATTTGAATCAATACGCGCAGCCAGGGTCGGCCCAAGACATTTTACTGTCTGAGGCAAAAAACAAAATGGTTGCCCCTCTAATTATAGACTATGTTCTCTAGTTGTGGTAGTTTTTCTTCTTTTAAATATACTCTCTTCCTTTACTGTGTTGATTCCCTTTAGGTAATTAAATGTTTCTATCATATCCCCTGTGTTATGTCTTTATCCTTCAACCCATGAACCAGTTTAGTAGCCCTTCTCTAAACTCTCTCCAAAGTATCAATATCCTTCTGGACATACGGTCTCAGGTACTGCGTACAAAACTCCAAGTGAGGTCTCACCTGTGCTCTGTACAATGCCATGAGCACTTCCCTCTTTCTACTGATAAAACCTCTCTCTATGCAACCAATCATTCTGTTGCTCTATTGCATTGCCTACCTACCTTTAAGTCCTCTGAAATTATTACTCCTAAATCCCTTTCCTCAGATGTTGAGGTTAGGACTGTACCAAATATTCTATATTCTGCCTTTGGGTTTTTACGCCCAAGGTGCATAATCTTGCACTTGTCCACATTAAATGTCAATTACCACAGCTCTGACCATTTTTCTAGTTTAGCTATATCATTTGCCATTTGGCTTATCCCTCCATGAACATCAACCCTGCTGCAAATCTTTGTCTCATCAGCAAAAAAGACATACTTTGCCAACAAAACCTTCTGCAAAATCACTAATAAAAATATTAAAGAGAATGGGTCCAAGTACAGATCCATGAGGAACCTTGCATCGAACATACTCTATTGACTACAACCCTCTATTGCCTGACACTCAGCCATTGTCTAATCCATTCAACAATATTGAAATCTAAACTTAAAGATTGCAGTTTATTGATAAGCCTTCAATGTGCAACAGTGTCAAAATCTAGGTAAGCAGTGTCAACTGCACCACCCTGATCTATTATTTTAGTCATCAAATCAAAAAAAATCAATAAGATTAGTAAAATAATGTTTGTTTTACCATTTCTTTCTTTTCACCTCATGGGTGAGCTCCTAGAACATTTTTTTTTTAAATTTTATATGCCCACTAAAGCACTTCTTATATACATAATATATTTTTTTCAAAGAGCTCACCCATAAGAGAGTAATGGTAAAACATTATTATGATAATAGGCTGTGCAATTCCCTAAAACATAATGTGACCAGTGACCTATAACAAAATCCAGATAGATATAGGCAGTGTCAGAGGAGTTAACCTCTTGGGTGGCTAGACATATCTATGTAGTGTCAGAGGTGTTAACCGCTTTATACACACACTCACTCACACACATAGACAGTCTGTCACTCACACTAACACTCACAATGACATACATACACACACTCACACTGACATACACACTCACTCATGCTAACATACACACACTCACTCACACTGACATACACACACCACAAACTCTCACTTTTTTTTATATATTTTAAATCTTTATTAGTTTTATCATATATTTATACAAATATTTCACAAGATAAACAGTTTTAATATTCACTCACATATAGATAAAAACAATATAGTTTCCTTCAAGGTCTTAATGTGCCTCAATTTAGAGAAGTATGTTAACATAGTGCCCTTCATATTACCAAGCAGCGATGCCCAGTCTAACAGAAGAATTGCCTCATCCTCTCCTTCCTACTTGCCCCAGTTCCCCCCCACCCAGCACACCTAAAAAAAAAAGAGAGAGAGAAACAAAAACAAAAAAGGGGGGTCAAAGGATATCGGGATACTGGTATCACAGTATGTCATAACTAATAGACAGGACGGCAGAATATAAAGCGTTTAAGTTGTGAGACACTAACAACAGGGTAATTAAACTACTAGTTGTCTTTCCCTACTAGGTATTTATCTGGGAAACTAAATGGGAGGTATACAACTGTATGTCATAAGCATTTACAAATCCATCATCCGTCACATTCACTCCTAATTCACTCGCCATAGACATTCATTCGTGTGTCCTCCACTTCATGGATTCCAGAGATAATGACAATATATCACTTGAAGCAGGGCCGGCGCCACCAGTAAGGCGAACTAGGCAGCTGCCTAGGGCGCATCTTGGCTGGGGGCGCCGGATCCATGCTTAAAAAAAAAATAAAAAAAATCCTCCTCCTTACTTACCTCATCGGCGTCGCTGCGTCTCCGGTGCTGGGCCGCCTGTAGCTGAGAGGGAAGCGTTGTGCGCTCCCCTCCAGCCAATGCGCATTCAGTAAAGTTTTTTTTTTTTTTTAAACAAACTTTACTGAATGCGCATTGGCTGGAGGGGAGCGCACAACGCTTCCCTCACAGCCAAGGACGGACCTGCACCAGAGACAGAGCAGCAGCAGCGACGAGTTAAGTAAGGGAAGGAAGTAGTCATGGCATATTTTGGGGTAAAGTGCTGTCTGGCATGGCATATTTGGTGGCTAAATCCTGGCATATTTTGGGGCTTAATCCTGGCATATTTTGGGGCTAAATCCTGGCATATTTTGGGGCTAAATCCTGGCATATTTTGGGGCTAAATCCTGGCATATTTTGGGGCTAAATCCTGGCATATTTTTGGGGAAAGTCATGGCATATTTTGGGGCTAAATCCTGGCATATTTTTGGGGAAAGTCATGGCATATTGGGTGGCTAAATCCTGGCATATTTTGGGGCTAAATCCTGACATATTTTGGGGCTAAATCCTGACATATTTTTGGGGAAAGTCATGGCATATTTGGTGGCTAAATCCTGGCATATTTTGGGGCTAAATCCTGGCATATTGAGGGGCATAATCCTGGGATAATGAGGGGCATAATCCTGGGGTATTGAGGGGCATAATCCTGTGGCATTGAGGGGCATAATCCTGGCATATTGAGGGGCATAATCCTGGGATAATGAGGGGCATAATCCTGGGGTATTGAGGGGCATAATCCTGTGGCATTGAGGGGCATAATCCTGGCATATTGAGGGGCATAATCCTGGGATAATGAGGGGCATAATCCTGGGATATTGAGTGGAATAATCCTGCATATTGTGGGGCATAATCCTGGGGTATTGAGGGGCATAACCCTGGGATATTGAGGGGAATATTCCTGGCATATTGAGGGGAATAATCCTGGGATAATGAGGGGCATAATCCTGGGACATTGAGGGGCATAATCCTGGGATATTAAGGTGAATAATCCTGGCATATTGAGGGGCATAATCCTGGGGTATTGAGGGGCATAATCCTGGGATATTGAGGGGAATAATCCTGGCATATTGAGGGGAATAATCCTGGGATAATGAGGGGCATAATCCTGGGACATTGAGGGGCATAATCCTGGGATATTGAGGGGAATAATCCTGGGATATTGAGGGGAATAATCCTGGGGTATTGAGGGGCATAATCCTGGCATATTGAGGGGCATAATCCTGGGACAATGAGGGGCATAATCCTGGGACATTGAGGGGCATAATCCTGGGACATTGAGGGGCATAATCCTGGGACATTGAGGGGTATAATCCTGGCATATTGAGGGGCATAATCCTGGCATATTGAGGGGCATAATCCTGGGATAATGAGGGGCATAATCCTGGGGTATTGAGGGGCATAATCCTGTGGCATTGAGGGGCATAATCCTGGCATATTGAGGGGCATAATCCTGGGATAATGAGGGGCATAATCCTGGGATATTGAGTGGAATAATTCTGGCATATTGTGGGGCATAATCCTGGGGTATTGAGGGGCATAACCCTGGGATATTGAGGGGAATATTCCTGGCATATTGAGGGGAATAATCCTGGGATAATGAGGGGCATAATCCTGGGACATTGAGGGGCATAATCCTGGGATATTAAGGTGAATAATCCTGGCATATTGAGGGGCATAATCCTGGGGTATTGAGGGGCATAATCCTGGGATATTGAGGGGAATAATCCTGGCATATTGAGGGGAATAATCCTGGGATAATGAGGGGCATAATCCTGGGACATTGAGGGGCATAATCCTGGGATATTGAGGGGAATAATCCTGGGATATTGAGGGGAATAATCCTGGCATATTGAGGGGCATAATCCTGGGACAATGAGGGGCATAATCCTGGGACATTGAGGGGCATAATCCTGGGACATTGAGGGGCATAATCCTGGGACATTGAGGGGCATAATCCTGGCATATTGAGGGGCATAATCCTGGCATATTGAGGGGCATAATCCTGGGATATTGAGGGGCATAATCCTGGCATATTGTGGGGCATAATTCTGGCATATTGAGGGGCATAATCCTGGGGTATTGAGGGGCATAATCCTGGGGTATTGAGGGGCATAATTCTGAGATATTGAGGGGAATAATCCTGGCATATTGAGGGGCATAATCCTGGGATATTGAGTGGAATAATCCTGGCATATTGTGGGGCATAATCCTGGGGTATTGAGGGGAATAATCCTGGCATATTGAGGCTTAAATTATGGTACTTATTCTCCAGCATTCTTAATAGGGGGCTTTATTGCAACATGTAACTCTGTTAACTCTCTTTTAATTTAAATGCTGAGAAAGGGGTGGAACATGTGATGTCATGATATGGGAAAATAATATGATAATGGGGGGGGGGCGGCAAATTTTATTTTGCCTAGGGTGGCAAAAATCCTTGCACCGGCCCTGACTAGAAGGCTGGGGGGAAAGGGGTGGGGGGACAGTCATAACCAATTAGTAGCTACTTCGTGGCAAACCGGAGGGGTAATTTTTCTTAAACGTCACCACACACTCTCACTGACATACACACACACACTCGCTCACACTGACATACGCACACACACTCACTCACACTGTCATACACACACTCACTCACACTGACATACACACACACACACACACACAGACACTTACTCACACTGACATACACACACACACTCACACTGACATACACACACACTCTCTCACGTACACTGACATACACATACACTCTCACTTACACTGACATACACTCACTCACACTGACATACACACTCTCACTAACACTGACATACACACACACACTCACACTGACATACACACACTCACTCACACTGACATACACACACACTCACTCACACTGACATACACACACTCACGCTGACAGACACACACTCACACTGACATATACACACTCACACTGACATACACACACACACAGTCAGTTTTTAACTTACCTGGTCCAGGCATCACTTTGCTTTGAGTTCTATGTGAAGGAGGGGCAGAGCTAATCACGAGAGGCTTCTGAACTCTCAGCCATTCAGGAGAGTTGAGAGGTCTCACCTGATTGACTGAGAGCTTCTTCTATCAAGCTCCCCTGGACATAGGAAAAAGAAAAAAGAAAAAGACTGCTTCATGGAGCAGAAAAGTGCCGCTCGGGTGCCCCCTGGGGAAGCTGCCCCAGTCTGCCCCATTAAAGCGCAGCTCAATTATTAAGTGATACACTGCTAACCACTCTAAATGAAAATAATTAGAACATAAGAGTGCAAATAAATATATTGGGACACATGGCATGATAATGGGAGGGTACATATAACCTAACAGCTGTTGATGGTGAATAATAACCGGTGATTTGATGCCAACCAATAGCTGGCATGACATCACTGGCAGTGTTATAGAAACATAGAATGTACCGGCAGATGAGAACCATTCGGTCCATCTAGTCATGCTTAAAATCCTTTAATGTGTTTACCTCTACCACTAGAGAAAGCAGGCAGCTGTCTAGTCGGCGACCTGCTCTCTCTGCTAGAGCAGAGAGAGACTCTAGTTTTTGCATCGGATTAGCAGGGGAGATCTTAACTAGGATCCCCTGCTGATCCCATGCAGAAATGAGGGTCTCTCTCTGTGCTAGCAGTGAGAGGCCCTCGCATTTGGCTGTCAGAGCGGGCCCCCAACAACTGGGAACTGCTGTGTCTCACATGTGAGACACAGCATTTAGTAAACCCGAGTATATCTATTAAGATACACATTGGCTTCACTTTCACCGGGGCATGTTTTGTTTAACCCTTGCTTCCTTGAAGGATATCCCTTATCTTTGAATAAGGGATACTCAACCTGTACTTCAAATGCAGAGAGACTCTAAGTTTCTTGTGAAATAGCCAAAGGGAAATATTAGTTAGCTGTCAAACTTTCAAGTAAAAATAAGAGTCACTTACTGAAGGGACATCAAGACATACTCTCCTGATTGACTGAAGGTGGAATGCTGACAGTAGTAACAGTACAAAGGTGTTGAGTAAATCATATTACAGACAAAATATCTTGTATGTTTCTGTGTTTAAAGGAAGGATAATTTGTATATTCTTATAGTCAAGTGGGCCATTGGTTTAATACAGTAATGGAAAAGTTATTTAAGCCTGAGTGCCCATTAAAGTAGAAGTCTGGTTAATGTGCTGTACATTTCAGGAGATATCCCTTTTTAAAAACAGAATGTTGTTATAGAGGTTTAAAAGGAACAAAGGAAAAAAATGTCAATTCCAGCCCCAAAACAAATAAATTCCTCACTGTCTGCAGTGATATCACTGTACAGGATGTTGCTGCCAAATATGCTGTCAAGCTGGTTCACATCCAGCCCAGCTACATAATTGTCTACTGACAGTCTCTTGCATTCAGAAATACCATGCAGATGGTTATAGAAGTGATAAACCTACAGTGTACTATTCACAAAAATGAGCAGATGATTACACATCCTGGTGTAAATTTAATTGTTCTTTTGAAGCCTCTCATACGTATTAGAAAATCTGTCCCAGATCGTTAATACTCCTGCAAGTAATTTAATAAATGTGCTAAAAATGATTATTAATCTCTTTAATGCAAGGGCACTGTTTTTAAAACAGAAAAACAGCAGCACCAGAAAATGGCCAGATTGTAGAGTCTATTACACTTCATATTTTTTGGTACATTTCAATTTTTTAAGTAAAATTATTTTGTATCATTTTAGTTTATACTTAAAGGGTTTTTACAAAATAAGTCCAAAACAGCTAAGATGGAAAATGGAATGTTTTTTTTTTTTTAAATCTCTCTTATTTTGCCTTGATTTTTCCCATTTACTTGTCAATTAACCACTTTTCACTGTTTAGAGAATTGACTCCAAATATGTACAATTACAATATCATAGTCATATTCAGTTGTTGATATGAATTTTTAAAGCAACACAAGGAAACTAACAGAGTTCAAAAGAGACATCGGGCACAAATTTCGGAGACGACTTAAAGGACAACTGTAAAAAACATATGTACTGTTTAATTGAAAGATTGCCTCAAGTGTAGACATTTAAAATAGAATTGTTTTAATGAAATAATGTAAATAAAGTACCTTATTGAGCCCTCTTTGCGCTGTATAGCTCTAATATGGCAGTTCTTCATTCACCTTGGTTCAGATGAGGTCTGACCGATCTGACCCAAGATTCTAAACAACATGTCTGCCCCCTTTTTGCCTAAACACAGCAAAAATAATTTTTATGGCAAATTATTTATATTCTTTCATTGAAGCATTTCTACGCAAGCTATCTACACTTGATGAAATGTTTTAAGTCAACATTAGTTAATTTTTTGCTACAATTGTCTTTTAATGTATATCAGTGAGAGTCATCTCAAAATTCTTGACAGCCCATTCCAGACATGAATAAACTAGATCTGTAAGGAGGAAAGGAGTTGCAAGTTAAAGTTGACCAAAAGGGTAAATTGCTACAACAGAATAGTTGTAAATGGCCCTAAATTGCAGAATCAAAATGAGCACAGAATTGAATAAACAACTCAACAACCCCATCTTTAAGTAACTAGTATGTTGTGAGCTTTATTAAGCTGATATTTATATCAGGACTGCCATTCGGAATACACTTGTGCCAAGACCAATACATAAAGATGCGCTATATGGTCTAAAGAGCACAAAATCGAGACGTTCACGCAATGGAAAAAATATATATGGTCTGATGATACTTTCATCATATTTCCTATATTTAGATAGGTTTACCATTGAAGAACGCTAAAGGATACCTCCTGCCCACAATGGCTGCAGCCACTGTTATGCAATGTGTGGGATATATAATGTAAGATGAGAGATAATCTCAAACACAAAGCTTAGACAGATTTGCCCCCCTCGTATGCTTCCATTTTCAACCTGCAAAATATTATTCACAAAGCATTTTTGTGAGTTTGAGATGTGGTAAAGGCAACTGAGAAGGCTACTAAGTAGGGTATGTCGAGGAATGGCGAGGTATGTGGTGGTTGGGTTTGAGGCGAGGAGATTGCAACATTTTCCTGGTGAATAAAAAAAAAACAAGAGAGAAATGGCATGTGAAAGGGCATAGCAAGTAGGCAGTGGTGAGTAGCAGCATCTGTGAGAATAGGGAGCAGGAGGCCAATGGGGTTTGCTGGACCAGTCATCCAGCAAGGAAAGGGCTGTGAAGGGCTGTGAATAGGGCTCAGGCAGATAAGATGGTGAGAGAGGAAGCTCAAGTCTTGGTTCACCAATGAGGAGTATTATGTGCTGTGAGAAAATGTTCCCAGTACTACAATTATTTAGTTGGCTCCAAGGCAGGAAGGACTTTGTAGACAAAAAAAACCCCTAGCTGGGCTGCGGATTCAAGAAGCTGTGAATTTTGTTGGTGGGAACATACTGCACAGAGGAGTCGTCCGGGGACACGGAGCAGCAGCCAGGCGGTAAGTACAGGGGAAGAAAAAACAAGCACTGTAATGACACAATATTACTGGCATCTTAATGGCACAATAATACAGGAATCTGAATGGCACAATATTACTGGCATTTGAATGGCACAATATTACTGGCATTTGAATGGCACAATATTACTGGCATATCAATGGCACAATAATACAGGCATCTGAATGGCACAATATTACTGGCATCTGAATGGCACAATATTACTGGCATATGAATGGCACAATAATACTGGCATCTGAATGGCACAATATTACTGGTATCTGAATGGCACAATAAGACAGGCATCTGAATGGCACAATATTACTGGCATTTCAATGGCACAATATTACTGGTATATGAATGCACAATATTACTGGCATCTGAATGGTACAATAATACAGGCATCTGAATGGCACAATATTACTGGTATCTGAATGGCACAATATTACTGGCATCTGAATGGCACAATATTACTGGTATCTGAATGGCACAATATTACTGGTATCTGAATGCACAATATTACTGGCATATGATTTGCACAATAATACTGGCATCTGAATGGCACAATATTACTGGCATATGAATTGCACAATAATACTGGCATCTGAATGGCACAATATAACTGGTATCTGAATGGTACAATAAAACAGGCATCTGAATGGCACAATAATACAGGCATCTGAATGGCACAATATTACTGGCATTTGAATGGCCCAATATTACTGGTATCTGAATGGCACAATATTACTTGCATCTGAATGGCGCAATAATACAGGCATCTGAATGGCACAATATTACTGGTATCTGAATGACACAATAATACAGGCATCTGAATGGCCCAATATTACTGGCATCTGAATGGCACAATATTACTGGTATCTGAATGGCACAATAATACAGGCATATGAATGGCACAATATTACTGGTATATGAATGGCACAATAATACAGGCATCTGAAATGCACAATATTACTGGCATCTGAATGGCACAATAATACAGGCATCTGAATGGCACAATATTACTGGCATTTGAATGGCACAATAATTATGGCATTTGAACGGCACAACATTACTGGTATCTGAATGGCACAATATTACTGGTATCTGAATGGCACAATAATACAGGCATATGAATGGCACAATATTACTGGCATCTGAATGGCACAATATTACTGGTATCTGAATGGCATAATAATACAGACATCTGAATGGCACAATAATCTTGGCATCTTAATGGTGCAATTATACTTGCATCTGAATGGTGCAATAATACTGGCATCTGAATGGCACAATATTACTGGCATCTGAATTGTGCAATAATACTGGCACCTGAATGGCACAATATTTCTGGTATCTCAATGTTGCAATAATACTGGCATCTTAATGGCACAATAATACTTGCATCTTAATGGCACAATATTACTGGCATCTTAATGGCATAATATTACTGGTATCTTGATGGGCAAATTGGCTGGGGCATCTTAATGGCACAATCTTAATGGCATCTTGATGGGAAAATTGGCTGGGGCATCTTAATGGCACAATATTACTGGCATCTTAATGACACAATCTTACTGGCATCTGAATGGCACAATATTACAGGCATATTAGGCAAATTGTCTGGCTTATTAACGGCAAAATCATACTGCCATAGTATTATTGTGTGTGACATAATTTGTGGGGCTCCTGTATGTGGCATATTTAATGGGCCATCTGACTGGCATTACTAAGGAATCTGTTTGGCATGGTATTGGAGGAAATCCAGGAGGGTGACACCATGAGTTACCGCACCAGGTAACACCAACCCTAGTGACACCTCTGTATGTATGCATGCTTCTATGATGTAAAATAATACTTTTGTTATATCTATAGGTACCATGATCTGAAACAGATCCCAGGACACATAGCTGACGGCATACAAGGAGGACTTCCCAAAGCTTGTGGGTCTGGAATCAATCCAAAGGGTGTGTGGGAAAGAGGATTTGAATAATCCAGCAGGTAGGCTGATATTTTATTATTCAATAATGCAGTTTTATAGTTCCAGTTTGAGCAATGTTAGTTATGTAGAAAGATAGTTGTTGTGTTGCAATTAAATATGTGTGTTCAATATTAAACTACTTAGTGCATTAGCAAAGGCCAGTTAGCAGGTTGAACCTATATAGGATGACTGTCTCTACCACATGCTTAACTTAGGATACCAGTCTAATATTTAGGATATGTAACTTAAACTGAAGTTTAATGTTTTTGTGGAAGATTTCATATATTACAATGATAGTAACCACAGTATTTTTGTTTGCCTTTTAGTTGTTGCATTTGAGGAGGAGCAGGAGGTGCTTTTTGTTCCCTCCCAGCCAACAGGGCTGTAGCATTAAGCAGCCACTAGATTAGCTTCTAGATTCAGCTAGACTTCTTCATCTGCCCTGGAAGCCGCTCTTGCAGGCCAAGTGCAAGAACAATTTGATATTTTCTCTGTGATGATTTCAGCATGTGAACAAAAAGGGACAGACTTGCATTCCCGAATGTTGGGGATGATAGAGAGGTGCAAGAGTCAGCTAGCCACTGGAATCAAAATCCTAATAGGCATCTATTAATGAGGAACAGGGCATCCAGAAATTTATTTTGGCGCAACGAAGGCTGTCCCGAAAGCAATGGCTATTGGCTGTGATGGAAAAGCATAATGCCTTACTTCTATTGAGCAGACTAGATGGGCCAAATGGTTCTTATCTGCTGACACATTCTATGTTTCTATTGCAGCTGCAAATTGCACCTCGTCCTCATCCTCATTCTCCACATCAAGACTCCACAGCAAAGACTTCAAAGCTATTCTAGCTCCCAAACATAATGGTTGTCTAGCCATAGCTGGCATTCCCATCTCCATGACCTTGTAGCTAGTACATATGCCGGAGCAATAATGTGTTTCTCCTTCCTCTCTAGTAGCTAACTGGTCAGCATTGTTTCTTATAGATTAATCCATTCCTCCCTCTTAGCCACTAGCTGCTAATACCTGATGATCCCTGTTCCTGTGTGAACACAGCACCTTTCACTGTGGCCATCCAACTCTGCATGTTACATGCGCCCATCACCACTAGTGACCGGCCCACAATTCCTACCTCCTGAGCAGTGTAGTAAAAATTGAAGATGGGGAATATCAAATTACAAACCACTGGAACCAGAAGGTAGGTCATAACATCTAAAGTGTGACTGCTGAATTTTTATCATTTTAAAGTATTCTGAAAAGGATTCTCCATCTCTGGTCTTAAGAAAGAAATCTGATTCCTAAACACTAGGAAGGTTTGCCAGCGTCTGCAGTAGAAGAGTTGATAATACACTGATATAGATGCTGAATATCATAGTAAATGCCAGAAGTAAAATTATAGCTGTTTTATTCTCATCACTTGATTTGATCCTAATAAATAAGACCCATTCACCAGATGCTCCCATAGGCCTAAACATTTTGCTGCTTATTGAAATTCTTTACAGTCAACGATGGACAATTAAGGACTCCCATTGTGTGTATTGCCACTAATACTGAACATCTAGTGCTGCTGATGTCTTAGCCTTATGAGAGCCTGGAGCTAGACCAAACTGTAGTTGCTATATGACCATCAATGCTGGAATTTGATGTTGACACATTAATAACTTTGAGACTGATGACTATATATTACCCTGCCAAAAGAGGTGCTTTTACTATAGGAAATCCCCCACAGTATTTCTCTCCACCCATCTCTACACTACCCAGCCACAATTCAATAAAATGAAGGTAGCACAGTTGAAATGTTTCTAATGAAATTTGTAACTGAGCCCAAGTTATAGATAATTTAACTCAATTAAAATGTGTACGGATTAAGTATTTTACTTGCATCTTGAGGATACAGTAAGGAAATGTGCACATTTGGCAAAATCAAAATGTTTAAAAAAAAAAACCATTAATCTTCATCAAGTAAAGTAAAAGGGAATGTGTGGTAATCTTTATTTATGGTAACGACTTGTGACAAATGAGTCTGGTTGGTTGGTTATTTCTGATGAAGGGCATTTAGGAAAGACAATGGCTTTGCATTTTTAAGTTAATCAGTCGCCTGGTGATGTATTTCTTAAAAATAACTGGATTAATCAAAAGCGTTAGCAAGGAACAGGCCCAACGTTTTATTTCCTCCATGTGCAGATGAAATATCCATTGCGCCACAAAGGCAGCTGTCTGTATCTGCTGGAGAAGCACCTGGAAGATTAAAGTTGTGGACCTAGGATTAACAAAGTACAGACCACACTGAATTAATGAGCAGTGGAGATAGACATCCATTCGAGTCTTAATTTATTTTCCTATTCTAGCTCATCCTTTAAGAAAATGACAGTGTCTTCTTATCGATTTTACACTCAGAGATCAATCAGAATGGGCCTGACTCAGACAAAATTTACAGCATTCCCTGCAGCTCTTTGGCCTAGGCAGACATTACGAGGAAGTAATATATCATGTTTTGTATGTAGAGGTTGACATGCTTAAAAATAAGCTAATCTGTAGTGGAATTTCCTTCTTTTTGACAAGTTGTTCTGCCCAGCAATTCGGTCTTCTCGTTATAAATTTCTTTCTCCAAGCTCTGCTATTAATTATAACATTCACAGAGGATACATGTATTTAAGCCCGCAGGGAGGTCATCTGCTCCATAGTTTCAGATAAAATATAAACTAACAGATCACTCCTACTTAAACAATGTGAAATGTCAGTCTGGAGCACACCATAAGAAAGCTAGAGGTGTTCTACCAAGAGCTATGATCAAATCTGACAACCCAACAATATTATTGCAAGATGATGGGTCGATGTGTTGGTACACAGCCCTTGGTGGAAATTGCTGTATCCGGAAGGTCTTTTGTGCAAGTAACTAGCCATATTAAGTACAATAATTACAGAAAAGACATTGACTGGGATGCTAACATCGTTGTTGGCTAAGCTGACTTATTTGCACAGCAGTATTTATTATCTTGTAAATTGTGTAAGGGAAGCAAAATTTCCATGCATGCTCTATAAAAACAAAGAGCAAGCCTTCTGATTTACAAACCTTCCTTTGTATTTCTTTTTGTTTTATTTAATTCGAAAATGTGACATCATTTTAGATATAAATATTTGCTTTTTTAAATTTTATCTGCCATTTTTCAAATCAACAAATAATGCTGATATGATATAATCGCTCACTATTGTGGTTAGCATCAAAATGTTTTAAAATACTGTAAAACCCCCAAAAATTGTTTTTGTGGGTAACACATTTTCAAAGTAGTTAGGAAAACACCATGCAAGTGACAAGCCAATGAAGAAGGATATACTGGATGTTCCTAATTGATTTCAATTCCCAGCTGCTTTATTCCTAGAGGCGCACTCTCGCACTATCATATTTTAGTAACCGATTTCAATTTACATAAATCCTGAATGACAGTTTCAATAAATTTGTCGTTGTTTGATTGTTGTCTTCTTTGTAAACTGTTTGTGTTTTGATTATTCAACATGCTTGTAACATCTAAACAAATGGTAAACTGCTACTGAAAACTATAGAAAGCATGGGTATGTACCAGACAAGCCACAGGGAGTACCCTTGAATCTGTAGCGCACATTTTCACACTTTTACATGGTTGTTTTTTTGTACCAGTAGTGGAAGACTGGTTGATTTTGTTGCCGCCACTTCTGTCACATATTGGCGCAGTGTGTTCTCCACCTTTTTTATTAAGCCACAGGGAACCAAGCACCAGCATGGCTAACATCAAAGGGGGACAACACCCCAGGAATAGGCAAAGGTTCCATATAAGGACACCTCCTGCCACTCCATCCCCTTCTTCCTCCCCCTTTTGCTAGCCAGGATAGTTAGAGGTTAGACGCGGTTTAAAAAACAAAGGAAATAGATGACAGGAACTCTTTTTTTTTAGCCTTATTAGGAATATTTATTCATGGTAAGTGTGCTGCAACAGGAGAACTGTCACAGACAGCAACACTTATGTCAATATATACCGGTTAGCTTGGTATTTCAGATCTTCAGGATGGTCTGTTACACTTCTATTTTGCATGTAGGGAAAGGGAAGAAAGTATGAAACTCAGCTAACCCTAGCCAAGGAGACGACGTCTTGGTTGAATTGAACTTGATTGATCTAATGATTCACCACATCTGAACTCACCAACTAAACTCTGTGAGACTTCCATGTACAGAGGCTGTAAACTGGCAACAACCAGCTTGGACTGTACCAGTAGCAGCAGAGCGGTAGCAGAGGAGAGAGCCTAAGGAAAACAGGCTGTGGAGCAGCCTACAAAGCATATTAAGAAGTGAGGGGTTTATCTGCCCTGAAATTACCAAAGAGGATAAGTATTGACACACAAAGTTATCAATATTCTTTGATTCCTTGCTAATGACACCTACTATGGCAGCTGCGTTCCACAAGGCCATGCCATGACTCTCCTCAAGTTAGATGTTCCATTGCCATCTGTGTTGGATACTCTGACTAGAGAACAACTGGGAAACATTGGGACAAAGGTGGGGGAAGGGCTACTAGCACATCCTAGAAAATCTCTATTAATTCAATTTTAACATGATTTAATTAAAACATATTCTAATAATGTAATGTAAAGAATATCATGGACCACATTTGCCAATGCAAATTGAAAACAGTTCAATTAAATAATGGTTATCCAATGGAAATGTTTCATTGGTTTCTGTTTTAAATGTTCCAGAATTTATCCCCAGTACTGCTCTAGGTTTGCCTTACTAAATATGGCCCTCTATGAATACATTACTATTTACATAATGAAGATATTCTTTGGCGGCATGCACGAATGGTGTACTTTTATTAATGCACATTCAGCAAAGCACATACAAAAGAACACAAAACTAACATTAATTTGCTCTGCTTCTCTAGGAATCAACGTGACATTTCAGAAAATTCCTATAAAATGAAATAATAAACACCTTAATAAATACAGTGCCAGCATATTTTACAGTACTTTCAATAAGGTAAGTAGAGAGACTCTATCATTACATGTTCTGGTCACCTTTACCTGTAAATCTTGGTATTAGGCTTTAATGCCTGCTTGAATGACTTGATTTTCCATTCATCTTCAAGCTAAATGATTATAAAAAATGTTCTCATTAAAATGTGAATATCTGTGAATTCAGTAAGCATTGCAATAACACACAGACACTAACATAAAATGGGAAAGCATGGTCATAGCTATTTAATAAAAAGTAATTGACAAACAACGTAACAAAAGTTCTTGCCCACAATACATAAACATTGACAAACCCAACCACCCACCAACTTTACTTAACAACAATGACAAAGACCCCATCCCAAAAACATTCCATAACAATAACCTTAAAGTGAAAGTATTGAGAAGTTTTTTTTCTGCCACTTTCTACCATGTTACACTGGCGAAGATTCACAATTCCATCATTTTTTCTTCTCCTCTTCCCCTTTTTTTGAATCCTTCTTGTCTTCCTCCTTCAAATCAATGCATTTTTCAAAGGGGAGGAGAGTAAAAATTTTCACAAATCCCCCATTCCACGTTTTTAACTTTCTATTTAACTATTCCCCCAGGGGCTCCAAAAAAGAGACGCCTAACTAAATTACCCATGACCATATCCTGCTCACTGTCAGCCTCCGACGCACCCACTCTATCGTAATATCGCCATTCCTCCTCATGATTCACTGCATCGCTGCCCTAACTACCATCCTGTGAAACCCAAGCTTGCCCAAAACTAGTGCTCATGGCCACCCAACCTTCCATGAACCTAAAAAAGATCTTAAGTCAACAGATAAATCCTGTGTGTGATGCAGTATCCAACTCACTGTCGGAACCTATGGCCACAGGAAGACATGAGGCTGCTTCCAGAACTCTGTCAGAGGGAGAGAGCCAGTAAAGAGCTGTCTAAAGGAGAGACTAAGAGAACATATTTTGGCCATTAAAAGCAATGATACTAAATCTCCTATTAATAACCATTTCAGAAATGTATTAGGGGAAATTTAAAATATTTTTCTTTTCAAGGTATAGAAAGGGTTAGAATATCTAAACTCAGAGGTAATACAATTAGCTACTAAATAAGCATGATTATTGAATTTGTAAACTAGATACTAGGATATCGCAAGGTTTAAACTCTGAAACACACTTTGTCCATTTTTAAGAGTCTATTTATTTGAATCGTTTATATTTATATGGTGTACTTTAAATTCAGATTCCTGGGTGTGTTTATGACTGGAAGTTTTGTGTTTACTTTTAGTATATTGTGTGTGTGTCACATAAACATATAGTTATGCTTATATATTACTGGTTATGTTAATGTTTATGTGCACATTTGCAAATTTGCAGGAAGACTTTTTTGTAGCTCTTGCACTTACATGTGGACTTTTTTTTAGTATTCCATCAAAGTACTTTATTTATAAGTGCTTCATCTTCTTGTATTGTGTATATTTCACCAATTGAACAGGCAAATTGTATTTTTTTGTTGCTATTTTCTTATTCTTTGCCTTTTTATTTGAGCATGTATGAGATAAACGTGTATCCATTGGTATACATATAAATTTGTATCCATTAATAAATATAACTTTAGATGAGTAGAACTAAATACTTTGTTTCCTCAGCATGCTATTGTGTGCTTTATTTCATTTCCCCCTTATTGCATACACAGTATTGTGTGTTAACATTTGGAGATGTTAAGATTGTGTCATTTAACTTTTTTCATGTATTTTATTATTATTCTGTTTTCCTCTTTTGTTTATTTTGTGTCTTTCTATATCACTATTATTCTTAAACAAACAGACAACATATGTTCAAGCAATAAAGAAAATACAAAATTGAAAGTATCTCTGGTTTTCACAATTGCACTTGTAATGTCATAAAGCTATTTTATGACATTAACAAGATGACATCATAAATTTGCATATCTGCGACCACCACTGGCAGTTTTGATACAACATGTGTGGTAGAAAATAGCTGATTACGTCCATCTACACCAAACTATTGCCCGCTGACTGTTTTTATCCAGCCCTTAAAAAAATCAGCTGCCTTTATGGATGCTGGCTGGGGAGATCAAAAGGCAGCATGGTATCTGACATCAGAGCGCCAGCGTCACGTGACCATCCGGTGCTCAAGCCAGATTAGTGCAAGAGAGGCAACATGCCTGCTGTCTCTCGCAGAAGCAAGGTAAGTACTGGGGAAAGGGGAGGGGAACTGGCTCTGGCATATTATTGGGCATAGTGGCATATTGATGGACAAACTGGCAGTGGTATATTAATTGGCATACTGGCTGTGGCATATTAATGGGCATAGAGTGGCATAATAATGGGCATACTAGCTGGGGCTTTGTAATGGGCATACTGTTGTGGCATATTAATGGGCAAAGGTGGCATATTAAAGGGCATAATGGGTGTGGCATATTAATGGGCATACTGACTGTGGAATATTAATGGGCATACTGCTGTGGCATATTAATTGGCAAAAGGTGGTATATTAAAGGGCATGCTGGCTGTGGTATATTAATGGACATAGAGTGGCATATTAATGGACAATGAGTGGCATATTAATGGGCATACTGGCTGTGGCATCTTAATGGGCAAGAGTGGCATCTTAATGGGCATACTGACAGTGGCATATTAATGGGCATACTGACTGTGGCATAATAATGAACATAGAGTGACATATTAAGGGGCATAATGGCTGTGGCATATTAATAGGCAAAGAATGGCATATTGGTGGGCATATTGACCATGGCATTTTAATGTGCATACTGGCTGTGGCATACTAATGGGCATATCTGGGTGCTGGGGTAAGTTCTGGGTGCAATGTGGGTGTAAACAGAGGAATTAAAAACAGGAAATGGATTTCAATAATGTTTTTATTACATCTATAAAAAGTTGAATTACAATAATGTTTTTTCTTTGGCCCATGAAAATGTGCAAAATATATGTGGCCCTCCTACTGAAAAAGTTTGGCGACCCCTGATCTACATAATGAAGTGGAGAATGTAGCTGAAAAAAGCACGCCCCTTTTTACAGTACAGTGAAAAAAATTGGCAAATAAATGGCTTATTCCAAAAGTCATTGAGAGAAGTTGTAAAAGCTGCTACAATACAGAGTATGGTTTTAGTTGTTGAGCATTTTGCGAAGTGACATAAGGGGATCACTAGACTCAGAGCTCCTGCAAATCTCAAGATAATTCCATATTCCATATGTGCATGGGTGAGATCTCTCCAAATAATTTTTTTGTGCAGTTAGTGAGCTCTGCATGTGTATACATTTTTCTCATGAGTGAATTTACTAGTGTTGATAAGTGTATCACTAGTACATTGGATGTGCAGGAGTCTTGAGTATTCTTTATGGGTTGGACTGTGTAATAAGTCAATTTTGTATACATTGAATAATATTGCTATTCTTCAGACCACTCTGCTCTAAGCAGCACATATCAGTGTTGATGGTGAATCTTGTAGTTACTCCATCTCCATGGATACACTTCACATGATGCATTATATTGTAGGGTCAGTAGCAATTGACATTGCATTCCACCACATAGGAAGAGATATGTTCAGAAACCAGAAATCCTAACTTCTCCTATGGATGTATCTGCCCAGAAATATTGTTCTCGGTGGTGATGTGTGCATAAACTATATGTTTGGCTCTATGCAATACATGCCGGTTCTGGGGTGCTGTCCAAATAGTTTTTGCATGTATATATATATAAAGCCTGACCAGCTTCTTGGCATGCACCCCACTCACTCACAGGTGCTCTGTATTTGATATCCAGTGAAATTGTATAAATTCTAGTTCAAGACAGATTGTCAGAAAGATTTATTTCCAAGTAAATAAGCTAGAGCTAGGACTCACCAAGTTTGGAGTATTTTGGCGTAGTGGTGGGCTAAGCAAAATATGGCCATATATTGTGACTAAATCTCCAATATTTTTTCATCTAAGTTAGGTGCTTTTCAAGTATCTAAAATTATTTAAAAATATAAAAATAACAGTAAGATAATATGTTGTATGGATGCACACTGCATTGCATTGTATGTCTGAACAGTGCAGGGCTTGTTGCCAATCTCCTCCTGCTGGATGCTGGACTCTCCTCAGATACCACCCTGCTGGTCTGCCGAACCACTGGGGGCAACTCCCTTGGAGCTGCTTGCTGCTCCAAAGGCCTCCTATCCCATACCACTCACCTCCCCGGCCAGACCTCCATAACATCGAACGCACCATCCGCTCTGCTCCTCACTGGCCTTCATAGATCATGCCATGCTGCTGGCTCTTCTTTGTGTCCTAGTGGCAAAGAGCTCCTCATTCTTCTTCCTTTTGTGCCCCCCCCCCTTGGGGCTCAGGTGCTGTGGCAACCATGTCCACGTCTGGGGATGAAGTAATCCATGGTTTAAGCATCAATCAAACACTGTGTTTAACTCCATAAAACATAGTCTTTACCACCAATTGTATTTAAAAACAGCAGCACATCATGAAGGGACCAAACAAAACAATAGAAATTCAAACAAGTCTGATAGTTGCAAGGTAATACAATTGGCATCCTTGAGTATCAGATTAATTTGCTGTGGTTATTTAAAATGGAGGGCCTATATACAGACTCCTCACCATGCTGTGACCTGCCAATACAACGTTTCCCCTTCTGGTGCCCTCCTCCTTGTTCTGTCAATGCCGACTTTACTTATACTGCACTGTTTGTAATGTAAAATTAATTGATTTCCTATGCATTATACATTTTGCAGGGCAATTTTTATTTTTTTTTTGCATTGGCCATTACCGCTGAGGGTACCAGAATAAAATGGGGCACTAAAAGGGTTAATTTACTGTGGTTTGCCTCACAATGGCTGCTGCTTCATGCACATGAGACATGACAATAATAACAACAAGCAAAAGAGATTGATAGTAGAAGGGACCAGAAATGAAGTGGGGCAGATAAACCAGGACAACCTTCCCTATTTGATTTCTATCTGTTTCCTCACCTCTACATATTGGTTTGTAAATCACTATCATTGACAGGTCATCATGCATTTAAAATGTCAGGTTTTTGTGTAATGCAGACAAGACATTAAAAAACTGACCCTTGTGAATTTTTCCAAACATAGATTTATTGTTATAACATAGAAAAAAATCCTGGCATATTGGAGGGGGAAAATCCTGGCATATTGAGGGGCAAAATCCTGGCATATTGGAGGGGCAAAATACTGGCATATTGAGGGAAAAAATCCTGGCATATTGGAGGGGCCAAATACTGGCATATTGAGGGAAAAAATACTGGCATATTGAGGGGGGAAATCCTGGCATATTGGAGGGGCAAAATCCTGGCATATTAAATGGCATTGAGGGGCAAAATCCTGGCATATTTGAGGGGCAAAATCCTGGCATATTGGAGGGGCAAAATCCTGGCATATTGAGGGGTAAAATCCTGGCACATTGGAGGGGCAAAATCCTGGCATATTGGAGGGGGAAAATCCTGGCATATTGGAGGGGCAAAATCCTGGTATATTGGAGGGGCAAATATTGGCATATTACATGGCACAAGAATGGCATATTGAGGGGCAAAACAGTATGTCTCATTTTATGTGTCTATTGGTGTCACTGTGTGTGTGTAAGTGTGTCACTTTCTGTGTAAAGGTGTGTGTGTAAGTGTGTCACTGTGTCAGTGTAAGGTTGTGTGTGTAAATGTCACTGTAGGAGAAAATGTGCGTTGGAAGAAGGGTAGTCTTATACAGCGAGTATATCCCAAACTCTATATTTTAACTGGAAAAGTTAGGGTTCATTTTATATGCCCAGTCGTCTTATATGCCGGAAAATACGGTAATTGACCACTTCCCTCACTTGGCTCTGTCATATCTTAAAATTGCTATTTCACCCTGCAACTGACATATCCGTCCATACCCTCAAAGCTTTTAATTTGTGGCCTAGTTTAATTTATCACAAAATGTTTTTTTAGGTTTATTTTTACTTTTGTTTATATAATATATTTAAAGAAAAGCTTAAAACTTTATAAAACATCTTCTGTGTAAACTTAAAGGCATGGCAATCTCATCCACAGACCTGGTAGAAGCCTCAATATGTGAAACGCGTAGGGTGAGTGTGAGGATTGCCATTTTCTTGTTGACCCTGCATGGACCTCTATTTATGTCTTTTTAATGTATCTTGATATATTTGCATACTTTGCTTGCTGCCACCATACTTGTCGTCGCTGAAGATTCCACATGTAAGAGCTTCTTGTTTTTATTAAAGTCGTATATATGCTTGTACATCTGTTATCCCCAAAAAAAATGGGATTTTTCCACACACACCAGTCAGAATAGAAGCGCACAACAGTTTATTCAGTGACCAGACCCCTTAATCTGCAATATTGCTTTTGCATGCATGATCAGATTTCCTCACGACCACGAAGGGTAATACAATGGCATGTGTGCAGGCCTGACATGCCAATGGCAGGTACCCAACGATGCCTCACATCACAGCTACATCACAGTAAACGTTTTTTATTTGCTCTATACAGTATTTTCATTGATTCTACTGTGTTTCATGAGTGGTGAAATGCTTTAATATATCTTATTGGTGAAAATGATCTGTTATCCGAAATTACCATTACTGAAAATACTTCTGTTCCAAACAGGGCCGGACTGGGAGAAAAATTCGGCCCGGGCATTTTTTTATCACAGCGGCCCACTAAGAAGGGGGCGGGGCAGAGGAGGTGTGTTTTGTCATCACCAATGACAAACACGCTCCCTCTCAAAGTGAGCATATTGGTTCAATGCTCTTCCAGGGCAGACCATGCGCAGAGCTCTGCTGAAGAGCTCTAGCATGAGAAAAAAGCCCTGTATTTGTTCTGCACAGTGCAAGCAAATGTAATAACATGCTTGCACTGTGTTTCCTTGCAACTTGTCTCTGGTGTCTCTATAAATGGATACCAGGAGACAAAAATGCCAGGAAAGAGTATTGAGCATGTGTTTGGAGCCTGCTTGTGGGATTGCGTGTAATAAGGTCGGTTTTAGTTGTGTTGTGTTTGTGGTGTAATGTGATGCATATGTGGCTAGGGGCTGTAGAGAATGTGTGTATAGGGGATATAGCAAGTGTGTGCATACAGGCTATAGTGTGTGTGTGTGTGTGTGTATATATATATATGTAGTGTGTGTTTAGGGGTGTAGTATGTGTTTGCTTACAAGGAATCTAGTGTGTGTATATATACATATATATATATGAGTCTAGTGTGTGTTTGAAGGACCCAGAATGTGTATAGGAGATCTAGTGAGTGTGTGTGTTGTAACGGTTTCAGAGTGTATATAGGGATCTAGTGTGTGTATGTGTGTAGATGATCCAGAGTTGGGTAAGGGATCTAGTATGTGTCTGGAATGTAATGTGTTTAGGGGTGCAGTATGTGTGTGATGGGTGCTGTGTGTATATATATATATATATATATATATATATATATATATATATATATATATATATATATATGTAAGTATTGTGTATGTCTGTTGTGCAGTGTGTTGGGGGGTTCTGTGTGTATGTGAGGGGTGCAGTATGTGTGTGTCAGGGGGCGGTGTGATGAGGGGGGTGGTGTGTGAGGGGGGGCGGTGTGTGAGGGGGGGCGGTGTGTGAGGGGGGGGCGGTGTGTGAGGGGGGGGCGGTGTGTGATGGGGGCGGTGTGTGAGGGGGGGCGGTGTGTGAGGGGGGGGCGGTGTGTGAGAGGGATGTCTGTGAGAGTGATGTGTGTGAGAGTGATGTGTGTGAGTGCGTGAGTGCTGTGTATGATGTGTGTGAGAGTGCAAGAGTGCTGTCTATGATGTGTGTGAAAGTGCTGTGTGTGAGAATGCTGTGTGTGAGAATGCTGTGTGTGAGAATGCTGTGTGTGAGAGTGCTGTGTGTGAGAGTGCTATGTGTGATGGGTGTGAGAGTGATGGGTGTGAGAATGCTTTGTGTGATGGGTGTGAGAGTGCTGTGTGTGATGGGTGTGAGAATGCTGTGTGTGATGGGTGTGAGAATGCTGTGTGTGATGGGTGTGAGAGTGCTCTGTGTCAGAATGCTGTGTGTGCTGGGTGTGAGAGTGTTGTGCGTGTGAGAGTGCTGTGTGTGTGAGAGTGCTGTGTGTGTGAGGGTGCTGTGTGTGATGGGTGTGAGAGTGCTCTGTGTGAGAATGCTGTGTGTGATTGGTGAGAGTGCTGGGTGTGAGAGTGCTGGGTGTGAGAGTGCTGTGTGTGTGAGAGTGCTGGGTGTGAGAGTGCTGTGTGTGTGAGAGTGCTGTGTGTGATGGGTGTGAGTGCTCTGTGTGAGAATGCTGTGTGTGATGGGTGAGAGTGCTGTGTGTGTGAGAGTGCTGGGTGTGAGAGTGCTGTGTGTGATGGGTGTGAGAGTGCTGTGTGTGAGTGCTGTGTGTGATGAGTGTGAGAGTGCTGTGTGTGAGTGCTGTGTGTGATGGGTGTGAGAGTGCTGTATAAATGTTAGAATGGATTGTGTGTGTGTGTGTAGGGGGGGGGGGGGGTAAATAAACAAATAAAATAACAGGCATTATGTCCGGGGGGGACATAATGCCTGTTATTTTATTTGTTTAATTACCTAACCCCCCCCCTACACACACACACACAATCCATTCTAACATTTATACAGCACTCTCACACCCATCACACACAGCACTCCCTTCTTACCTTTAGCCTGGGACTGGGAGGCGGTGTTCCCTGGTGGTCCACGTGGTGAGTGAACTCTAGCCTGCGGGCTAGAGTTCACTCTCGCGAGATCCGGTCGTTGCCATGGCAATGCTCCGGATCTCGCGAGAGGAACCCGGTGGAGCTGCAAGTTAGAGCTCCGCCGGGTCCTCTTTCCAGTCTCCCTCCCTCTCTCCCCGCCGGCGGCCGGATTTGTCAGCATGTGGGCCGGTGAGGGAGATCTTTGATGTCCTCACCGGCCCTTCATGTCAAAAAGCGGGGCCGGCGCTCGGATAGTGCCGGCCCTGCATAGACCAGCAGGGGAGATCCTGGGACCCAGAGGCCACTGCTGGGACCTCCCCTGCCGGCCTCGGCCCATGGCCACCGCGGCCCACCGGGCATTTGCCCGGTGTGCCCGATTGGCCAGTCCGGGCCTGGTTCCAAAGTATTTTGGACAAGGTATACTCAACCAGCACTTCTAATTGGACGTTCTATAATTGGATTTTATTGCCAGTGGTGATTTATTCCTTACCTTCAATGGACCAGATGTCCCTATATCTGATGGGGAGATCTTTCCAATAGATCTGAAGTGCCTTAAATGTTGTACAACTTTGTGAGTGCATTACCATAATAAGGGGCAAATTGTGGAACATTCACTAAAAGGTAAGTTGAAGGTAAGAATAGGTGAGTTTAGATGGGATGAACATTTCATCTCACCAGTTTAGCTATACATTGTGTCTGGACAATCCCTGTGAGTTGGCTCACCAGGCTTGTACCTGCACAGTGTTTAGTTAAAATGGTTCATCTCACCTTTTAGTGAATACCACTATAGCACTATTTCATAATAGGTTGTTCCATATTCAGTTATTTAACAAGTGCACTTTTTCCTTTTTTTTGTATTAAATCTAATGTGTATCTGTATATATACACTTATGTTTATATCCAGCACTGTCTCTCAGGTTCCTGCTTCTGATCCTTCATACCCAAGACTCCCTCAGGGTCCATTTTGCGGCCAACTCATCCTCCCTATCTCCGCTCTCAATCAGCTATCCCAAAGGTTCTGTTCAGGATTCTCTTACAGCTTTCTCTCAATTCCATCCCCCTTTTACAACAAAATAATATATTTAAGATTCCAGGGTCACCTGACAGCATTCATATACAATGGACTTTTTTTCTTCGGATCTCTTTCTTTCATTCTTAAATCATATCACAAATTACCTCTCCTGAGTCTCTATGATATCTGCCCACTCCCTGAAAATCAATCTCTCTAATATTGAACTACTTCTTGAACCTCCCTCTAACACTTATTCTCTATTGACATTCTCCATTATGGTCAATGGTGCAACCATTAATCTTACTCCACAAGTTCACTACCTTGGCATCATTTTTGACTCCATCCCACAATTCACTCCTCACATCTAATCCAGCAGCCTAAGTACATTAAATCCTGCAGCCTAGATCATAAACAGAGCTCATGTTTTTCCCTTCTGGCAACCTAGTGTGAAATAGTCTCTATTTCTGGTTCAGCGTAATCAAGTATTTAAATGAATCCTGCTACTGTGCATTTCTCCCTAGTCATATTGTTTAGGATCCCATTTAATATCCTGGTTCTCGCCTAAAAAATGTCTCTCCATTTGTACATGGATGTCCAAAAAAAATTTCATATCACCAACTCTATAATAGAATGTGATGACATTTTATAAATACCTTTTTAACATTACTGACATAAAATACATCCCAGTGGTGGTAATCATTTTGGCTCACCGCTTGAGTGTTTACAAAGAATAGGAAACCACTAAAAAATAAAAAAATAAAATACTTTAGTGTACATTATTCTAGAAAATTCTTCTTTGCCCTAAGACCGTTGACAGTTTGATAACAGCAAATATGACTTTGGGGTGAATTGACCCACTTTGGCCTGCATTTTACCTGCTGGACAAATTTATTACAACTCAAGACATGCCTGCTCTGTGTATAGTATCTGGACACAACCACTTCATAATTAGCTGAAAAGAATCATATGACTAACTGAAACCTAAACATTCATTGTCAGACACAACTTCACCTGCTTTCATCTTAAATACAGCAGCAGAGCCATTGCTACAAATAGCCTCCCCAATATGCACCTTTCAATCTATGCATGCACCCATCTGCTTTATTTCCCCTCTTTTGAAGTACATGCAATCTGTCTGTACCCTTAAGTATTTCTGTCATCTAGTGTAACCCATTTTTTCTACTCAAACTTCAAATTCTAAAACTTTTTTGCAATAATGCTGGATAATTTAGCCACTACCAAACCCATTTCACTCAATTGGCCAGATACCCCTCCAATGGTGGTAACATTACATTGTATTAACATTTATTTATATGACAACAACATGTTAAGCAGCACTTGCTATAGAGCATACAAGACAATTGCAGACTATGTTAGATGAACAGAAACAGACTTAATGTAGAGCTTGCAGAAGTTGTGGGGCCCATTACAGAACAAATGCTCTTTACTACTTCCCTACTACATTTCTCCTGCACTCCTTTTGTTATGCCCCCCATTCTTGCCATAGCACTAACTTGTACACACAGGACAAATCCCAGCACCCACATAGCACACCCAGAACTAACCCCAGCCAGCACCCACTATGCATCCATAGCACATGCCCCAGCACCCACTTTGTACACCCAGTACATGTCCCATCATACACATTGTACACCCAGAACATGCCCCATTACCTACATTGCACACCCAGGACATGTTCCAACACCCACAGTGCACACCCAGGACTTACCCCAGCACCCAAATTGCACACCCAAGACATGTCCCAGCACCCACATTGCTGGCATGTTTTTGTTTTTTTAAAGGGGCCCAAAGGGGTATCAACTGTCACTCCCTGTTGGCGGCCCTGCTCACAGGCATACAATTTTTAATTAACTTACCACTAAATCTGTTCATGCTTACATACCCTCAGTGCAACACTTTGCAACCCACATTTAAGACAGAATTGATATGAAAAATAACTTTATTTTTCACCCCCTTCACTCTTTACATTACGTTATTTAGTATTTGTGTGTTTTGCCTTCCAAATGTACAGTGTTGTGGAATATGATGGTGCTTTCTAAACAAATAATAATGATATTTCTTGCACATGGGTTTAACTGCTTGACTAAGAGTTAGGACAAACAGGCCTTGTGGACAAATAAGGAATACATTTACTAGACAGTTTGATAGCAATTTATTGGTTTCAGTAACTAAATATGGTGTAAATGTTCGTAATGAAACTTTTTTTTCCCTTTAATACATTTTCCTTTCAAACATATAAAAAAATTCTTGAATGACATTCTAAAAGCATAAAGGTCTTCAGAACAGTGTTAAAAAAAATAGTAATTTTGGGACACAGCATGTGTACAAAGGTTAAGATGTGAATAATATCAAATCTGTAAAATCCATCTTTTGTGTCATTTGTGGAACGTGTACACAATCAATACGCGGCAGCTTGGAGCGCCATGTGAAGTCCGTTGTGAATAACACTTTTAGATAATACGGTTTGCAACAAAACATATTTCTTGGCTTGCAAATATTTGTCTTGCCGGGTGGCGATACTTGAAATGAATCATTACATTGTATCAAAAGCGGAGAAAACCAACAACTAGCATTTTTCTCTCACCTGATCGTCAACAGAGAGCCTGGCTTTAGTTCAATTTCTTTTATTAGTATAAAAATGAGCAACACAATGCAAACAAAATCTTTTCAAAACTTGTATAGCACAATGGAAGTCAAAACTGTAGGGAGTAGAATGATGCATCTATTTCCACTTACTGTATTAAGGAACAGCTAAATTACTTGCTTGTAGATCCTTTTTTTTTTTTTTTTGATGTCCCACTTGTGAGTAATGATATAATTTCCTAAATCACAGACATAAATACATAAAGCCACCTCACTGTGGTTATGTATTATCTCATATTATTATGTATTGTAAAGGAAAATGAGCACAGTTGTGCCAAGAAAGAAGGTTAATTTTGGAAAGAAAAAGCATGCTTTATACTTTGAAATTTGAAAAATTACACAAATATTACATTTTTTCCAAAACCAAATAGAAAATACTGGTTTCATTTATTTTTGTCATATTTTTAATATGGTTATTATTATTATTTGTATGATTCCTAATATTATTATGTGGATGTAACCTCCGAAATGTTCAATACACATAATTACATGGCATTATTATAAATCAGGTTAATAAATAGACATATCCAGTTGCTCAGATGCTACGGATCTCTTTTGACAAATATAAAATAGCATATGTAAAAATACAAATGTTTTTTTCAGTCAGAAGGGTATATATATTTAATACAAATATTTTTAGGCTCAATCAAATAAATCATGGTAGAATCTTATTATCTTAGATAATGTACAAGTTAAAAAAAAAAACCCATCAAAAGCTTTCCCCGAGCACTTGAAAGGGTGACAAAATATTTCTCCTATCTTTTCCTAATTGAGCTGCAGTACAAAGGCAGACATTTTAATAATATTAATAATAGTTTCATGGATATTTGTAGATACTGTGTAACCCTTCAGTCTATTTTCCCAGACAATGGTGTCTACAAAAAAAAAAAAAGGTTTCAAAATAGGGCATCACACAATATGAATGCCACTTCTTTCTGTCTTACATTTTAAAAACATCATTGAAATCAGAAAGTTCATTTACAAAGGACTGGCAGTTGCAATCACAGCAATAATGTAGTGCTGAGAAAAAGGGGTAATTCGTTTGGTAAAGATCGTTTTCCATTGCACCATAAAGCACTACACAATAGGAAAGGTCGCCAATTAAGCAATCATGAATACCAAGTACTGAAGCTGATGAAAATAGGCCAGTGGTTTAAATAGATTTGCAAGCAATTTACCTTTTCACAATGTTGGCAATCTGATGCAATTTGCTTGCAATTTTGTGTGCTTTCAGTAGCACTTGAAGCTGACACTACACAGACCAAATGGCAAAGAGGCCTACATAGAAAATGTAAAACTATCTTGGCTGCATCAGGCGAACGGGAATAGTGGTTCATCAGGAAAATTACAACAATTAACATAAGTGCTGCAAAAAATCAACACTTTAAATGTCACACTCACTAGTCTGTCCAAGGACTTTAAAAGTGCCATCTCCATAGCTGGACTAACAGTAAATATGAAGCAATCACCAACAGCCTTCGAGTCTGATGGCTTTACAATTGATGTGACATTCTCAGTGTGAACAAATAGCTGCTTATTTCATAAAAGTTACTTTTTTTTTTTCTTCCTTTCAAATTTAACTAAGATTGTGCCAACATGAATGGGATCTTTAGAATACATAAATACAAATATAATAGATAATAGTTTATATAAGTTGGATATTTGTGTTCATCAAAAAAAAAAAAACAAATAGACGTATTTGTATTTTTTTTAATTGCATCTGAATTGTCAAGTTTTTATTTTAAAATGATGGATGAGCAATTTCCCCCGAGACCATTTTTTAATCCACTTGATTAAAATGGCATAAACTAAGGAATAAGATTTCACCAGAGAAATGGATACACACCGCAGGTGGCAGATCCAAAAAGTTCACTTCTCTGCGGGAAGCTAACGTTGGCTATCTTAAGAGAGCGATAATACTATGAGAATGCATGCTGTTTATTATATGTTAGGAAGATTCACATCAATATATTATTGGTGAGTTAATAAGAACTTGCGCTATGTCATGAGACGTTACAACAATTTTTCTGAATGGTGCAAGAATAATCACCAATGGTAGAATAGAAGATAATTTAATAATTGGTGCCTGAATATGTCTGGTCACTTTTCGATCAGTGGCTATTTTTTTTTTTTTATATCTGTATTGTACTAACAATAAGATTTTTATCTTGCAGCAAAATTAAATAATTTTCTTTGCTTTTTTTTCCTGGACCATTTGTTCAATTATTTAAAAAAAAAAAAAATATATATATATATATATATATAATGCTAAAACAAACAAAAACACAAAATGCAGGAGCTTACACCAGGACGTGTAGAAGCAGGTGCCAATAGAACACCGAAATGTGGTTCCTCAACACACAGAAAGGATAAAGACCAAGAAATTGGTTGCAGCGCTAAAGTAAAGTAAGTAAGAGTAACGTAATGGCAGAAACTTTAAGGTTTAAATTACTAAAAACTCAATTTTAATAAGACTATTGGTGCATTTTAAAAATCCATATCACAAGGTGCAATGTTAAAAAAAATATATATAGTACATATCATAAGGAATTTTGGATATCTAGATGTCACAATACATTTTTTATATATTTTCCTCCTCTTTTGTTCGGAGCTTAAAAACTACATAGTATCATGTTTCGCCTCTTGCACACTTCTTCAGAGGTAAAAGAAAAAAAATTATACGGATAATCAAATTTGTGTACCAATATTTTTTTAGTTTTTTTTATAATATTGTTTTCTGTGACTGTGCGTTATAAATTTAGTTCAAAGTGAAGTGAAGACCAAGATTATGAAAACCCAGCTGAGGAAATCTGTCATATAGAGGTCCGTTGGCAATGTGCTAATGTGAGATGGTTCTTCTCTCGTAACTGCGATCCTCTATTCGCAGCTTGGACAAACTTTCTATTGTACTGCGGGAGATTGATTAGTCTGACAGGCTTATCGAAATTGTTTTCATTTCTGCCATTACGTTACTTACCCCCTTTACTCTAGTCCTCCCACCAATTTCTTATAAATATATACAGGAAACATGGTTTTATCCTTGTAGCAAAGAACATATTTTAAGGAGAATTTTTTAAGAGAATAATAAAAGTATTCAGATTAAGTAATAGTTTAAGGATGTATTTATAACATAAAAATGTTCTTTTGCAAAATATACATTTTTATTCCATTAATTTGCCTCAATGAAAATCAAAATATAGGTAGTGTCAAAATATAGGAAGTGTTCCTTATACAAAATACACTGAACAGCGAAGTTTTTATTTTAATTCAGCCCTGTATTATACATTTTCTGTAACCACCTCTTAAAGAGACATTTCAACACTATATATTTTTTAAGATACACATGATTTGCCTACACTTTCCAAGCATTTCACTATGCCAAGATAGCCATGGCAAAAAGCTGCATAATTTTTTATTTGTCATAAGCTAACTGTCTGACTTCCATCCAGTGAAATATTTCCCATTATGCAGTCTAGGCACTAAAAAGAAAAGAAAGAGATAGGAAGTGACCTACAGTAGGACCACAAATAATGTTCGTTGCAGCAATAGTAACAATAGTGTGCCGCTATCACATGCAAAACACAAACAAATAACCCTGTGCAAGATGACACACAACCCAGTGAAAACAGCAAACAGTGCTTAAATGAGTGACAAACTTACTCTGATAAAAGACAATAATATGTAAAAAAAATAAACTCAAATAGTGTAGTACAGTCAACTGATGTAAACTCTATGATGAAGTCTAGTAGGACGAAATGCATTGGTGGTTTATGGGATGCTGGGTGGACACAGTAGGTTGTGATGTCATGAAGCTTGGCCCGGTAGCTTCAAAGAAGTACTCTGTGGACCTTCTTCTTCCTATAAATTGACTTTCACTGACTTGCTTTTCAAGTGTGCTGCTATGTGTTTTTATTTTGCCTTGTTACAATTACAATTCAACTTATTTGAAGCCACTGAAGGTTCACAGCATAGTAGAGGTATTTGACTTAATTTGAGTGGACTTAGTCCTCTCCTGAAGAGTTTATACGTTGCTCCACATTCTGCATTGGAGTTCCTTTTGTGAGTCTTATTACCACTGTAACTCACTTTATATTGATTGACTATATTACACTATTTGAGATTATTTATTTTTTTACAGATTATTATCCTTTAATCAGAGTAAATGTATAACTCATTTAAGCAGTATACGGGGTTTTCACAGAGTTGTGTGTCATCTTGCGCAGAGATTTCTGTTTGGTCTCGATAGTTGGCTTGAATGCCAAATTTACAATCACCACAAATAGCCATAACTTAGCAGTAGCTCCCTTCAGGTTGATCAGGTTCCAACAGTATTTCCATATGGCTCTAGTCTAGCACTGAACTCTTCCTAAATTACATGACACCACAGAGAGCCAAAATATAGAACTGCCCAGGTCCAAACTGGACACCATATATCCATAGATTACACAACGCTTCACTCATATCCCACCTGTTTTGAGACTTTCTCCACTGACATTTTGAATTGTCAGATTGCAGCCTTCTGAATTATTTCAATTTATTAAAACTGATTTTAGCATTTGGTCTCTCTTTAAAAGCAGGGTTAGCAAAATGTCCGTACAGGGACAAGGTTGATGAAGTTCCATAGAACATCATTAATTTGTCCATCCTAGAGTAAACTAAATGTCCACCATGAAGACTATTAGTGCTTATCCTAACATGTATGACATTTTACACCCATACTGGACTCAATGTAAAAATAACACTTGGTTACTTTCAAAGTTCAGTGGCACATTATATGCAACAAATTATAAATGTTACATAACACATTTCAAACATTCTATGTTTAGTTGGACATATACAACGTAAACAATGCAATTATAAATTGAACTATAGTCCAATGCATTTAAAACTTGAGCAAACACATAATTCATCCATCTTTGGTAACAACTCTGTCAACACTTGATAATGGTGTCCCTTGACATATCGGCAGTTCAGGTCCATGCTGTATACTTAGCAAAGAATATTCCCTTATTACAAGAAGACAAAATGGTCAGCCACCTAGAGATTTTCTTTCAATCATTATGAAGTGGTGGTTTTGAAAGTCTGTATTTGAGAGCGTAGATTAAAGGATTATCAAACGGATCTCTTATCTCAACTGTTACTTGGCCTATTCTGAGGAACTAGATGGTAATAAAAAAAAATATTGCACAGATGGGACCAAAAAAAGAAAAACTGACCATAACTTGCCCTATTGTATTTCCAACAATCTCTAATTACAACAGCACACAAGAATAAGAGCTTTAAGGGCAGGTGATGGGATAGAGGAGAAACCTGTTTGACTTAAACAGCACAGGATCCCTCACCATCAGAGCTGATGTACATCAGGCTGACGGCTAATTAGGGTAGACATGAATTTTTCCAATGTAACAGATGTTCGCTAATCAGGCCAGATTTGAAGCCCTTTCGCCAGCAACATTTCATGCACAATTTAACTATCTAAAAGGAATAAACTACTTAATGCATTGTACTGAAGCACCAGCTGTTTCACAATCAGAAAATTTGCTGTCAAAGATGTTCCCTTTAAAACTGACATGTTTTTATATAACTCTGATGAGGTGTTTATAATGTATTAATAGTTGTCAGCAAGTGCTGCTGTCATCATCAAGAAGTAAAATATTTCTAAAGGTATATTAAAAGAAGCGTCCTCGTTTCTATTCTGAAAATTCATTCAGATCATTTAACGGTACGGAATAAAAGACGCTTTAAAAGGCATAGTGTTTTGTTTTTTTTAGCAAATTCTTATTGAATGCAAATAAGGGAAACAATTGCCCTCACTCATCACTGTTAACCAAGATATAAAAAAAAAAGTGTTTCTAAATATTGAAATAAAATTGATTGTTTTTTAGAAACATAGATTATGGTGACCCATAAGACAGGGTGCAAAAACCAACTCAGCATGGCCAGATAAGATGAACCTATGACTTTAATTCAAAGGTTTAATCCTACTGAGTTTTTATCCAGGCCCCAAAAATTCAGTGAATTCTGTCACTAAATAGCATGTATGAACAACAAACAAGGTGTGGATCCAATAATAAAATATTCCTAATAGAGGAGAAGTAGATAAGTCTGCATACCTGATTTGTAATGTGTTTCATGTTTATCTATATGTATGTCAATTTTGATACTTTAATAAAGAAAAAAGAAAGGGAAAGGGAAAAATTTAGGGAAAAAGGGGGGACAATAATAAAATATTCCAAGAGGTGAAAATGACCAATACATAATTCAATTCTCAGAATATTTTTGATATTTTTCTATATAGTCAGTGCCATTTTCTGTGAATTTAACTTTAATTTGTTATAATGTTTCATGATACAAGTCTGTGTAGGTTATTTTCACCTCTTTGCATATTTCATTAGCGTAGCCCCACTCAGTTAAGAATGACAAAATGGTGTCTTGAACAAATGGCACAAGTTTCACCTGCAAGTGGCATAACTAGTAAGTGTCCTGCTTTATGTGGGACAATCCAATTCAGGACCTCTGTCTAGGTTCTGTAGGAGATGAGAGCAATACATCCGGCACATGCACAAACTCAATTTGCACATGAATAAACAGCGTGCCAAAGCAATCCAGGCACATCCAAGATTGGTTGGCATCATGGCTGATACGCAATTGCGCACACAGCATCAGTAGCATCACTAACTTGTGGATTAATACACAATAATCAATGTTTAAGCTTGAAGGTTTGGTCACTGGGTACCTGTGATGAGAGGTAGTTCTAGTATTTTATTTTTTACTATTGTCCTCTCTCTGTGCTGCTTTTGCATTCAATGGGGAATATCTTTTTGAAAAGCAAGCTAACCTTCCAAGTCTTATACACTCAAGGTCCTACACATTACATTTCAATCACAGATGCGCCATCACAACAGACTTTTAACAAAAGGCTCGACTCCCCTCTTTCATCAGATGTTCAGTCAGGGCAATCTGAGTGACAGAACCTAATACTTTCCTGAAACTCACAGCGGGTAGGAAGCCTATTTTGACCATTTGACATGTCTGCCAACGTGAATAATTTTTTTTTTGCTCACAGTGAAAAAAATTAAATCACACATTAATTTTTTTATTATTTAACATCGATGTACTGTTCATAGTCTTTCTCCGCAGACTTGCTTGGTGTATTGATTGGACTAGATAGTTTACATCACTGGTATCAAACCGCGTCCCTCTAGCTGTTGATGAATTATTTCCGCCATATTCCCCAGTATTCTCTTAGGTGACAAAGGATTGTGGGAGATGTGGTTTGTCAGCAGCTTTAGCGCCTCACTTTGACCCTCCTAGTTCACATTGAACTTGCTGGTGTAATCTGTGTAGGTTAACCACTTGGGCATGACAGACCTATGTATCAACAGGTAAGAGTAAATTCAAGCTTTTACCTTGACTGACTACATGTGGATTATTGAGCACAAGCTTTCAAGAAAACAGATCAGTTTTTCCGGCATTTTTTGAAGAACACGAAAAATAGACCTATGTGATCATAAAAACAAAGTGAAACCAGCGCTATAGGTCACAACCTTAGCAGCACTAAGCCAGTGTGTCCCTAAACCACACACATATATAGTAAACTAAAACAGAAAACACAAAAGTGCGCTTTAGGTATACTGAAGTAAATATTATTCTTAACACATTTTAGGTGAAAACAGTGTAGTGATAAATCAGGAAAAACTGAGGAAATGCACTCAGAGACTTCCCCGTTAATTGCAGCGTTTCAAACTGAAATCTGTAGCCCGTTGAGGGTATTCTGAAGCTCTCATTCTCCTTAGCATGTAGCTCAGATATGGGAGAGATGATCACAAATAACAGATCCAATTAGTATGTAAAATACAAAAGCATTTAATAAAATAAAACGTGATCATGGAAGCTTGCGCTCTAAACCTCCTGCTTGCGCTCTAGCCATTCATATTCAAATTACTTATTTTGGTGGTTCTTATTTAATGTTTCAACATACATAGTAATCAAGGGTTATTAGTAAAATTATTCAGAAAAAAACCCACTCATTATAATAATTTGCCCCCAAAATATGTACTGGGAGGGTAGCAGCCAGGATGCAACGTTCATGAGATGGTATTGGGATATTAATAATTGTTCCTACTAGGTGTAGAAGGTCCCTTTTAAATTACAACAAGATGCATGATTATTTGTTCCCATCACAAACTGTCATGTGTAATGTACCACGTAAACTGGTCTACAATCTGCATCAGCCACAGTAAAAAAAACTTTTTTTTAACAATTTCTGCAAACTGAAAGACATTTCATCAGGGTGACTTTATTTTATCGCATTTCTATGTACAAACCTATCGTGCTTATCTTGGAATGATCAGAACCAATTAAAGATCACACATTTTAGCTACACATTATGGCTCAATGTACTTATGCTTTATAGAATTTCAGTAACTAGACCACAAGGTATATAAAAAAAAAAAAAACTCCTGCAATTTGTGCAATGTTAGCTTAATTGGTGAGACCTGCGTTACTTAGGATCTTTTTACAAGATCTGCAGGTGTTATCTTCCAAATCATATTGTGCTTTGGCATTCAGTGCTTGATCAGGTTGCATGGAAACGAAGCACAAGATCAGCTAACAAAACAACATAATCTGCAGCAGACAGAAATTCTATAGATTGTTCTCTAGACTCGGAAATTATAAGTCAGGTTTTTTTTCTGAAGTAGGCCGATTGGTAAGAAAATCATTTTGGCCCTGCGCAATTTTTTTAATTTTTTTACAGTAATAGTGAAAAATAGCTTGTTAACCATAGAAAATGTCTTAATTATTTTTCAGTAATACTAACACAGTACAAAACCAGGTCAAGTTAACTTCATTTAAAGAAATAGTCAGTTAGGCTGCACATTGGATGTTCTTGCTATGATTTATGAAAGGACAACTATAAGTAAAAAAAACTTATATATGTAATATTGCAGAAAGTGTAGATATTTTTGTGTGTTTATGGGAAATTTTGGTTACATCCAATATACCTTTAATAAAGAAGGCAAAAATCTCTTAACACTCCGAAATAATGACAGTAGAACATTCATTGTACATTACATCCTATTTTTTGTCACCATAGTCAAGTGCTGGATTCTAAAACTACCTTTAATCAGTTGCTTCTACTATCTTAATTATACCATCTGTAAAGCATAGTTACTTTGTTTAGTCCTTATAGATCAGGTCACGACCCACCGTTTAACTCAAGCAATGCAAAAGATAACCTTTAAAGATGGGATTTGCACTATAGGGAAGATAAAAGAAGACTTTTATATTTTTGAAATTGTTCCGGAAGTACAGGGGAGAAGATCACATGATATAACAAACCATAAATGATCACAAATGATGTGGTTATGCTGACTGTGGGACAAGACATTAATGTGACATATTAGGAAGGACTAGAGTTGCTTTTTTCCCCTTCAGGCCTAGAGTTGTTTTTTTTTTGTCTGTTTTTAAATGGGAACTTCACATAGAGCTCTAAACAAATAAATTAATTGGCGATTGTATAAAATGTAGAGTGTTGAAGGACTACAGACATCTTGTCTTATGTCGTAAGATATTCATATGTATTTGAGTCTCAAATAGGTGAAATGGGGGAAGAGTATGCACTAAAACCTGAGTAAAAGTGGTTTAGTATTAAGTCAGCAAAACTGTTGTGGGTGTGACTAAAGACCCTTCACATTAAACCATCATGTATCATATTAAATGTGCCTGTCTAAGAAATGACTATACACTTTGGATGCTTTGGATACTGGTATTTTGTTGGGGGAAGATGCTTAAGGAAGCAAAGGTTACAACATGGATGCACTATTTTTACATACGGCATGCAGCTGTGTCAAATGGAACAGCAACTAATACCGGTATTCCTGTGAGAAAACGTTGCACAGTGCTTATTTAAAGTGGCCAAGTTTGGTTTAATACATACATAAAAAAAAAATTATCTTATGTGATTAATGGTAAAATGTAAGTCTTAAAGGCTATTGTGATATCCTTGCCTGATATAGCTATTATTTAGCTATTCATGTGCAAACCATTACATTTTTACATATGTGATGTATGATCTAGTTAATTGCTTGTGAACCAGCATTTACATAGGATAACCCTTCTTCTCACTAACAAGGTCATGGTCAGCATCATAAGATAATCTAGTCTTTCACTGAGGCAGCTAATGCCAACAATAGTATTCTCTCCTGGAAGCTCCTGACCTTAAGCAAATGAGGAGAAGGATGTGAATACTTTTTCCATTGTATTCATTAAATTAAATATGTTGTAAAAAAAAAAAAAAAATACTCTCCTAAAAAGGGAGTAATGCCAAGGTTTTTGTAGTATTAATACATTGTCCCTGTTTGTTTCCTTTATAAATTAGGTTTTTATTTCTCTTTTCTAGACAAACACAACAAAAAAGGAAATGGCCTGTACAGTCATTCAAAAACTCGTAATAATATAAAACAGAAACAGTTAAGGAAAAGGTGACTAACACCTTTAGAAAAGTATATATTGTCCTTGTTTCTCATTTCTACCTCTAAAGAGTCGGTGGCCAGTCATGGTGTGTCTAGAACTCAAGACAATATAAATCCAGGCCAACAAATCATTTCTAATTGCAATTTCAGTGTAATGTTGCCCATCCAGGTTAATGACTGAGTATGCATCTTAATAAGTTTAAGTAGCTATACAGTTGTAAAAATCACATATGAAGAAAGAGGTTAGAGTCTGGTACAAACAAGGTCCGGACAGCAATTACTTCTCAATAATTATTTATTGTGACAAAGGCAAACATATCCATGATGCCTATGATTAAGTGATAGTCAGGGCACGAAACTTGTAAGGCGGCTGTGTCTTTTTCTTGCCCGGTTTGGGTGGCTCTCCATACTTGTATGGTATGTTTGCCTTGGAAACAGTAAATTAATATTAAGACATAATTGCTGTCCGGAACACTGCATATGACACATCAACTAATTACATGGGTTTACTTCAGGGAGATCATGCCAAACTAATCTTATTGATTTTTTCGATTGGGTAACTAAAATAATAGATCAGGGTGGTGCAGTAGACATTGCTTACCTAGATTTCAGTAAGGGTTTTGACACTGTCACACATAGAAGGCTTATCAATAAACTGCAATCTTTAAGTTTGGATTTCAATATTGTTGAATGGATAAGACAATGGCTGAGTGTCAGGCAACAGATGGTTGTAGTCAATTGAGTATGTTCGATGCAAGGTTTCTCAGGGATCTGTACTTGGACCCATTCTCTTTAATATTTTTATTAGCGATATTGCAGAAGGTCTTTTTGGTAAAGTATGTCTCTTTGCTGATAATAAAAAAAATTGCAGCAGGGTTGATGTTCATGGAGGGATAAGCCAAATGGCAAATGATTTAGCTAAACTAGAAAAATGGTCAGAGCTGTGGAAACTGACATTTAATGTGGACAAGTGCAAGATTATGCACCTTGGGCGTAAAAACCCAAAAGCAGAATATAGAATATTTGGTACAGTACTAACCTCAACATCTGAGGAAAGGGATTTAGGAGTAATAATTTCAGAGAACTTAAAGGTAGCTAGGCAATGTAATAGAGCAGCAGGAAATTCTAGCAGAATGCTTGGTTGCATAGGGAGAGGTATTAGCAGTAGAACGAGGGAAGTGCTCATGCCATTCTACAGAGCACTGGTGAGACCTCACTTGGAGTATTGTACGCAGTACTGGAGACCGTATCTACAGAAGGATACTGATACTTTGGAGAGAGTTTAGAGAAGGGCTACTAAACTTGTTCATGGGTTGAAGGATAAAAGTTACCAGAAAAGGTTAAAGCATCTTAACATGTATAGCTTGGAGGAAAGACGTAACAGGGGGGATATGATAGAAACATTTAAATACATAAAGGGAATCAACACCGTAAAGGAAGAGAGTATATTTAAAAGAAGAAAAACTACCACAACTAGAGGACATAGTCTAAAATTAGAGGTGCAATGATTTAAAAGTAAAATCAGATAATATTACTTTACTGAGAGGGTAGTGGATGTATGGAATAGCCTGCCAGCAGAAGTGGTAGAGGTAAACACAGTCAAGGATTTTAAGCATGTGTGGGATAGACACAAGGCTATCCTAGCTATAAGACCGGGAACGGGGGACTAATAAAAGTATTTAGAAAATTGGGAAAACTAGATGGACCTAGTGATTCTTACCTGCTGACACATTCTATGAAATGACGTACAAGTTTCCACAAGCATGCTATCGCTGCAGCTGATATTTAATTCTAGCACTAGAGAACTATATTAATTGGTTTGCCATGCTGGTTTCAAAGAGAGAGGACAATGAAGACGCGGTTTTAGAGTGAAATCACGAGGCCTGAAGGGCTTTAGAAGAACCGTATATTCATTGTGTTTAATATTCACCTTTAATGGTTAATGGCACCTCTTCACCTGATTTGGTCTACTAGAACATGCTGATGAGATCCCCTCTGTATTGTGGCATGCCATAACAACAATATCAACCCATGAGATAAAGAAGAACACAGGAGAGGCCTGTGCTATCGTCTTATGTGATTGGTGCCCTGCTAGCCAATTGGTAAAACAGTCAAAGTATAACATTGGTTGGAACTGGAACAAACTCTGTTAGCATAATATTTAATTTTTTTTATAATTTAATTTATGTTACTATCATTTATTTTAAACTATTTTGCCATTTGTAAAAATTTCCTTCAATTCTCTTTTTTAAACATTTTTCTAAAACATTAAAAGATTTTTAATAAATTTCTTTTTTTTTTTTTTTTTCTTTTTGCTGTATAAATATTTATCTAAACCTTGGCCTTTTCCTCTTTGCACAACTGTTAGAGCTACCGATTATTCACAGCCGTGTGAATATACATATTTTTTTGTTTTTACCTTTTAAACAAAAAAAAAAGTCAATGCAAATTCCGCCAATGGATTTTGTTCAGTGATTGCCAATTTTAGCACTGACATTCCTGACAGAAGAGCCCGATTAAAATATAATTGTAACGTTTTTATTGCGCCTGTTACCTCACCTGCACTTTTCATTTCCTATGAGGTACGGTGGCAAAACTGCATCTTTCAACTCTCCCTCTTTTATCTGATGTAGTGGATGACAGGTAATCTAGCTGAAAGTTCCTACAATTGCACTAGGAGAAAAACAGTGACTGATGAAATCTGAGCAGTTATCACACTAACCATCACCTGTCAAGCCTCCTGCTTCAATTTAAGGGTACATCAATTTTCTAAAGAGGAAATCAAGGGCAAAGAATAAAAGAGCTACAGATAAACACTGACAAAGGCCCCTTTTGCTATTTTTTTTCTCTAAATTTTATTTATGATGAGATGTACTATCATCCATTGCTCTCAGAGGTTTTATCAACTGTCCTGATACATTGGAGATAGCTTGGAATTCTTTTGGCCATTGATGAAGTGCTAAACTTGCACTTACAGAAAAGGACAGGAGATTTCTAACTGAAAATTACTTTCACTAAATACCACCAAGATATTGAAGTCAGAGAGTGGGAGAGATGGAACAAATGACAGCTGCACATAACAATGGCTCTCCCTGTCCTGGGCGATGGCAGACAAGACTGATTAGTGTTAAGCACATGAGATAATGTTTTCTCAAAGCCAGAGTGCATATTGTGTAAAGTGTCAGGTAGCGAGAGTTCATATGTTCTTTGTAGTAAAATGGGATCACTCTGTATGCCAACAATTTTTTTTTTAAGGTTTAAAAACAAAAAATCAACAGAAAACAAATCTCGATTACTTTTTGTTCAGTTCCTTTTGGCACATTTATGGAAAGCAAAATGTGTTTATATTTCTACAATAATGCTCATACTGATAACTAAATACATTACTTATCACTCAATTGCTGCTTGTTTTTTAATTACATGTCAATAAACATGCACCTGATATATGTTTGGAGCCCAAAATTAGTATTAGCACGTATAAATTACCCAGTGGAGCTGGGTAAAAAAAAAAAAAATCTACTAATTAATATATCTGTTATGCTTGTCTATCTGTGTGTTTCTTTGATGATAACAGGACAGATCAACTTGCACCATGGGTCACTCATTTTTTTGTTCCCCCTGGCCAAAAGTTGCCAACCATCCCCAGTATTTAGATGACAAAGGCAAACTTCTAGATGCGCGAAATGCGTCAAGCTTGAACATCAGGTTTGCACTATCCCCAGATACAGAGTGTAAGGGAAGTGGAATGATCTGGGATCAAATGATCTATGACATTTTTAATAATTTATCAATGTTTGTGTTGGTCTCCATGCTGTATGTAAATGATTAACAATTGTAAATCTGCCAATCAATGTTAAGTATGTTCTTTTGTCATGTATATGCGGTAATAGGTCTGTTTATTATTAGAATGTATAATTGTGATTATGTTAAATTATTAACAAATGAGATCAGACTTTCCTTTATTAAACTGTAAAGAGCTCAAACAACTATTTTACAATAATTCAGCCTATACATAAGCCTAATAAGTACTGTCTCTTTAATTAACGAGTACCCTTTGAACTCTACTACAGGGCAGTATGTGTCCAGTAATTCCACCTACTAAAAACACTGAATTTTAATTGTATCCTATGTATTTCAGCTCTCTATCTGTCAGTTTCCTACCAAGCTTTAGACTCATTTAATCCCTCTTGCATTTTTTACTCTTTTCTAAATACTCTCCAGAGTGACCTATAGCTGCAGCCTTAAACTTTGTCTCACCCCGGATATTATGGCCTCACATTTGTAAGACTTTTTGTGAGCTGTCACTTACCTTTGGAGCTCACTACTACATAAATTCCATCACTTTCCCTCCCTTTTCAACTTTCAACGCTTCCTACAAAATCCCCCTTTCAAGAAGATAATTAATTCAGCTTTAGCTTCCTTCATTCTCCAATGACTGTATGATTAGCACAACCTCCTTATCTCTCTATCATACTGTAAAGGTTATTTCTTTACTTCCCCCATTGTATTGTGTGATTGATTTGTTTCCCTCTACCTCAAGCTTGCGGGCAGGTCCTAACATCCTTCTATATTGGTTTGTCTCGGCATCTAGTCATGTAAAACTATTTAATGTATTGTATGAAGCACTGTCAAAATCAGTCAGGCTGACAATAATATTTCTTATTGAGTTAGCTTGAGTAGGTTAGAACTGCAAAGAGATTCACATGCGTATTTCACTGAGAAAAGTTAATTAAGTAACAAAATAGAATGCATTTTGACATTGTTTACAAATGTTTTGAGGGTTCTTGTGGATAGAGGCATTGAGGGTTGTTAATAAAAGTAAATTCTTGTACATCACCATGGAAACCAAATAAATGTACCCCCATTTTTCAATCTTTGCTCCAGAACTGACCATTATAAATAATCCCCACTACATTACAATGATGCCTGATTTACTGTGTTAGAGGGGTTGCTCCCTTATCCATGATAATAGCAAGGATGTGCATCCAAGGCTCACCTAGAGAGAGAGAGAGTCTGCAGGTGCCCTGTCACATAATTGTTTTCTTTTTTAAATGAAAGGCATGGTGGGTAGAGAACAGTCTACAGATGTGTGGAATCAGTCCAACAATAGATTGTATGGAAGCAAAAATGGGTGGAGCCTGGTCAAGAGTGGGCAGTGTTAAAGTAAACCACACATTCTTTATCTTACTCATCACCCATATAAAAACTGACTCTACTTGCAAATGACTATTCTACCTAATAGGAAATATAGCCCTGTCTGTGGTGTTCCAGTGTGGTGGCAAAGAGAGATCTTTCTTCTCTTGCTGCCTCAGCAGTTCCAGTGACTAAACTAATGGAGGAAAACAAGTCATACTCAACACTTGTGGAGCTCAGTGAAATAAGAAGAGTAATTTGTCTACTCTCATACCCTGGATCATTCATAATAGGAAGTACCTATGCCATTTAACATCCTGATAGTGTTAATGGAAAGCATTTAGTAATTCTTCAATTTGATTTTTTTTTTTTTTTATTGTTTTGTGTCATGGTGATATTTTGACATACAGATGTGTGGGGGGAAAAGCTTCCACACTATTTTAGTAAAATGCTTCCAATTTAACAAGTGGCAACACAGCCATTTTATTATAATCTGTATATCACAGAGACACAGCTATACTATAGTAGACAGGAAATTCACTTTGCTTTTTGGTTGGGTATTTTCCGTTGTTTGTTTGCAGGTCATAAAAATCAAAATGGCACTTCATCTGAATGACACATCAATGACATTTAAATATTAGACATGTAGAACGATTGTTGTTTATTATACTTAAATGCTACATGTCTAATGTTTGTAGTGAAATTTTCCTTTCACAGTCTTATATGTGTCGGTCAAGGAAAACCAACGCTGAGGATGGGTGGATAAATATTTGATAACAGTGCACTCCTTTGGACTTTTCATTTAGGCAGAGTTTTGACAGCGAGCATTAACAGAATGTTACCTGTTTTGATAAAGTTTGTAGGCCGAGATTAAGTTATTCCTTCTTCTGCAGCATACTAAAAAATCCATGATGTCAACAGGCAAACAAAACATTGAGGGACTCTTGAGTTCTCGAATGCGCAAGGTTGCTTGTCCATACTTTAAAGTTTCCAGGCGTAGAACTTGACAGCTTGGATGCCCTTGCTATTGAATTCTGAAATGCCTCTATTGCTGCATGTGCCACCTGTCTCTTTACTTGGGTTGGTAGCCTATAGTGACTACAATCACTGGTTATCTTGTGTGAGTGGTTAGTGGGATATTTCATATATTGCTCTCACACTACACTATAATGGAATAATGGAATGGTGAAGCATGAAGGGCATATCCAAAGAAGGCCCCTCATAATCCATAGTCACATGTGCTTATCTGTAAGCCACTCCATGTACCCATATACACCAGGATTTGTCATAGATGTTAAAAATGAAAAGGTTAGAGTGTACCGAAATCTGCATGTAGCTAAAAAAAATATATTTTATTGAAGCACATTTGAAATGAAAAATATACCAAAAGCTAAGTGCGCTTGTTGAGGCAATTAGTAATGATTGATCAATCAATTAAATTTGGCAATACTTAAGGAATTCTGAAAAGAGAAATATAGAAAGGTGCTTGTAGTAAACTATGGTGCTATGGGTTTCACACTTTTTGAGGAGCTTAATCATTAGTAGGAGCCTCAACAAGCATGAAATACTAGCGGCCATTTGCTGCACTAGGAAGTTTGTTTTGGAACAATAATTTTTATAGTTTTCATTTTTCATTTATTGAGCGCTTCAGTCATTTTTTTTATGTACAAGCCGATTAAAGTTTTTTTTATTTTTGGATGGTGTAACTACTCATGACTCTCCAGATGAAACATATTCTGTGTTTTACTTTTTTCATTCATAGATTATGCCATGTTTAATTTAATTTAAATTTCTATAGATCACAAGTAGCTTAGTGGAATTATTGTTACTACTGAATTTAAGCAAATGGTTGGAATTTATTTTTCACCTTAGATTACACTGAAGATTGGAATCATTTTCTTTTGCACTTTACAAAACACTATGTGCAATACTACTTGGCTTACATACTGTTCCAGTTAATAGATGTGTTCAGTTATGAGTGGTAAATGGTTTATTATAATGATAGTATTGTTACTGAATGATCTTATGGTCATGGAATAAAGGTGATTATAATAAGTAGATGAGACTCTGTTGACCTTCCATGTCTATAATTGAATAGGCGGTAGTCCATTGTAACATGATAAAAATGTCTTTGGAATGGGATTTGCTTATTTCAGTGTGGTGAGAATGATTCAACAAAGAATACTATTAAGCATTACATGCACAATACTATTTTATATTCATTACAAATAATTTATTATGTGTCCTGTAGTAATAACATACTAAAGGGTTACACCATAAGATATAAGCCGGCCCCAATTGCTGGCAATTTGTTCCTCCCGTGAAAAAGAGATGGATTGTGGGTGCTCCAAAAAGCTGTTGAAGTTGTGATATGAACAAAGAAAGCGATGGGCACTCCACGGTACAGTCAAATATAAAGTGTTTTATTGTGGGGAAAAAGCAGGCACGCCTTACTGTTTCACATATTGCTATGCTTAATTGTAGGCCTGTAGTAACAACATCACATACCATTCTATATGGTTTATTTACAACATTATGTTACAATATCAAATCTGTGCGATATTATGAAAGAGCTTTGTAGCACATACAGTTTTACTACTTTCAACTGTTTTACATTAGCAGTACATTTTATGAAACATTATACTTTTGTAAAATTAAATGCTGTCATGCTTATACTTTCAGTGGCGTTAATAAAATAATGGGGGTTATGTATAAAAACTCTCTCGCTGCAAAGTGTTGGGAGTTTTGTTAAGGGGCAATCACCATTTGTTATAAATAACGGCATTTGTGCTTTTTGATATCTCCTGACACTATGCAGTGTGGAAGAGTGAACTCCGCCAAACACAGTCTTAAATCAGGTGCCGTTTTTTTATGCATAGGCTGCGTCAGCGCAATGAGCATTTGCACAAACAAAATCAACACGTTATTATCAGACTTCTGGAATTTGTCAGGAGTCATCTTTATACCTTGGCGCACACGCCATTTGCACCAGTATTTGGCATAATCTGCATGTGCGCCATGTTTATACATGACCCCCAATGTGTTTATGATCATTTCAAAAAGTATGTTCATTATCAGTCAATTTCCACATATATAACATACTACGGAAACTTCCACCATTCCAAATGACATTGTCTCTCTGCAACCAAGTCTAATGTTCCTAACGTGGGAGCTACCTGTGTATTGGCTTCTGCGTTATAGAATATTTTTTTATGAAACACACTGATGCCTTTTTGATTTCGCTTCCTGTTTTGCGGTTATTACATCTGACCGAGCACAAGGGAACAATTGCATAGCTTGGTGTACTCAATGCCACAATTCGTTATTTGTAAGAAGAATAAAGAAATGATTATTCCGTGGTGATAAAAATGAATCACTGGTCATTAAAACTAATAATATATTATGTAATCACATGTCACGCAACATAAAGAACAAAACTGCATTTCCTTTACAAAACTTTTGTTTTCATTGTACTTACAAAAATAAATGCCTATTTGAATCTGAAGGAAAATGTCTTAGTCTGTTTGTTGATTCTGATTAACATCTTTCAGTAAATGTTGCGTTAAGTACAAATTATCTTCATTAGAATACAAAATAATAATTTTCCTTTTTTTTTTTTTTTTTTTTTTTTTTTTTTAGTATAAGCAACAATAATTGGTATTCTTCAAGACTGGGAGTTAGTGTACCAATCAAGGGGGAGATACTGACATTATTTAGCTCCATAAGCTTTATAACTAGTAATATCCGTTTTGTAAAATTATATATATCAAACAGAAAGTATTAGTTGAATAATCTGTAAACTGTCAGTAATTCAAAAGACTTAAATGTGTCCTTGTTTTATAATTCAACAGTAGCAGTGTAATTAAAATGACAGATAAACAAATCACTAGATCATGGGTAAAACTTTCAGAGAATAATTGCACTTTAATTATTTTTAAAAGTAGAACTGCAACTTTTTCTACTAATTAAAAAAGAATGGTCAAGTGAACTGCATTACTAGCTAGGTTTTGAAAATCAGTAAGTTAGAGAATGTTTCTGCCTGATTTTTGCAGTTCTCTAGCCGTTTTAGTGTATACTCCATCAAGGTATATGTATTAGCAAGCATTTATTTTAGCTCTAGGACTGAGATTTTGCCTTAAATAGTTGCAAAATTTCAAATAAATTGCATTATAAAAGGTATACAAGTTAAATAATAATATGAAATATCCTTGGGTGTGTCTTTTTCCATAGTAAAATGATCACTACTATTATAAATAGTGGGGTCTTTTTAAGAGGGCACATGGGGCAGATGCATGACAGCCTGCTTGAACTGCCCCTTCTGCACATTGTCTGCTATGGATGGGTAAAAAGGGTACTAGTGTCCCCTAAAAAGGAATTTTAGCTTTTTAGACAGGCTTTGGAAATGACACAAGATTTGCAGTCTGTTGTGTAATTGGTCACACTTCAGCATTGTTTTTCATTTGACTTTAGCAGAAACTAGGAGTTTTTATCACCTATGCTTCACCTGACCTTTACAATGTAATCTTTAACTTTGGAATTTCATTTTAAATCCAGACTACTTTCCTGGATGTCAAAATGGAGTTGGAGATTTTATTAAGATGTACTGGATATCGCACTCACGTGGATTGAGATCAAATAAGCAGTTTTTAGGTTATAGCTTAGTCCTTATGAGTATGACTTGCACTCTACCAGTATATCTACGCATTCAATAATTTACATTTACCTAATACCCGTGTGCCAAGTCCATCATTTCTTATCTATAACCATTAGAACATTCATTTTGTTATGATCAGTCATTTAATGGAGTATGTGGAGAAAGTGCCATAAGGAATCATCATAAATTTTAATTATGTGTACATCTGGGTAACCTAAGGCACATTAAAGGCATTTTTGAACTCACTTCCTGTTCTGGTCTTTACTGCATGGGAAGACTATTCAAAGTATCTACTAACCAGATTGGAAGACAAATCCTTTCTGTTCATATTATTGTTATCTTTGATGCAGTAATTTTGTGTATTTAAACTATATCTACCAGACCTGGCATAGCCATCTGACATATACCTTTAATCCAACTGTAGTATAGTATTATATTACTGTTTTATAGCAGTATACCATTTAGTGTAAGAAATATACAACTATAAAAAAAAATACACAACCATATGCACACAACGAAATATTCATATAACGTGCATGTCACCTAACAAGCTGCATGGTGGTATTGTGAATGCGGCAGCTGTAATGTAGACTTCTATCAGACCGTTTCAAACTTGCATACTGTTTGATCATACCATTCAATATTAAATATTCTTGCCCACTGGTTATCAAATTTAATCCTCGTTATCATATGTGCATACTTTCTAAAAAAAAAAAATCATGTAATAAAATTTTGGAGTTTCATAGAATTTTGACCAATCTTTTCATTCTTTATGTAAAATAAATTCATTTTCTTCGTCGACTTTGAGAACTACCGACAATGGACCCAGCTTGACTCTCTTCCTCCTACACAGTGTTCAGCCATCATTCCTACAATTTCACCATTCTGTCCTATGTGTTAAAACACTTTCCACAGCATGCATTTTTAAGCAGGCATAAAGAAATTAATTGCTGGTATTATTGTCTTTTTAAACGTGCATTTACAACAAAAAATCCATGTCAGTCTGCATGTAATGCATATATTTTATGCTCAATACACATTCCACAGTAAACTGCTTTTGGCAAAGGATATTATGTAATATCCTATATTTATAGACACTTATTGACACCGTTATGAATTTCGACAGACAAAAAGCAATATTTTGATTCTATAACATTGCTGGTTTTGTAACAAAATTAAATGGTAATTGTTTTTATGATAGACATTAATGCATGGTTGTGTGTTTTAGTGTTCTTATTAATTACTTGTCTCGTTTTATGTGATTTGATTCCTTAAAATATAAACATTTGACAATACTTCTTGTCACTCATCTGACTTCCATTTTGATAGTAGTCTTCTGAACCATTTTGCTGATAAGTATGTTACATTTTGGGTTATTTATAAAAACTCCTGCAAAGTGTCAGTAGTTTTATTTTTTTTAAAAAGGCGCAATTGCCGTTTGTTATGTATGAAGAGCATTACTGAAGTAAAGTTTTATTTTTAAGTATTTAACTTGCATTAAGACTTTGTTCTACTGCTTCCTTTTTTTTCATAAATGTTTCATCTTTACCATTCAGTAGACTTGCTGACCTTGGTCTATCTAGGAAGGTTTGATTGATGAGTATGTGAGTCTGTAACCTTTAACAAGCAGTAATCAGCTGTCATGATGGCTCTCATACAATATGAATACACGGATAGATCCATGGGATAAGCTCTGTGCCATGAAACTCAAAAGATGGATATTCATGGCATAAAAATGCAGTTAGGATAACCTGCTGACAGAATCCAGAACAGAGCATTTAGGAAAATGTGATAATAGCTATTGATTAGTTTGTGTTACACTTCATATTAGAGTCCACAGCATGTGATCAGTGTTATTTTTTTTCTAAAGGTGACTGTATATTTGGATAATTATTTTGCCTTTTATATTCAAAGCAGACAGCAAGTTAAACTAAAAAAACACAAAAAAAGAAATCATTGCCCTATTTATACAACCGTATCTCTAATTGTTATTGATAGCACCAATTCTACTTCATGCAATGTCTTAGTGACTAACTAATGTTTAGCAGGGCTGGTGAGATGGCGAGCAAGGTAAATGCACCCACTGATAAGATTTGCAAGTTCAGCCTTTCATGCTGCCAAGATAGATAACATTAGTACCATTCAGTTGGATGAAGGTAACATTTCATGGACAAATGAGAGAACATATCAATATAAACTTCCTGGCTAACTGCTCTATCATTGTTATTTGATATACACTATTTTTGAAAATTGTATCTGAATTTATATTGTAAATTGTTTATTGTGTTTGTGATTCAATATGTGCGAGTGATGTGACTGAATTAAGTGAATGTCTAGTGGAATGCTGATTGTATCTGTTATCTGGCCATTTCTTCAGATTTGACTCACATGTATAGACATCCTGCATAGATTGTCAAGAAAGCTTATGTGTCCAGGGGAGGGCTGGCAACTTTTGACCAATTTAGTGACCCATGGTACAACTTCACCCGCCCATCTGTTATCATTAAATATAGACAAAGATAGACAGGCAAGACAGATTTACTGACAAATAAAGTACAGAGATTGATAGACAAACAAGACAACTGGACAGAAAATTTGTTGCACTGGGACATTGAGAAGTGAAAAGTTATGCAACCCTAGCCCTTTAAGTTGGGTATAGAGCCCTCTATCAGTAATTATTAATGGAGATTAGCCCTTCTATTTCTTCCTTGCTTATCTATAAACTGGATAAGTGAGTCAGGTGTCCCAGGAGGCAAGAGACGGTGTATAATATATCTAGCGTGCATGGGGTCATAGGGAATGTGGTTATCAAGTTGACTTCATTTAAGGCATTACCTGTAGGTTTTCCTGAAAAACCAAATTTGATCTCATATTTTATTATCATGGACCCCAAACAATATCTTTCAATTAGGTTTTAAACCCAATGAAATAATTGTTTGTTGAGAAAATCATCTGGATTTTGCTAGAGGAAATTTAAATGTAAAAAAAAAAAATAGTAATTAATTAACTAAATGACTTGTGACTTTCAAAAAATGCACGATTTTTCCAGTTTGAAATTTAACTAATCCTTTAATACTTGGTTAATGTTTGTGAGAAAATTGTGTATTAAAAAGGCTCATATTGGGAAATAAAATTGATGTTATGTTCATGTGCAGAATAAGATCCCTTTTGCAAAAGTCTTTAGTGTGTGCAAAAATAATCACAGCATATTCGCATATATGTAAAAATGCACATTTAATTGAAATATATTGCAGATGCATAAAATGGAAAACATAATGCCCTGTACTCATGGTTTACTGAGTTTTTTCATCACTGCCTTGGTTTAGTATATGACCCCTATTTAATCTGAAATGACTTCCCAAAAATAAAGCTTAGTAAAACAAAGATCAGTCTCACAAGACTCAAAATTGAAGAATTAAGGGAGGGATACCAGTCAAAATAGTTCTAATATTTACAAATGAGTGTCTAATTTCCTTATTACCATGTTGTGTCAAAGAAAAGTGGAATATATTGTTCTCTGTATATTAGGGAAATATCTTATTGTTGAAGACCATGTGCAAAATACCATATTTGCTCAAACATATTTGTATTTAGCAAGTCTGGGAGTGCTTTAGCAAGTCTGGAGGTGTACTGCAAGTCTGTGGGCAAAATGTCAAGTATGGGAGTGCATTAGTAAGTCTGGGGCACATTGTCAAGTATGTGGGTACATTGGCAACTCTGGGGGTGCATTGACAAGTCTGGGGTGCATTGGCAAGTCTTGGGATGCATTTGGCAAAAATGGGGGTGCATTGGCAAGTCTTGGGATGCATTTGGCAAACATGGGGTGCATTGGCAAGTCCTGGGTATGCATTAGTAAGTCTGTGGGTGAACTGGAATGAAGTGGGACAGAGGAAGGCAATACAAATTAAAACCATTTTTTTTCAGTCATATTTTATTGAATATAAAAAAAACTGTTTACTTGAAGGAATATTTACTACTTTAAAAAATGGTCTTTTGGGGTTGTCTTAGGCTTTTTCTTTTTTAACCTAAATTAAGATACAAAGTTTGGGGGAGTCATCTTATAATCAGGGTAGCCTTATATTCAAGCAAATATGGTAGTTTAGCATTTTGCCTTAATACAGTCTGTAGATGTACTTGGAACATGTGTTAGTAACATTTTAAACAGGGATAAGACACCTTTTGGAATCATTATTATCGACCAATTTAAAATGCATTTAAAGCAATTCAGTTTGATTAAATTTGTTGTGAGTACATGATTACATAGTGTGTAGCTAGTTAATGTTTTGCACACAGTTGAATTTTTTTAACTACTTTCACACAAACATATTGATTCACAGTTTTCGGCACAAGTGTCCAAAAAAATGCATTTAATAGTTTGTTTTAAGTTTTACATTTTGAGCTGAGAAGTCTGAAAGGATGTTACACTGGACAAAATAAGACAACTTCAGTTTTAGGCATATTGAGGACTTGTTGAAGACCACGTGCAAAATTCCAGATGTTCGTTGTAAAAATGTCATTAAAACATATTATTCAACTTATGCAAATATAAATATTCATATCATACTAAAATTGTGACTAAATGGGGTATAAATACAGGTAGACAAACCAGGATAACCTATAGGGGGTATATACATGTGATCACTGAATTGTGGCCACCTACCTTATAATATGTTAGCCCACGATTAATTTCCACCTTCTGTCTAGCTGCCAATTCCACCAAATGTATTAAGATTTCTGTAGGGATTTTCAGACATTGTGCCTACAAGAATGACAAGAATGGGTTAATTCTAGGTATATTGGAAATTATTAGTTAGTCATAAGTGCTTAAATTATATAACTACCCAAATAAACCTCAAAAGAACATACTATTTCTCAATAATATTTAATTTATTGATCTAAGTTGCATTAAAAAATAGGATGGATTAGTGAGGTAGTATTCTGGTAACAATGCATTCTATAATATCAAATATACTATAACAGTAGTGTGTCCATTCTTCTTACCTCTCACTCCAAAGCATCCAATAAATATTCATTTTAATTGAGGTCCGACAGGTTTGGATGCCAATCAAGTCACTGAGTGGGTCTGATGACTTAGGGCATAATTTATCGGTGGTTGGGGATTCCTTAGTTTCATGTTTGGTTTCATGTCTTAAAACTTTCCGAATTGTTTCATTCCTTTTTTTTATTTTATTATAAACATACAAAAATACATACAATTTAAACAAATACAAAAAAAATATTGTGGACGGGTGTTACAAGAAGACCAAGGTATATTGGTCTGGATTACCTTTAGCTTAAGCGTAATATTACATTATTAAGATGTATCACATACAAACATAAAGAAAACAAAAACAAAAAAAAACAATGCCGAATAATTGTTTTGTACCGAAAGCCAGCGGGGACCGTAGAGAGGGTTCATCTATTATGGGTGTTGATACTAACAAGAGAGATGGATAAGGGGGCGAGAAAAATATAGGACGTAGAAGAATGTTGAAGCAGTTTGCGTCCATGCCCAGGGTCTAAGCTAAATCAATTTTATGTCATTTTTTTGTCCATTTTCCCCAAATTTCCCTGTAAGTATTTCCATTAAGGTTATTATACACTACACTTTTTCCATGGTGGCTTGGTAGTTTATTTGGAATATAATCTCATTTTGATTTGGGACCGTGGTTTTTCTCCAGTGACGTGACAAACATATTTTCGTAGCCATTAGTATGTGTATCGCTAAGATATGTTGTGGTTTCGTAATTTTTGGTAAATCAAAGTGAAAGAGGAAGTTTTCAGGCAGAAGGTTGGTCAGTTTAATGTCCATGTTTTCCAAAAGTTATAAGGTTGTTAATTTAAGGTTCATTAAAGCTGAGCAGTTCCACCATATATGTATAAGGGAACCAGGTTCTTTTTTTACAGCGCCAGCATAGGTTTGTGGTTTCTGATTGAAATGTACATAATTTAGTATAGACCAAGTACCACCTGTGCAGAATTTTAATAAATATCTCCTGAATATTAATACAATGAATATATTTTTTCACGTGTTCTATAGATTTCAACCAGGTTTGTAATGGATCTATATTACTAAACTTTTTTTTACTTGTGCTTCTAGCATAGGACAAGTAAACTATATAGTGGCCCAGTATAAATTGGCATGCACTTTTAATGTTACAGCCAGTTCCCTGGGAAGCAGACAGGCTGGTCTGGCCAGTGACTGACCAGTGTATGTACATGGGACCAATGTTACATGGTATAAGCAGAGAGAAACCCCCAAACAAAACATGCTCCTGATCAGACGTGGAGAGCAAGCCCCTGACAGTTCCGGTGTGCTACTCTCCAAACCAACTCTGAGGTTTTACTTGTAGGGGGCACTATTTTTGCTTCTTCTTTTAAGGACACAAGGGTTAAAAAAAAAGTTTAGTGTCTCTTTAAATCTGTAACTAAACTTAAATGATGTAATGGGTTTTGTGTGTTTTTCCAAAGAAGGTAATTGCCATTCATTGTTTTCATAAAACGAAACAGTTTTCCAACCCTCAAGCTGGATATATACTTGTTAATTTATTACTGTTTTCACTTACCTTAATATCGCTGAGAATACAACATTAGGTGCAATCAGGCAAAGAAATTGCAAATGAATATGTAATTACGAAAGAAAAAAAACTCAGCTTGCTTATCAATAGTGAGCAAGTAACATATAAAGAAGTGAAATATCAATGTGATCTACTGGTATTGATGTTAGTATCTGAGTTATTTGTATGGTCTATGTGATGGAGCATTTGAACTACTTACGATAAAAACTATACATAAAGCATTAAATAAATAAATTATGTCTCACTGTATCTCTTAAACCAGGCCTGCCAAATCTTTGGCAGGAATCCTATAACATTCCAAGCAGATCTGGGATTACATCATAAACACCACAATGTCCAAAAGACTCAAATTGTTTGTGGGCAAAATTCTGGGAGGTGCTTGATTAGAGTGAGTAGGGCTACTGATGAACCTCACACAATATCGCTGAATAAATGGCAATGTATGCAAGTGGCTTTACTGCCTGATAGATAATCTGGCTCTTTGATCATAGAAATGACGTTCGAAATACATACATTTAGTAGCCGTAGGATACGAGAAACAAAACATTCTCTCATTGAATTCTTCTATTCCATCATCTGCTATATGAGTATTGTCAAAAACTTTAATGTCTTAAACAATACACAATTTGATACAATTAATTGATATTAATCAATCAATTAATCAATCAAAGGCTACAAAATGTTCCTATTCTGTCCAAGCTCATCACACATTTCCCCATAAATACATTTGTTTTTTGTTTTTTTAATAGATTAAGAATTTTCATACATACTTTGCCCATTTTATCAGCTCGGTTTGATTAGTCACTGGTCACAAGAACAATCTCTAGTACCCATAGGACAGATCATTTAAAGCTTATAAAACACGGAACCAGCTTTCCCAGGTACATTATTCCAGCTGTATGATTTTAAAGTGATGGCTATTGAATACATAAAATGAATTCCTGTGAACTCTCTAATTTCATGTGAGCAGTTTAGCTATAAATCATATGGTCTAGTGGCTTCAGACAAACGTAGTCTTCCTTCTAGTATTACAGAAAAAGTAAACCTGCTACATACTTTGTCATGCTTATATTTATGTTTAAGATGTGAAAAGTATTCATAATTCAGTAAATATATAAGGAATGTGTTAAACAGGAAGAGTTGAATGTTCAAGAGCTCTGTTATTTGCAGAATGTCAGGTAATAGATTAGTCAATAGAATAAAAGGAAATAGGATGGCTGAGCTCATTTCTACATTAAATTTGTTTTAAATTTCTACTCAGGCCAATGTCTCTCATTCATTGAGTAATATGTATTGAGAAACTTACCACAGCAAGCATCCAGCATAGGTTGACTTCTGTAAATGTGGCTATATACAGTCATGGGAAAAGAAAGTACTCCTTCTTTGAATTCTATGGTTTTACATAAAAGCCCATCATAACTTTCATCTGATCCAGAACAGGTCTTACAATTAGGAAAATACAACCCCAGATCAACAACAGCACATGACATATTAGACCGTTAGTTAAGTTAACAAAAATAATTCCAAAATGGAGAAGTCGCTTGTATAACCTCCTTTAGCAGCAAAAACCTGAAGTAATCGTTTTCCCTATGACTTTATCAGTCTCTCATTGTGGATGAGTTTTGGCCACTCTTCGTTACAACATTGATTCGGTTCATTGAAGTTTTCTGGCATTTGTTCGTGCACAGCTCTCTTAAGGCCCTGATACGGAATTCCAACCGGGTTGAGGTCTGGATTTTAACTGGGCCATTGCAACACTTTGATTCTTTTCTTTTTCAGCCATTCTGGTGTAGATTTCTTGGTTCGCTGGAGATAATTGTCCTGTTACATGACCCAATTTCGGCCAAGAATTTGCTGAGGGAGAAAAGGCCTCACATTTGACTCATGGTCGACTCAATGACTATAAGGTACCCATGACCTGTGGCGGCAAAACAAACCCAAATCATGGCCCCCCTCCACCACCATGCTTGACAGTTGGTTTGAAATGTTTGTGCTGATATGCTGTGTTTGTTTTTTGCCAAAGGTGGCACTGTGCATTATGGACAAACAGCCATAAAGCTGTGTTGCCATGGGTTTTTTTTTTTAGAGAGAAGAGGCTTTCTCCTAGAAACCCTTCCAAACAAACCATACTTCTTCAGTCTTTTACTTATTTTACTGTCTTAAACTTTATCATTTAAAATATTGAGACCTGTAAAGTCAAGGATTTATCGCTTGGGTTTTTTTAAACTTCTCTGAGCATTGAACGGTCTGACTTTGGGGTGAATTTGCTGGGGCGTCCACTCCTGGGAAGATTGGCAACTTTCTTGGAATGTTTTAAACTTTTGAATAATCTTTCTCTATGTAGAATGATGGACTTTAAATTGTTTGGAAATGGACTTATGACCCTTTCCAGTTTGATGGGCAGCAACAATTGCTTCTCTAAGATCATTGCTGTTGTCTTTCCCCCTTGGAACTGTGTATGAAGTAAATCAAAACAAAAGGTGGCACTCAACTTATACCTCTAGTATGGGTAAAACATTGTACAGCATCATTGAAATGGCTCTACTGCACCTGATTTTATTTATGTTGTCTATATTTGTTGTAATCATGCTTCCTGTCCAGGATTTTATGATTCTGTAATATAGTTTAATACCTTTTATGTTTATTTAAATGTTATCTTAAATATTAGAGCTATTGAACTTTTTATGCTAACAATGTATTAGTATTTCTCCTTCTTTTTTCCTTTTGACATTTACTTTATTCTCTCTCTTTTGATTTCTGTCTAGCGCAGTAATTTATTTGTACTGCTACTAGTTTGAACGTGTATTGGGAGTCACTTTTTGTACGACTAGTAGCACTACTTATTCTTTTATTAATTTCTGTTTCTCTTTCTTATGCTTCTTTTACTCCTTTTTTTTGATTGAGCACAGTGACCTTTTTGCACTTTTTACATTCTGTGTCAAACTATGCATTCTTTGATACTAGATTATGACCCTGAAATTAATTAAACTTGTCAATATTGTTTAAGTTTTTGACCAATCAAGATCTCTGCTACCCTTAACCAAAGTATGGTTCATGGATAGTTTGTGTCTGCATTCCATATTTCAGTTAGGTCAATAGTTGCTATGTCCATTATTAAAAGCATGTCATCCCAAATCCAGTCCAAATTGACTGCCTACTAAGTCCAAACATCCCTTTTACAATGGTGATGGGTGCTCAGACCTTAGGGCACCAGAAAAGATGAAGGGAGAGGAGAAAAAAGCAAAAGACCTTGTATATATCGCACACATAGGACTTACAGTGTCCGGCTAGATCATTTTGAAAAATATATCTATCAATTGTTTATTTAGTACAAAAAAGCAAGAAATAAAAAATAAATTCTACAACATATAAAAATCCATACAGTATAAATATCTCTCTATCAGGTCAGACAATCTAATCTAAATATTGCATAATACATTATGACTTCTAAGCTACTTTTTAGGGTTAAGAGAAATAAAAGTCCTTATCAGTACAGCCTTATTGTGAACATGTGTCTTAATCAGAAAACAATTGTCCTCCTTAGTGACACTGAGGATGTACAAACAGTTCAAAGGAACACCTGGTAGCATGCAAATGAATAAGCCACTTATAGGAATATAGAGTCTGAGAGGCTAAGGTGCTTCTATCACTCACGAATTTTCACATTATTGCCGCTCTGCAGATGGTTCCCAAGATGCCGACCACTTGATGGGCTCCAATGGATAAATACTCCATCAAGAGGAGACTTCCATTTGTGCATGCTGTATACTGGGAAGAAGTACCAATTTATTTATTTTCTTTTGTAGATCCACAAGTCAAAAGTTCAGTAGCAGTTTTAAGAGGAGAAAATAGCATGTACTTTATATGACACTTGCCATATAATCTTGACTGGCAGCCTCCCATGAAGAATTATCTAGTCACCGATCAGTTAATTTGAATGTTGAACCAATATGTTAAAGTAGGAAAAGTTAAAAAGAACACATAGTGCCACTTTAAGTCAATAGATACAATTACTAGGCAGAGCGTGTACTAAACTATGCTTGATTTTCTAATAAAACTCAAACAACAAATTGTTATTCAGTTGGTAAAATTAAAGTTATTTAAGCCATTTCATTATTTTATTTAAAATGTATCATTTCCAAAGTAGAGGTTGAATTGGTTATTAGGTTCATATATTTTTTACATGTCAGACATTAAGAAACAAATTCAATATATTAATAAACACAGCAGAAGCTTCTCTAGAACAAGACCATAAAAAGTATCGAACTAGACAATTTGCTCTTAATTTTCTAGGAAAGATACTATCTTGCTACAGTCACTTGGGAAATTTAACTCCTCTACTATCAAATCTGTGAAACAATCTACTTCCAGTGAAACACAACATGTTCCTGTTTTCAGTACTTTCTTTATGTTAACACCCAGTGGAACCGTTCAGATAACTTTCCATTAATACCGCTTTAGAAAATGTAACTAAAGATGAGAAACATTACATTTTCTGTAACTTTCAGTTGTCCTTTAATAGACGAACAATACATTTAAAGATAACTGTATGGGGACATTATACATAAATAGAATTCCTAAACAGATTTATACCTTGATGTATTTCATTTGTAAATGTTTTAGAATCAGATAATAATGTCTTAGGGTGGACAGAATAATGGAAACACAGAAAAATGTATTTACATTGCTTAAAGGGATTCGTTTTTGTTGTTCCAAGACTAGGGTAGTTTGTGGATCTTGGATACAGTTTCCAAATGTTAGCCCTGCCATGAATGACAGTTTACGTTCAGCTCATATTGTGTTTAGTGTATTTAGTGGATCTATCCATGTTGTTGAACTGCAGTTTTCCGTGTTTGCCATATGCTGCCAGGCTTTTTAATATTGTTCCTACTTGCACATTAAATAATTGTGCATTAAGTATTTGTGCTCTTTGTTAGTTGCCTTCTGTTGCAATGACAATTCTGTTGGTTACAATGGTAATTGCCTCATTTATAGAGCATTGCCCCACCGTTATTTTAATACATACCTCCAAAGTGTTATTCAACCCTCAACTTTAGTGAAAATTCACTTTGGTCTGTTCAGTAAACAGTGAACTTCGGTGAATCAACAAGCAAACAGCAGAAATTGGGCCAAAACAGAAGAGTTGGAATAGTAAATGAGCTGAAGAAAATTCCAACTCAACTATTTTGATCTAAATTTTTGCAATGTAACTTATCAATACTTCATTGTTTACTATTTTGCAAATAATACCTTAAGTTTAAATAGTTTCTTAAATAATAACTTTACAACCCTTTGGTAGTGTACTGGTTAATTATTTTTATTAATAAAGGTTTATTTGTAGAGTATCGCTGGCTCTTTCACTAAAAATATCCCAATGACATGTTTTACTCCATATGTTTTTTACTTATCAATTAGTATTAGCCGATAATTAAACAGCACCATTTGATTCTCCAGCAAATAATTGGACAGTAGAATCAACAATTCTACTCCATTTAAACTTGTACTAAATACATTTCACATAATCAAAAGTTCAGTTCCAAAATCACATAAAATCAGTAGAAAATGCAATTAATCAAGCAATGAAGTAATTAAAGGAGTAAATTGGTACACCCATATATTTTACCTAATCTAAATAAACTACTACTTTTACACTCACATTGTAGAATTGTACACTTGATAATAAAATGACATATATTTATTACCATTAATGATCAGCCAGGAAATTCATTCTATTACATGTTGATTTATTAGAAAAAAAATCCCTCCACTGTAAACTGATAATTAGATCCTGCTAAAAGAATGAGTTCATTGATTAGGTTGATGGCCAGCGACATTAAAGAAGTAAACCTCTTAATAGTACCAGGGGGTAGCATGTCAATAAAGACCTTTTTGTAGTTTTTTCTTTCATTATTATTATTATCATTTACCATGACCTTAATAGATTTTACGTTGCAGTAGTCTTTTCCTGTTTATAGTATGATGACTTTGGGTTGTATTACCTTCTAAATAATGTCAGGTTTTCTTTGTTTATTATTGACTCTCATCACACCTATTTAGCTATACATTGTGCAGGGATAAGCCTGGTGAGCTCCCCCTTCTAAGCAGACTTATCAGGTTTGTCCCTCACCAAAAACAGGTGTGATTGTGATAAAATCTTCAACGCACCTCAGCGCACCTCAACTCACCTGGAACTCATCTTTAGTGAATAGCCCCCTAAGTTTAGTCCATGACACAATCTCACATATTCCATTACCTAAGAATGTTACAAAAATAAACAAAAACATGGCAATAGCACAGTAAAGCTGGAATTATTAATGTGAATATAATAAAGATAAGTGAGATTATTTATAAGTGAGATAACACTTTCAGTTTAAAGGGTCTATTCAATATGCCCCGATCTGGCCGGAAGTCAGGCCAGATCCTTGTTTTAAGCCGAACTGCTGTGAAAATCTGTGACGAAGCACCTGCAATAAGGATCGACATAAAAAAAATGTTTTTTAAAGCGTCTACTCAATAAAGAGAGAATTGCAGGGAAGTGAGATAGGAATTTCAAACTTTATATGAGTTGGAAGCAAGTTCCCATTTAGCTGCAATGGAGAATGTTTCCATGCATTTTAAATTTCCATCCCAATTCCCTGCAATTCTCTCTTTGTTGAGTAGATCCGTAACACCTTCGCGACAATGGAGGTGTCCAGCAGGCAGCTCTGTTGCTGACAATGGACGTGCCTGACACGTCCTGCAGTGGAATGAGCGGTTTTCGCGATCAATCCCAAAAACCGCTCTGATGGTGCTCCTCTATTGCCTCGATGTCGAGGCAAAAGGCAGCACCGAAATTTCAGCTCTAAGGCACTGACGATTGCTCCATGTGCCCTCTTGTGAGTAGAGCTTCAGAAGTGAAAAAAAATTGGAAACAATCATATTTCTGTACTAAAATTTTGAAACTATTTAGATGGGGTCTTTTTTAATGATTGTATTTGTGTAAATAATTTTTTAGGTCATAGTTAGAAAAGGTGTTTTTTTTTCAGCTTTTTTTTGTAGTAAATTATAAGATATGATGAACATAATGGTATCTAAGGAATGCCCTTCTTATGACAATAAAAACAACATATAATATTTGTGGGTACAGTATGTGAGAAAGAAGAAAATGACAGCTAAACACAATCACCCCAGAAATGTCAAAACAGCCCTTGTCACCAAGGGAAAGATAAGGTCAAAAGGTCTTGTCACTAAGGGGTTAAATATGATTGTGTAACTGTTATATGAAAATGATACAGATTTTGAGATTTTTTTCCCATGAATAAAAATATATAGATTGTTTCCCCCTACAGTTATACCATGTTTTAAACTGCATTCTCCATCTGTCTGAATTGTTTTGCAGTATGTAGAAGCCATATGTGATCAAAAGGAAATCAATGAACTAATCAACGTGGTTCTGTGGGATCCACTACTTGAATAGGTCATTGATTTCCTTCTGGTCACATATAAATTCTACATGCTACAAAGCAGCCTGTAAACGGTATACGTGGCCAGTAAAAAATGGCCAAGGTAGCAACTCCTGTCCCTGCTTGTCTGAATTTAGTATATACGCTAAGTCACAGGCTCAAATAATATACATGTGTAAAATGAAGATTACCAAACAGGTGTGAAAAAAGGGGTCTATTAAAAAAAAAAAAAAGTGAACTGACAAGTGAACGACAAAAATCAGGTCTTAATAGTCACGGTGAATAATAGTCACCAATCTTTAAAAGTACTCAAAAAAATTGGGCAGACTAGATGGACCGAATGGTTGTTATCTGCCGACACATTCTATGTTTCTATGTTTCTATGTTCTATGTTTCTTTCTAATTCATTTCCAACAGAAAACCATTATTTTTGCAGTTCATTTGTCAGTTCACTTCTATGATCCCCTCTTCATCCTGAATGTCAATGGTGAGATATTGTTTGCTCTTTTCATGTAATTTATTGCTTACACTTTACAAGCACTATATCACAGGTATCACAGGTCATGCTTATTCTTACACTTTACATACACTATATCACAGGTATCACAGGTCATGCTTATTCTTACACTTTACAAACTCTATATCACAGGTATCACAGGTCATGCTTAATCTTACACTTTACAAACACTATATCACAGGTCATGCTTATTCTTACACTTTACAAACACTATATCACAGGTATCACAGATCATGCTTATTCTTACACTTTACACACACTATATCACATGTATCACAGGTCATGCTTATTCTTACACTTTACACACACTATATCACAGGTATCACAGGTCATGCTTATTCTTACACTTTACACACACTATATCACAGGTATCACAGGTCATGCTTATTCTTACACTTTACACACACTATATCACAGGTATCACAGGTCATGCTTATTCTTACACTTTACACACACACTATATCACATGTATCACAGGTCATGCTTATTCTTTATAGCTCTCCAGCGAATACATTTATTTTTAATAAGCATCCATGAATAAAATACTGATTGCGTCATACTAACCGCAAATTGTGAAACCAGTCTTCTATCAACCCAAACCTTACTAATACAGTGAATATAGAGAATAAACAAATGCTGAAAAATGATCTACACCTTGGCAGAATTGCAAACGAATGCATAGAAAAAGAGAAATGTAGTTTTGTTCTGTCTCCTGATTATGACATCACCTTGTGGCTTGATATGCAAATGAACTCATTTTCAATGGGAAATGGTTAATTTGCATATTATGCCACAATATATTTCACTTATTTTTTTTTTGCATTTGCATGTAATTTGGCCAACACAATGTATAGATTGTTTTTCATATTTTTTTATTATTTACATTCACACTATAAGCAATGTTTAGGTTGACAGAGTCCCTTTAATGGATTGTTTGGTAGAGAGGTCACTTGCCATAGGCGGATAGGAAATAACCTTGATGAAGTCAGCTTTGTCAGCAGGGCTATCTGAGGATTGAGAGGACTAGTGGAAGAATTACCGGGAAGAAGAAAATCAGATTAAATAATTAGTGTCAATTAGCTCCAGCAAAATCATTCTACAAACAATTGGTCTCAAGTGCCCTGCTTAATTATGTGAGACTTTCATCGCTCCTTATCAGGCCTGCCTTGATTCATGTTTGACTCTTCATTTTCCCAGAGGTACAATTAATTATTGTCTAGTAAATAAACTCCCTGTAATTAATTGCTGCAGAAAACAGTGCAGTTCCTTAATAAAATGGTTTACTACTCTCCACCACTTAGCATACGGCTAAAATCATACAATGTTTCAAGGAAATGAACTAAACCTCAACAGCATATTCACTGGATTATTGTAGAATAAGATAATGAGGGAAGAAAGGAAACCCCTGACACTTCAGGTGCTTTGTTAAATAAATTCCATCATGCCCAGGTGGTACACAGGATATATAACTCAGGATGTGCTAGGAATGCTGAGAGTTGAAGTCTGTATCAGACAGCATTTTACAGGGTTAAACTATTGTTTTTACTTTTTATTGTTTTTATCTGATCTTATTTTTTAAAAATGAGTTGGTTCACTAAATTGTTGGCAGGATAAGTATGGTCTATAGCTACCATCTCAATAGTTGCAGATTAAAAACTGTATGACTTTATGAAAAGATAATTTATTTCAAAATGCATTCATTTTCATGTAAGGTGAAAGGGGGACCTTTAACTATTCTACCCAGTGTAGTTTGACTCCATCACTGTTTCTATTCAGGAATGTCCATAAAATAATGATATTTCATGTAACTTATTACAGCCCCGGGCTATAGTCTAGGGTCCATGCAATGTGGAGAGAATTACAGGAAATTGAGGAGTGAATTACAAACTTTAGGTCATGTTGGAAAAATTCTCCAATGCAGCTCAATTCAATCATTTTTAAACTCAACTACTTTGGCCTTGAGTTTGAAATACCTGTCTCAATTCCCTGCAATCTCTTCTTATTCTCTTTTATAAAGTAAACCCTTAAATGCCTCGCTGAATAAAGGAGTGATGTGGAAAGTAAGTAGGGTGACCCCATAACAATTTTATTTAGGACTTATTTAAGAAATATATACTCTAGGGCTATAATCAGTCAACTGTAGACCAATCCACAGTGTTTCTCTAACTCAATAATGTACATAAAGCATATGTTCATAAGTGATGTGATCACCCTATAACTGGGTAGCATACCCCCAAGCTGATCCACTTTGTGCGGGACAGTCTCGTCTAGGACACTAGCTACTTCCAGCTTCATCTTCAAGTGCAAGACGAGTGACCGTCACTAAATCTCCCAAGCTACGGACGTTTTCCTGGGGTAGAAATTTTGGGAGGTTGGACGTAGCATATTCCAGTAGAGGATTTTAAAGCTCTAAATCTCTTAATAAGTAAATTGACATTCAATAATTCTAGCACAGTCAAACTGAAAGGATAGAGAAAGCACAAATAACATACTATAAAATCACATTTAAAATAGTAGCATATGTGGACAGAAAGCAATGACATTTAGATGGTAATTATTAGCAGGAAGAGTGTAGGGTCTGAAGGATGCAAATGGTACCCAAGGTCAGAATAGTGTTTATGCAGCTTCTGAATAATCAATCTGTATTTCCAAGTTATTATTGTTTAGTGTAATTTCTTTAAGGTAAACTTTACAACATTAGAGCATCCTTAGTAGAATTGCCAGATTGTACATTTTGTTCATGAACACACATTTGCATGCTGCCCTGCAGTATGAAAATGAATATGTGTTTAGAGGCAAAGCTTTTAATTATACTAGGTTGTTCCTATGGTATCTCCTTCTTGATTAATTCACTGATTTCCCACTGGACTGAATTCAGCTGTGGCGCTACCATATGGGGAAATTATGCAGCTTTTGCATAGGAGGCCCTTATAGCGCCTGACTGAGATGAGAAAGCTATTGTTAGGGGGTCAAATAGTTGAAATGGGGCCACCATCAGATTTTTCCTTAGGACCCCGTAGAACTAACTATGGAGGAATTATACATATAGCACAATGACATACAAGAGTAATATGCGTCCAGGAAAAAAATACCTGATCTAAAAACACAGTGGCTTTAGATTCAGCATTTCAGAGCTTGTAAAGATCATCATGCACCATACCTTTGGACATTTGCAGAATTGCAAAGAGCTGTTTACACCATTATCACTTTAAAAATGTCTAGCATTATACCACAGAATTGAGAATAACATAAAACAATTCCCAGTTAGCAGCATCCCAACCTAAGTTCCTACTATAGCTATGTCTGCTTGAACTCAGTGGGGTCTGAGTTAGAGAGTCACGCTAGGAAAAATTCTCCATCGCCTATTAAGGTCGAATAAGGTGTGAGAGATGGATCCAAGGCTCAATTCAAGACACAGGCTATAAGCTTTCCATTAAACAATATGTTATTAACACTTTACAAACAGTTTTTTTCTGAGAGGTTCAGGGTGCATTGTGCTCAGGTTTGTGTACGGAATTGTGTACGGAAGACCATCAGACATTCTATAGTGTAATTCTTATACCCTATCTTATGGATCCAGGCAGCATTTTAAGGGGGTGGCTTGCCGCTCTCGATGCCAAACGTAAAATCATTATGTTTTTGTTTTTCTTTAATAATATTCTGCTACCTAATGTGATCCCCAGCATTACAGCTGGACTACACACAAGCTAACGTTTCGAATACAGGCGCATTGCACTACCACTCCGTCCCCTCACAAGCTGCCATACGAAGTCAGTAAAAGAGGCATGAGACAGGAGCAACTCAGTGTGGTCTGTAACAGTGTAACAGGCGCATATCACTCTGGACACCAAGCGAACATTTCCCTTCAAGTGCCCTGAGAGGTAAAAAAGCAGGGAGGGGGACACTTATTAACAGATGTATTATTTTATTTTTCAAACTCTTCTGACATGTGTATGTAACAGTGTGTGTGTGAGACTGTGTGTGAGTGAGATTGTGTGTGTGTATTACAGCACCAGGTCTGGCTAACTATTTGCTGATGGCTGGGAGGTATGCTGTACCACCATCTATGTCTGGCTAATTCTATATAAGTGGGCTCTATTGTAACACATCTGTGTCTTGTTAACTGTACACTGATGGGAACAATAGTGTACCATATTTGAACAGCTAACAATATTCTAAAATGAGCTACACTGTGGCACTGTCCGAGTCCAGCTACATTTGTAGTTATTGAGCTTAACCCATACTATCAACTCCTTTACCTATCATGACTAGGAAGTCTCTATGTTTTTTCAAATTCTTGTTATATTTATTATTTATGCTATAATCAAGGCAGCCCAAAGTCTTGGGCCATCCCTGCATGTACCCCAAGGCATACATAGAACTCAGAAGTCCAACATAGTGTATACAACACATTACAACAGTGTTGATGTTTGTCCTATCATATATCCAATAGACACATAGAATCATAGAACCATTCTGCCTATCTAGACTTCCCAAAACCAAACGAGCATAAGTGAATGGGATAAATTAGTGCAATACAATTCATAAATAATGTAATAATCTGGTCTAATATTGTATTATTTATTATTTTGATATGTAAAGCTTTAATTTAACTTTGTTTAGTGTTCTAAGTACTAATGAATTTAAGTATGTGCTAACTACATATACATCAGAGTTAATGCAAATGTCCTTGTTTTGCCTGATGTAAGACATCTATGTTGATATACTGAGTACAAAGATCTGTTGAACATGACCATTTCAAAGTCGACATGGATGCAAGAAACATGGAAATTGAGCACTTAGCCCATGAATCAAAGGTTTAAAGGAAATTAAATACCCTGGTCTAGCTACTGATTCAATTCCTTACTTCTCAATATGGTAATGCAAATCACTGTATGTTTAATGAACATATTTATGTGGATCCAAGATGCAGAGCTGATCCAACTTGCATGCACATTGTAGTGCAGAGAGTTAACACAGACAGAAGGCACAATGACATGTTAAATTACCTACATGATGTATGACTTAATGAACCCCCTTGTGTTGATCACGCTTAGCATTAATCAAGAGCCATGAACAGATTCCCTTATTTTCTCAATGCTTCTCTGATAAACTGCAATTTCATTTAACCTTGGACAGCAACATTAATAGCATCCACGGGACAACTGTCAATACTTTCCTGGCTGAATATACAGTGATTAAACTGCCACGCGAGATACATGCCATGAATTTTCTTGATTTGAAATTAGAAATTTTTATTTTGTACTATTTGCATAAAATATGCTAAAAACATTACGGGCATAAAGATTTATATTTATGGTTGAATTTCATCTACAACGATGTTTCTGTATTTCTTAAAGAAAGTGTCAGGATTTGAAAAAAATATGCTATTTCTAAAGAAAAAAGTACATACAAAATATTTGTGTGTGTGTGTGTGTGTGTGTGAATTGATACATGTCTACTGTATTTTATACATATACAGTATATATAAATATGACTGTCTTATTCAGTGGTCAATGTGGACGTTTGGCGAGAGAACCATCTAAGGGAGGGGGGGCACAGGCAGGTACATTTCCAAACCAGTGAGAGAACTGAATGGAGAAGAAACTTACAGAAAACATAGAGTTGAAAAGGTTGTAGCTGAGGTCAGGGGGCAAAAATGTTTCTTAACTGGGACCTTTTTGTCCCACTACTAGCCAGCTTGGATTTAGAGCAACTACAAAGAGTTCCAACTGAAGAGAAATGGATGGGGTAAGATGGAATACAAAGAGAGCTAAAAGTTTGTGATTCTTCCACTGAAAGTTACTTTTTATTATGCATTGATATTTCTATATGGGTAGGTGGAACCTCACTCATCTCAGAGGGGGGGGGGGGGGGGGCTCAAATGTGTCTGTGTAAGTGCAACTCTGTGTGTAAATGTGACTGTGTGTGTATCTGTGTAGTGTGTCTGTGTGTGTTTTTGTGTGCACATTTGTGTATGTATGTGTTGTATTGTTGTGGAGCCTGTCATACACTCACAGTGCACATTTCTGGGAGATATATGTATACACACATTCATACATACATGTATATATATATATATATATATATGTATATATATATATAATTTTCTCACAATGAAAAATGAATGTGGCCAGTGCACACATACACTTCTGGTGAAGTGGCCCGAGGCAGAAAAAAACACCCCTGTTATATAGTATCGAAAATGTTCTCAGCGCTTATACAATAGATTGGGTATAATAAAAAAAAACAGACAGAGAGAAACCAAAACGTAATGGACAAAAATGACCCTGCCTGCAAACTTATAATCTAAAGCAAATGGAGGAATATGTCTATACATAATAAAAAGAAATGGGCTTCCATAAATGCAGTTCAATGCTCAGTAAAGATGAAGTAGTAACCATAATTGAAAATCAAATAATTACAACTTTATCTAGACTGATCATCAACCTGCATTTATAGATGGCCATCTCCTTTTTTATGCATATCTATGTTTCTTCTGTTACTGTACCAAACAGGGTCCAGGGGATATCTATGTGCAGGGTAACTGCACTCCCCTGAAGGTTTGAGGCACCAGGTTGGTACAGTCACATACCAGGACCTTGAGGTAGCAGCTGCTGTATCAGTAAAGGTAAGAGAGGAACTAAAGATACCCTGCAGAAACTCTGGAACAGTCATGGAACATAACAACTCTGACAGCTGATAAAGGACAGAGCTGAAATGGATTACATAATACAGCATAAAGCACTACAAATAACATAGTAACATAGGTGAAACTATTCTACCTATCATTCCTGCTTTTGATCCAAAAGAAGACAAAAAGTAGACTCACCGTTCGTTATAGGGAAAATCCTCTGCTTGTAATACTTCCACTAAAGGCTGGAACAGCAAAACGCTTCTGGAACTACTGGTATATGAAACCAAAAAGAAAAGTGAAGTGAAAACACTGGGAAAATAAATAAATGAACTTTTTTCGTATGTGAAAAACGCAGCTGCTTCCAAGTTCTCCTCACGGTACTTATATATAGAGATAGGTAGGGAAGTGGGGCAGCGCTGGATTTACACATGAAACAATATGAACACAAAGAAAATCATAGTGTTATAAGTAAAATACAAGTAGTGTTTTGATGATGTATAGTATCACACTCACAAAGCCAGGTGAGTGTCAAGCATCAATAAAACAGTGGTCCAGGGTATCTGGAAATGGTGTCTCTGTGCAGAAAGAATAAAAAGCACATAGGGCAGTACAGTTGGTGATATAAAAAGGCCTCCTTTATTGGTGCAGCTTACAAAGTAGAGGGGCCCACAATTTGGGCTAAAACAACAATAAAAAACAGTCTGAAGAATAGTCCCATGCAGAGTGTAGATGGTAGAAGCCTCTCTACGCTTTTCGCCGAGTGCAGTCCCAGCTTCCTCAGGAGAAATTGGCTTTGCATTACACTAAGATTTTCTTTGTGTTTATATTGTTTCATGTGTAAATCCAGTGTTGCCCCACTTCCCTACCTATCACTACTGGTATACAGGTGATACTCGAAAAATTAGAATATCGTGCAAAAGTTTATTTATTTCAGTAATGCAACATAAAAAAGGAAACTAATATATGAGATAGACGCATTACATGCAAAGCAAGATAGTTCAAGCCGTGATTTGTCATAAGTGCGATGATTATGGCTTACAGCTCATGAAAACCCCAAATCCACAATCTCAGTAAATTAGAATATTACATGCAATCAATAAAACAAGGAGTGTACATAGAACAATATCGGACCTCTGAAAAGTATAAGCATGCATATGGACTCAGTACTTGGTTGGGGCCCCTTTTGCAGCAATTACTGCCTCAATGGGGCGTGGCATGGAAGCTATCAGCCTGTGGCACTGCTGAGGTGTTATGGAAGACCGGGATGCTTCAATAGCGGCCTTCAGCTCTTCTGCATTGTTCGGTCTCATGTCTCTCATCTTTCTCTTGGTAATGCCACATAAATTCTCTATGGGGTTCAGGTCAGGCAAGTTTGCTGGCCAATCAAGCACAATAATCCCACAGTCATTGAAGCTGGCTTTGGTGCTTTTGGCAGTGTGGGCAGGTGCCAAGTCCTGCTAGAAAATGAAGTCAGCATCCCCATAAAGCTCGTCTGTGGAAGGAAGCATGAAGTGCTCCAAAATCTCCTGGTAGACGGCTTCATTGACCCTGGACTTAATGAAGCACAGTGGGCCAACACCAGCAGATGACATGGCTCTCCAAATCAACGCAGACTGTGGAAACTTCACACTGGACTTCAAGCATCTTGCAGTGTGTGCCTCTCCATTCTTCCTCCAGACTTGGGATCCTTGGTTTCCAAATGAGATGCAAACATTGCTCTCATCAGAAATGAGGACTTTGGACCACTGAGCAACAGACCAGGTCTTTTTTTCTTTAGCCCAGATAAGATGCTTCTGACGTTGTTTGTTGTTCAGGAGCGGCTTGACAAGAGGAATACTACATCTGAAGCCCATGTCCAGGATCCGTCTGTGTGTGGTGGCTCTTGATGCATTGACTCCAGCCTCAGCCGACTCCTTGTGAAAGTCCCCAAACACATTTGAATGGCCTTTTCCTGACAATCCTCTCCAGGCTGCGGTCATCCTTGCTGCTTTTTCTTCCACACTTTTCCCTTCCACATAAATTTCTATTAATGTGCTTTGATACAGCACTTTGGGAACATCCAACTTCCTTCACATTTACCTTTTGATGCTTTCCCTCCTTATGGAGGGTGTCAATGATGGTTTTCTGCACAACTGTCAGGTCAGCAGTCTTCCCCATGATTGTGATTCCTACTGAACCAGACTGAGAGACCATTTAAAGGCTCAGAAACCCTTTGCAGGTGTTATGGCTTACTTATCTGATTAGAGCGGGACACTGTGAGCCTAGAATATTGCACCTTTTCACAATATTCTAAGTTACTGTTTAACGGACCGTCTACCAGACGTAGTAGACCCTCTGTCCGTTGTGTGAAATCACCTCCTTAGCCCCCCGATTACAGCTCAGCATTCACCCAGCAAGTCTTTCCTGGACCCTTGCTCCTTGTACCCAAATAGCAGACAGGAGACTACTAGCAGTTAGTTGGGACACAGTTCTTGGGTCTGGGGTAGGGGCAGGCAGGAGCCAGTGGCAATCTGCCCAGATGCCAGCTCTTCCGCTGGGTCATCCATGGGGAAAAAGAGGCACAGTTCTTGGTTCAGTGCATCTGCTGGGAGGGGAGCAGCACTGATACTCACAGTCTCATAAGCAGGGGGCTGTATGTGGTGGAGTAGCTGTAGGAATGCCTTCTTGGGTCACCAAGTAGTCCCAGTGGTCTGTCAAAGCACTCCCAAAGTCTAGATCCTGCTGGAGATTTTCCAATAACAATGCTGGGCCACCAAAATTGTAGCCCTCTGTGGGATTGTCATCCTCCAGCTCAGGGTATAGCTGTGTGGCATACCACCATAGTTCCCGGTACCCACAATCTACGACCATCTCAGCAGAGATAAGCTCCCCTAATTCAGCCACCCAGTCTCCCTGTGGGTGCTCTCCCAGGTACGGCAATCTTTCGTTCAGCTGGTGCACGTACCAGTCCTGGGAGCTGGGGAGGACCTTTCCCTGGTAATCCTGGTCCCGAATGAGAGTGTTCATCCATGATTTTTGGTAGCTGCCAACTCGCTGCAGCAGCTTCTCCTGCAGGACCTGTCTGGTCTTCAACTTGTAAATCCCAGCCATCATGGCTGCTGAACCACTCTGGTACTCCTTGGCCAACGGGCCAGCTTTGCAAAACTGATAATCCATATCCACGGCCGTCGTGCCGGTCACAATCCCTTCCTGGTGCTCTGCTGCTAATCCACTGGGCTCTTGCAAGGAGGATCCCACCACTTGCCACCAATGTAATAGACCGTCTACCGGACATAGTAGACCCTCTGCCCGTTGTAGGAAATCACCTCCTTGGCCCGCTGATTACAGCTCAGCATTTACCCAGCAAGTCTTTCTGGACCCTTGCTCTTTGTACCCAAATAGCAGACAGAGACTACTAGCAGTTAGGTACAGCAAGAATGAACAACTCCTTTATTTGTGACAACACATACTTAGAAAAAGACATAAACATGACATCACAGACATTAGTATACAATGGGGGGGTGGAACTAAACATAGTTCTCCAACTAACTGGGGCTAGGAATACATTAGACTTTCAGACTACAAACCAAATAGGAATTACCATACAGTGAGTAGACACAGAGTAAGACAGATAATATACACAACATGATCAGTATATCAGTTAATCCAGTTAATCCAGAACAATGGATGTTGGAGTAAACTATCAATTCTAGTCACTGACACAGTATAACCCTCCAGAGTGGTCTACTCACAGAATTAAACATTACACATAAACCAATATATTAACAGAATATAACTAACTAACAATATTAATGTACAAAGTTATGGCACATTAACCAGGGTCCATAATCTATAGTGAAGTGTTTGGCCCTCAGGCCCCTCCAAGAACCCCAGTCACTCAGGCTGTCAGGACTCCCTTCATGACATACTGAGTTTGTGGATTTGGGGTTTTCATGACTTATGACAAATCACGGCTTGAACTATCTTGCTTTGCATTTAATGCGTCTATCTCATATTTTAGTTTCCCCTTTTACGTTGCATTACTGAAATAAATGAACTTTTGCACGATATTCTAATTTTTCGAGTATCACCTGTATGTTCAGAATAAGTACACAGGACTAGCTCTCTTGAACATCAGTAAAAGTAAAATTTAATGCTGAGCAGACATTGTATTTCTTTTCTTTTTTTAATCTTAAATTTGTTTATTGGTTAAACAAGAGTTATAGCAAAAACATAAATACAGCGATGATGTGTATGTAAAATAAAATATTCTGGAAATTCTAGTCAGAAAAATACAATGACATCAAATATAATACGATATAGAATATAAAAAACGGCGTCAGAAAAATATCATATTTGATATTTGATAAAAATCCAATCACATCATTGTAGCAGAAACTCCCTGAAAATTCCCCCCATACCCTTACATAGCCCAAAATTGGAACAAAAAAAAACAAAAAAAGATATACAGAAGAAAGAAAAAAGAAAGGAGAAAAGCAAGAAGAAGAACCAAAGGAGTAGGGGAAGGAAGATGGTAAGGAGCACTGGAGAGTCTTAATCATATTTAGAATTTCAGCTTAGACCTATGCCAGCAGAGCCAGGTGATTCCGCTGCTAAGATATCAGCTTCGCATCTAGGGCTATCGATATATAGCATCCAATGTATCCACCTATCATTATTCTGCTTACCATGGCCATTCACCGTGTGTACCATATCTTCCACTACTCTTATAGATTCCACAGAGGCTAACCATTCTCGGAAAGTGGGAGGATCAGGTCGCTTCCAATGTCTAGGAATTAGCAATTTAGCTGCGTTAAGAAGATGCACCGTGAGCGATCTTTTATACGCCCCCAGAGGATGTATGGTATGATGTAGCAAGACAGGTAGTGGAGCATGTGGAAGAGTCGAATCTCCCACCTCTCTAATAGTTTTAATAACTGCCTTCCAGAAAGACTGTAGAGCAGGGCATGACCACCAAAGGTGGAGGAAGTCACCCACCTGCAGGTGGCATCTCCAACACCTGTCGGAGGTCGTGCGGTAAATTTTATGTATAATTACTGGTGTGAGGTACCAACGTGTGAGCAGTTTATAGGCGTTTTCCTGTATATGGGTGGACATGGAGCATTTGTGTGCTAACGTAACAATTTTACGCCATTGAGGAGCAGTCAAATCCACCCCACACTCTCCCACAGCTTTATATAGGAAGGCTTGTCGTGGTCTGACAGATCCGTGAGTATGCGATACACAGTGGAAACCAACCTCTGCGGTTGTTCCTTGGTCATACATAACAATTCAAATTCAGTAGCGTTAAGAGGGATCGGATTCGATACCTCCAGCGCCGAAATGTAGTGAAATAATTGGGTACATTTATACAGGGACCCCCCTGACGGTGGTTGATGTCTAAGTATCTCTTCCCGAGGCCTGGCACGTCCCTCCTCCACGATATGGGTCAATCTGGGGTATCTTACTGGTTCCGGGAAAAGTTAGTGGGAAAAGGAGTATGTCATGCCCAGGGGGAAGTGGGCATTTCCAATAAGGGATTGCATTAGCGAAGGAGAATTAATAAGGCCAGGTCGAGCAGTAAGTTGTCTCCAGACCTTTAAAGTGGGAGCCACTGTAGGGTGATTCGGCTGGACCGGGAGCAGTTGTGGATGAGAAACACAAGCCGCTAGGGGGATTGGGGCATTCAACCCTCTGTTTTCCAGGGAAATCCAAAGCTTGGGTGCTGGTCTAGACCAGTCCACTATTCTGGCGAGATGTATTGATTTATAATATCTCTCCTTGTCTGGAAGAGCAATGCCCCCTAGACTCTTGGGATGGGTAAGAAGTTGATACCCGAGCCGTGGACGTTTGTGTTTCCAAATAAAACCTGTAATCAATGACCTGAGGGTCGAAAAAAAGGATTTCGGAATATAAATGGGCAGGGTCTGGATAATATACAGAAAACGGGGCAATATGTTCATTTTAATGATCGAGGCTCTACCAAACCAGGAGTGGGATTTAAGGGACCAATTAGTTAAATCAAGCTTACAGGACTGTAAGAGGGACCCTAGGTTAAATTCAAACAGAGAAGTGAGATCTTTGCTTAGAGAGATTCCTAGGTATTTAATATGGTGGTCATTCCATTTAAATGGAAATGAAGATTTAAGCGGGATCGCCATCGTAGGAGAGAGGGAGATATTCAAAACTTCAGATTTGGTGTAATTAATTTTGAAGTTCGAAAGGGCCCCGAAAATATCAAATTCCTTCATGATCTGCGGGAGAGAGACCCCTGGGTTAGTGACATAGAACAGCAAGTCATCAGCATAAGCTGCCAATTTATGATGATGTAGGCCAGCCTGTAGTCCCGTTATATCCGGATTAGCACGGATAGCACAGGCCAACGGCTCTAGAGTAAGTACAAACAGAAGCGGTGATAGAGGGCAACCCTGTCTGGTCCCATTTGACAAGGTGAGCTGGTTAGATAGGACGCCATTGACCCGAACACGGGCCGTAGGGGTCTGATATAAGGACGAGATCCAACGTAGCATAGACGGGCCCATACCAGTGTGTCCCAGAACAGCACGGAGAAATGTCCAGCTCACCCTATCAAAGGCCTTTTCTGCGTCTGTAGAAAGTAATAGAGCAGGGGTAGTAGTAGTAACTGCCGAATGGATGAGATTTAGGACCTTGGTTGTATTATCCCGTGCCTCTCGGCCCGAGATGAAACCTGCTTGGTCCGGATGAATTAAAGAAGGGAGAAAAACTTTCAGTCTATTACTAAGGATTTTAGCGAACAGCTTCAAATCAACATTCAAAAGTGAAATTGGTCTGAAGTTGGCGCAGGATGTTGCATCACGGCCTGTCTTAGGTATGACCGTAATGTGGGCCTCTTGGGCCTGAGGGGGTAATAAACCATCAGTCGAGAGTGAATTAAAAGCACATATAAAAGGTGAACTTAGGTTTTCATGAAATAGTTTGTAATAAAATATGGTGAACCCATCCGGGCCAGGGCTTTTCCCAGTAGGGGAGGACTTGACCGCATCAAGGAACTCCTCCTCAGTAATCGGAGAGTCCAGACTTAATGCGTCCAAAGGGTCTAATTTTCGTGTCATATGAGTGTCGAGATAGTCCCTAATTTTTTCACTAGCAGAAATTATTTGTGAAGGGGTCCCAGGAGCGGGCAAATTATATAATTCCTCATAGAATAGCCGAAACGTGTCAGCTATTTCGGTCGTCAGGCAGGTGTGGGATCCCCTTGCCGTCCTGATTTTGGGAATATAGCCATTAGAGTGCCGGTCGCGTAACGACCTAGCCAGTAGTTTGCCTGATTTGTCTTTAAATTGATGTAGGCGACTTTTAATCTGAAGGTGTGCTCGCAAATCCCTTCGATTACATAGATCTGCAAGTTTAGCTTTCAATTGTAATAGGGATGCGTATACCGAGGGACTCAGAGTCAGCTTGTGAGAGGTTTCAATAACGGAAATCTCCGATAGCAGCTGAATCATTAAACAGAATGTTCAGTTTTTTCTGATGGGCTCCTATACTGATCAACTGTCCACTCAACACAGCCTTATGCGCCTCCCACACTAGAGATGCAGAAGTATCTGCAATGTCATTTTCTTTAAAATAATTTGTTAGACTCAGTTTAATGGAGGATACCGTCTCTGGATCCTTAAAAAGAGCCTCATTAAGCCTCCAGTGGGGCTGCCGCTTATGTAAAGACGGAGAGGTAACTGTTATCTGAATGAGGGCATGATCGCTCCATGTAATGTGGCCGATATCAGAGTGGAGCAATAATGGAAGATGTCGATGGGAGATAAACAAATAATCAATTCTGGAATATCGAGAGTGTGGGGTGGAGTAGAACGTGTAATCCCTGGTGGTGGGATGTTGAGTGCGCCATGTATCAGCCAATTGTTTGCAATGTAGTGCTCGTTTTACCTGCTTAATTTTTGCAAATCGGAGGGAGGAAGCCCCTGTGGAAGAATCCATACGTGGGTCAAGCGTGACGTTGAAATCGCCCCCCAAGATCACCATGCCAGAAGCGAAGCTCTGGAGCTTATCTGTCATAGCGGTAATAAAAACATGTTGGTTAGTGTTAGGGACATACAAATTGGCTATTGTCAGTTGGTCCATGCCCACCATCCCTTTCAGAAACAGGGCCCTACCCTCACTGTCCGACCATTGATCCTGGACAGTGAAGGGAAGGCCCTTAGAAACAAAAATCGCTATCCCCTTGTTTTTCTGAAAGGGAGAATGTGAATAGAAAACATGTGGAAAATTATAATCAGTGAATTTCGGGACCTTACTCCTTAAAAAATGGGGCTCTTGTACTAGTGCAATATCGGCCCGGAGAGCCTTCAATTCGCGGAAAAGGCGGGAGCGCTTTGTAGAGGTATTACGCCCTTTCGCATTTATGGAAACTATCTTAATCTGGGCAGGGCTAGCCGTAGGAAGAGCTGACAAAAATACCAAATAACATTACTTTCAGTGCGCAAGGGGGAGAAAAAAGAAAAAGGGAAGAGAGAAAAAGAGAAGGAGAGATAGAAGGAAAGGAAAGAAGAAAAATAGTACACAGAGTTATCACGACCGACAAAGTGTCAACATGACACAGAGGGCAGACATGCCAAATGGAGAGCCGGGCTTCTCTGTCATGAGAACGCCGGGGTCTCCAACAATTTACAAAGGCAAAATCCCGCCTAGGGGAGCGTGGCAGATCCAGGCGGCAGCTCGGCCAAAACATAGCCTCCAATAGGGAAGAAAAAACAGGCTCGTGGATGGACCTCAGGCCAATCTAGTGGATAATTGAAAGGTGAAACCCAAAGAGGGCACGTAATATGAACATAGCATGATACACGTCTCAAAAACGCGAGACATAAGACATAACATTCGTAAGCTGGAAAAGCGAAAAAGCATAATAAAGTGCTCAATATTTGGACGTTTATATGTTGGACAATATATATCTTGTGACGAAAAATACAAACGTCCGAATCGCAAACCCATCCACCTACTCCATAACCCACCCCCTGTAACTGACCATAATACAACCCGTGTAAGGTAGCCCATGGGATGCGGGCCCTAGGAGGGGGGAGGAGAGGAAAATGAATCATACATATCGAAAACATGTCTAAAACCCAGGAGCTTCAGAATCTGTCCAGAACAAACCTGTCAGTGAAAAAGAGAAAAATGGAGGGTAAGGAGTGACCCAAAAAATATGTCTCAGCAATGGCGTCAGCAGTGAGGTGAAGACGGATCCGCAGGTCCAGGTGTTACGGGGTCCACATTCAATGAAGAAGGTGGGCGACGGGGTCGACGTTTCCTCTGTGCCCTAGGAATCCACGGAAGATTCTGGAGGGTCGAGAGTTACGACGGGGTGGAGGTACCATCCATCCAGCCAGGAAGATCCGGGGTCTCCAGTTGTAGAGCTTCGCGAAAAGATGGTAGATCTCTAGGGCACCGCAGTGTGAGTTGCGTGGACCCCTTATAGACCGTGATGGACAACGGGTAGCCCCAGCTGAAAGGGACGGTGGCTTGTTTAAGTAGGTCTGTGAGCGGTTTTAGAGTCTTTATGGCCTGCAAAGTGGCCCAGGCCACGTCCGGGAGGATGATCAGAGGTTTCCCAAGATAGGATATTGGGCCTTGCTTCCGCGCCTTGCGGAGGATTTCCTCCTTCAGGACGAATGAGTGAAGGCAGCAAACCACGTCACGGGGCTTGGGGTTGGAAAGGTCCTTAGGCCGTAGGGCCCTATGGGCTCGATCCAGCACGATGGGATGGTCTGGAGAGCGCTTAATGATACCCCTGAATAGGTCGGTGAGTATCTGGGTTAGGTTTTCAGGACCGTCAACCTCCGGAAGGCCCCTGATCCGCAGGTTGTACCGCCGGCTACGATTTTCATGGTCAATAACCTGTTGAGACAGGATAGCCATCATGGACCGTTGTTCCGTCAGTTGGGCTTTTAGCTCGGAGACCGTTTGGTGCAGCACCCCCTGATCCGCTTCGACGACCTCTAGGCGCTGGCCTTGTTGCGTTAGGTCCGTCCGAACGTCTTGCAGCTGCTCTTTGATGGTGGCTGTAATAAGGTTAACAGCCGCGGAGAGATCGCGTTGCAGTTGGGAGGAGAGGGCTGTGAAGTCGGCTCTTGTTAACGGAGCCTCCGCAGGTTTGCGAGTACAGGGATTTAAGGTGGTCTCCTCACCTTCCGATTCCTCCGTTGGAGCGTGGGAGTCATTGCCGCCATCAGCATTCTCTGGCGCCATTTTAGGTTCGCCGCTTGACGACAGCGGGACCAATAAAGTCCTCAAATTCACCGGTAAAGATTTTTTTGCACTCCTGTGCGGGTCTCTAGGTGGAGAGGACTTCTTAGACTGCTTTCCCATGTTTTTTTGGGGCGTTTGGACGTGTATTATGTCCAGACACGCCCCCCCGACATTGTATTTTTACAGACTGAGATCAGATAATATATAATTGGACAAAGGAACTTAAACACAATAACTGGTTAACACAATCAAATTTGGTATTTGAAGGCACCAATCAGAAGGAAGGCAGGAGAAAAGCAGCTGAGTTTGTGGCAACCAATCAGAGAGGGAGCTATTTTTGGCTGTAGCAAATCCCCAGGCTGCCTGCCTTTCCTTCTATAATATTGAGAGTCCCCAGCAGCTGGGCATGCCGCTTTGGGTGCCTGACTGTCTGTGGTCCTTAGTAGCTCTGGGGCCAGGAAATCATGCTATGGTGAATGACGGAAGCTATTTCAATTTTTGCCACTGAGGGGGAAAAATTCCTTCTTGACTCCAAGAGCAATCAGACCTTTTTGTAAGAACCAAAAACAAAAGCCTGTCAGGTATTCTGCAACTCTGTGCTAAGACCACATTTCAAACGGTGGGGGGAATCATTTATTAGGGGGGGGGTATTTTATTTTAACTGCTACGTTTGTAAGGGCTGACAGTTCAGCGCTTACATAGCCGCGTCCGCGATGAAACGGCCGCGTTATTCTTCATTGCTGACAGTTCAGCGTTCTAACTGCCGCGCTGAACTGTCAGCGATGAAGTCGCCGCGCTGAAGTGTCCTAGACCCCAAAGCCTTCTCATCCAACATCAGTGCCTGACCTTACAATGCTCTACTGGATGAATGGGCAAAAATCTCCACAGAAACACTGCAAAATCTTTTTGAAATCCATCCCAGAAGAGTGGAAGCTGTTATACCTGCAAAGGGGAACAATTACATATTAATTTCTATGTATTTGGAATGCGTTGTCATTAAAAGTCCCTGTTGGTGTAACGGTCAAGTGTCCCAATGCTTCTCTATATAGTGTATCTTAACACAGACTGGAGGTCTTTAGTCTTGAGCGAAAGCATGCATGACCTTATGGTAACATTAACATATAAAATATCTCTATGGCAGAGTATTACAGCTCTTTAAAGTAGTACATCCTAGTATAACTGCACATTATATATATTAACATGTAGTAGTATTATTATTATTATTACTTTAGAATGTGCTATCCTATTCAACACCACAGTAAGGTACCCAAACCATATATACAATATATAGGTCATGTTAATTTGTAACAAACAAGAAGGAAGACCCTGCTCAAAGGAGCTTTATTAGGATGTAGACTGTAACTGATTTGTGAAAGTTTCCAGGTCTCAGCACTTTTATCTTGATTGGGATAAGAAAGTGAGAGAAATAGCACAACAATGAACATAATTATTCACAGTTCCATCAACCAAGACTTTGATGTATCAGCTGGTGCTATATATATGCTACTACATTTTCCTGTGCCAGATGGAAAAAATTAATTAGTAATGTGAATGTTTCCACATGCAACTTTTTATGCTAAATTCAGGTTTATGAACGGAGTGTGAAAATGTGCACACCAAACGCAGACAAATATTTGTTTAGACTGCTTTGATGAATGGACTTCACCAATGAGATCATATTCACTGTTTGTGAGAAGATCAAACCTTATACACATGTGTGTATCAGCGATGAAAAGTGTCAGATACAAACAAAATTAAACGATGCATCTAGGATATGAATAGGTGAGACCTTTTTTTTCAAATAAAGGAAATAGGACAGATTTAGAGATTTCTTTAGATTTTATTTGCAGGCAATTAGTATATAAAGTACTATTTAAACATTTCAATACATTGATTATGTATGCAATAATTTGCATAATCTTGTCTATAAAAAACGTGATACAGTATATATACTCATATAAATACAAAAATTCAAATTTGACATAAAAATGAAATAGTCAGCCAAATTGACGTAAAAGCCCAAGTCAATAAAATGTCTAAAGCAGTAGTGTCTATAGTCCGCCAACTGTTAATGGAATACATCTCCCCAATCCTCCCACCAATCTCTTAGGGCAGTGATGGCAAATGTTTTTAACCTTGAGTTCCCATTGTTCTGCAAGATACCAAGTTAAAGATCTCAAAATACCATTTTCCATGAGATTATGAGCCCCTCTCCCATTTTTATTGCAAACGCTCATTTAAGTTTCTCCTCTCTCTTATTGATGCCTTTCCTTTTGTTGCCCCATCTTAGTGTCCCCCCCATGTGCTCCACTTTCCTCCATGTCACAATCTACTCAGATCCTAAGTGCCACTTCAGAGGTTTCAGAGTGCCACACGTGGCACCTGTGCCATAGGTTCACCATCACTGTCTTAGGGTGACACAGAAATATAGGATATGTAGTACATCAGCAGCTGGAGGGCACAAGTTTGACACCCCTGGTATAAAGTGTATGTGGTAATATATGCAGAGAAATTTCCTGCTGAAACGTATTAAGTGAATACCTTGCTTGCATCTAACGTTGTTATTATGGCATGGTTATTTTAAGGCCAAATTACAAAAGTGAATTTTTTTCCTATTACTCTTGACATTAGTTTTGTATATTGTGCTCTAATTGCCAAGTTTTTCAAGAAAGTAACGTAAAATAAATAATTGTCAATAATGAGACAAAATCTAGTTTCCAGCAAGAAGAGCCAAAAACTTCCCCATCTAAAAACCTCAGTCTTATTTCTTGATTTAATTAACTGTTTGTGGTAGAGCTAGGTGTTTGTTCAACTCAAGAACTATTTATATATATATATATATATATATATATATATATATATATATATGTATGTAAATATGTATATGTAAAATGGACAAATTGTAATTTGAAACAATTTTATTTTATGACTTAAATCAGAGAACCCTCAGTCTCTTAAGAAACACATATATATATATATATTATTAAATTGTGATAATAATCACTGCACAATTGTATTTCAGATTCAACAGGCTTTAACTGGGAACCACAATGGGCTCAGTTCAATTACTTGAGTTGTTTTATCTCAGGTGACTAATTACAATAGAAAATGTTGAGTTGAACAGTGATAGATGATCATTCCCAGTATTAAACAGCAATGGGCATTTTTGAGTTAAAAGCCACTGATAAGCAATAAGTCAGGTCATTGACTAGAGACCCAGTATCAATAGCGAGTATACATTAAGGCATTGTAAATATGTAATCATTCAGAAAACTACATCACATACACACTACTACATAGGTTCCTTTTAATAACATAGTAACTAGAGCTGTGTAACATAGTAACATAATAACATAGTAACTAGAATAGAGTAACATCTACTTACAACACCCCCAGCTATCAGACAATATTTGTCTGAGCATAGCAGGAGTTGAATTTTAATATCATTCTGTTTATTAGTCAGTTTTTTACCCTGAATTAGAGAGTATTTCTCTTCGTAGCATAGGATCCCATGATCCTCAGTTGATCATGGGGCAACTACCCTATATAATCTCAATATGACCACCTTATACACTAAAATAATTGCTGGTGCTAAACAGATTTTAAAATTTATTTTCACAGACAAAAGAATACAGAAGCAGGTGTTGAAATGGTGCATTAATGCACATATATATATATTCCCATTTTCATCACATATGACCTTGATGGATCATCAGATGTTATAGTGACTGATGATGACTTCACTTAGGGAGGCTGAAAAAAACATTAGTTTTGTGAATATTATTACATGTGACTATTCATGTGCAGATCCGTTTAATGACCTGATCATCACACTTTTAACACATCACTTTAATTGGTCTATGGGCTGCTTATTAATCTGTTGGAAGTGATGTTAACCTAACGAAGCACAATATAAAGTTATTTTTTTTTATTTACAACATAAAAAAGCAATCCAGAAACCCAGTATTCAGTATATTGATTTTAAATTTGAGAAACGGTTTAAATTGAAAAAATGTATCCCTTCCCCATGGCCCTTTTCATTTGATCGCGTCCCCCTTATTAATTTCTCTGCATTCCCCAGTCATTTTCATAATACTTTCCCCACCTGTCTGATAGTGGAGTATCACCATATGACTACACACTCTGCTTGCTCTGATATGGCTGTGACACAGGTAAAGAAAACCTGGTCCATATAAACTGGTGGAAATGCCAATACTGGGCTTAATGCCAAGAGTGGCAACAATCACAATAGATAACTATGGTAAGCACTGAAAAAAGGGAAAACTTGTTGTAACAAGCTGCCTACCGGACGTAGTAGACCCTCTACTTGTTATGGGAAAATTCTCTGCTTGGAATAGATGTACACCTCTGGAACCTCCACTATAAGTTCAGGAAAGAATCACTCAGGACACCGATCAGTTGGACAGCAGAAAGAGAACATTTATTTGAGGTTTACACAGCACATATATACCCAACTGCAATCAGATAACACTTGATTAAACAATAGAAAACTTAAACACATTACTGGTAAAGCAGTTATCTAGCGAGTAAAAATTTGGAGCCAGAAGCAAGATAGTCAGGCTGGGGGCATGACACCTGTTTTTGGAGATGACTTAATGTTTGGAAAACAGGAATAGTGTTACATTTGAGCAACGCAGTAAATAGATATTTAAATGCAACATTAGCATAAGAATTTTTAATGAAATACTAAAAAGCTATATTTCATAGAGGATGCGAAGAATGTACAGCCATTCACAAAATACTTTTAACACAGGGCTTTTCTTTATTGATAGATTACATTGTGAACATGCAGGTAGAGTAAGTCAAAGAGAAGCTAGCTTTAAACATTGTGTGCCAATAGTAAAGCCTAAAACATTTCAATAATAAAATACATAAATAAACAAAAACACCTATTCATGTTAGATTACTTCCCACGATCAGTATAGAGAAGCTGATGAATGGAGAAAGGCCTACATTCCCTAATGTGGACTCAGCAGCCCTGTGTGGCACAAGATAACTATACTAAAATCTGTCCCAGATGAGGTAATGATAAATGCATTCGCTCATACTCACAAACTTAACCAAATTGGAAACGGATTAAAAATGAACTAATAAAAATCATAATACATAACCCTTTTGGAAACGTAACCTGTAACTCTGAGGTAAATTCTCCAACTCTCATTCAACTTATATGTGGCCTATAGGTATCACTATCTGCAATTACACAGCAAGGCACCACCACCATTTAAGGGTTCCATACATTTGCTATTTAAGAACCACAAGTGAAAAAAAAAGTTAAGTTGTCATCAAGATGTCTATGAAGTATATAAATATCGTAGAGGGGTCTCTACGTGAAGTTGTGCTAAATTCATTGAGTGTCAACTGTATAATTTGGTCTCAGTTAACCAAGGGTCATATATGTGTTTAAACACAATTCTGTAAATTATTTATTTAATTAACTTTTTTTTATTACTTAGTTATTCTTGAAATCAAGGGTTCCTTGTAGAAATTCTAAATTATTTGCTAAATGATAAAAAAAAAAAAAAAGTCCCAGCAGTAGAGGCAGGATATCTAAATATCCAAACATCAGCAAATAATTATCCTAGAGCCTATGTTTCCTCAAAGTACTTTTTAGGGATCAGTCAAACACTCAACTGTTCTTTATTTCACTCACACACAAAAATCTGTTTCAAAATTTCTGTTTATAATTGCACTATAGTATAACATGATTTATTTATGTGTTATTGTCACATAAAAATAGCTGTTTAAAATAGATATGTACGTATTTAAGGAAATCAACTGTCTATGAATGTGTCCCTTTAACAATACTGGCAAAATGAGCACACTAGCCAAATTAAAGGTCTAGTAGCCATAATAATAAATAAAATGTACCTATATGTATTTAGAGTATGAAAATTAGCCTTTCTATTAGCAGGAGGTTGTAAACCATTCAATTTATTAATTAGGCAGTGGCCCTCAAACTGTAATCCCTGTAGAAAGATTGCACGTACAATGCAGATTTGGTTTCTTTTTGTAAAAACACAAAGAAATATGTAAAACTGTATCTCGGTTCACTATTAAACCGACAATCTGACAAAATAGCAATACAATTACAATTCAAGGGTTTGCACAGGCTTCCCTTGTGCACGAGAGAAACAATAACCAAACACTTCAGCCTCCTATTTATCAGTCTTCAGAGAATCAAAAAGGAAAGGGCAGCTGTATTTTGGTTGATATTGGGCCACACGTATAAAAGCAATGACAGATGTAGTACCACCCCCTTAAAGCAGTCATGAACTTCTCTCTGCTAAACAATGCAGGCTGACAGTTGAGGGGATGCATTTGTTTCTATAAAACAGCCAGCTGCTTCTCTTGCAGTTTCTATAACAGAACACAAATCTCTCCAATGCAGTATTCCAACTGCAATCTAACCCTGGAATATAGAATGTTGCCATCAAATGAATGATCATTTACTTAGCATTCTATCACTAGGTTACAATGCTAATAACTGTATGACATAAAAAGATTAAATTAGCCAAACACAGATCATTGGCATGTTATTGATATGGCTTTCCATTTGAAAGTTTGAGGTAGCCAGCTGTATTCTAAACATCATTTTAGGAATAGCATTTGTCTCTAACATCATTAGTTTGAATTTAAATACTAGAGGCCTGGTCTGTATCATGTACCCAGAAAGCTCTCTGTTTACAGTAATGACAATTCTTCAGTCAATTCAAGATAGGAACATGTTTTGAAAAAAGAAAAAAAATGATGTGTCAATAGTTAAATTATTCTGATGAAAAAAATTGAGAGTCACACTGGCATTCCTGAATATTCTATTTACTCATATTTCTACTCCTAATTTCCTGTATTTATTTCCAATCAACAGCTGTAATCTATATTCGTGAAGTGCCTATCCAGTTGTAAATCTGTTTTGGTATCAAAGAGGGTGTTAATGGAGTATCTGAATGGAGAAGTCTATATTTCTCTTACAGATACACTTCAGTTGGATAAATATTGATGTAGAAGGTTGTGTCCTCTAACACGGTGTAACACCCTGTTCCTTACTTTGCTTCACTATCTGTGCTCGGCTCAGTGATATCTACTGTTGTAGATAGATTAGGTTCATATATAATAATTGAGGTATGATTTATTTTTATATTCTATTATTTAATAGATGACTGCTTCTTAAACCTGTGCTCAAGGACCAGGCAACGGTCCAGGATTTAGGGATTACGCAGTTGTGTTTATGATAATATGTATAACACCTGGTATGGTTTCCTAACGTGTATGGCACCACACCAAGTGTTGTACATATTCTTATTTAAACACAAATAGGTAATAACTAAATCCTGGACTGTTGGGGTCCTTCAGGATAGGTTTAAGAAGCACTGGAATAGACAGTGATTCCCCAAATAGTCCCAAGGACCATATTTTATAGATTACCAAATATTAGAATATTTGATAAATCAGTTGGCTTTCCTTGAGGATTGGTTTGGGAAACACTTGAATATGGTCGTCTGCAGTTATCTTAGTTATAGGCGATACCCACAAGGTAGTAATTGTCACACCTGTACAAAACCAGAAATATACACATATGAAGTGTCCTCTGAAGACAGAAATGGGCTTTTTTTTAATTTGTTCATAAGAATAATGAAAATTAATGAAAATTAAATCATAAAAATGTTTATATATGTTGCCAGAAGGGCAACATTTTTTGACAATTGTTGAACGATTAATTATCATGTTTAATGTGACTCTGTCACCTAAAGATTGTTTATACTGTGATTGTTCAAAACTATCAAACATTATCTACACTTTGTGTTAGCAGAATTGCAAGTAAATGCATACATTAACAGAAAAACATAAATGAGGCTGTGGTGTCTCCTGTTTATGACATCACCCGGGGCTCGATATGCAAATTAATTTTCAATGAGAAATGTGTAGTTTGCATATAAAGTCAGAAGGTGATGTAATAAACAGGAGACACCCTAGTCACATTTAAAACATGTTTTTTTCTGTTATTTTCTGCATTTGCTTGCAATTTTGCTGACACAATATAGAGAGCATTTTTCATATTTTTTTCTTCTTTACATTCACACTATAAGCATTGTTTACATTGACAGAGTTCCTTTGAGAGATTTGGTCTGTTGTAATTACTTTCCAATAATATGGCCTTTTTTTTCTACTGATAATTTTCAGAATGTATTAATGCTTTATAAATAAAAGATTAATAGTCACCCAGACTATTAAGATGTCTGCTTTTCGTTTCAGAACAAATGTAGTTTTACACTGACACCCTTGATACCCCTTGACTGGCTCATCTAAAACTGAAGAGATTGAAATCCAAGTAGTTTTTTTTTTTCCCAGATGGACAGCATGTTCTACCCAATAATTAGCATAAATAGTTGTTTTGACAGGTGAGAGAGGTGACAGACGTGGTTTATCAATTACAGTTGTTGAATCAAAGTGTTGTATGTTTGGAATTTCCATACTACAGACTCTTTCCTCCATAATAATGACTCTAAGTCTTATAGAACAAAGGATTCTGTCAGGTGTCAAAACCATTGCTGGTAACAGCAAAAGTGTTCTTGTTCTTCTCGTCACTCATTCATAACATGCCAAGATATTCCAAAATGCTGAACAATGGTCACACATCATAAGGAAATCATAAAAGCATTGTATAGGTTCAATTCTTATGGAAATGTTAATTTGCGGAAGATGTGTTGTTATTGAATTAACTGAGTACTTGGAAAGAAACATGCTCGACATCATATTTGCCCATTAGCGAGAATACCATGGTCATAGGGTTTACTATCAGGACTGGGCCTTACAAGATATCACAGATCTTTGTGTTACCAAAAGCTTATTTTCTAATGAAAATTTTAACAAAAATATATTTTGTCTTTAGAGTACAGCCTGTCAAACCCTTAACGGGAACTATTTTAGTTATTATCAGTAAAAACAAGATTCTGTTAATAGGTAATATTATATTTGTAATAGAGGAACCAGCAATCTAATAAAGAACCAGATAAATTATGGGTATCGTAACGATTCAGACAGCATTTAATAAATTTATTTGGGCTGCTAAGAGACCCAGGTTAAACACACGCCTGTTAATGAAGGGAAAACAAGCAGGCGGCATCAATATACCATCGTGTATACTCGGGACACTTTTGATTTGGAAGTTGTTGAGGCACCTTGTGTGCCTTTTTAATTGATCTCCCCAAGAAAGATGATATTAATCTCTTAGATTACAAACTCATAAAGACTGCTGTTATAAAGCATTGATCTCAGGTATGAACCAGTTTACTATTATAGTACGCGCTCCCCCACCTTACATTTGAGGATGCCCCACAGATGCTCGATAGGCTTTAGGTGTGGAGACATGCTTGGCAAGTCCATCACCTTATCTTCAGCTTCTTTAGCAAGGCAGTGGTCGTCTTGCAGGTGTGTTTGGGGTCGTTATCATGTTGGAATACTTCCCTTTGGCCCAGTCTCTGATGGGAGGGGATCATGCTCTTCTTCAGTATGTCACAGTACATGTTACCATTCATGGTTCCCTCAATGAACTGTAGCTCCCCAGTGTCGGCAGCACTCATGCAGGCCCATACCATGACAATCCCACCACCATGCTTGACTGTAGGCAAGACACACTTGTCTTTGTATTCCTCACCTGCTTGCCGCCACACACGTTTGACACCATCTGAACCAAATAAGTTTATCTTGGTCTCATCGGACCAGTAATCCATGTCCTTAGTCTGCTTGTCTTCTGCAAACTGTTTTTGGGCTTTCTTTTGCATCATCTTTAGAAGAGGCTTCCTTCTGGGATGCCATGCAGACCAATTTGATGAAGTGTACAGTGTATGGTCTGAGCACTGACAGGATGACTCCCCTCCACCCCTTCAACCTCTGCAGCAATGCTGGCAGCACCCATATGTCTATTTCCCAAAGACAACCTCTGGATATGACGCTGAACACGTGCAATAAACTTCTTTGGTAGACCATGGCGAGGCCTGTTCTAAGTGGAACCTGTCCTGTGAAACCGCTGTATGGTCTTGCCCACCATGTTGCAGCTCAGTTTCAGGGTCTTGGCAATATTCTTATAGCCTAGGTCATCTTTATGTAGAGCAATTCTTTTTTTCAGATCCTCAGAGAGTTCTTTGCCATGACTTGCCATGTTGAACTTCCAGTGACCAGTATGAGAGTGTGTTAGAGCGATAACACAAAATTTAACACACCTGCTCCCCATTCACACCTTGTAACACTAACGATGACACCGGGGAGGGAAAATTACCAATTGGGCCCATTTTGGACATTTGGACATCCACTTAGGCGTGTTCTCACTTTTGTTGCCAACAGTTTAGACATTAATGGCTGTGTGTTGAGTTATTTTGAGGGGACAGCAAATTTACACTGTTATACAAGCTGTACACTTACTACTTTACATTGGAGCAGAGTGTCATTTCTTCAGTGTTGTCACATGAAAAGATATAATAAAATATTTACAAAAATGTGAGGGGTGTACTCACTTTTGTGAGATACTGTATATCACTAATGTGTTCACCTTTTGTTTTCACAATATATTACTGGGTCTAGGACACTTAGAACGCTGAACTGTCAGCAATGAAGAATAGCGTGGCCACTTCATCGCGGACGCAGCTATGTAAGAGCTGACAGTTCAGCGCTGAACTGTCAGCTCTTACAAATTTACAAGTTAAAATAAAATAACCCCGCATAATAAATGAATCCCCCACAAACCCTAATACTAAAATTAACCCCCAAACCCAATACTAAAATTAACCCCCAAACCCCAATACTAAAATTAAATCCCGAACTCTAATACTAACCCCCGAACCCTAATACTAACCCCCTAAACCCTAATAATAACCCCCAAACCCTAATACTAACCCCCTAAACCCTATTACTAAAATCAACCCCAAACCCTAATTATAACCTAAACCCCAATACTAAAATTCTAATTGTAACACTCTATCTTCTAACTCTAACACATTAAAACTCACCTTTAGCGATGAAATGTCCCGCGATTAAATATCCTGCGACGAGCTGTCGTGTGGTGAAGTGACGGCGGTGAAGCGGCTGCGCGGATGCAGCCGCGATGAAGTGTCCCATCCCCTATAATACTTCCTTCCATGGAGATTTCTCCCATACATCCTTGGGAGCAAGTCCAGCATGATTTAATGGGTTTGAACTTTTCACCATCTCTAATGGAGACTACACAGGTAGAAAGAAATCCCAAACTATTGACATATTATTATATTACATGAAATTCATCATTTTACTTCGCTTTTATATTCTCTTATTATTTTATTATTATTTTATATTATTTATTATATTATTGGAATTATTATTTTATATTCCACTTATTAGGAACCTAAGGTATGAGCAACATATTGTTCAGATAAATGTATTTGTAGTTATAACTTGTCCCTTTAAGATATAAAAGTATTTGTACATATTCCTGTCAAAATAGCACACAGTTTTATCATACAGTAACAACATGCATTTTATCTACTGTTTGACTGTTTCCCCTTGATCAATGATTATAGCATTCATTTCTGGTACTAGCTTTCTTCTTCCAAACTATCCATTTTAATGGCTAAGGAAAATAAGCTACAAAATGTTAAAAAGCATAGGGCAGATGTAAAAAAAATCTTTCATTGTATTGATTCACAGAGCTGCAGTTACCATATCTTGTCTTGTGCCATTTGAAATAATTAACTTTGCATATTTTGGTCACAGTTTATTAATTGCTTGGTAGTCTATTCAAGTTTATCTTCTTGGATACTCCAATACTTTGTAATATCCTGTCCTCTTTTTTATTATTTCGCAAATGTTTCATTTTTTTAAAGCAACAATACCATTAAAATTTGTGTCACTCTATTTAACTTTAAATACCGTATAATCAGATTGTGCAATATAAACAAACATATGAATTGTTTCTTACCCTTGTGGCAAATATTTGAACACACGCACAACCCAAGTGTAACGGACCATCTACCGGACGTAGTAGACTCTCTGCCAGTTGTGTGAAATCACCTCCTTAGCCCCCAATTACAGCTCAGCATTCACCCAGCAAGTCTTTCTGGACCCTTACTCTTAGTACCCAAATCGACAGGACATCTAGCAGCTAGGTACAGCAAGAATGAACAACTCCTTTATTTGTCAAACAACACAGACTTATGAAAAGACATAAACATGACATCACAGACATTAGTATACAATGGGGGGATGGAACTAACATAGTTCTCCAACTAACTGGGGCTAGGAATATATTAGACTGCAAACCAAATAGGAATTACTATACAGTGAGTAGACACACAGTAAGAAACATAATGTACACAACATAATCAGTTTACCAGTTAATCCAGTTAATCCAGAACAATGGATGTTGGAGTAAACTATCAATTCTAGTCACTGACACATTATGACCCTTCAGAGTGGTCTACTCACAGAATTAAACATCACACATAAACCAATATACTAACAGAATATACCTAACTAACAATATTAACGTATAGAGTTATGGTACATAAGCCAGGGCCCATAATCTACAGGGAGGTGTTTGGCCCTCAGGTCCCTCCAAGAACCCCAGTCAGGCAGGCTGTCAGAATTCACTTTGTGACACCAGATATACTCATTCATAATATTGCTGTGGATTGACAGCTATTGTGACAGGTATTCTATTGAAAGGACCCACGGTATAAGTTGTGTATCAAAATGTTGTGCAACTATAGCCAGTTTGGCCTTAAAGATTTCTTGTTACAGTTTTAGTGCATGAAGGAAGAAGACAAGGCAAGAAAAATATTTTACCTAAATGAAAGATGCTTTTTTTTAAATTATTGTTCCTATGATTTTTGGTAGTTGAAAGTCTAAAAAATGTTTTCTGTTTGGAAAGCTTCATTTGACATGTCTGACAGCTGTACTTTGTCTGTCAGTTTATAGTGTTGCTACCTGGGTGACTTCTGAGTGCGCCAAAATTCACAACTTCATCCTGAGGTACATATTATTGCCTTTTTTTTGCATAGTACAGTGTATTATTGGAATAGAAGAGGCAAATGAGCCTGTGAGCTGAAGATAAATACTGAAACATTAAAAAGGTTTCTGTGTGAAACTATTTATGTAAACAAAACTTTTTAAATAAAATGTTAGTATTTCATGAAGGGTTAATGATAGCAAAATCAAAATGCATCTATTCAGCTGAGAACCGTATTTATCAAGACAAAATAGGTGGTATTTCAGGAAAAAGTGCTAAAATAGTACTAGTAACCACAGAAACCAATGGAAAGTTATGGCAGTTTGACATTTATAAAGGCAAAAAAGTGCTATTTCAAAAAAAAATTTGGACCAAAATGCCATAGCATTCCATTGGTTGCCATGGTTATTACTGCTATTTTTGCACTTTTTCCTGAAATTGCACCAGTTTTGTCTTGATTAATACTGCCCTTAGAGGGGCATGTACTAAACAAAATGCCAATTTATTTTATGTGCAAATCTATTTTTGAGCTTTGCTCCTATTGCAATGTACTAAACATTTAACACTCAAATAGTACATACGAGCAAATTGTGAATAAAAAACAGGCAATTTAGCGAATATTTTTTTCTACCTCTTTTGATAGCTGGTGTCATTTTCACATGCAAATAAGAATTATTTTTCACAAAATATTCGCAAAGCTCTTTAGCATGCGCAAATATAATCGCTATTTATTAGCGCAAACGGAAAAATGCACTCATAAAAATAAATGGAAGAGGCGCAAGTCAGGGAAAAAAAGCGCAGAATGATACAAATAGTCACAAACTGATCCTTACTCATGTTTTACCTACCGTACTTTTTTCCCCACTGCACTTGTATAGTACATGACCCCCTTAATGTGGCAATCTTCCCTTTACTCCCAGTTTAAAATGACAGTTTAAAATATACGTTATGCTACGTTACACCGTTGAAAAAACTTGTCTACACGGCCACCAATATAAGTGTGTAATACCATTCATTAATCATCACTCAACACTACCTGTGCCTAATGGGGAATGGAGTCCATCCAAACTAGCGTGTGTGCAGTGTGGTCACCATAGATGTTACCTGTATCAATAATTGCAATGTACAAAGCATTGACTTAAAATGGGTTTACTTTCCTCATGGTACAATATATTTTCAGATTTCACAGACAGCTAAACACATGCTACAGAGCTTACATTAATTGTAACACTGGTGGTCCTGCTTATCGTAATCATGCTGTATTTATTTCGTTATCCGCTTGATTTGCTCCATAATAAAGCATATTTCAGGCATTATGCTCCCCCTACTTGGCTATAACAGGAATGTATTTCTAACTCTGCCCAGGAGACCGAAACTGATAACCAGGATTGCACCTTTGGGTAAATAATCATCTACGTCCTCTGTAGATTTACAGAAATGAGTAAATTACCCTCTGACCTTATCGTTTGGTTAAGGACTTTAAGAGGCACAATCAGATTAAAGAGAAGGCAGTGAAAGGCTCTTTTAAAGGGGGATCAATCTTGTGCAGCCTTTTTCTTTTTTTGCTTCGAGGAATAACACAAAAATAAGATTATCATGTTACACATGGCCTAAAATTATTATAGAGGTATTTTCAAGATAAAGCTTATCAGGATTGTCTAAAGGTTAATATTTCTGGATTGTGAGAAAGATAACACACAATAAGCAAACACTCTTTCCATTATATTATTATGCAATGCAGCCATTCCTCTTGATCACGCTTTCTGAATATTTTGCTATAAGTCTGAAAAGATTGCTTCTGATGTTCATATTTGTATGTTTTCAGGGACTTGTAACTTTTACACGTTGCCCTGCAGTATATATAATTCATACATGTCCATAAGGAAATCAATTCATTAATCATGGTAGTTTCTATGGGACCCAGCACTTGGTAAATTAATTGTCTCCCCAAGACACACTTGTATTCTACATTCTGCAAGGGAGCATGTCAAAAGTTATTTGTGCCCAAAAACAGAAAAACTGACTGCCCTGGCAACCTTAGCTGTACAAGTGATGGAAACAAACATGCTCTGTAAACAAAGGTGCTCTGTATAGGCTCCTGTTTGTATATATACACATATTACAGAAAAGCTATAATTTGGTACACTTTACTCTTTGCTATTTTGAAATAACGTATAAGGGTCTACTCAATAAAGAGAGAACTGAGATGGTAGTTTCAAATGTTGGAGTTGGAAAAATTCCCCTATTCAACTTAATGGAAGAATTTTGGCTTTAAGTTTGAAATTCTCGTCTAAACTCCCTGCTGTTCTCTATTTATTGCTCTTTAAGCTGAGTAGATACTGCAGGGTGGATATTTGTGAATAAATTAAACATTGTTTCAAATTTGAAAGAAAACATACTTTTTCAGAATTATTAAATGAAAACGGTTGGTTATTTTCAATTTTAAGTGATCTTTTTGCTAAGTGTACAGATGTGAACAGACTGTAAAGAATAGGAGACATAGAAAAGTTGTTGTTTTTTTATACCTGCCCAATATTGAATCAAATCAGTATAATGCAGCAGATCTGATAATCCTACAATGAAAACACAAATGCTAGTCAGATATCTTACCATGCAGTGTCTTACCTCACCATGCTGTGTGTGTTCAAGCACAGTGCACTGACAGCATGCATGAACATGCATTTGCAAGTGGCAGGATGTGGTACTGCTGCTTGTTCATTCCATCAACATGTTATCATACAAACTGCATGGAGGGAGATTAGTTTCTGGTGCTGTTTGCATGTAAACAATTAAAATAAGTATATTACAATCTATTATTAAATAATGAAACATTTGTAAACATTACCTTTCTATCACTGTCAGAGTGTGCTCAGCAATCTGAGAGGCCAAATTAAGTTTGACAGAGCCTGATAGGAGTTTAGAATGTCTCTCTGCTAACGCCATGCAATCTACTGATGGGACCTAGTAATTGTAAGCTGACTACCCAGTTAAGGTCTCCACAGGTCAGACTGGATGATAAAATGGCATGTAGTGAGGATACGGTGGCCACTGTACTTATTACATGCACTTCTATACTCGTACTGAAAGCACATTTGAAAAAAAACGTTTACTAGCTCTTTAAGAGATTCAGATTTTTGGTTGGAATTTGGAAATATCTTAACCTTTTACCTACACTAACAGGTTGATTTTTCTTTTATACCATGAATCAGAGAATCACGTTTTATGTCTGCCATCATACAAGTTGGATTACCTTTATATTTGTGTGTGTTGTCTATTCAGGAAACTGTGGGGAAATAAAAATTAGTTTGCAAAAATCAGGCCAAACTAGCCAAGTTCTAAAAAGTGTTGAATTGGAGGTTTTTTCCAGCTCAATTATTTTGGCTTGATTTTTGAAACTTGGTTGTCAGTTTCATGAACATATCCTATATACATATATTTTATATTATGTGATGATTCAAAACAGTGTATTATGCACATATTTATACTTATTTTAAGTCATATAACAGTGGTGTTACACACTAGCTTCAAGACCACTTGAAAGTGTTAAAAAGTAATAGAGAAAGTGTTGTCCTCTTGTTGTAACGTGATGGTACATAGTTAAAGTTAGTATTTGCACACTCAAAGGGGTGACATCACATTTTTAGATGCTGTAGCAAAAGCAACCCATGTCTACTACAAGTAAAAGTCTCCATGTTAGGCATTGGAAGCTGCAAAAGAAAGGTCTGAATTATGAATGTAGTTTAAATCTGGCAGAAGGTAATGTCTGCTTGTTAAAACTGCTTTGTCAACAGTACTCCTATTGTGCACAAAAGATAATGACTCTTACTAGTCTGTGATAAAACAAAGCTTTAAGGGACACTACCACTTACATAAGATGTAACTAGATTACCTGTGCATTTAAAACAAACACATATATAAGACAAATGCCAAACAGTTGTTTTTTTCTATGTTTAAATTAATTGCATATAAAAGTAAAGAATAAAATGACGTGTCTATCTCCAGCATACATTTGGAGAATTGTACCCATGAGGCAACATTCTCCAAAATCTTCCAGCAAGTCTCACTTTACAAATGTGGCCAGAGCCTGCATGATGATGTCATTAAGATACACCACTGCTCTCTTACTGGCTCCCAAAAATACTATATTTCACAAAATGGCGGTGCCCAGTCACACTTGTTTAGTAAAATATTTCATAAAATAAACTTGTATAACATAAAGACATATCTGAAATCAACTATGCAAAATAAAAAAAAATCTTAAAAAATGTTGGTGGGAGTGTCCCTTTAAGGAGCTTCCATTGCACAGAAGGGCTTTCTGTTCTGTGGCAGCTAAGAGCCAGTTGAGTGACTGGCTGGTAATTGGTGTGTGAGCGTGACAATCACTTCTCAAACAACCAATAGCTGCAGAGGAGATTCACATCTGCTTAAAGCTAAAGATATTCAGCGTGTAACATACAGAACACCAACTCCAGCTCCAGCATATGGCTGCATGTAAGGCTTCTTTAGACTCCCTAAATAAAAATCTCAGGATCCTAAATTCACTAGAGGGTCTACTCAACAATTAGAGAATGGAAAGGAATTGAGATGAGACTTAACACTGGAGAATTTTTTCCATCTACATTGGCCTGAAGTTTAAAATTCCCATCTCAAGTCCTTGCAATTCTCTGAAAGTCTCTGTTGAGTAGATGAAAAAGAGAAGGATCATATTCAACTACAATAGGTAGAAACTTGTCTTACATACGACATAGGTGGACATTTAATTCAAAAGGAAAAAGGGGACATAGCATTAATTGGTTCAGCACTGAATCACTAGCATCTCACACCTACTATCTTGCCATAGTATTTTGGTCCTTGCTCTTGTATAGTTCTCAATTTTCAGTAGCTAGTTGTTACTTCATATTCTGAGCTGTCTAGTTCAACCAGAATGACACTGCTTGTGGTTTAAAATATAATAAATATTTTAAATGAAGGGCGTTGTACCTGAGGAAAAAAGATGATTGTTTTATCAAACATTCCATACTCCTTGCAGGTTATGTATAGGGCTATTCTGCGCATCGTTCTAAAAGTGGAACAATCAGCAGGAAAATACCATTGGTTTCCATTATGGTTACTTTTCTTAGAACATTAATATTTATATGTATTTATAGCATCAGAAATGTACACAGCACCTGATACAGATTTTAAAAGGGTATTTAGAGGAACTGAAACAAACCAATAAACAAAGTAGGAAGAGTAACACACATATAACCATTCTTGTATACAATATATATATATATATATATATATATATATATATATATATATATATATATATATATATATATATATTAATATGTTTTATATTATATTTATAATGTGTGTGTGTACCAATATCATGCAAATAAGAAATATGTACAGGTGTATGTTTATTATGTGTATATATTATTTTATCATTATATATCGTTTTACTTAATAACCAACCGAACCTGGGAATGTATTCTCTGTATGCAGTATGTTAATAGGAATCAGCGAGAATGGTCATATTCAAACACTGCCCATCTTCCACACTGTTAGATGTGATGTTTCCAGTCACCAGAGTTAATATCGGAGTTTCAGTCACGAATGTCTGATACTGAGAGAAACGCTAAATATGCTCAACAGATGAGAGTAAATCCTCAGCCAGCGAACTACTCCAGCGAGTCAATCTGCCAAATGTGACATAAAGCTGCATTGTGAAAATCATCTGGAGAGCAGGTTTTGCCATTGATTCGTCTCTGGCAGCGACTAGTAACCTTTGGCAC